>OX637517.1:564125-1814125 GCA_951799955.1 Apamea anceps
ACACATATATAAACAGACATAGAAAAACAGAACAGAAAAAATAGGTACAGAGGTGATGCTTATTTCATAAGAAATCTCTTCCAGCATACCTGAGATAGGACAATAAATACAGAGATGTAGACAGCGTGTGATAGAGCAAAGGAGACAAAAAATAATACATAGAATCAAAAATAAACAATTCACTTAAAAACTAAACAAATATTACGAGAATATAACATACAAATAAACATACATAAATACTTCTAAAATAAAATAAATACATACACAACTATGATGAAGTGGACAGATAGTGTTCTTTCACTCTTCTTTTGAAAACTGCAATAGTTTGGCAGGCCCTAATGTCAGGCGGTAGTGAATTCCACAATCGCACCGCGTGCACTGTGAAGGAGTAGGAGTAGAAGTCGGTGGAATGGGGAGGGGACTTAAGGAGGTTTTTAAGATGCGACCTAAAAGGTGCATCTGAAGGACGGGCGTAGGAAAAACGCTCCCGCAGGTAGGATGGTGTTTTGGGATTGTGAAGGAGATTAAATAGCAGACATAATATCCGAGAGTTCCTGCGAAGTCGAATGGGGAGCCACTTGAGTATCTTGCGAAAGTTGGAGACATGATCAAACTTTTTAAGGTTAAAAATAAAACGAATACAAATATTTTGCAAACGCTCAAGTTTATTTAAAAGCTCCTCCGTGGTATCCAAGTAACAGGCATTGGCGTAATCAATAATGGGTTGAATGAGGGTTTGAGCAAGAGAAATTTTGGTGTTCAGGGGCAAGAGGCCCTGAAGACATTTCAAGGAATGGAAAGAAAAGTGCACTTTGCGACTGACTTGAGCAACATGAGCAGTCCACGACAGGTAGGAGTCCATGGTCACTCCCAGGTTTTTAACCGTTTGAGCGTATTCAATCTGAACTCCATTCAGACAGAGTGGAGTCAGCGACGCTACATCGAGCCTATTCCGCATATACCTGCCGCCGATAATTATGGCCTGGGATTTCCTAGGGTTGATTTGCAGTCCAAAAGACCGCGACCACTCACTAATCAAATCCAGGTCACTGTTCATGGCTGAAACAGCAGCTTCCGCATCTTCCCTTAGGAAATTATTGTAAAGCTGCAGGTCGTCAGCATAGAGATGGAAGTAAGAAGAGATGACTCTGGTGACAGAGTTAAAAAAATAGAAAAGAGAAGAGGAGAGAGAACGCCACCCTGAGGCACACCTGCGGTAAGAGAGCACCAATCAGAAGATGACTCGTCAAGACGAACCCGCTGTGAGCGGCCATTAAGATAAGAGTTAAACCAACCAATAGAGGAAGAGGAGAAATTTAAAGATTTAAGGATCCCTAGAAGGATGTCGAAATCGACAGAGTTAAAGGCACTGCTAAAGTCGAGAAGTACAAGTAAAGTAAGAGATTTGTGGTCCGTAGCCCACCGGATGTCATCAGTAACCTTCAAAAGAGCCGTTACTGTGCTATGACCAGGTCGAAAACCAGACTGAAAAGGACTAAGGAGGTCATTCGCAGATAGAAAGGCAGAGAGTTGTTGATGAACAATATGCATTTTATTATTATGTTAAACGTTACACACCTGAGTGTATACGGTACGTATTTACAGGAAACAGTATAGGCACAGGCTTCATCAGACTGATATGCAAAGATGTACTGTCTTGAAATGCCTAACTTTCGTGAGTTGCCATTTGAGCTCCTAGTAAGGCACCTCTGGATGCCAACACCTTCACACAATTAACATCGAACTTCACTGGGTATTTCGTTTGATTCTATTTGTGTTTCTGTGTTGGTCCAAGACGTCCTATAGTTCTTGACTTGTAGGATCAAAGAGTCGTAAAATACAACAAATAATTTCTTTTTTATATATAGTGTATTAATAAAAATCAATAAAGTTTGAATCCTTCTGATATCCAACAAAAAATAGGCGCTTCTAAAATAAATAAATTTATTGAACCAATGTTACAGGTTACAGTTATTACCTTAAAATTAACTTACCTTAACATTACTGTAACTGTTAGCGATCATTTTTTGGATCTTTACGGCGCGGGCGGTCCCCAAACTAGGCGGCGCCTGTAAATCATCGTCTATCGGAAGTCCCAATTCGATCAGCTTCATTGAGGTAAGGGGAGGACGATATGCGACGTATAAATATGCGTGTATAATATATTCATGATATTCAGCGCATATCACAAAGTATCCTTATGAGCTCGTTGCATGTTGAGCTCGCCATAAAAAGTGACGCCTCCACAGACTTATTTGAAACAGATCGGTGACGGAAACAGCCGCAGTGCTGCCATCTAGCGGCGTCGCGGGGCGACCACTAACAAGACAAAGGAGCTAGAGAAGGTCCACTTGAAGAATGATCCATCGTAATAATCAATAACTACGTTACGTATTGTAAGAAAATAAAAATAAAAAAATAGACAACAAAACAAACTATTCAGTTATTGTTTTTGGTAGATGTGTTGTATAAGACGTTCAATATCCGACATTGGCTTAAAGTCTGGGGGCCTACTCCGAAGTGCAAAGTGCGAATGTTCGGATCGGACCGGCGACACATGGCCGAACCGAATATTTTTGAAAAATGCGAAAAAAGTTCGGATCGGCTCAGTTGGCTCGGGACCATAGTCAATATTCGAAAGAGTGTAGGAATGTAGGATCGGAACCAACCGAACCAAATAGTAACTTCGTAGCAGAAAACGGCCGAACATTCGGCCGATACTACATCGGAGTAGACCCCCTGGTTTCATTGTCTTGATTAGATATAATGCCACAAATAATATCAAACAAGTTACGCGAAAAATAATGAAAACACGAAAAGTATAAAGAACTTAGGTTATGTTCGGTGACTAACAGTTATTTATCACTTAAACTCCACCTTGTGTTTTAATCGTAGTTTAATTTTAAATGTAACTCTATTATAGCTGTTAATTATTTTCAATACGAAGCTACCTACTAAAAACCACGAAAACATGTTTATTTATGTTCGGCAACTAACGATTGCCGAACATAAACCAATAGGTACCTATACGACGCCAATGTGGCATGGCTGGGGCACATCACACGGCGTGCGTTCCGTCGCATTCAAGTTCAAGTATGATGCCAGTTCACAATTAGACGGTTTGACAAGGATAGATTATATAAACTATCGAAAAAGAATACTTTATTGTTATCAGTATGGTGCAGTTCACAATTTATCGACAGTTTACAATCTCGCGAGATAGATTATAAACTATCGGTGTTCACAATCTTACTGTGATATATAATATAATATTATGTAAATATTATATTCCGAAATAAATAAAAATACTTATTGCTTACTATTTCGTATGAAAGCATACAAATAACAAAGGACAACGGGGTGGGTTCACTCTCATTTCAAGTGTTACTTGTATTAGGACTTCTTGTTCGTCCTCATTGAGTGGCCTCGCGGACAAATGACCGCGATTACGGCCTGCGTGTTTACCCATTACACACTGCTCTTATTTAATTCGTTACATTTATTATACTCTAATTCACTAAGTACGTGTGTGGATAAAATTAAAGCCTCTGAGTACATTGAAATGTACTCCGAGTAACAACTCGGAGTACATTAACAAATATCGAGTCGTTTGGTGTCTGTCGGCCGTTCGCGTGACTGCATATCACTTGACTTTACTTTATCTTCGCACTATACGAGTATTTACTTTACTTTGGCTGGTAATTATTTATGATATATTTAAGTCGTTAGTCGTCAACGTGTAACGGTATTTTGACGTTGCAGGCCTGGATTAGGTAATATTTCGTAGATTTGTATGAGAGTCATACACATTTTGTTTTTGTTTAGCCTATAGTGTCCCACTGCTGGGCTGCGGCCTCCCCTGGTCCTGCCAGGTCCTCCCCCGCGCCACCTCGACCAGCCCTCGCGGCTCGCGTCCAGCTCATCTCGCAATACACATACAGACTTAATTACTAATTAATTGGCTTATTATGTTTTTGAAAATCGTGGAGATGATTCTGTATGTTTCAAGAACACAAAGTTACGCAGCCCGCTCCAAGCGCACGCAATTCTAACGTTACAGTGTAACATGTATCGAAGTCTAACGCCTATATTCGCGTACACAATTAGTGGACAATGGGTGATCGTAATTAGGGCAACAAAGGCGGGCTCAGACGGCGCGCTGATTGGCTGGGACGACACGCCCAGCGACCAATCAACGCGAACGCTCCGAGGACGTACATAGCTCACGGACAATGACCTACGACCAAAGTGGACGTACCTACTTAGGAGTCTTTTTCAATTGAAAGGTTATAAACGCAAGTATTGTAACAGTAACGTAGCGGAGGCCGTTAGCAACTGCGTTTCGTGAGCTCCACCATGCGGTATAACGCATGGTGGAGCTCAAATAAGTCAAGTAAGTAAATAAGTCAAGTCATAAACGTCAAGGTCGCTGGGCATCTTCCGGTGAGGATGACATCATGCTGCGATTACTATCTGCATAAAAAGGTACTAATTTGCTCACGACTTCTCTGTTCCATGGTCTATAATGGTAGAAAAAATTTCTTCTTTTGTCGGAACATAATAAGACAGGTGTGAACAGAGTGCGACAGTGCTTGTGAGTGTAGATGAGTGAGTCACGATCGTTGGTGAAGTGAGCCGAAGTCGTGACGTACTTACGTGATTGTTACACGGATGCAATTGGTTTTTTATTAAACTTTATAAGAATTACAGTGTAATGTAAGTGATTATCTCATGACACCAACTCGCACTGGGCCCGCGTGGTGGATTACGGCCCATTCCCTCTCACAGAGAGGAGACCTGTGTCCCATCACTGGGAACAATATAGGCTGAATATATTATGATTTCATGCCTGTTCATAGACGCACCGGTCACTCAATACGTAGCTATTTCAGGAGTCACTTTGACAAAGTTGTGTAACATGATATTTTACAGGAAACCAATTTGGGACTTGAATAGAAGTCCCAAATTGGTTAGAAGTTTCTCAAGAGTTCGTACAAAACTCAAGTTCAAGAGTCCTCCGGCGATTCTCCGAGAATGCAGGCTGTGCCTGCTCTGAGGATGATATAATGGACACACACCTAATTGGTAGGTGTGATCAAATTATATGTAAACCCAATAAACCATTTAACGGAATGAACAGAGCGAACAGCTCACAACGTGTAATCTTGTGCGGGTTTACTGTCGAAACATCCGCTAATATTAATTAGGAGATGGTGGAGAGGAGGGCCGCGGCGGGCCCAGTTATAGCCATCATTTCATTGCGGATAGTTTGGTATGCAGCGCTGAAGAACGGGGAATGGCGACGACGTAAACTTTGCTGCCTTGGGATGTTTGACTTCTGTAACATATGAACACGTAGCTCACAGCGTAGAAACTAAAGACGACGAGAGAGATGTCAAACATGAAGACACTAAAATGTCTCTTTTTATGCAACGTTTTTTTTTTGTTTTTTTAGGTTCAGTGCATATTTTTCTTTCTATTTCATTAAGAAAAGGACAGCAGATAAATATTGGTTTAGTCCTGTCAAATTAGTCAGCGCCTGACGTAAATTCACGTATTTTTAGTGGCCATGTTTATAATCACTTTTAAACTTGCTATGGAGTATTTAAATTTGACCTGATATGATTTGATTTTTATTTGAATACTAGCTTCTGCCCGCGGCTTCGCCCGCGTGGATGTCGGAAATTATCCCACGGGAACGTGCTAACAGGATAAAATGTATGTGCTTCCCCAGGATGCCATCTATCTCGCGGGCCCTTTGTGGCTAATTACAATAGAAAACCAATTGTGTCTCATTAGTGGTGATTAAGAGGGTACCTATATGATATCCTTACCTAAGTACCTACCTAATAAAAAAAAATAAACTCAATAACAGAAAATAAAATACCTACCTACCTAAATAAACCTATTTCTGATGATAACTAATAAACTCAATAAATAAGCAAAATCCCTAAAACTAATATCTATACGAATGACTAATCCTACCTAACAGTATTATAAAATAACCTACGGTCACTACGTACACTATCAAATATACTACCTATACTTTAAAATTAAAATCTATACCTACGACTTATAAAAATAAACCTAAATAACTCTAAAAACTAATAGGAATAAAAAGGTCGCACTGAAAAACACGGTTTAGAATTGCAAGTAGTTAAAATAAGAACGAACGCTCGCCACTCAACACGTCCGTTCAAATCAAAGTTCAAAAAATGTCCTTAAATACGGTAGCGATCCGTGGCGGCCGCGCGCCACGCGTGTGCTTCGAACGGTGCAAGCCAAATTCAACCTTCAGCACTACATTTAGAGCATAACCTTAGTGAACTCCACTGCGGGTGACGTAACCTACGACAAACTTATTATTTGCGGTTGGTACAGTAATCGGGTCTAGGGATCGAACCGCAAAATTTAGTTTGTTTTTTATTGTATATACTTTTCCAGGATAAAAAGTACCCAGTGTGGTGCCCAGGATATTTAAGAATAATTATACCAAGTTTCATCGTAATCGAACCGGTAGTTTTTGCGTGATGCCTGAACAAACAGACAGACAGACAGACAAACATTTTTTTCATCACATTTTTGGGTTCGGTGTCGGTCTAGTAACAACCCCTGCCATTTATTTTTTTGATATTTTCAATGTACAGAATTTTCACTTCTACAGATTTATTATAAGTATAGATTTTTCATTTGAATTTGATTTTTTCTGTCCTTTTCTTAATGAAATGGAAAGAAAAAGATGCACTGAACTTAAATTTAGTTTAGTTTGTAAACAAGCGAAACGGCGCCTGTGACCCAGAAGTCGTGAAATAATCTAAAAGCATCAAAATCTTTTACTAAGTACTAAATATTAAACTAGCCGATTTGTTAGACTAGAAGCCAACTTCAACATAGTTGGGAAACGGCTAGGCAGACGATGATTAATTTAGCCGATTTTTATGACATTCAACTGTTGGACCTACCGTAGCGTATTGCACAATTAAAACAACAACACGTTTTAACTGTAATGGCGACTGAAACATATTACTTGAAAAAAGTGTGTTCCACAATCATTATTTTAGCTGCTAAATGTGACACTATATTGACACTGTACGTAGTTTTGTGTTTTGATTTGTGAAACTTCAGTGGGCTCTACTGTAAGTCTGATTGTTTGATGTATTAGTTGGGTTAATTTGCCAATGATATGAAATGAAATTTGGAATGCTTTTATCATAAAAGTATTCTTTTTCGATTGTGACATGTACTTGACCCAGAACTCGTCATTTTATGTACCTACTGTTGGACGTTTACTGGGACACGCCTCAAAACTAGTCATATTGTAGATAGTTTGTGTTTTATGCCATAACGTTTTGTCATAATACACTCGAGAGCAATGAATCCGGGTCACTTAAGAATGTTAAAAATCTCGGAAACTAAAAATGATAGGTTAATGCAATAAATTGTATTTAATAGACAATGTAATACTCCTTAAATGAAAGTAAAAAAAATATGAGTCACCATACATTTTATTAACACAAAATTACATAAAGAAAAAAACTGCTGATCTCTCCTTAAAACAAAAATAGGAAACATGAAATTTTTGAACTTTATTACGATTTTCTTGAATTTTAATACTTCGTATTGCCTCCTCGTGCTTCCATTACTGCGTTTACGCGGTTTGGCATGCTGTACACCAAGTTCCTTATACGATTTTGGGGAATATTGTCCCATTCCTCTGTGAGAGCAATTTTGAGCTCACGAAGCGTGATTGGGGGAGGGTTTCGTTGTTTTACGCATCTGCCTAGCTCGTCCCAAGCATGCTCGATCGGGTTGATATCCGGGCTGAGCGCTGGCCACTCCATACGAGTAATGTTCATCTCTTGAAGGTAGTCATTCACAATCCTACCTGTATGAGGTCGGGCATTGTCATGCATAAATATAGCATCCTCACCTAAATTGACCATAAATGGACCAACGTGATCATTGAGGATTTCTTCCACATATCTTACGCTAGTTAAAGAGCCGTTTTCTATGATCACCAGCTCTGTGCGACTTTCAGAAGAAATTCCAGCCCACACAAGTACAGACCCACCACCGTAGGCTACTTTTTCTTCGATGCATGCTTGCTTGAATCTTTCCCCTGGTCTTCGATACACTCTGTGTCTTCCATCGTGCTTGTAGAGCATAAATTTTGATTCGTCGGAGAACATAACTTTTGACCAATCTTCAATACTCCAATTTACGTGGCTCTGGGCATATCTTAGTCTTGAAATACGATGCCCACGCTCCAGTTTAGGGCCGTTTGCAGGTCTAAGGGGTTTTAAGTTAGATTCAGCAAGCCGACGTCTTACTGTCCATGCACTTGGGTTACTTCCTCCGAGGCGTCGAAACTGATTTGTGAGTTCAGTTCCTGTGAGAAAGCGATTTCGAAGCATGGTGTTCACCCAGTATCGGTCTTCTCGTGCTGTGGTACACCTGGTTCTGCCCGTTCCTGGTCTGCGTAGGTTAGAACCAGTTTCTTCGTAACGTCGGAGAACTCTTTGTACTGTTGACAGCGACACACCGACAGTCCTGGCTGTATCGCGCTGACTCCGGCCGGTTTCCAGCATTGTAAGTATTCTGGTGCATTCTTCAGGCGTAAGCGACATAATTTCAGCTTGAATAATGAATATAGAGCACTATCAACATGGTTTATGTACCCACATAAATGACAGATTACAAACAAAAGCAAAACCAAATGCAGTAATTTCGTAGTTCCATCTTCGAAAATGGCCCTTTTCCAAATTTGATTTTTTTATGATATAACTTTACAATAACTAAGAAGTTTTAATACCTTAATTTAAGGAGTATTACATTGTCTATTAAATACAATTTATTGCATTAACCTAGCATTTTTAGTTTCCGAGATTTTTAGGATTCTTCAAGTGACCCGGATTCATTGCTCTCGAGTGTATATGTGAACATATGAGCTTTATGTTCAAGACTTGAGAGTTCATATTAGCGTCAAAAATTGACTACTACTGGTACAAATCGCCCTTTTTTACATTTGCTTAAATAAGTATCTATTGTCATTCAAAATTATATAAATTAACAACTTACTTAGACTTAACGGCTAAATTACCTACCTATCTATTTCATTTTTTAAAAAGTCTCATTCTAAATGAAATACTTTTCACACAGCATTTCCGTTCAGTTCCTCAAAGCCAGTGAATTTCGAAACCCGACGAGTAATGGTAAATACGTTTACCATATTTTTGGTAGAACACTATTGATCATTGATCACTTAACTATTTCCAACTTTACCCACTTAAACATTAAATAAAATGTTCAGAATGCGACTTAAAAAATTAATCTCTGGCTTGACTACCTAATAGGTAAATCATTGAGACGACTTTTGATAAACTTGCTAGCGGCAATCTGCTTTAAATTCACTGAATCGAGACAATCAATCTATTGATTACTTCACACGAGTCAGGACCAGATACCAAGAAGCTCAATAATCATCAAATAGGAATGCAGTCGCTCAATTACGCGTATTGCAACTGGTAGCAGGTGGCGGCGCGGGCGCAAGCGTCCAGTGCGCGATTGATAGCGATCATGAGCCAGCGAGCCTGTCTGCTACTGCTCGCGGCCCCTCAGGCCACTCTAATGATGGCCGGCAACCAGCACGCAATCACAGCTGTCTCGCCGACACCTAGCTTGACGACCAGTAGTACCTTGTCAAAGGAACACCTGCGTATCGACCCGCCTGTCGGTGGGAAACTCCTATATTGATTGCACGATGGACCAGTGAAAGTCCTCCGCGGTTAACTTTCCAGTTAGATAATCTAGATCTCAGTTACGTAGCGTACTTTCCAGTCGCTCTAAAAAGGGTAATCCTAAAAGTTTATAGCAAAGTTCAACCTCGTGGAATTTGAAATAGCTTACGAAATAGGTAAATTCAAATGTACAATCTGATACGATATGAGGTGTCAGTCGTCGGAGCAAGCGGTCGTTGGATCAACTATTGACCTTATTGTAGGTATACTCTGAAGACATTGTTGGTAGGTACTGTAGGTACCACAACTCAGAGCCAGGTTAACTATACTGTTCAAAATGAGATTCCAGTTGAAAATGTTTTAGCTTAGGATAGGTACTACATCGGCTCATGGGCAACTATGGACTTGTTGTGTTCGACTAGGAGAATGAGCTTCGGTCATGGTTGTGTTCGAGTAGGAGAATGAGCTTCGGTCATGGTTGTGTTCGAGTAGGAGAATGAGCTCTACGGTCATGGTTGTGTTCGAGTAGGAGAATGAGCTTCGGTCATGGTTGTGTTCGAGTAGGAGAATGAGCTTCGGTCATGGTTGTGTTCGAGTAGGAGAATGAGCTTCGGTCATGGTTGTGTTCGAGTAGGAGAATGAGCTCTACGGTCATGGTTGTGTTCGAGTAGGAGAAAGAGCTTCGGTCATGGTTGTGTTCGAGTAGGAGAATGAGCTTCGGTCATGGTTGTGTTCGAGTAGGAGAATGAGCTTCGGTCATGGTTGTGTTCGAGTAGGAGAATGAGCTTCGGTCATGGTTGTGTTCGAGTAGGAGAATGAGCTTCGGTCATGGTTGTGTTCGAGTAGGAGAATGAGCTTCGGTCATGGTTGTGTTCGAGTAGGAGAATGAGCTCTACGGTCATGGTTGTGTTCGAGTAGGAGAATGAGCCCTACGGTCATGGTTGTGTTCGAGTAGGAGAATGAGCTTCGGTCATTGTTGTGTTCGAGTAGGAGAATGAGCTTCGGTCATGGTTGTTTTCGAGTAGGAGAATGAGCTTCGGTCATGGTTGTGTTCGAGTAGGAGAATGAGCTTCGGTCATGGTTGTTTTCGAGTAGGAGAATGAGCTTCGGTCATGGTTGTGTTCGAGTAGGAGAATGAGCTCTACGGTCATGGTTGTGTTCGAGTAGGAGAATGAGCTCTACGGTCATGGTTGTGTTCGAGTAGGAGAATGAGCTTCGGTCATGGTTGTGTTCGAGTAGGAGAATGAGCTCTACGGTCATGGTTGTGTTCGAGTAGGAGAATGAGCTTCGGTCATGGTTGCCTCCAGGCTTGTGTGCGGCTTTGTATATGAATAAACAAACAGTTTCAATCGTAGCATTAGGTACATTGAACTGCTTCTCCTGCCTCTATAGTACTGACTGACATACTTACTGGGATACTAACATGGTACTTACACATGATATACATTAAGTACGCGGTGTGTTAGGTGCGCGGGCGCAGAGCAGTGCATCAGTTCCTACGCCACAGTACCTGTGAAACAGAGGGGCATGTCTGTACAAACATACTAAACGGTAGCTATAACATGCTTCAAACGAACTGTACGATAAAACAACAACGTTTAGCTGGCCTGAATTAAGAAGGTTATAGATTGAGATGAGAGCATGAAGCAGTTTGCAAGTGCTCTTTTTCAGGCCGATGTCTGCGATAAGTTGTCTTGATCGAGGTTGTTCCAAAAACCATCACTAAAGGTTATATTGTAAATACTTGGAAGTAGTAGTGCTGTAGTGTGTCTGTTTAAACTAAGCGTGTTATCCACAGACCTGCTGGCTACTACTTGAAACTCTTACTGGCTGGTGAACATTCACCAAAGGTAATGATTAGATGCACTGTTCCACGTTGGCATGCTATAAGCTTATGGCGCTTGTTGGTAATCATTAATGCGCAGCATGACCGACTGTTGGTCATGACTGGTCGTATCATACGTGTAGTGTGCGTAAGTGCACTGTGCATAGCTCTTAAATCAATATACTCGTAGTATATCATAAAACAATGTCAGGCTGTATTTCCCTTGCATTCAACCTATCGGTAGTTTGTAAGGCACACAAAACATGTATATATGAGCCTAATTTCGAATTAGTAAGTACTTTGAATCAACCGGTCATTGGGTCGTCTTAGGGCCCATGAATCAGTGTCATGCAAATGTGTAAATGAATTTGAATGGCTTTTGTTCTATACACTGTTCATCAATCCCAGAGCTTTTGTTGTAGTACCTACTCGTACATACGTAGTTAGATTAGGACACCCAATAATTTACACGTGCAAAACCCAACATTAATTTATTAGTTAATATTGTTAAATGTAAATGCAGCTTGTAAATGATAAATAGAAAACGATACGTTGTTGTCAGTGAACGTTCGACTGGCCAGCCGGATTGGGCCGGAGCGGGCCGGAGCGGGCCGGACAGGGCGCCGCGCAGTGATAGCAAACAACCGCCTCAATAGTGGCTGCACGTGCCAAATACACGAATGAATTAGCTGACCAGTTCAATACACACGATTAGGAACCTTATTTGGTTGAGATGCAAGGGCTAATTTAAAAACCATCTATTCAGCTCATTATAATGAGAGGCTGCATAAAGTATTGCATGCAGGCCATGTTGACAGGTAGGCATTGGCATATTAAGTAACATTTCTTCAAAATTAAATATTTGAGAGTACCTAATAGACCAGTCAACCGATTCGTAAATAGTAAGAGCAGTACCGAACAGAAAACGTCGTTCACGAAAATAACCTTTTGCTACCTACTTACCTAACAACATCTAATAGAGTCGTTCCAAAAGAATAAAAGCTACGCTCATGGTGGCATAAATGATAAATGATTTTATTTTGTAACTAGGTTTGTAAAAACACTTTTACACGTCAATCATATTTTAAAACTAAATGAGGTCGGCGTTTCCTATCTGACTAGTCTGAGAAGAAAGGCCGAAACAAACTCAGAAGTCACAGTCTCTTTTAAAGTCAAGATATAATCTTTATCAGATCATATGAAGACCATGTAGATCTATGTCTGAGATGGTTTTTTGAGGAAAGAACCACACAGTGTCATTTTTCACAAAACGTGCAGCTCAACTCAAAACTTAAGGAGCTCGACGATTCGACGAACAATAATAACAAAGAAAGGAAATTTGGGTAGGCCATATAAATTACTCAAACTGCCAGACCATGACAAAAACTAACAGAACAGAGGAAAAAATAATATAAATAAAATGACCCACATAGTCTTCACATTCACAATAATTAAAATAATATAATACTTTACAAAGTAAGCAAATGTCATAGTATATATAAAATTCATTAATGTCAAAGTGTATAAAAAATAAAAATAAAAAAAAAAACAACAAGAATAAAACAGAAAAAAAACATTCAAAAATCAAAATCAAAAGTCATTTATTCAAATTAGGCTGAGAATCAGCACTTTTCGAACGTCAAAATTACAAAAGACAGTCCCCCAAAAACGCCCGCCCTTCGACACTTCCTAGTGCTATCGCTGGGAAGAAGAAGTGGCGGAACAAACTCCCCAGCAGCACAGCTGTCTGTTTAGTTAGAATATAGTTGCATGTATACAATACTAGGAACCTATGTTCAGTAATGAACATTACAAGAAGCTTAAATTATTTGCCATATTATGTCAGCTAGCCACGCCAATATACCAACAAATATAATAAAAACTATACGTACTCAAGCTAAAAAATAATTAATTAAAATAAAAATAAAAACTCACTACCTAAATAAAAGCCTCCAGGCATAAAGGGCGTGACAGCTTACATATTTATGCATTGCTGGGTTCGTCACATAGCTGTCACTTGCAGTCACAGATGATGAACTAGGACCATCGATGTGAAATAAATGAGTTAATACTAATAACAGTAACCTGTCAGTACCTAAGCTAATTCTGGAGAAAGAACATGAACATTGTCTTGAGTTAATTAAGGGCGACCAACTATTCTTATCGTGTAAGTAGTAGTACTTGAGCTTTAAACGCATTAAAAGGCAAGTCTAGCAAAGAAGAGGGCATCTTGTTATATAAGCTATGCCCAAGAATACTGTGCTGTCTTCAGGATTCAATTCTTCGCCCTTTATCAACACATTAGTTTTCACCTGCCTAACGTGAGGTAGCATAAACTTAATGTCTTTAGTTTTTTTCTCGTTTAGAACTAAATTATTAACATTGAACCAGTGGACTACTTTAGAGATCGCGCTATTTACATCGTCAGTAACCTGCTGCTGACGTTTAAGTTACAAAAGTGAAGTGTCATCTGCAAATAACACTGTATCATGATTCTCCTATGTGAGGTACGGCAAGTCATTAATATAAATAAGAAACAAGAAACGACCAAGAATTGAGCCCTGTGGGACTCCCATTGTTACTATAGATCCGGGAGTTCTTTTTCCATTAACATCAACGCTCTGGGATTCAGAGCGTTGATGATCTGAGATCTTACTCAAGTATGAAGTAAGAAGATCCAGAGCAGCATTCCGGATCCCGTAGTGGCGGAGTTTCCTGATTAAAGTTTCGTGAAGAAGGCAATCGCATGTCTTGGACAAATCACAAAAGATGCCCAAGGCATGGCATTTGTCTTCCCATGCATTATAAATACACTCGAGAGCAATGAATCCGGGTCACTTGAAGAATCCTAAAAATCTCGGAAACTAAAAATGCTAGGTTAATGCAATAAATTGTATTTAATAGACAATGTAATACTCCTTAAATGAAGGTATTAAAACTTCTTAGTTATTGTAAAGTTATATCATAAAAAAATCAAATTTGAAAACCGGCCAAGTGCGAGTCGGACTCGCCCATGAAGGGTTCCGTTACGTTACGATTTATGACGTATTAAAAAAAAACTACTCACTAGATCTCGTTCAAACCAATTTTCGGTGGAAGTTTATATGGTAATGTACATCATATATTTTTTTTAGTTTTATCATTCTCTTATTTTAGAAGTTACAGGGGGGGGGACACACATTTTACCACTTTGGAAGTGTCTCTCGCGCAAACTATTCAGTTTAGAAAAAAATGATATTAGAAACCTCAATATCATTTTTGAAGACCTATCCATAGATACCCCACACGTACGGGTTTGATGAAAAAAAAATTTTTGAGTTTCAGTTCTAAGTATGGGGACCCCCAAAATTTATTGTTTTTTTTTCTATTTTTGTGTGAAAATCTTAATGCGGTTCACAGAATACATCTACTTACCAAGTTTCAACAGTATAGCTCTTATAGTTTCGGAAAAAAGCGGCTGTGACATACGGACGGACAGACAGACAGACAGACAGACAGACAGACAGACATGGCGAATCCATAAGGGTTCCGTTGCCATTTGGCTACGGAACCCTAAAAAGGGCCACTTTCGAAGATGGATCTACGAAATTACAGCATTTGGTTTTGCTTTTGTTTGTAATCTGTCATTTATGTGGGTACATAAACCATGTTGATAGTGCTCTATATTCATTATTCAAGCTGAAATTATGTCGCTTACGCCTGAAGAATGCACCAAAATACTTACAATGCTGGAAACCGGCCGGAGTCAGCGCGATACAGCCAGGACTGTCGGTGTGTCGCTGTCAACAGTACAAAGAGTTCTCCGACGTTACGAAGAAACTGGTTCTAACCTACGCAGACCAGGAACGGGCAGAACCAGGTGTACCACAGCACGAGAAGACCGATACTTGGTGAACACCATGCTTCGAAATCGCTTTCGCACAGGAACTGAACTCACAAATCAGTTTCGACGCCTCGGAGGAAGTAACCCAAGTGCATGGACAGTAAGACGTCGGCTTGCTGAATCTAACTTAAAACCCCTTAGACCTGCAAACGGCCCTAAACTGGAGCGTGGGCATCGTATTTCAAGACTAAGATATGCCCAGAGCCACGTAAATTGGAGTATTGAAGATTGGTCAAAAGTTATGTTCTCCGACGAATCAAAATTTATACTCTACAAGCACGATGGAAGACACAGAGTGTATCGAAGACCAGGGGAAAGATTCAAGCAAGCATGCATCGAAGAAAAAGTAGCCTACGGTGGTGGGTCTGTACTTGTGTGGGCCGGAATTTCTTCTGAAAGTCGCACAGAGCTGGTGATCATGAAAACGGCTCTTTAACTAGCGTAAGATATGTGGAAGAAATCCTCAATGATCACGTTGGTCCATTTATGGTCAATTTAGGTGAGGATGCTATATTTATGCATGACAATGCCCGACCTCATACAGGTAGGATTGTGAATGACTACCTTCAAGAGATGAACATTACTCGTATGGAGTGGCCAGCGCGCAGCCCGGATATCAACCCGATCGAGCATGCTTGGGACGAGCTAGGCAGATGCGTAAAACAACGAAACCCTCCCCCAATCACGCTTCGTGAGCTCAAAATTGCTCTCACAGAGGAATGGGAGAATATTCCCCAAAATCGTATAAGTAACTTGGCAGCATGCCAAACCGCGTAAACGCAGTAATGGAAGCACGAGGAGGCAATACGAAGTATTAAAATTCAAGAAAATCGTAATAAAGTTCAAAAATTTCATGTTTCCTATTTTTGTTTTAAGGAGAGATCAGCAGTTTTTTTCTTTATGTAATTTTGTGTTAATAAAATGTATGGTGACTCATATTTTTTTTTACTTTCATTTAAGGAGTATTACATTGTCTATTAAATACAATTTATTGCATTAACCTATCATTTTTAGTTTCCGAGATTTTTAACATTCTTTAAGTGACCCGGATTCATTGCTCTCGAGTGTATGTCCTAAAAGTTCAACGACCCCTTGTAAAACCGAACTGTTTGCTATGTAATAATTTGTGTTTATTAAAACATCTTTGCATTTGTTCTAAAATTAATTTCCCAAAAATTTTACTGAAGGTAGGTAGTACAGAAATAGGTCTATAATTTGTGGGGTCTGATGTACCTACTACCCGATTTAAACATAGGTATTATTTTACTATTTTTCATGAGGTCAGGAAACTGCCCACCTTCAATACAACTATTAAAGATAAGCTCTAGAGTAGGTGCTACAATGTCAATAACAGACTTAGCAACTTCTACAGAATTACCCCACAAATTTGCAGTCTTTTTTACATTTAAAGTGTGAAAGGTTTTAATTATATCTGTACAGGTAACATGTTCAAAAGGAAATTCCGAATTGCAACCATTAACATTTTCCATAAGCAAAGACTCAGCAACAGAAGGTGATGAGTTTAGGGATTTAGTAGTTGAAACGGGAATATCTAAAAAGAAATTTTTAAATGCCTCGGCGACTTTTGAGTCTGATTTTATTATATTGTCATTAATCGACAGGCTGTAGTCAGTATTTCGATTACTAGACCTTCCCGTTTCACTATTAATAATATTCCAAGTCGTTTTAATTACATTACTGCTGTTTTTAATCTTTGAACCCAAATAACGTGACTTGGCCGATTATCAAACTTTTTTAAATACCTAATTTTGAATAATTTCTAACATACAAATTAAATTCATTAGTGTTTACGTAAGTCCTTTCATTGTACAGTTCATAAAGGCGCGTTCTACTTTTATGAATACCAATGGTAGCCCAATCACTGAAAGCTGTGTTATTATTAACCGAGATAGTCTTGGGAATAAAGGTAAGGTAAGGTGGGTATAAAGGTTGAATTAAATTGTTTACAGTATATATTTAAAAAAATATCATATAGATGATTAGGATCCGCATGAATTGACAAAACTGGTAATTTATCAGTAAGTTTACTTTTGAAAGCCCCCAAGCGACTTGCAGTTTTGGGGTTAGCAGTAATATCTTTTCATCACTATCAAATTAAATAGCTGCAACATAACAGAAGGCGGTTTCCATGGGAACTGACCAATGTTCGACACTACCGATTATAGGCTCATAACCGAATGTTAGTTTATGGCTTCATATTGGCGATACAATCAAGTGTAACAACACTAACAGCTACACAACAGACCAATGAAGCAACTACTTGCAGCACCACGTCGTTACATTTTATGTTCATGTATTGAGCTATTAATATCGAGGTTAGTCCTAGTTGAACGTGTGGCTCCAATCAGTTGTAGTTGTTCTATTCCAAGAGGAAAATAAGTAGGTAAGTATGGGAAAGTACGGTCACTTGAATGTATTGAATCACTTTTTCGCCCATTCAAAAGGACGTTAATTATCTTTTAATAAGCATGGTAATGAGAATTCTTACCAAGGGGTATCGCATTATCCATTAACTGGGTTGTGGAGGTCAGATAGGCAGTCGCTCCATGTAAAATACTAATATTCAGCTGCATCTGGTTAGACTGGAAGCCGACCCCAACATAGTTGGGAAAAGGCAGATGAAGCATGGTGAGAATGACCCACATGTTACTGGTAGGTACTGCTCTTGATACAAGGAGGCGACGTATCTAATAAACTTTAAGCAATTTTGTAAAATGAATTATTGAAACTGAATGCTAAGGAAACGTAATACCGGTAGCCGAAAGAACAGGGAAACATAGCTAACATGATGGACCCCTTGGTTTAGTGAGCACTGGACAGCGCCCAAGTCCGGTTCTCTCGTTAGCGCCTGTGTGCTGATATAAATTGAGCCATAACTCACGGCGCTGACTAATGTGGAGGTCGCGCCGTATCTCGTGCCCACTGATGTTATCAGCTCGCAGCGTGTGGCACTGCCACCTGCCACCCGGCACCTAGCAAGCTTAGCGATGATGCATTCACAACTGTAATTGATTTAGAGGTGATGGTTTGTCAACATCGATCGCTTACAAATCTTCAATAATAAATAATAATAATATAATAATTTATTTGCGTAAAACATGGTATACAATAGTGTTAAGCATAGGTCAGAGTGGCACAAACATGTTTAGCTAAGATAAAACATAGCATGCAAAAATTTAATGTTACAGGGTAATTATAATTAAGTAAGTATTGACATTATGACATTATGATAAAAAATATTGACATTATTTGGCAATATTTTTATGTTATGTTTTATGTTATACGTATGTGTCGTGTTATGTTGTTGTTTTTTTTTATGTTAGAATATAATGTCAATATTTTTTATCCATCAATTCTTTCAAACTATAAACTACTACATTCATGTAGCCATTTGTATAATTTGTTTTTAAATAATCTTACAATTAATAGTTTGAGATTGTTTGGTATTTTATTATAAATACGCACACACGATCACATCAAGAAACATATAGCATAACATCAAGAATTCTTTAAACATGGTTTGAGGTCCTCCATATTACAAGAATAGTGAAGTGTCAAGCGGTTTTGAACCTTGTGCGATGCAACTTGTTTCGCTTTGACCTGCCCTTCTCATCACTTACCGTGAAAATTATGTCAGGACATGGGCAACCGTTTCTAGATTAGTAAGTGATATCCGCTATGATCTTTGTTGTAGTTACAGTTTTTGTCTTCAAAATATTAAAAAAATATATATTAACTTAAAGAGATTATATCCATAAAACGTACACAGCTTAAAATACCGAATATCTATCTAATCCATCTTATGAGCTTACGATTGATTAAAAAGCTCCAACTGCATATGGCGTTCAACTCTCACGGCTTGACTTATAGCCTCATAACGGTCACTCGCGGTTAATAGAAAATGTTAAATATTTCCCCACACATGTTTAGTGGGTATCGGTACATAGCCGGGGCCTCCCAAACCTGTGGTATCAGCAGCCAATCGGAGTGATTTGTCAGCGCTATCGGCGCATCACTTACATTAGTCATCTGACGTAAGAGTTACCGTGCTGGTTACGAGTACCTCCACACGCAGGAAGGAATCTGTCAAACATTCTTGTGTAGTAGGCCCCGGGCTCATTAATACAAGGCTATGGATAGAGCCGTGCAAACATTACCTTGTAACGCGTCCCTACATCTGGATACGTTAACGACATAACACTCGTTTCCTTTTATTTAATGCGACATTCTTTTCATTTCTAATGTGCGCTTTTATAATTTGTATCGCGACAATGTTACTGTGGACGTCCACGGCAGGGAAGTGAAACGTAGATGTGGAATACGTGCACGTTATTAACGTCACCGCTCAATAGAAGTTTGAGTTTCTACACTCATACATAAGCACCCCTTGATTCAATAACAACATCTACATTAGCTCATACGTAACGTATGTGACCTCTACGACAAGATACAACCGCAGATACTAACCGAATATTTTCGCTGACAGAAGACAAGATAGAAAGCTTTGTAGTCGAGGTCCCACAGCTATCTGGTAGATCAAACGGCGCCGGGCAGCGGGCAGGTACACGGCGGGTCTCGTGCGGCCGCGCGCCGTGAACATGCGTGTGTCGTGCGTGCCCGTGTAACCCGACCCGGCTCGGCGGACGAGACATCACACATGCATAGGGGACAGAAGACTCGCTGTAGGTCTATACAGGGATCCCTTCTTTTCGCATAATGTTCTTTGTCCTAATATACTTCGGCATAACGATTTTGGCACAATTTGTTTTGGCATAATAATACTTCAGCATAATTTTTTTAGGCATACATTTTATGTTGGCATAATCATCTTAAAGACTAATTTATTTTGGCATAAATTTGATTCGCATAACGTTACTAGGCCTAATGATTATTAGCATAATAATATTTGGGCATACAATTAATAGAAATAACGGAAACAAATTTGAGTTATTTTTACGTAAATATTTTCACTCGATTCTGTATCACTTTTTCCAAGAGTCGGGGTGCCCCAAGGTCTAACACATCTCGATTTAGTAAAAAGGCAATGAGAACTTAGGATGCAAGAGCGAGCGAAGCGAGCTCGGGAATTGGGGCACCCCGACTCGGACAGGTTAGGTTCGAAGGGGATGACGGGGGCTCAAGTGAGCGAGCGGAGCGAGCGAACGAGCCCCCGTCATCCCCTTCGTGTTAGGTTCCTTTAAACCCTGCAGACAGAAATAGGGGCCCCGCGAAGCGGGGCTCCGTCGACTACGCCTTATTATTATTGTTATGCTTAATAAAGTTATGCTTTAGAATGTTATGCTTAATAAAGTTATGCTTTAGAATGTTATGCTTAATCATTATTATGGTTAGAGAAATTATGCGTAAAAAAATTATGCGTAAGCTGTTATGCGTAAATAATTTATGCGAAAATATAATTAGGACAAACAAAAGTATGCCAAGTTATATTAGGTCTTAAAATTTTATGCAAATGGATAGGGAACCGTCTATACAGCTCAACGGCTGACGTGGATACATGACAGCGAAAAGACTTGAGTTCGATTAGTTTGCAGTTTTGCCGTTGTGTTTAAAAGCTCTTTACACGAAACGCGGAAGAGAGCTAATAAGCCAAAGTAAAGCATCTCTAGCGACCGCCGCGTACTCTTGTTCTCTATTCCGACCCAGCTTTCCGTTAGAAAATGCTTTCTATTAACTTTTTTTGGATAAGGCATGAATTGAAAAATAATAATAATATTACAAGTATATAAAAAGGAGGGGACATAATAAAAGGGCATCAAAAAATTCGTCCGCATCGCTGTCAATAGGAAACGTGCCCAAAAGGCTGGCAGCATTGCCACGTTGTATGGCAATGCTGATTTTTTGGCCAAAAAATAAGCCCGCCCTCTGGTCACGTGAACAGTCGACCAACCAATACTACGAGGAAGTGTGCACTCGGGCCCCATGGCCCTAGTCTGTCATTTTTAGTTGGAGTGAACTTTCTCATTCTCTGGCAGGTTGACACGGCGATGTCACGGCGCGTTAGCCAGACAACGTAATACACGCAGGTGTCGGGTTGCAGCCTCCGACAGACCAGCGGCGGCGCAGGTAACTCACAGCGTGGTTGTATGAACCATGATTTATATCCAAGTGATGTTAATTGAATACTTGGACTATGGTGAGTTGCGTGGTGTCAGTCCCGATGTAGCAAAGCAGACACTAGGACAAATTAAGCATCAACTGTCTCGTACAACATAATTTGGCTGCTGCTGGACATATGCCTCCCCAAACATCTCTACATTGCACGGGGCGAACGGGGATCCATTGCAAGTTTCATCCAGGTTCAAAATATTGTAGCTGCTAATAAAACAAGGAATTTTGGTTTTATACAGGAAGTGGTTGTGGTTTAACGGTAGCGCAAACCATAGCACCACATACAAATACAAGGAGTGTCAAATTCCAGCATTCTGTGTAATGAATGTGTCACACAGGTCCACTGTGGCCTATGGGCCTATGTAGTTGTGACAAACAATAGGTCAATTATAGCGTACACAGAACACACAGTTCGGCGCCAGCACATTCTCTGAATACTAAGCGCTCTATGAGTCGGACCCATTAAAGTATGCGTGTTATCTGAATAAATGTACAAGGTGTTAAAACAACTGAAAACCTGAAAATGGACACCTAGTAGATAGGGGCATTATTATGTTCCGTTTACGCGTGCGCAGATAATCCAACGAATTGTGTAAAAAGTTTGACGGCGCTTTCATATCGGTTTTGCGACGCTAAACTTGTCAAGTTGACGTAACACTTTGGGGAACACAGGCGTGCTGTTCTGTAGTAACAGAAGTAACATAATAATATCGAGGCAAACTGTATCAATATTGTGATCTCAGCAAAACAATGAGTTGGTGTTCTCACACAAGAATGCCGATGTCGCCGCCCCGTCGTTGCACAATGCCAATTGTACAACAGTACCGCGCACTGAGCCAACCGTGAGCCAACTGCCTGCCACGGGCAAAGCACAGACTCACGCCCGTCTATGGTTACCACGGGTTTAAACCAAAAAGTCGGTTGCAAGTGTTAAAAATCCTGATTTCTGTAAAAAATCCGGTCTTTGGCCGAAAATAAAACTTACTAGATTATTACTAAGTTTTATTAACATTTATTAATTTTACTATAATTTGCACAGTATATATTAATATTTATCACCTACTAATATTTCTGTTCACTAGCAACAGCTTTCAAAAAGTCTTTTTAGTAGACCTTTCGTTGTAAAATTCTTCACCATGTCAGATTGTTTGAGTAGTATTGCTTTTATTGACTCACCAGACAATCTGTTCCTTTCCTTCGTCCTCTGTGAAGTCGTATGGGAATATGGAGTAGGTTACTAGAAAAGTACAAATCTTTAGTAATTCGGCAAACCGAGTGCTGACGTTGCATTCTTCAAAGAAAATTACCCATATCTTTTTAGCTTGTTCCTCATAAAATTCAGAAGGTTTCGAGTTAAGAAAATTTTTCAGCAGACAAAATTCTTCAAATAACTTCACATCATCAATAGTGATTCCTTTGTTTCTCAAAAAGATATTCAATATTGTCAAATTGTAACTCCTGATTTTGCTTTAGTGACAACCATTCAAAGCGTTTAAAAGAGTCCAAAGGTTTTATCAAAATGTTTATGTAATTTATACATTCTTGATACATGGTTTTTATTTCGGTATTTATCTTATTGCGTTCGTCTTGGTTAATGTTGTTTTTTTCAAAGAGGTCTCGTACTTTTAAAGGAACGATGTTATGTTCTATCCTTTGACTTAGTGACTCTGTCGTTTCCTTCAATGTACAAAGCACTTCGGCGATTGAGTTTTTCTTCTTTTCCAGTGAAGCGATTCTTGAGTAAATTATAGCCATCAATGAATGAAGATAAAACAAATATATTTCGCTAATATTACTCTCAAAAAACTTTTTGATGAGACTGGAGATTTATCTGTTGTTAAAAAGTATTCTTTCAAAGCCATATATAATTTTAGGATTCCTTCGATGGCCGGAACAAGGCTAAGCCACCTCGTCTTGCTTGTTTGTGATACAACAGTGTTTCATACTTTATTTCAACATACCTAATTGCAGAGCTCTTTCAGATTTTCTGTTCGTACAGTATAAACTGAAAAATGATTGAAAATCTTCATTACTATAGATTCTACGTCGAACTCCAACAAATCTGTAGCATGACGTATTGAATTATGAAGAATATGAGCTGGACAGCCGATACCCACAATTTCTTTATCAAAGTTGTGATTCAAATGTATTGTGTGATCACGTTGTTACCTACATTTCTAGCAACACCTCCGAAATTTACGTTAGCGTTATCGCCAGTGAAAGAAACGCGTTTATCTTTTAATTTATACTTTTCTACCGTCGTCAGTACATGATTGGCAATACTCATCAAAGTTTCGTTTGTCAACGCTGATAACTCCAGCAATTTACTCTATATCTCGATTTTCCAATCAAAGTATAGAATAAATATGGGAAATATTTTGTCAGCGTTGTGATTTGTGGTTGTCGACTGGTTCCAGCAGCATCAGTCGACAACCCCAAAAATACAATATCTTGAAGTTTCTGTACAAGCATTTCAACAGAATATGGCGCGATGACATGGGTAATAATTGCCTTAGAATTTTGTCCTCGCACAGCTAAGTTTCTAGCCAAATCCGAATCAGAAAACAGTTTTTACAATAATGACGAAATGCAGTCCATGCTTTTATAGGATTGGTGGTGTTTTACGACATGGAATGCAAGAGTAGCATCAACTGCGCTTTTTATATTGCAATTTTTATATTTACCTTGCATAGAAACAAAACTGTTCAACTTAGTTGTTGATGCGCATAATTTATATGTTTTAATATTTCAGCAGCACCTTTGTAACAAACAGACAGTTCTTGTTCGTTTCGTCCTTCGATGAACGACGGATATTTGGCTTTTAATATATCAGTGAATTTGCAACGTTTTTTTATTAGAAGATGCCATTGTAATTATTGATGTGACGCACGCACGCACGTAATAAATAGAATCATAGTATGTTCCTAATGAGCAAATGAACATCGAACAGAGCGTTGTTTCCCGCGCCCGCGGCCCGCGCCGGCCGCCACATACACAGACAACGTGCATACTCATACGGTTGTTTTAATTTGGCGTGCGCTGCGCATCGTACCGCGCGTGATTCGCGCGGGCGGGTGGCGCCTATTATTTATTAACATGACTAAAAATCCGGTCTCGAATGAAATCCGGGCGGAATCCGGTCTATTTCTTTAAAATCCGGTCTAGACCGGATTTATCCGGTCAGATGGTACCTAACTCTATCGAGCCTGACCAGAGCGCCACTTGCGTACCAATCAATAGAAATACCCACCAACTTGTTCACCCCTGGTGATATAACATCACATAATCAGCCTATAGTTTGCCCACAGCGTGCCTCCTCAGTCAGTTGTTCACCACGCGGACCCAGTGCAGGTTGGTGAATAGAATAGAATATATTTATTTGCTTTAAAACATGGTACATTAATTGTGCGCGTCAGAATCTGGTAAACAACAGCATTAACATGGAACTATGAGCCACCAGATAGAAGGTGTAAGTATTTACTGGTTAGATGTTGATACCTCGTTAACTATGAAATGCATCGGAGAAGTGGACTGTGTTGACGTGTGTGGTGGAAGTGGACGGAATGTGTCTTATTAATCAATAAGACACATTCCGTGGACGCGGGCGCCGGTGAGTGCGCCTGTCTTGTTGTTGAACGTCGGTAAAATACTTGCTGTAGATGTTCATGTGATTTGGGCAATAAATCAGATAGAGATGATTAACTGATGATTTATTTATTGTTGCTGATTGGTAAACAGCTCTACGGTAACATGAAAAAATGAGCCAAAAGAGCAAATACAACTGCGCGCGAAAATCCAAATCACAGTCACTATAACTGTGGTGGCTAATGATAGACACCAGTCGGTAATATTTGAGCATTTCTTTACCATCGCTGATAAATCTAAAAGCTTTTACTTCACGCACACTCACAGGCGGCACAGGTTACACAATGAGAGCTAATTAGATTGATTAACGAAAACATTTCACGCATGCTTTGATTTCATTCGAGGCTGAATGACGAAATTCACAAAATAAGGCGTCCTGCAAATAATACCCGCAGCACTTTGTACCTCGCCCAATGTCAGATCGTTCGTATTCTGTATCGCACGCACCGCGCTCATTTTCCCCGCTTGCTGCCCGGACCTGTAATTACACAACATGTGTTATTACTGTACCCTCGTCGGAGCACCAGCATATGGGGGTTCTGTAACCTGTTCAAATTCTTGGATAAATAATTAGCCATTCTTTCTTTACAATACTGTACAAGCTCAGAGCTTAGTAACATGATCTTACGTAAAGTTTTGCATTTTGAAAAGCTCTATGTGGCAAATCAAACCTGTAAAGGAGCATGGACGGAAGGAAGGGAAGGAGCATAGACTAGAGCTTTCGAAGAATAAAACGTGGGACATAAAAGTTGTCAGGTTTGCTTCTCAATCACTTAGGTAACTATTATTCCAATATCATTACAGACCAGTATTAAATAATCTATTCAATATTTAGCCGGGTAGGCATGGAGAATATTGAATGGAGTTTCTGAATGCATTATACATATTAGCAATTAATGTCATTCAGTCTGCGGCCCGACTTGATGGACATCCGACGCTCCTCAGACGGGAAGCTGTAAATCATAAAAACTGATTGCAAATACTTTTATTAGGGCGATTAAAATCAATAACATTCTACATGCACTACATGCCTTCAATATATCTGGCGGCCGTTTGTTGGAGCGACGGAACACGCTCGTAAATCATGCGCGAGCGTCGCTATTTGTAACGAATGCTCAGCAGTGATCAAATGAGGTGTTGTAACTAGTGCAGCGACTGCACCGGCCGCACCGATCCGCACCGACCCGCACCGACCCGCACCGACTCGCCAGCCGTCAGCCGATTGCCGCCACTACGCCAAGATTGCGCGCCTCGTGGGAGCGCAATCATTTTACTTTTATCTGTGGAGCTTTTTAACGCAAAAAGCTGGTCGCAGGTTGTGCGGCGCGCGGGCGGCAGTGAGCGCTGGCCGCCCGCCGCCGAACGACGTGCGCGCGCACTCCTCGCCTCATTGGTCCGTTTGAACGACAACCGCCGAATTTTGCCGACCGCGAGTGTCCGCGTGTGGATTGCGACTTGTGTCTTTGTGTGTGTGTGTGTGTGTGCTGACTGACAGCGCTTGTGCCTGTGTATGTGCTGTGAGTGACAAACGTCTGCACGAGTACGTCGCGGGTGCATACAGGAGGGCTGCAGGCAGCAGGGCTGGTGCAGCGGATGAAGAGATAAATCTTGGTGCGTTGACCGGGTGCAAGTTCGACGGCCCGCAGTATTTGTGTCGTTGCGAGTAAACGGTAACTATTTATTAGTGCTAGGTGCAGGGATACGTGTAGTGCGAGGAATCCGGTCCATTTGCTCTGTTACCGCTCACAACCACTCCAACCTACTTTCTCTACAGTAAATAAACAATGTTCTGTCTATGAGAGCTTTAAATCAGTCAGGTTTCGTTACCGCTGCAGTAAAGCCATTATATTTATGATCAGCACACGACTTGATATCTGCAGTTACAAAACTGGCAGTTTCGCAAAGCTGCGCAAACACGACAAACATTTAGCTTAATGTTAATTAAACTTAATAGCTCTCTAGAACAAGATGTGAAGAGGACGCCTCCTCGTCACAACATGTTCTGGGAAGTAATGTAATTGTTCGCTAACAGGACTCGTCACTCATTGCAATTAATGGTTCGGGAACGAAGCAACTTGCAGCCATTGCTCATACATGTTCGAAGCTTGCCATAACGGTTAACAGAACATGAAGCAATATTGCACAACTATATCTTTCCAATTAAGTTGTCCTTGATGAAACTTACTTCCTGCTCTTGAAACAAATACATAGTTACTGATGTCACTGACACAGTACTGTTGGCGCGAAAACGCTGTTCCCTTGGTCTGTCACGCAAATTTTTCATCTTCTTCTCCTTATTCTTCCACCCAACATAAAGGACAGGATACTCATTTTAATAAACGCCATCGAGTCTGCAGTCTCGCTCATCGAAACACATCCAATTGCAATAACAGCATAGTTAATACCAACGTTTATGCCAGTCCTTTGCTGAGCAAAACGATCGATTTCTCGCAAATGACACCGCTTTAGTTGATGACTTCATCATAGCTTGCTGAGCAAAGTGACGCGAGCACAACAAGCCCTGGTACACCACGCCCGCGAGCCTGTCATCTCGACCACTTGACGAGATCATCCACCTTTAGACATGCTGCGACGTAATTTATACATTGAAATCTGCAGGAAAAGATTTGTTAAGATTATAGGGATGCTAATGCGTTAAAACCGGAAAAGTGCTTTTAAATAATAGAAGTACTATTTAGCGCAATAACAGTAAATAGAAAGTCCTTGTAACAGTCTATCTGGACGTTGAAGACAGTCAAATATCTTGTAGAAGTAGACTAAGAGAAAGGAGCTGTAACATTAGTCGAAGAAACAGTCCGACAGGTTGTAGGGCTTGTGGTAAGTTGTAGGCCAGCCCAACCTGCGAATCTATCTAATTTGCGTCAAAAGAGCTTTCCGAATGAAAACATTAATTATTTATTTACGCAAGTAGGTAAAAGATGCTGCACATTGTTCAAATCGTTAGCGAAACGGTTTTAGGAAGGCAGAACACTCCTAGAAGTCTCACATTAACTTCAGCTAGTGCGACTTACATACAAGGAGAAGAAATTAAAATAATTTGACTAGCAGACTTAAATGGCCAAGAGAGTAATATTATGTGTGTTGGTTGTGTGAATCTGAGGCAGGCGTACTGGTGTAGGATCATAAGCGTGCGACCGGCGCGCGGTGGTTGTGCGGCGCTCGTAACTAGCCGCGACTGCTATGGCAGCGCAGTGTGGCGGTGTGGGCACTCGCTCAAGTAAGTGCAGCAATTATCACTCACACAAGAAATAAATGAGGGATAATCTCGGCGACAGTAAACTTTATGTATTTTATAACGTTAGACGTAATAGCAACAGGAGGCGTAGCTCAGCTAGCTAGGATGTATGGTCTGGGCGCGGAGCGCAGCGTTCAGTGCATCTCGGGACAACGTACAGTAGTGAGTGCAATGTGCTTCCGGCTGGACTGGCTGGTTCGCGTGCATGATTATCTCTGCGTCATTTAAAATATTTGCGTTTTTTTTTGTATGTCGTCCTTAGTCTCCTTTTTATGACTTTGGATTCATATATTTTGTCTCTCTCTTCTTGATCACATATTATTAAATAATTTTACTAATTAAATACGAGACAATAGAATTCTTAGATCTTAGAAAGCTACAATATATTGCTGTGGTTGTCGTGTTGGCATTTAACTGACAGAGAAGAATACGCAGTAAAGCTACCAAGCTACCAGCCACATATTATGTTTCTCTCGCATGCCCAGCTCAGCGTGCTAAGTATCGATAAATATGATATTTAATCTGACATGTAGCATTAAGTTAAATAAACACACCGCACAAATGCAGACTTGTATTAATTTACGTCAGCGTTTGTGCCGCGACCGCGAGACGAATAGATGCACCTCTATGCAAACATTCACTTACAAATATTTGTCTGGAACAATGAACATTTCTTCGCCACTCTAGCACAAGGAGTTATCCCAAGGACATAGGTTACGTTTTACACAGTAACAATAAATTGCGCTGGTTTACCAATCCATGGGCCAAGCGTAGAGATATACTCGACCGTTTATAGAAGCTAGGACGTGTCAAGGTGATGTTGATAGGGCACGCCACGATAGCGGCGGTAAGACCCCTCTTTGAGGAGTAGCTAGAAAGACGTCACGGCGTTCTCACCTACCGCCTGACGCAGGTTCTCTCCGGACACGGATGCTTCGGGAGGTTCCTGCACATCATTAGGCGGGAGGAGACGCCCGGGTGTCACCACTGTCAGGATCGCCCAGAGGACACGGTGGAGCATACGGTGGAGGTCTGCCCTGCTTGGGCAGAGCACCGCCGTGTCCTCGTAGAGGCGATCGGCAGCGGCGGCGACCTCTCGCGTCCGGCCCTAGTTCAAGCCATGGTCCGGGGCGAGAGGAAGTGGGAGGCAGTCACCTCCTTCTGCGAAGCAGTCATGCTAGCGAAGGAGGTGGCGGGGTGGGCGAGGGAGGTGGCGGGTGGGCGAGGGAACGCACCTCACGCCTCAGCCGCCGCGGGAGACGCTCCGGGCGTCGGGAGCCGCGTGACGACTCCCGGCCACCGTAGGCGCGGGCCTGCGGGCGGTGAGTAATGGGTAACTCACCGTCCGATCAGGACCAGGCCCGTGCCGGACGGCGTGTATGTGTTCCACACGCGCCTCAAAGAGATGTCAGCATGAGTGACGGGGCCCAATAGGGCCGAAGCCTGCCAGGGTAGCGGGATCGTCCGAAAGGGTTACCGCTGCCCTGGAACATAAAGGGCTAAGGAAGGAACACGGGTGGGTTTTAGTCAGTAAGAGTCTGACACTCCCTCCTGCTCCACCCAGAGCGGGAGGAGTCATTTGATGATTTCCCATTCTCAAAAAATAAAAAAAAGGTGATGTTGATGAGAAGGTGAATGGCTCATAAACAAACGGGCTTTGAAGATCCGTGGAATACCTACCTTCTCGCCATTTTGTTTCTTTTTCAAAATACCGGCCACGCATGTTATCTATAAAATCGATAGCTGACATTAATGCAATTAGAAAACATAGGGACCAACCCGTGTAAAGTTCATCACGTGATATCCATATCAACTTTGATGAACTTTGAACGTTAAAAATGTCAAAATGGCGCGACAGTAGGTATGCCAGCCTCCACATAAAAATCTTCAATCGATGGCACATCGAGCTTTAGAAAGATATAGCAACATAATATGTATATACATAATATTAGTGACAGAGACGCCGCTTTTCACAGCCGAATTACGTTATGCCAATGTGTTATCTTTGACAGAGAAGATAACACATCGGCTACAAAGTGTCAACCAAAAAAGCTTTTATCTCCACGAGTACTAATGAAGACCAGACCAATCGTTTGTGTTAGTATCGTTGGTTAGTAGACAATGGTGTTACCATTTACCGTTGTCGGGCAGACGAGCTGGTGGTCGCAGTAAAACTTTTACGATATAGTTTATAGCCGCAACAGATCAAAACGGTTGCGTTTAATTAATCTCGTGCAGTGATAGGCAACAGGTTATGTTGCGGATACTGAGGCATTTCATTCCTCAATGAGACCAGCTTATCATTCCTCACAGTCCTCCACATCCCATTAAATTAACATTTAATTCTCTACTGTTTTCAAAGCGAGCGACAGATTAAATTAGTCCCAAGTTTCACCCACGTGGCTAACTGGTTAGAGTATTTTTTGGTAACGTTTTGTATACATACTTGGTATAGACTCAGTTCCTATGAGTAGAGCAAATAAGTTCAATGCAACAATGCTCCAGCTCAGGTTCATATCCAAAAGAAATGTTTAACGTCATATTCTAGAACAGTCGTTACATTTAAAAGCGGCAAATCGGTGCTTTTGATGGAGCTGGAACAAATTGTAACGATCACAAATGTTCGGACAACACATCAGCGCCATTCGGATCGACGGTACCGTGTGGGGTTGCCACACGAGGTGGTAATAGAATATACCTCGAAAATTCAACTAAACTCGTCGATGGTAATACAAATATTTCGAACTGGTGATTCATACCGAATAATAGAAACTTCGACATGCAGAACATGTTTTCTCTTTGATATTAATAACCCATGTGCTGTAACTGCTATAACTTCCTGTTCAGTACGTACTCGAAAGTAAATATAGCCATTCAGGAAACAATTGTACACATTGTGGGACACACTGTAAGAAATGCACCCACAAGCCAGTAATATGCAAGTAACACCTACTTACCACACGTACCACTGCAGGTGCCACATGATCCGCTACCCTTGCCCTCGGGCGGCCTTTATTAGTCACGGAAACAATCCGTAGCCACCCGCTACTGAACTAGAACTGTTCCACAATTGCTACCTTCCACAAATAAGTATGGAATAATCCATAGCTTGGTCACTGAACCACTCGTAATACCGGAACATTTCTCGAAATAGTCTGACATTTGGTGTACAAGTGGCAACCTTGTGAAGCAGATCAGTCACAGTGTCGATTATGCGCTCTAATGTCGCTTTAGTTGTTGCTTGTGCAAGCTCACCGTCGATGAGGCTCCATTAGCATGTGACGTCACCAGATATGACGATATCTCACAATGGTGGGTCACTGTGCTGCGTCGAGTCATTGTTGTCCTTGTCAGTGACATGTCGGGTCACAGTCAGTCACAGATGAGCTCGTGTTTATTGAAACTGTAATTACAACATACATTGTTGGAATTGTAATAAGGACAAAGCGAATATACCATAACTAGCTTCTGCCCGCGGCTTCGCCCGCGTGGATGTCGGAAATTATCCCACGAGAACGTGCTAACAGGATAAAATGTATGTGCTTCCCCAGGATGCCATCTATATCTATGCCAAATCAGAAGTTCAGTGGTTTAGGCGTGAAAATGTAACATACAGTTTCAAGTTCAAATCCTCCCCTTAAAAACTGAATTACCCCTTTTTGTCCCGTCAGTGGTAAATTTTCGACAACTTTATATACTTATTATTAACTAGCTGCTGCCCGCGACGTCGTCTGCGTGAAGGCTCTACAGCACCAAAAATACCTAAGATCTGGCATCTTAGGTGAGCACTGGCAAGATGCCAGTGTCGCTATAGCATTTTATGTAAACAACTTTTAAAATAGCATTAAAATATAAGTTTTTTTTGCAAGCAAAGCAAGTGAAGAGAGTTATATGGGAATCCTGCTGCGTTCAGTCATAAGATGTGACTGAAGGAAATAGAGAAAATAATGCAGGAATACATTCCAGGGCACAAAAGATTACAAATACGTACAAAGGTATCATACCTTACGACACATCCCTATAAACTACGTTGGTACCAACGTAGTTTACGTTGGTAGTTATGCTGCCAGGAGCCAAAATATAAAGAGAGTCAGGTGACGCGGGAGCAAGCGACGTACAGTTGCCCGTGTGAGAAGCAACTCGTCCTGAGGTCGACACCCGCTGCCCTCAGTGTCTGCCCCTGCGACTTATTGATGGTCATCGCGAAGCAAACACTCACGGGGAACTGTACGCGCTTGAACTGGAACGGGAAGTTATGAGGTATGAGGGGAATGCGTGGTATAAATACTGCCTCGCCAACGCCACAAACCGTAAGAATTTCCGCCTCAATGGTGTGTCTGTGGAGCGAGATGACTTTAAGGCGGGTCCCGTTACACAACTTCGGAGGAGATAGGTTCCGAAGAAGCATAATCGGGACACCGACCTTCAGCTTGATGGTATGCGCTGGAAGTCCACTTGCTGACAGGGAGTTCAGAATCATCTCGTCATCTTACTCGACAACAGTGTTTATCGAGGTGTAGACTACTTCATTCCCCTCAATTTCCGAGAGAATGCATTCGTTAATTGCTGCAGCGTGATCATATTTGGGCGTCAAAATGGCTGAGAATGGCTCACACACCCAATAATTCTGCTGGTGCGGTATACGACTGATGTCCCCGTACACACAGCGAATGAGTTCTTCTAAGCTGGATACCACTCTACCGAGAGACTCTGGAAGCACCACCTGTCCATCTCTCTCTTCTGATAGTGTGCCTTCGCCAAGACTTAGAAGGACATCGGAGAATTCTTGAGCACGTGCATTGCCGCCGAGCCGAGCTCTCATATTAATGGTCAAGCGCAGCGTACTAACTCGTGACCACAACGAAGATCGTTTCAATGAAGCATTAACCTCGTCAGACCTCGATCCCCGTGTAGCGTTGGTACTCTTTGGTGAGTCACCATAGAGGAGTTGGTGACTTGACATATATAAAAGGTCAGTGGCGTTATCTCTTCCTCCCTAGAGTATAATATGTTCTGTGATCTCTTCTCCATAAGAAATATATTTTCCTTAGTTAACTACAGCAATTCAATTCATATTCCTTGTACAGACATTCACCTTCCATCATAAATTGTATATCGTGTTTCCTTATATGTGGACTTCATTATAATAGAAATATAAAACTTTAAATCCTCTATCATTTGTGTCTCATACTTTCCCACTTCACCCGCGTCACCACGGGAAGCGTTTGCCGGAAATCGCCACTGAACAGAACTGTGACACCACCCATCAAATGTTCGTTCCTGCGGATGTCCTGCAGGGTTCTGTCCACGGCCTCAACTGCCTTCCTATTGACCATCGTACACTCATCCCATTCGATCAGAGAGCAATCCTTGAGCACGTGTCCCTTATCGCTGTTACGTGACACACCACAAACACGCGTTTCGACGCTCTCTAAATCAATGGGAATTTTAAACATGGCATGTGCTGTCTGGCCACCCGGAAGCAGTGTGGCAGCGATTCCCGACGACGCTACAGCAAAAGCAATTTTGCCTTGCATCCTGACCTCTGCAAGTATGCCAGTGGTAACAAATGTTTTTCCTTTTCCACCAGGAGCATCCAAGAAAAACCCTGGTTTTGCCCAACGCGAACAAAAGTATTAATAGTCAATGTTTATTTTGTACTAACAACATGAAATTGATGAAGAAATGATCATCATCAATGAACTACTTAACAAGGCATTTTTTTAAATTGTCTTACTCAACTCTGCTAAAGATTTTGAGGGTTTTGTTGGAACTTGAATTTGTCAAAATGAACTATACGATACTTTTATGAAGAAAATGCACATTGCCATCTATAAATTTTAAGAATAACTAACTACTAACCAACATACATGATCAAATTTAAATTATTAATTTCCAAAAAGTGTTAAAATCTCATAGATGGCGCTGCTTTAAAGTTGTATTTATACTACTAACATTCATTAAACTATGTTTCTTTGCCCAAGTTACTTAAATGGCGTAGTTTTTATAGTGTAAAGCTAGATAATAGCATGGCTTACTCAAAAACAGCATTTAAATATGCGTCGTTAGATTACACGCTGTCACAGAATGCGCAAGAAAAATAAAGATTCACAGCTCCTTCCAGCGTAAGTGATAGCGTGATAATATGTAGCCTCTATGTTGACCCGACCTCTTAGTAATATTCATGCAAAATTTTAAGTAAATCCATGCAGTACTTTTTGAGTTTATCCCGGACATACATACAGACAAACAGATAAAAATTCTAAAAACTATATTTTTGGCTTCGATATCGATTGTAGATCACGCCCCAAGTATTCTTTTTAAAAAATATTATTACGATTTTATTATATGTATAGATTATTTTCTATCAAAAGTATCAATACTGAGTTTCCAGTTACTCGGACCGCGCATTCAATTTCTTCCACACAAACTTAACACCCCTATATCCCCCTTTGAGGGGTAGTTTTGAAAAACTTATAATGCAAAACTTTATTACTTACTTAGGGAAGTATTCTTGCCAAATTTCAAGTTTATTAAGTAAATGAATAAGATTTTACATATAAACTGTATCCCCCGCTTTTCACCCCCACAGGGGTGGAATTTTGAAAAATCGTTTGGAATTTCTCATAACTTGATTCAAAGATTATTTATACCAATTTTCGAGTTAATCAAGCCACGCATTATAATCCTCCCTTGTAAAATTAACTACCCCTTTTCAACCCGTTAGGGATAGATTTTCGAAAAACCCTGATACATGTTACTCTTTATTTTTGATCTTAAGTATAAGCACTGAGTTTCGAGTTAATCGGACCGCGTATTCAAATTATTCCACACAAACTTCAACACCCCTATATCCCCCTTTGAGGGGTAGTTTTAAAAAACCTATAATGATAAACTTTATTACTTACTTAGGCGAGTATTCTTGAAAAGTTTCAAGTTTATTAACCTAATGAAGAAGATTTTTCATATAAACTGTATCCCCGCTTTTCACCCCCACAGGGGTGGAATTAAAAAAAGAATCGTTTGGGGTGTATTCATAACTTGACTCAAAGATTATTTATACTAATTTTCGAGTTAATGAAGTCTTGCATTAAAATCCTCCGCTGAAAAATTGACTACCCCATTTCAGCCCGTCAGGGATAGATTTTCAAAAAACCCTGATACACATTATTCTTTACTTTCAAGATTAGGTATACGAGTAAATACTGAGTTTCGAGTAAATCGGACTGCGCGCTAAAATTCTTCCATACAAACTTTGAAACCCCCCAATCCCTTATTAGGTGGTAGTTTAGAAGAAAAAAAACTGACAATCTTCATAATTTATTTAGATAAGTATTCGTGCCAAGTTTCAAGTTTATTAACTCAAGGAATAAGATTTTTCATACAAAGGAATTCCCCCCTTTTTACCCTCTTAGGGGTGGAATTTCGAAAAATCCTTTCTTAGTGGATGCCTTCTCTTCACGAAGAACACACTCTCCAAATTTCATGACTCTAGGACCAGCGGTTTAGGCTGTGCGTTGATATAACAGTCAGTCAGTCAGGACTTTGAATTTTATATACATAGAGATACCTATAGATAGAGTTTATAGAGATTTCAATGTAAGGATTTTTTATCAGAACGAAACTCTTTGATAGACTAGATAAAACATGTAAGGACAAAGCAGTACCTAACTTCTTTAATTCAGTGCTGAGCTTTGTAAAGCTTCACTAGAAAGTTAAGATTGCTTATACAACCCCCTATTTAGCGCCCTGCTACATGCTCTGTAATCCACTAATCAGATTATAAGTCTCTCTCGGCAGCTGAAACCTAAGACAGCGATTGCACTTAATTCAGCTCATAACGCTTTCCTTATAGCTCACGATGCAGTCGGGCTCTAACCGTACTTGTGCTGCGACCGGGAGTGCTTGTACTAGAGACCGTAGCCGTAGCTGTGTTGTATGTAACTTGATACATAATCCTACCTCTACTATCGTTGTCTAATTCATACGTAATGTAAAACTGTGTGTTATACTCACAGACAATTATTGTCCTTTTATTAGTTGTAGGTGCAGTAATCAGAGCGCAGGCATCAGCTCCAGTGTTGAATCCGTTGTGTGACAACGAAATTAATCCTAAGTAATCGTCCGACGCCAATCTGTCTGCAAAATGGATGACGTTTATTATCCTAAAATCCTTTTGCAATCACGCCTGATTCTTCCCAACTACTGTTGAGTCTACACTCAGTGGCACAGTTTTCGTGTAAAAGGGCCTGACGCACTTTGGCACTTCACTGTTCCAGTCTGAAGGTGTTCGTATTCCTAGAAATGTACAAAACAAAAGAAATTCTCATACAAAGCTGAGAATCGTTGATTGTAAACTTGTTGTTTCTGCGTTGTGGAGTGTGAGAGTTTCGACACAGTTGTTAGTTCGTATGGATGGTGAGCGATGGTACATCGTGAAGGTCACACCAATTATACCATTACCGAGCCGACCATCGAGCATCGAGCATAATTGGACGACAACCAAATGGACTGTTGCGAATTGAACATTCATATACCCTGTTTTTCACTATTTCGTTAATCGGTTGAATTTTTTGAAGTGGACTACATGTGATTTGAAAAAAAAAAAAGTGCATAAAAAGAAAACGTTGCGTTGAAAAAGGATTTTAATTTTTTTCTTGTGATATATGATGTGCTAGTATGACTTCACCGATATGAAAAAAAATGATGACGGAATTCAGATTTATTTATTTATTTATAAATAAATAAGTCCCAAACACAAAAACAACATACATGAACAAAACATGAAACAACAACAACATGACACATGACTAAAATACATAACATGATTAAAATATGAAAGATGAACTAGCGCTTCAAACCAATTGGTTAAGGTAGGTTTATAGGATTCGGTAATGAATATGTATATTCAAACGAAGATTATAGTCATACAGACAAGATTCCATCGATATATTAATGTTAATTGGCCAATTTTAACTAATTTGCTTTTGTGTTCATTCAGTTCAACATTTCGCTATCAGTCGTACATGGGATAGAACGCGTAGTGTATCATAAGGTCACCGGCGCGCTGCCCCGCTGCCCGCTAGTGCTGACTACGCGCGCGCAAGGTGCAAGGTCCTTGCACGCGCAGGTGCGCCCGCGACCTGCTGAGTTGGTGTAACAATGCTATATCACTTGATTTCCTAAAGGGAAATTGTTTGTGATGTCAAGTGTTGACTATATGGCTGACAAATATTGATAGCTTTTTGTAAAGCTGCAGAGATTGTTTCAATATATTTATGTAAGATTCTTGAAATTTTGCCAAAAGAAATCCTCAAAAAAGTTAAAGCCCTTCCCCACGAAGTTGATAAACGTTTCGCCCATCAGGCATGTCATCTTTGGCTAATGTTGACGTAGCCAGCGACACGGCCCGACACGGCACGACACGCGCCGCTAATGTGTCGGCAAACGTCTCCACCTAGCTCACGTCAGTGTTTGCCGAACAAACATAATAGTACACAAAACTGCTCTTACGTCAAACGAACCGCGCGGGAATTAGACGGCTCACTAAACAACGATCCGTAAAAAGGGGACCATTTTAGGGATATCGTTTTCTTAGTAAATAAACGATAGGCGCTGAAGCGAGATATTTAGGAAAAGTTTATTTCGAAACGAATGTTAGAGAATGGTAAATAATTTAATATTAAACTTAGTTTAACTTTTGTACATAATAAGTAACATAACAAAACAACTGCGATTGGCAATAACAATATAAGTAGTCCTTTCAAATATACTTTAAATAACATAATAATTATAGTTAAACTACCTTCGTCATCTGTATCACTGAAGCAGGCACAATTCGCACTTAGTTTTATAATACTTCATTTATACGATGTACTTAAACTTACAAACTTCGACTACAAGTCGATGTTTGTAAGTTTAAGAACATCATTTTATGCTGCCTTTGTAATCTCCACTTTGAATTGATTGTAGTCATGATGAGTTCGGTTGCTTCCAAGTCTCCTCCAGTTTTTCTTTCTATTTACCTACGTTAAATTATTGTTGGTTAGATTCTGTTGTTCCGGCAACAGGTTCTTGCGTCCGATCTGCTCGGCCTCCGCGACGGTGTCCGGCAGTTCGGTTCGGGCCGTCTCCGGCATCAGCAGCGTCAGCGACCCCGCCATGATCGACGTCACGCCGAACAGGAACGTTGGTAGACCAGCCCAGTATGACATCTAGAACACGTTGCGAAGATGTGTGTTATTGAGTGATCGAATACCGTGTATGTGGTTTTCCTGTCGGATGGAATATTAACCATAGAACTGGCTAAGTCTTTTAATGCACTATCAAGGTATGTTACAAGATATAAAACGTGCTGAGTTGACCTGACTATTATTATTTATTGGTTACACAAATTATGTCACTTACCAGCAGCGGTGTCTGTGGGGCGACCAGCGACCCCACGCGGCCCACGGCGGAACAGATCGCGTGCATGGAGTTCCTGGTGTAGGTGGGGAACAGCTCCGACGTGTACATGTACACGATGTTGTAGGAGAACGTCGCCAGCATCTCGAATGCCATGAACAGCGTCAGACCCAGCCATGCGTAGCCTGGAACAGAGGATATTGGCCGATGAGATTTTAAAAACTTTTATGAACCTGCTGTTGTTAATTCAGAGTTGCAAGTGTTTAATTTTTTATATTCTGTTACCAAAAGTGGATATGCAACTCTTTCACTCTCCCAATATCTTAATAGTATAACTCACCTTTTGGAACAAACGGCTGTGAAATGCAGAAAAATCCTCCAACCATGAAGGACGCTAGTAATGGAATCTTTCTCTTGTACTTGGAGAGCGCTAGCCAAAAGAACACGTTAGCAGGAATGTCCATCAGCATGAGCAGCGAGAAGTTGACGTACTTGTTGCCAGCGATATGCACTGCGCTGATCATCATGCCGTAGTTGATCAGCGTGATCGTGAACCACCACACCATGCATACTAGGAACCTGTGGAAACATTGTATTAAATTGTTTAGAACTAAAATCATATTGACTCCTAGCAGATTTTGGAAGATTAAAAATGGTAAAGTCATCATGAGACAAGCAAGATTACATGACAAAGCTTATAACCGTGGCTGGCGTCAAAACATTGACAACTCGACTTGTATGTTTTTTTTTATTGGCTAAATACGTCCTATGCATTACGAATTTATATAAAAAAAATTGACAGCTCATAATATACATAACTTTTGGAGCAATCGACTATGGTATTATGTTGACATCCCGCATTTTTACGTGTTTTACTTGACAACACAACATGTCAAATTAACGATTCACATGTTTTTGTGAACGAACATTGATATTTTATTATATCAACGTATACCCAGTAACCAAAATATTATTTTTATTTGATGTCTCAACTTAACCACATGAAAGTTTTCTCTTTTAATTGACAAATTGAGATGTCAAGTTATAGCCAGCTAAGTTCTGAACCCTAAATGTAATAAGTATACCTAGTATAGATTTTTTGGATATTGCCGAACTAAAATCCAAGAAAAGACCCTTTACTGTCAAGAAACTGGATGATTCGGGAGACAAATTTCTGTGGCAACCTGTTAAGGTGGATGCTCCAAGGTAGCCCGCGAAATTCAAATTTTCTTAGTTTTTTTTCAATTTGCTGGTCAGTACTAAGTTGTACTTTGATTAAAATATAATTCGCGACCGTAACAAATATGTATTTACAGAATTTTAATCATTAGAATCAGTAATACAGCTTGTTGAGTTAGCATAATCCTAAAACGTCAAGATTTCATGAAATATGTAGTTATTCAGTAGGATTACTTGATCTTAGAGAGTTGTGTTGATGACTTTAATGATTATAATTCTGTAAATACATATTTTTTACGGCCGCGAATCATATTTTAATCAACGTACAACTTAGTACTGACCAGCAAATTGCAAAAAACGTAAGAAAATTTGAATTTCGCGGGCTACCTTAGTGCATCCACCTTATATGGCTGCAATATGACTAAAACAGCGTCGGATAAATTTATTTTAAGAAAAACCTGGATCGCGAACCCCCTTTCAGTTCAATAAGTTTTAGGAAAAGAGGAAAAACCACCATAGATATCTATAACTTGAGCCAAATCTCCAAAGAGGCTTTGTCAATTAGCGCAGAGAAAAAAAAAAAGGATCTGATGCACATGATTGACCTGATTGACGATTCCTTCGAGGAATTTTATAGGTATTAAAAAAAAAACTGTCGGTGATGTCTCTGCATGTAATGATCCAGATTTGGACGAGGACAACCCAGATGACGAGGTTTTTGAGGTCCACTAAAATATAACTGTGTACGGAATAATAACGTAATAATATTTAAAGTTGACAGATCAGGTCTGTCAACTTTAAATATTATTACATTATTTCTTCTTTATTCTTTTCTTTCTATATTAAGTATGTTTCCGTTGTTTAGCCCAATAAAACAATTTACTATTTTTTTTTATTTTTTATTTATTGCTTTTACACTAGGAAACTGATAGGTTCGTGGTTTTTCAATTTTATATTTGTTCAGTTAGAAAAACTTTGCTTGATTTGAGTAAGTCCTTCAACAAATCAACAAATATATTTATATTCGTCATCAGTTGTTTGATTGGTCCTCACTTTATTTGTCATTAATAACATTGTTTACATACTAATATTCCCCACTCAGAAGGTGAATAAATAGATAACTGCTGGTGCATAAGTTGACAACTCGGTGAATAAGTTGATAACTCGTTGGTGAACGACTTGACAAGTCTATTATTATGCAAACTATGGGGTATTTCGTTTATTTATTGTCATCATTTAAAAGATGGTACAAAATAAACCTTAAAACCACTAAAACACATACAGTAAACTAATTTACCGATTTACCAGAAGAGGTCAAACCTTTAAAATGGCTGTTCTGACAAATTGCCATTTTAGACATGTCAACATATTCACGCCAGCCACATTTAAGATATCATGAAGATGCAAAGTTTGCACAGTTTTATTACTTACCCATATAAACAATCTACGGTAGTTAACTTTATGAAAGAGGTAACTGTACAGTTTAATGAGCCAATAAAATACATCAGTTGTGTTGATAGAAATTTTTACTCGTTGGCTTTAGCTTTACGATTGTGATATATGAATTTGAAAGGTTTTGATGATTTTATAACTATCGATTTAATAATTGATGCTACCGACCTCTGCATCATGATCCTTGACTTGAACGTCTTCATCAGCAGCTTTCTATCGCTGACGCCACTCTTGGTCGTCTCGTCGATATAGTCCAGCTTGTCGAGCATCATACTGTCGATCTCCACCCCGTTCCTCTTGGCTATCTTCTGTATGAGCTGAGCCGCTCGCTCCTTCTTGCCCTTGCTGTACAGCCAGCGGATGCTCTCGTCCAAGAAGAAGGAATAGCTGAGGATGAGCAGCGTGGGCGCGTAGATGACTCGCAAGAAGTTCCTCCAGTAGGGCACCGCCCACGCGATGAATGGCATCACGATCAGACCGCACGTGTAGCAGTTCAGCAAGATCATTTGGAACAGAACAGTTCGCTTCTTCTCAACTATTTCTATGCCTGGGAAAAATTAATTATTAGTCGAAAATCTCTTTTTAATCGTCTCGATTCTCAAGTGATTGGGTAGGCACAGATACTCTCACAAATTCACAATAGTTGCTTAACAAAAGAAACATATTGCAGAATGCAGTAGCTTTAGAGTAAGAGATCTATATATTTGCCGTCTGTGTCTGGCGTCCTAAACCTAAATATTAGCAAAGCAGAGGTAATAACGTAGTAGTGTAGTTACGGGCGCGCGGGCGCTTCAATATAACGAAATAGTTTGGGCGCATTCATTGGCTGTTTGCGTATGCATGTGAGTTTAAGTGTTTGTAAACGCACCCACGATACAGGAGAAATTCCTAGTGTGGGGCAACGAGTTTTTTTTTTTTTTTAAAAAAGGAAAAAAAAATCAGAAGTCACCATTACACCGATTTATTGAACGATTTCAAGGAAAATCAAGACAACTGAGGAAATGGTAGTATTCCTGATAAATGAGTATTCCTTCAGTGTTATGTTTAATAGAGATGAAGAGGAATGGCGTGGATGATATTGAAGGTAAAGTAAAGTAAAGGGAGCTCAAGTAAAATCCAACCTTTCTTCAAAGGCTTACTATTCCATCAACGACTACTTACACGATAAGAATAGTTGGTCGCCCTAATTAACTCAAGACAATGTTCATGTTCTTTCTCCAGAATTAGCTTACTGACAGGTTATTGTTATTAGTATTAACTTATTTATTTGTTTTATTTTACTTCGATGGTCCTAGTTTTTCATCTGTGACAGCTATGTGACCAGAACCTAGCAATGCATAAATATGTAAGCTGTCACGCCCTTTATGCCTGGAGGCTTTTATTTAGGTAGTAAGTTTTTATTCACATTTTAATTAATTATTTTTCAGCTTGAGTAGGTATAGTTTTTATTATATTTGTTGGTATATTGGCGTGGCTAGCTGACATATTATGGCAAATAATTTAAGTTTCTTGTAATGGTAATTACTGAACATAGATTCCTAGTATTGTATACATGCAACTATATTCTAACTGAACAGACAGCTGTGCTGCTGGGGAGTTTGTTGCGCCACTTCTTCTTCCCAGCGATAGCACTAGGAAGTGGTGAAGGGCGGGCGTTTTTGGGGGCTGTCTTTTGTAATTTTGACGTTCGAAAAGTGCTGATTCTCAGCCTAATTTGAATAAATGACTTTTGGTTTGATTTGATTTTGGTGACGTGTCACAATAATAAGGTCGATTCACGACCAGTGGCTACACTAAAACGTTATGTTCATAAAGAATAATTGTTCGAGAAAAGTGAACTATTCAAAAGTAAGTGGAAGATATGTACGAGTATGTTATTGAAGTAGGCACAATACAATATGCGTAAGATGGACTTACTCAGCATGAACATGGGTGAGAGCGCGTCGCCGATGGCGGCCTCCAGGCCCTCCAGCACGATGTAGAACCAGAAGGAGCTGGCGAAGCTCTTGGTGAGACCCAGCACGGCGCCCATAGTGCCCGCAAACACGGCCGCAGTTTTGCGACCGAACCTGAAGGGAAACCACAGCTCGATCTTAGAACCCGCGCTTTTTATACGTTAATCACAATAAGAAGCCTTCAACAGCGCCAACATCATCGATTCCTGGGGCTAGTGTTTAAGAGAACAAACATTCATTGCATTACTATCTAAAACCTTCCAAGGATTAATTACAGAACAACCTCAGAGAGCTTTTAATCCAGCTTTAAGGTATGATGTAGCATATTATTGTTGCGTTGTGTGCTAACTTCACTAATATTGTGTTGAGAGCCAGCACTGTTACCATGAATGTTTGCTGTTTATTAATAGCCAAAAAATTATTATACAGTGACTGTTACTATCAAGCACAATAGAAATTGCTCAGTAAATTACAGATAAATATGCGTGTTCGCCGAGCGGCCACGCGTGGATGAAGTATGTGGTATTGTCAAGTCACCACGGTTTGCATACAAAGCATACAACTATTTTAATTACTATACAACATCGGTTCAAAAATGTAGATACACTGGAAGAAATATGTTAACACGACGTTCGGTACTACAAAGTCCTTTAACAAGTAAAACGTTCCAGTCCTTACAAACGACTCTTCATAAAGCAAATTAAATACTTGATTAAAAGTTTGTTTTAAACCTCCCATCTTTATGAAACTTGTGTTGAGGGGTGGGGTTATGTTCATAAAGCGGTGATCATTCAAACGAGCGGCCATTACGATCAGTTGATAAATGTCCTGCCGAGGGGGGTAATTAAGACATAACATAGTGCAACCCGGCCCACAAGTGCACGTAACTCAACCACTGACGCTAATGACCCCAGCGCTTCCACTTGTGAAGCACATCAAACTCGTGTGACGAATTTAACATTCTATTACGCGGTTATGGTGGACGTGCTCATAATTAAAACTGCTATTAAATGAGAAGATAGCGAATATTATGATGGTGATGAATCAGTGTCGAGATGAGAAGTGTTAATTGTTCAGACGGCGCTCGACGGATGTTAGTGACCGGCACTTGAACATGTCCTGGAGGGATGCGACAAAAACACATGTTCTGTATTGTCGGATTACGATTATGTAGTCGAGTGCACTGTACATGTAAGACCTGGGTATGTTCACTGGCTCTACACTACGCTGAAGTGCACGCCTGTCCTTGCTATTAAACTTCTTTGTACCATCAAACAAGTTTTATGAGCCATACTGTTCATCACAACTATAATTTAAATGCTATAAGCAGTCAGACTAACGACGAGTTAAGCCTTCCTCGACTGATATCATCATATTGTCAGATATTTCCATATCGATTGGATCGGAGCGCATTGTCACGCCCATCAAAATCAACTACATTACCGAAATAGCAAGACATCTACCTGTCAGAGATCTGTCCCTGTATGAGCAGTCCGACCATGTTTCCGAAGCTATGCACCGTGCCCACCAGCGTCTGCTTCCAGTCGTCACATGCCAGTCCGAACTGAAACAAAGTCTTTATTAATAGTCCATACGGCAATTACATTTTTATCTATGTGGCCATTCTTCTATGCAAAGCGAAACAGAGCCTTCGGCAAGGCATAAAATTAAATGCTGTTATGATGTTTAAGACTGCAACATCTCAATAACTTTAGTTCGTTGTGGGGACGAGTTGTAAACATATCGGTGACAAGGATGGAGTGCTTGCATGTTCAACCTCCCATCGCAATAATGTATGCGCCCGTGTATACAACCTTGCTCACAAATAGTGTCTGGAAATGCTACTACTTCTACGAAAATCGCATAATATAAAAATAAAGTACTTTTTGTGAAGGTAAAATCTATTTGTAAATCTTCGAACACTTCTAATTTCTTTGAAAATTCCTTAACTGTTCGTGATCAATAGACTCATGTAAGACCTCTCCACATAGTTCAAGTAGTTCGGTCAAGTGTAGTGAACAGGCGAGTGCAGCTCGTCGCAGTGTCCCGTGCGCCCGCGCAGACCGGTCACGCAGCAAAAACTATGCAAATAGCTCCACATGCGAGCGGGCGCCCGACGACGTCGCTCGCCCCTGCGCGCGCGAGGCTTGTGGAGTTGTAGTCTATTGTTTTAGCTCGGCACTGGCGCGCAATGAGTCTAATTAATCTGATGAATATTTGCATGTCACAGTAATATGACTAAGTGTTAAGGATCATCATCTGCCTAGCCTTTTCCCAACTATGTTGGGGTCGGCTTCCAGTCTAACCGGATGCAGCTGAATACCAGTATTTTACATGGAGCGACTGCCTATCTGACCTCCACAACCCAGTTACTGGGTAATACGATACCCCTTGGTAAGACTGGTTGTCAGACTTTCGGGCTTCTGACTACCCGTAACGAGTGTCAAAGATCCACGACTGACAGCCGGGACCAACGGCTTAACGTGCTTTCCGAGGCACGGAGGGGTCTCGGTACGTAAAGATGGTCACCCATCCACAGACCAACCGCGGCAAGCGTAGCTTAACCTGACCGATCGATCTGTGCGGCTGTTATTATTTAGCCACGGGCCCATAAGTGTTAAGGATCCATAACAATAATATTATAATATAAATGTTAAGACCGATATTGTACTTACCAACACTTATCGCAAATGAATTGATTTGATTTGATACGAATCAATTGGTAGGTGTTGTTTTATTTTTATTTTATTTTATTTTATTTGGGAAAAAAAACGATATTACATTACATATAACACTTATCAGTAAGGTATACAAAACAAAATCAATGTAATAACCACAACATTTTCCACATATTAACAAAGAGATATGCTATGATGAGGACTAATTGATGAGCGAGTTATTGTTAATCAAGGAAACATTTTATATTGTTGTTGTTCAGCATTCTGGTGGCATTGTTTGATTAAGAACTTTTGTATGAAATAGGGATGGTGGACAGGTATGGTCCTACAGCACTGTTAGTGTGATGAGTGGTCGTATTTGTGCCAACGTGTTCGATAGCTGCTACAGATAAATTAATGTGGCCGCTTTATCTTCGCAGAAGCATTGCAAACAGCTCTAGGTATACTCGTATGCGACCGAAGACGACTGGCGGCTATGTTATGGGCGTACTTTAATTTAATTGTCTATATGTGATCAGTCGCAGAATAACAATGACTTAAATTTCTATTTCTATTCGTTCGTCTGAAACATTAATGAATAAAACAATTGAATACCTACTAATATCCCGCTAACTAATTAAGTGCTCATCAAATTCCTTTGAAACAACGGTTCCTAGCGCTAGCTCGGGAAACCCTTCGACGACAAAGCTATGGAACATCGTCTTATACAACTATAGAAATAGCTCCACGTGCGACGATACCCGCCATAGTTACTAGTATTGTGCAAGTTGTGGACGATTCCCTGGGCGCTGCGCGGGCGCTCCCACAGAATACCAATGAGTCAAATAGTTATTGTTCTTATTCACCTGTAACGTTTTATATTGTATTTATAGATCTAGATAAACCTATGTCGGCCATAGCTCGTCTCTGCGGTTCAATGGACATTTCGCAATGCCTGTGTTGTTAGTTATGTTGGCGCTGGTGTCCCTTTGACTTAAGGAAGATAACGTAGGTTTACGTGATAAATATTTAATGACCCAAGAAGATTTAGTAACGCGCTAGAAATAATAAAAGCTTGTAAAATCCTCAAATTATATTAATACAAAACAAACAGCGGCTTCTACATAATTAGCGGAGAGATCACCACAGCCATTAGACGATCATGATCTGATGAACTCAAGGAATGTTTGTAATTAATTGTAGGACTATTAATAAAATAAAAAAGGTCCATAAAATTAACAGACACACGTACACTTTCGAACATTGCTACAAATTAAGGACAGTTAACATCTTATCTAAAGCTTTGATCAATCTTGAACATAAAATTAGGAAATCTTCGTCTGTCACATTCTTTGAGCATATTTTACCTAAAAGTTCCCCAATTAGGTATAATAACATAACGGAATGTATTCACTAATGACTCGTCAAAATCATCAGATTACGCGTCTGTCAGTCTGTCCGTCGGGGCTCAAGCACCTGTCTACTGTATTATTTCATTATACACATCGTTATCTATGTACACATCGCCTAATGATTTGACAACCATCTCTAATATTTCATTACGTTATCGTTAATTACTATAATTAGCCCTTATCAAATAGTCAGGTCCATCTCCACTATCAAAAGTTAACGTTAAGCTGTGTTCTGTTAGACCAGCTTTGAATTACGGTTAAATATTTTTGATTTCCATTGCGTTTCCGATTATACTTAAGAATCCATATATTCTTTTTAAGAATTATTTTTCAGGACACCGATGGTGCTTTGGTTAAAACAATTTCTTCAATAAATGTACAAATACCTGTAACTTTAAAGTATCAAATACTTATTGATCATAACGTTATGATCGTCGCGGTCATTTACATGGTGTAGAGCTTACAGCCGCGTCGTTACTTGTCTATAAAAACACTGTCCGTGACCATACATACACTACAGAGCAAGTCACATCGGTAAACATGTGGATGTCTACGAATTAAAGTCAAGAGGTCCCGAGCTATTGAACATGTCTAAGCTGAAACATAACGTGTTGTAGCGAAATAAAAATCTTTCTTCACTTGTACACGTTTAATTTAGTAAAATAAAAAAAATATTGTAAATAAAATTTAATGAAGGACAGAGCACGGTTCCTAATATTTCAAAGAATTAATTTATAACTCTGACGCGACGTCCTTGGTGTGAGAGCCCTATAATAAATTTCACTATTACGCGTCTGTCACGATACGTTTGAAAACGTTCCTCTATCTCCCGCAATGAATAAATATCTGGTAATCCTAAATGGGTAACTTTGCACCAAGTCAATTGATTATCAGGCAGCGAGGTAATAATTTATATCACTGTTTTAACTAAATCGAGACAATAGTAACTACTGAAAAATAAAATAAAAACTAAAGATTATACGCAAATCCGGTCCTAGACTCCGCGCTGGCAGTCGGAAGGCTCCTCGCTGGCTGGTATCAGAATCCACCAGCGATGGGTTCGATTCTCAACAGGAAGCTGAGGAAGCTGGCAGTCGTCTGGTCCCAGGCTAGCGGTGGGGCGAATTCAAGATCCGCCTACAGTCTTCGGAAAATCAAGTCTGAATGAAGAAACCTGACTCGCATCGAGAAAAGTTTTAAATGCTGTATAGTTCGTTTAATTTCGGGAACACTGCCTTTGGATAAATTGGATGACCGCACAGAACTTGGTCGTTCAATCCATTATAATTATATTCACTCATAATTTGGTTGTAAGCAAAGACATTAAAGTACCTATCTTAAATCTCTTTGGTTGTAAGTCAAAGAAAAAATATACTTTTCACAAAATGGCGTGTCAAAAAAAAACCGATTTTTTTTTCTTCTTTTGCAACTGAGCCGTGTCGATTATTCTGCCAGCGTGCGTCATGTGGTGACGGCAACGCAGCAAGGTTTACCGCAGCCGTCGAACTTTGCACTCCATGGTATTTATGTAGTTACAATTATGTTACAATTTGATTTCGTTTAAATTTAAAAAGAATGATATTTTTTTTTTAAGTTTAGGAGAAAAGTTAGCCAAGAGGGAATGGAAGTTAGTAGGAAGACATGTTGCAAACATATGCAAAAAGCTTAGCCAGTATTCTTATGCTCTCCATAGCCTAAGAAAGGTGTCAAATCGTGCAACCTTATTAATGGCGTATCACGGGTATGTTGCTTCTAGTTTGCGCTACGGACTTATATTTTGGGGGAACTCGCCAGACAGAGAAATGGCATTCAAAGCCCAGAAACAATGCATAAGGGCAATGTGTGGCATACAAAGCACAAAAAGCTGTAAGCCACATTTTCAAAAGTTCCAGCTACTAACATTCCCGTGTCTTTATATATATGAAATGGCGATCTTTGTCAAAGCGAATCTACATCTTTATACCCATCTAAGAAGTGCACGACACAAAAATAAAATATGCGTGAGACGTCATAAAAAAGCAGTATTTAATAAAAACATTTTGGGCATGGCCCAAAATGTACCTACACAAAATGAACCAATTCAAATTATTTTTGCACGAATTCTTAGTTACAAAATGTTACTATTCAATTACTTAATGATTATTTAAATGAAAGATGAGATTTTATCTGAAATGGCACCACAAATTGAAATTTTGATTTGACTTGTGTATAACATTTGACATTTTTTTAATTGACATTCTATTTAATAATGTAAATCAATTTAAAATTTATGTTGTACCTAATATATTAATTTGCACACCTCAATAGGTTATAATACAATGTACCTTTTATACTTGTAACAACTTTTTAACATGTATTATGCAAATAAATGATTTGATTTGATTTGAAGAGGAATTTTAATTAAGGAAAGCTTAGATTGAATTGAAGCTTTGATTGGATTGGGAGTTTAAAGGACAAGAGAAAAAGACATGGTCCAGGGTACCATCATCAAGACCGTATTCGCACAAGGAACTGTCACGAACACGGATCTTATTTAAGAATACTGGACTGCAGCAGTGACCAAGTCCCAGTCTACACAAGGTAGCAACAGTTCTTCTGGATAATTTTGGACATTTAAAAAACTAAGGTTTCCGCTGGATGTCAGGTTGAATACAGGCGTAATACGCCCCCTCAAGTTTCGAACTTACCTGCCATACTGCTGACCACGAGTTGTAAAGCTTGCGTTTGGTGTCAGTTCGTAAGTCGAACTTTGTACCGTGTAGTGCTTCCGATCCACCGGGTTAGACGAAGCAACAAATGAAAAATATCGGAAGGAGAAAAGGCATGACACTTTTAGATACAAAACCAAAATGAAGAAAAAACCTTTCTGGTTACAAATAAGGTTGGATTTGTTATAAAAGAAGGTTGTTCGTGATAATATTATAATGTAGCATTTGCCAATGCTGCAGTGTGCAATATGAACATTACGAATATAAACGAGGTGTTGATTCAATATTCGCGAGAAACGTAAATATAATTCAGTGACATGTTGTAATAACAAAGCGTTGAGCTTCGTGTAATTGTTGATAACTCACATAATTGAGTGAGCGTCGCGTAATAATTGATAGCTCACAAGATTGAGCGAGCGCCGGTTGTAATGACAGCGCACATAATTGACGAGAATTAGTGAGCGCTGATAACTGCTTCCGATGTGTGAGCACATTTAATTAGCGAGCTTATTTGCATTTATTGATTTCACGCTGAGTTAGTAAAATAATAACCATGAAGTTCTGGCTGGAATATACATAACTTTTCTATCCACATCAACTTTGGCGTTAACATTTATTGTAGATCACACCCTTCTTTGTGAGTTCACGTTGGAAGTTAGAACTGATCAGAAGGGATGATATGTTTCATAAAGAAATTATACACACCATACCATAAAACAAGTGAACTAGACTAACCTCAGCGACGAACGCGTCGGGTTTCTCATAGACCCACTCCCTGCAGAGCTGCGGAGGGTCGGTGTGGTTGTACCGCGCGCAGTCGTCCACGGACGGGGACCAGCACTGCTTGACGGGCTGGTCGGCGCCACGGAGGGAGTGGTTCAGCCAGGCCGTGCTGAACGACGTGGCCGGATCGTCGCACGAGGGGATCTTACATCTGGAACAAATATGGTGTTCAAGAATTTGTGAGAATGTTTCATGTGTCGACATGGTCGTACACTATAAAATACATATTGTTTACCGCTACGTAGGTTGGTAGGTATTGAATGTTAGCACAATTCCGTGAATGTAGGAATTTCAGAGTGAGATATTTGAATAAATAAATGAACTAAATTCCTGAGCAAAACTGCTGAATTGTACGTGTAATTATATACTCAAACAAATGAATGGCAAAGTAAATTGCAATATCAATAACAATCGGCAGATACTTATTGTTAAGATCCGAGGAGCTTTCATTGAATGAAATTATTTCTTGTTCATTCTGGCCGCTACATATGACAAGCTCGCTGGTTGCTTGACAGTCATGGAAATAGAGACCTTCTATTATCTTACGTCTGATAAACAGAAGTTATAAGCACACAACAGACAGACACGCTGCGCTAGTATCATGTACTAAAAGTATGAAATTGGTTTTTTATTTGATGACATGCGGAAACAGCTGACTGTGTGTTCTTTATGTATTTTTTACGAGCAAGTTCGATGCGCAAGCGCAAGCTCGTTATGATAATGTATTCATACAGGGATTCAGCAAGGATGCTTAATAATTGTAATTTGTTTTATTGCCTCAGCTTATTTAAAAATTGTTATATCATTGTGTTTTAAATTGTGGTTTAGTTATGATTATGAAAAATTAATTGAGTCAATTTAACCAAATAGGTATAGGTAGGTAGGTATTATGTATGACTAGAATTGAATCAATGAAGACAGACTGCGTAGCACGAAATTGCCTATTTTATAAAATAAACTGAACAATCACAAAAATTAAGTAATAAGTACCTAAGTAGGTACATACTCTAGTAAGACATTGGTACAGCCGAGACAGACATCATTCGATAATCCAAGCTTAGAGTTTGTTTCACTATCAGTCACCTGTATCCCACATCCTCGACGGCGAACACATAGTTGACGTTGTACATGGAGTTGGTGGCATACACCAGCGCCAGCATGGTCATGGTGACAGCCTGGTGGCGGCCGAACGCGCCCAGTTGGCCCAACACGTCGTCCAAGTGGACCCGCTTAAAGTCCGCGTTTAAGTCTGCCATGGTGCACTGAAGTGATCACTTTGATGTAACTGGAATGTTGCGTTAAACGTAACTTTAAACCTCCTTATTCTTATTTGATAGTGTCATTCTTGGATTATTTTCGTATCATCATAAAATTTAGAGAAGTCGTTAATTTAACTACCTTCCTGGATTCTCATCAATGACCACGCTAGCTATCTACCATGTTTAGTGCACACTGATGTAGTTAATGTTCCGTTTGTAATGGAATAGCTAAAGCATATTGTTAGGAAAACAAGTCGGGTGTAATGCCTCATAAACATCTAATCACAGCACTTCTCAAGTTAACGTCACTCTAAGTCACACTTAGCACTAACTTTAACGCCTTGAACAGTCCGCCATGTTCTCACTACACCACTTTCTACATCTTGCACAGTCCGCCATGTTCTCACTACACCAAGGTCTATATCTTTCAGATCTCCATGTTCTTCACCTGTAGGTGTCCGCTACAGTAATTAAAAAGAAGCAGAGATTCTCTTCAGCTTAAATTATTTTTCATAAACGTCTGCCCAGCGCAACTGTCTAATGACATCTAAATAAACATGAATAATATAGAAAACATCATAGTTATAAATAATTAAGCAAGTGTATAGTTCATTTCGGAATATCACTGGCACTTCTAGACGACTTCATGCGGAAAGAAAAGACAATAAAAGTGTAATGATAAGCCTGTGCGGGGCGCGCGGCGCGGCGCTGGCGGCTGTCGTGCTGGTGTGTGCGGCATTGGTTAAATATTAATTGCTGCGCTCACGACGAAGATAACCGCGACGTTGACACTGTTTACTTGTAGCTTCACCTGTTAAATCAGATAAGCTGCCAGGATCTCATTTACGTTTAAATTCCTGGCTACTACTACTGTTTGGATTACTTATGCTATTTAAATATAATCGCCTAAGCTAAATTTTTAACACGCTTGCTTTTTTATACAATCGCATCTAACCTTAGCATATCGTAGTGTTCAATTCGTCATCAAGTGATGTGCCAACATAGTAGTGTCGTCTCGAAGCGTCTCTTGTCAAAAATATTTTGTTACTCTTGCTTTGGGATTTTCCCATGCAGGATGATTGGAAATTCTTAGAAAATACTGATGAACTGGGCCCGCATAGTGAATTATGGCTTACTCCCTCTCACAGAGAGGAGGCCTGTGTCCCAGCAGTTGCAGTGGGAACATTATGAGGCCGATTATGACCGATGAAATGATGACCGTATACACCCTGTAAAGGCTTACACTGGCTCACATGTGACCTAAAACCGATTAAGTATCTAAATATTGTGTAACAGCATGTACAGCGCACAGGAACAAACAACACAACTCAGACATCAGTAAACACACCGGTTTCATTATTTATGTACCTACTACTTACTTATCATCTTGATATGACATTTAAATAAAAATAACGTATATTTTTCTTAGAAGCTTGCTCAGGTATCTCTATAATATGACATCGTATTTATATAGATAGTTTATGTATAAAAAGACTGACAATATATTTGGACTGTGTGTATTCATTATACATGAGTTCCCAATATTATACCCGATCGTTGGTTGAAGTTCGAAGATTTTTAAGAATATTAAAAAGCTAAAAATGATGTGACTTGTATAATTATTATTGGCACGTACGGCTACACATCAAGCTATACATAACCTGTGTAAGCTGACTTCTGATTGTACGAAAAACCTAGACAATGCGAGGTTAACTAAAACTGGAAAGATTTGACCACGGGCAATGATATTATATAATTAGATAAACTAACAATTGATAAAAAAAAACATTTTGCAAAAATTTTACCATTCGTTACTATTTTTAACAATTGGTTGAGTTTAACTACGGATCAAAAAACCGGCCCTCTACGGATCAAAAAACCGGTCCGTCATACGCTTAGATTTTTTGGCCGTTCTCATGCCATCGGCACAGTTAATTTTACTTGCCATCATACTATTTTAGTAGAAGACAAATTATAAAAAAATATATATATATAAATAAATAATATATAATAATAAATTATAAATATTCAAAAAGAGAAACGCTTGACTGGATTCGAACCCTCGACATACCGTGTCAGCCGCGTTCCTCGCTATTGTCACGGCAGATAATATTACCGTGCTATATTGTGAACGTCAGCTACTCGTAATTCGGTGAAGTTGGCGGTCTTATAGTTCTGGCACAAAAAAAATTAAATTAAAAATTTAAAAAACCCCCGACTACGTGAAACCCTATAAAAAGAAAAAAATAACCTTGAAATTATGACCCTACGTAAGTACGTATGAAATTTTTTGATTAAATGTTGTCCCGTCGGGGGACCGCTCTAATTATTAGCCTAACGTTCTGTTAAAGTTTAAAATAGTAACGGTCCCCCGACAGGACAATATTTAATCAAAAAATTTCATACGTACTTACGTAGGGTCATAATTTCAAGGTTATTTTTTTCTTTTTATAGGGTTTCACGTAGTCGGGGGTTTTTTAAATTTTTAATTTAATTTTTTATTTCATGCTTTTTGTAGGGACTCCTTATTATTTGTTTTCTTTTATTTTCTTGCGTCTTAAAATTCAGGTAATTTGGTATTTAATCAGGTTTTTTGTAATTCGCCATTTTATGGTGGTGGCCAACTTGGATTTGAAATTTGTCATAGTGTATAGTATTCTACTAGTCAAGCCCTTTCATTTGATACCCATATTGAGGGAGTTGTGAAAAGAGAAATGTAATTTGCCATTTTGTGGTGGCGGCCATCTTGGATTTGAAATTTATCATAGTGTATAGTATTCTACTAGTCAAGCCCTTTCATTTGATATCCATATTGAGGGAGTTGTGAAAAAATATGTAATCCGCCATTTTGTAGCGGCGGCCATTTTGGACCGATTTTCATCAAACATAGCTAAGAACACTCCCGACAGATTCACCTTTCAAACAAAAAAAACAAAATTAAAATCGGTTCATCCGTTCGGGAGCTACGATGCCACAGACAGACATACACACACACACACACACACACACACACACACACACACACACACACAGACACGTCAAACTTATAACACCCCGTCGTTTTTGCGTCGGGGGTTAAAAAAGTTACACGACGGTTACAGTTACAGTTGACGTTACACTTGTTGATTCACAATCCACAGATTCTTGCAAAATTTTTTTTAACACTATTTATTGTTTTCACTAGTTTGGTTAGTTTTCACGGCGAGTATATTTAATGATTCACTGTTATATTTAGGGGTCTTTATCTGCACTTTAAACTGTTTTTGTGACTTGAATTTTTGGACACAATAACATAATATTATTTTTAAAATAAATAAAATAAAATAAAATAGCTGCACTTTTATCGCACATATACCTTTGTAGTATCTCGTGGTATTTATATTTTTAATCAACTTTAAATACGGATCAATTAAGGAGTAAGTGTTTCCCTAGTGGCGCCATCTCGTGGCATCCTACCTGCTCTTACAATAACTGCCACATTTATAATGCTAACATCATACAAACGTTATTCTTACAACTGTGCGGGCACAGGACACAACAACGCGATTGACTGCTGCGGTGCGTGTCGCTGGTTCGATTCTCGCATGGAACAAATATTTGTATGGCCTATAAGTAGTTGTTCCGGGTCCGGCTGTTTGTGTATGTGAGTTTATATATTATGTTTGTAAACGCACCCACGACACAGGAGAAATTCCTAGTGTGGAGCAAGGTTTCGATTAACAAAAAAAAAACTGTGTATTTTTTATTATGTTTATACAACCAGAGTTGTTATATTATAATATTTGATAACAGTTAGTTGTTTTGTGAGCTACTTAGGTACTATAAATGATGAAATTGAATAGGTGCGACCAATCTATGTAGAGTAAATTGCTTTTGAATCAGAATCAAAAGTCATTTAAAGAGTATTCTATTCTATTCTATTTTTATTCAGATTAGGCTGAGAATCTGCCGGTCTATTCTGTAAAAAACTCGCCCTGAAAACGTAGGTAAAGTGAGCTAGAAGTGGGCTGTAATTCCGTCTGATATTAGAGATTGACACTATTGACAACTCACTTCATGCTCACTTGACTTAAGTTTTCACAGCGAGATTTATACAGAATAGTATTGCAGCACTTTTCAAACGTCAAAATTACAATCCCCCAAAAACGCCCGCCCTTCACTATAAAATTCAAAGTCCTGACTGACTGACTGACTGACTGATACATATATCAACGCACAACCTAAGCCGCTGGTCCTGGAGACATGAAACTTGGAGGGTATGTTGTTCGTGAAGAGTAATAAGTATCCACAAAGAAAGGGTTTTTCGGATTTTCACCCCTTTTTTTTTTGGTGGGAAATCATCAAATGACTTCTCCCGCTCTGAGCTGAGCGGAAGGGCGTGTCAGACTTTTACTGACTAAAACCCACCCGTGTTCCTTCAGTTGCTTGCTTAGTTAAACAATGAACATGAACCATATGTGGTTCATGGGATAGGGAATGGGTTAATCAAATAATTGAAGTCAAAGTCAAATCATTTATTTCAAATAGGCACATAAAAGGCACTTTTGAACATCAAAAATTAATACATACATACATAGTAAGAAGAATGCGTAAGAAACTCCACCGTTACTCAATTATAATGTTTTCCAATATTTTGCACACATTAATTATATGTATACAATATCGATGTGAAAAGGGACGACATAGTTTATATGAACAATATTATTCCTTTAATTTATAAACTTGAAGCTTTTCTGAATAAATTATAAGATCTTAATTATTATTTTCAAAAAACTACCTTTTGAAGGGTGGTAAGACCCCCTGTCTTAAAAAATTAGGAGACTACGAAATCCACGCGGACGAAGTCGCGTGCGAAGTGCTATGTATGTATAAAAAAAATAGAATAGGACAGAAATTATTATTATTATTATTCTCTTGTAATATCAAAGTAAGTCTGTTTGTTATACCAAAATAACAGATTTTAAATGCGTATGAAAATATATACCTACGCTACCTAACAAATTTTATTTTTATTTTATTATATTTGTCTGTCAGTCTGTTTGTTCCAGCTAATCTTCGAAACGGCTGGATCGGTTTTGACGGGACTTTCACTGGCAGATAGCTGATGTTATGGAATAACATTATATTTAATTATTTAACTTTGCGCACACAAAAAAGGCTTAATAGGCTTTATAGGATACTTTTTGTCTCGGTAGCATGTTCCCTTGGGATCATTTCCTACATCCACGCGGCAGAAGCTAGTTAAAATATATAATTCAACGTGTTATAAAGTGAAGGTCATGTCATTAAGGAAAGGTATGCACATACGTGCGCGCGGGCGAGTGATCTGGTGACGTCACCGCGACGTCGGCGTCGCGCGCCCTTTTTTTCGTAGGAACGGTCAATAATTATTGGGTAAATACCGCTCAATGCGTTGCCAAGTTGCTTCATGTTGTGAACTCAACGAAGAATGGTGCTTACCGGACGCGCGCTAAATTGATAAATAAGTAGGTACTTGAATATTCTTATTAGATTTCATAAAGAAAAAAAAATTGGGACGACGAGAATTCGTGTCTACTTGAAGGAAATAACTTAGTTTGCACTAGGTATATAACTACTTACACGGTTGTTTTCAAGAATTTAGATTTGGGAAACATGTAACAGTTACTGCACCTCCCATTTCAATTTGTCGCAAGTTTTTAATTTCATCCTGTATATAATACTAAATTACTCGGTGACATTAGACGGTTTCTGTAGAAGGTGCAACTTCCACCATGCCGCACGTAGTATTTTAGAATTGCACAGCTCATTATGCATTCATATATTATGAAAATATCTAAGTGATGTGTACCTAGTACACAGACATAATAAAGGGACCATTTTCCTTGTCTTTCTTATTTCCGTCTAATTTTGGTGCATCATACCTATTTATCAATAGTACTGTTAATAGTGTAATACACTTACTGTTTAACCGTATCAAGATACCGATTTAAAACTTCATTTATCTGTTCTGTGGATTTAAACCGTCAGTTTCGTTGTAGAGAAATAATTCATGCGGGAAACAGATGTATTGCAAGTCTCGTCCAGCTACTAGCGGCGCACCATTACAAGTCCCGCGTAAAATGATCTATCAGTTATGACTATCACTGTTTTGACATATACACGAACGGATGCACATACCGCCATTGGCTCTTACATCAGATGGCGACATAAAAGGTAGGTATAGTAGCAGTCTGGTCGGAACTGACCCTTCATCAGCGATGGCGGTGATAAATGAACAGCTGTTCGTGAGCACGTCTCTGATGGCGACGGCGGCGTACGTCACTGGTTGATCTAGTTGCAATAACAGTGACCAGCTTCACTAAAGGCTAAGCAACACTTAATGCGGTTGTGCGACTTGAGTTTAAATAGTGTTTTGAAAAGTAAAATCGTCGCGTTTATACGCTGCCACCTCACGCAGTGCGCTTTTCAAGAGCCCTGATCTTAGACTTAAGAAAAACCTGCATGCAAAAATGCGACGTTAGAATGCTGGCTGCTCACTAGTAGGCTACGAAAATTTAAAATTCTATTTTTCCTCCATAGTAGGCGAATGGTGGACTCGTTCAGCGGCTGCTATTGTTTCGGGTTGTTCCAATGAACATGTGACTACCGACACAATTGAGTCGTCTTCGTTGCACAAACGTTGCCTTCAGTGTGGCAAAGCTTTAGTTGTTATAAATATGTAATTCCTAGAGTTCGTTTTTGCTGTCTGTGATGATAGATTTGCGTTCGCAGTGCTGCAGTTTTACTAATGTACTGTGTGGTAATTGAGTTGCATGGAAAGTGCGGCGAGCCTCGTGACGTGTCGTGATTGATTAAGATATTATAGAATTTCTTTACGCAAGCATTAATAAGCAAGTATCTCCAAGAAAAAGAACTACATTTTAATTAGGTCTGAAAAGTTAATGGCCTGTAAAGGTCTCAAAACCTGTTGTATTACCTAAACTAAGCTAGTACCCATCTATACTACATTAATTTGTTACTAAATGTTAATCATTAGCTCTGTTACAAACTTACGACATAATTTAGGTCAAAATGGGAATAATGTCTTTTGAGTGTTTCGAACAGCCACAAGAGATAACTCTTGCTGGAGACTGTTGATAACTGGCTCTCAAACTAACTGACAGGAGTCACCGACGGAGTGTTTGTATGTGCCACTGACAAGTGACAACTTTACTGATAAGCAGATCATACAGAGCGCGTTGTGCACACACAGTGGCATGCACAGGGTCAAATTAGTACTTGAGGTGGTTAGTAAGGAATGTGTAATGATGAACTTTTAGAAACTTACTGTTGTCAAACATCACGACACTATAGGGTTTTTGGACCTAGGTATGACTGGTGGGACAGACCCGATGACTTTCGGTTATATTCTATAGGATGCCCTCTGGAGAGTGTGCGCGGGAATTATATGACTTAATTCCGCCATCACCGTTCCATCATCGGACAACCCGTCGTACGGCGAGTGTCCACCCTTACGTTGTTGACACTGCCGCGATCCGGACGAAGCGTTTCGCCTCGTCGTTTATACCGCGTACATCGAAGGACTGGAACAATTTGCCTGCAGCGGTCTTCCCGTCCGATTATAATTTAAGTGTCTTCAAGGCTAGAGTGAATAGGCTCATAATAAATTAGTGCGCTTTACCATCAACGATTGCATCACTCAGGCGGGATCGCAGTCAAGCACTAGATTATATCATTAAAAAAAAGATGTTATTTTACTTGCTTTAGGTAGATATACAATGTGCAAGTAGTTTGATAATCTTCTGATATTGGGGAGTGGTTCCTTTATTAATGACGTGCCTTTGGTATGTCTCTATGAAATGAAGAAAACTTCGATTCTGACCTAACCGTATCGGATTCCGTGGCTCATAAAATCAACACGATTTTATGTATAAATCCAATTTCCTTATGAAGTTGTATACATAGAGATTTTGCGAAATTACTGACTTTACGATATAAAGTAATAATAATTACGTGTGTTTTCCCTCATTAGCATGTCATAAGGACTGTACTCTGACTTATGACGAGCCCTTGTGCCATACTTACTACCAACGAGTGTGCAACGTTCAAAATCAAAATCAAAAGTCATTTATTCAAATTAGGCTGAGAATCGGCACTTTTCGAACGTCAAAATTACAAAAGACAGTCCCCCAAAAAACGCCTGCCCCTCACCACTTCCTAGTGCTATCGCTGGCATACCTACCTGCCTACCGACCACAGTGTAATGCATGGGGCTCATGACATCACGTCACACAATGCTATGTAACCTTAGGTGGTTGCATTTCAGCTGTGGCAGTTATCTCTGTCAATGCATTTTACATAATTTATTTTGAATGTATATGCGCCATTGTATGATCAATACACAATTACCACATATTTTACACCTCGTCTCAACAGACCGGATGGACCATAGTGTGAACATACGAGCAGACACCGGCTCGCCCCCACTCGCCCCCACTCGCCCCCACTCGCCCCCGGGTCACACTGACACTCGACCTCCCGCGGCCTTGTCCCGCCCTTCGCGCTGTGCACACGCATGCCAAGTGCAAGGCATGTTTGTGTGTGGGTTAGAATAAGCACCACCTATTTGTGCACAGAAGGACCACTGCGTTAAGTATGTGGTGACTAGGTTGAGTCCACAGCAAAATTAGAATTCTACGGAATTGTGAAATTAAATAAGACGATATCGTCACTCTTTATTATTAATGTATAATATGCTTTATGTGTAATGGTCGTTGCAAAAAAAAATAAAGTCATAACTCACACTACCTACACTAGCATTTATTTATTTAAAATAGTTATTGATTTAATATCTACATTTTATATAAGAAAATAAGAAGCCTAGCAATACTTAATTTTAGCTATTATTTCAAGAAGACGTGCTCACTTTTACGATTGTTTTTTGTAAACAATCGCCGCATTTTCAATTTTGAAACTAATTCTAAACTCGCTTGAGTGATCGAATGCAACCCAGCTCCCTTTTGCAGACAACCTTCACAGTTCAGCGACACTAAAGGGCCATTTAGATGGAGAGAGTTTCTCGAATCGAAGATACGATTATCGAAAGAACATTAAAAAAGTCTCTTCGTGTAAACATTCACGATTGTCGCCCTGCCCCTTGGGCGACAATTGCCTTGCAATAGAATATATCCGTCTCCGTGTAAACAGAACTACAAAGCGAGAATTGTACTTCGAGTTTTTGTGCCAGTCGCTACTATGAGTGCAGTGCGCGAGGGTGTTTTAATTAATATATCTGCTCTTTTAAGACAAGAATTAGTTAAACGAAAACGGAAAAAAGATGTTGGGCTAAAAAACGGATAGCGAGAAGAAACACTTTTGGAGCATCTAATACTTTGTGTCTTGAATTATAATTGGAAGATGAAGAGACGTTCAAAATTAATATGTTAACTTAACATTATCGGCAGTACCAAATTTAAATGATTGTTGTGTCATTTTGAGAACAATACCGTAGTAATCACTGAACTCGAATGGCAAATCTCGCACTCAAAAACGGTTCAAACCGATTTGTACGATACTCGTATGAACTTGATAAAATGTCATACGAGATCGTGTATAGACAAGTCGAGAACTCGTAAGCAAAAATCTTCTTACTATATATTTCGCTGTGTAAACAGTCGCAGTAATTTATCGCCTAGCGATAAATTACTAGCGAATCTCGCATGACATAATCGTAGGCGAGAATTTAGTTCTTGCCTGTATGTAAACATTATGACACGATAATCTTATGGCGATTTTTGCTTGCGATACTAGCGTACGATTTCTCGCCAAGAAACGTTCGAGAAACTCTCTCCATCTAAATGGCCCTTAATATCATACAAAACCATTACATAATACAAAATTAAAATATGACCCTTATTACATGGGACTTAAACATAACTGATAACATAATGTGGGTGTACTATACACACTCCTGGCTCACCCTGCTGTGTGGATCGCAGGCGTGATATTATGTTAAGTTAAAATACGAGTGCTAGTAAATGTACGCCTGTTACAGGTAGGTATATAAGTAGCATTCACATACATACATACAACATAGGTACCTAATATTCCGACTAGATCACAGCGGCCATGTCTGTAGCCTGTACGTACACACGACGACATATTAAGCTATACCTTTTCTGTTTTAGCTGACCTCGCATTGTATAGGCTTTTCGTAGAATGAGAAGTCAGCTTATACTGGGGATACAAGTCTGAGGTCATGTGTTTTCATGGTCCTCGGGACGCGCCACCGTCGGGTTCACAAATGACGGTAGGGGTTTACATCGGCGTCGAGCTGACGTTAAAGTACCTGGGACTCGTCCTCGACAGCCGGTGGAACTTCGTGGAGCATTTCCGACGTTTGGCTCCCAGACTGGAGCGGGCCGGGGCTGCCTTGAGGCGGCTCCTGCCCAATCTAGGGTAACCAAACGCCTCCTACCGGAGGCTCTATGCGGGGGTCGTGCGGTCCATGGCCCTTTACGGGGCACCGGTATTGGCGCGTTCCCTGAGGCGGCAACCAGCCCGCCGGTTGAACGCGTCCTAAAGGGTCATGGCTGTCCGGCTGGTCCGAGGATACCGCACGGTCTCCGCTGAGGCGGCGAGCCTACTTGCTGGATTGCCGCCATGGAATCTGGAGGCCAAAGTCCGCGCCCACATATGGGAGTGGCGAGAGGAGGCAAACTCCGCTGCCGCAAGAAATCAGGGTACAGTGGACACACTTCCGGCGGGATCTCATGGCGGCTTGGAGAGTGCGATTGCTACAACCCAGTGCTGGGCACGCCACAATTGCGGCGATAAGTCCCCTCTTTGAGGAGTGGCTAGAGAGGCGCCACGGCGCCCTCACCTTCCGCCTGACGCAGGTCCTCACCGGACGTTCCTGTTCAGGAAAAGGCGGGAGGAAACACAAGGGTGTCACCACTGTGTAGATCGCTCGGAGGACACGGTGGAGGTATGCCCGGCTTGGGCGAAGCACCGCCGCGTCCTCGTGGCGGCGATCTCTTGCATCTTGTACGGAGGAGACCGCATGGGAAGCCGTCACCTCCTTTTGCGAAGCATAATGCTCGCAAAGGAGGAGGCGGAGCGCGTGAGGGAGACGCAATCTCTGCGCCCTCACGTCACGCCACTAGTCGCCGCAGGAGACGCCCTGGAAGGGAGTCAACACCAACTCCCGGCCACCGTAGGCGCGCGCTTGCGGGCGGCGAGCAATGGGCAGCTCGCCGCCCGGTAAGGACCAGGCCTGGGTCGACGGCGCGTTGTGTTCCACGCATGCCTCAACGAGATATCAGCACGAACTGACGGGGTCCGCAGACTACTGAAGGAACACGGGTGGGTTTTAGTCAGTAAAAGCCTGACACGCCCTTCCGCTCAGCCCAGAGCGGCCGAGAGGTCATTTGATGATTTCCCACCCCAAAAAAATCGGTTATACTGGGGATGACTGGGGAAAACTTTGACAATGAAATTAAACAAACATTAAATGACATTATACAATGGTTAGATATTAATAAATTAACACGCTCAGCGCCATGTGTATCTTTTGCGATACACACTGTCTAAACACTTGTGTATCCTTTTTGATACACAAGCACCATTCCAGTCTAAGCGCCGTGTATCGCTAACGCGCACACTTTCCATACATTTTGTATACAAAAAATGTTGCCCTGGCCTAGGGAATTTTCCTGGTGTAGTGGTATTGGCATATGGGGCTTGGCGCTGAGCCTGTTAACAATACTTAAATATTTCCAAAACTAATCTGCTTCATTGCAAAACATTTAAAAGTAAACCTGTACGCCTTAATGTTGCACTTAACAATAATAATATAGAACAGGTACGTAATGCAAAGTTCCTTGGTGTAACACTTGATGAGCATTTTACTTGGAAGAATCACATTGAAATAATTTAAAAAAAAACAATCAATTCGTATTTGTTTTGAAAAGAATTAAAATGATTACATCTTTGCGCACCGCCATAATGGTGTATCACGCATACGTCTGCTCAGTAATACGATACGGTATAGTTGTGTGGGGAAACTCTTCCAAAATAACGAAGATCTTCATCGCCCAAAAAAAGTGTATCCGTGCAATATTCAAAATGCAGTGGTCTGATTCATGCAAGCCTATATTCAAGTCGCACAATCTACTGTCGGTTCCATGAATTTATATTTACGAAGTTGCCAGGTTTGTGAGGTCCAATCTTGAACTGTTTGAACGGAAAGATAACACAAATAAAAGGAAACCTACACATTTAGATTTTGAAATGCCCGTTCCAAAGCTAGAACTTTTTCGGCGGAGCTGCGTTTGTATGGCTCCCCTAATTAACAATGCTTTGCCTAGGTCAATTACTCAACTACCCTTCAATAAGTTCTGTGTTGCGTTGCGGAAGTGGTTGTTACAAGAGTGTTTTTATTCGATATATGACTTCTTTCAAAAGTGTCCCTGTAAAGGATGTCACCAAAATCTGCCCAAACGAAGTACCGAGGTACACTTAGTGGCATAAAATACACTAGATTACACTGAATAATATTGCATTTATATTTTTTTCTTATGGTTACCCGGGGACGAGAATAAAATAACTTTTAACGTAATAAAAAGCTTGCCATTTTGGGCACACTTATACTACCTTGGTCCATTACCTTACCTATTAAAAAAAAAAACTGTCAAGTTGACAGTAAGTTGTCTAGTCGGCTTCCGCAATTTTGGGCACATTATACTACCTTGGTCCATAACCATACCTATTAAAAAAAAAAAACTGTCAAGTTGACAGTTGTCTGCTGTCGGCTTCAGCTGCTATTGTTTTTGTTTCATTTCAAATATTTTTATAATATAATTCAATCTGAATTCAATAATAACTCTCATTGTATAATCGATTTTCGTTAGGCAAAGTTATGTGCCTACCTAACATAAGAAAGGGTGCTTATACCCAAAAGTAGCTGAATACAAGCTGTGAATGTTGATGAACACTACTTAATATTAGAAGTCTACCAGAGCGATTAACAAACTCAATAAATAAATGAGTTCCTTAGCGTCGACATCCAAGAGTTCCAACTTAATGGTACTCTGATCTTCGTCATATCCCAACTTAACATAAATTACAAAAATCAAGCCAGGAACGAACGGAATGACATGTGAATGACATTTACCCACGAAATAATGTCCACATTATTATCATAATTATTATGTTCAGACTATACCTACCTTCTGCAGTTCCTCTCACACGATGTCCTAGGAAACAAGTAACAAAATTGTACTGATCAAGTTTATATGGTTCAAGCCATGTTCAAGCTTTACGTTCAACAAAAACTCGCCCTTGATCGGAGCTCTTCGGTAATGTTCGGCTTTGAGCAATACTTAACATTTTTTAAAGCTGATTACTTTATAGATGTTGTTAAAGTGACGTCACGCTGCTCGCGGCACGGTTCACGCTTGACACTGCGTCTCGCCGTGAAATAGATTCGACACGAGCACAATTGAGCCTCTGATCTTCATTCAATATTTGCTCAACTTCTTTCGAGATCCGCGGCGAGAATATTAATTCGGAAACCCAGAGCCGACCGTAAATCAGACTTTAATAGAAAGCCCGCGTAATTGTGCTGTTTCATGTGTTTATTTTATTAGAAGTTGGCTTAATTAGGTACCTAAGTAAGTATTAGTTTAGTTGCTTGTTGTAGGGATCATCGTTTTATGGTCAACATGTAGCAAACTACACTTTATTTAAATTCCAATTCCCGTGAAAGTTAGAAGTAGGTAAAAGTTATTAGTTTATTACCGTAAAAAGTGAGATTTGAAAAAGCACTCAGTTTTGTTCCCAAATATTGGTCCAATAAGTATGCGCTTCATAATGGAGCAGTAGGTAACTACGTTTAGTTATTCGTGTCTCCTCATACATTGTTACACAATATGAATGCGACAACATGTCATCAGTTGAAGCAGCCCTACGGAACCAGTAACAGCAGCATTGTTTCTGCGTCACAGGTGCAGAGGTGTAAAAAGTGACGCCTCGCTGTGAGGCCACAGCGCACGCGGTCGGACACACACCGGTGTGACAAACATTACGGGCAGAACAGGATGAATGCTAACTAGTGCGCTACTATTGGCATCTGGTGGAAACTGTACGCCATTATGTTCTGTACCTATTAATGTAGGATTCCTGCCTATCGATACATAATAGTAGATTATTAACCAAGGGGATAAAGCAGTGTCTTCTGTCGCGGGTGACGATTTAAGATTTAAGACGAGTCCTGAGTGTAGCGAGGGATTTAAGTTCACCTAAGACTAAGACAGCTTTATCACCGAGGAAAATACTCTACTTTTCGTGCCATTTGCGAAAAAATTAACACAATAATAATATGAGATAAGCATTTATTAAAAATAATGACAATTAAAAGTAAAAGTTAACATTCGAAACATTGGTCCAATTATTGATAGAGAGAGTTACATTTTTGTTTGGTACATTTATTGTTGATGAGTTGATTTGAGTATTTCTCTGTTCTTGCGTCTGAGAAACTTGGCAAATTCCTAGACTAATATTTTTTTGTCGGAAAAGCAAAGGCATCAAGCTCATACGGGTTCATCGGTTTTCGTAATTTTATTTAATTAACAATCATAACTGCATAATAAATGCGTATTCATTTTTCAAAAAGATGTATAATGCTTTAATATAAAAACTCAATGGTGTAAACACAGATGTAGTTCAGTATAAATTTCGCTAAGTATTCCAAATTTAAATCACATTCTCCCCCTAGAGGATGAATGAAATTCAGTACAATTTTCTTTCCCTGTTTTTAACAGATTAAAAATTACTATTGTTATGTTCGCTTTTTGTGGCATAGAATGTCACTTTTTTGAGCAAGTGGTATGAAAAAACATTTTATTATACGAGTATAAGCATATCCTCATGCCAACATGACATCCAACTGTGGGGCTGTACTAAACCAACCAACAACAAGAATACAAACATTCGAGAATAAAGTACTCAGGAGTATTGTTAATGCGCCCTGGTATATAAGAAATGACGACCTCCATCGTGCCCTGAAAATGGAACCCGTCACTAACATAATACAAAATTTGCTGAGGCCCATGAACACCGACTCCACCGACATGTGAACATCAAAGCAATTCAGCTGTTAGATCAAACAAATACAGTGCGAAGACCAAAACGAACAACACCTTGAGTTAGTGTAACAAGTGTAGAAATAATAGTGACAATGACACACAAATAACGCATAAACAAAGTGTTTATCATCATATCAGATTCTAAAACTTGTGTAAAGTACTATCAACACTATTCTAAGTTTAAAATAATCATCACGTAAAAAATTTAGTTAGATTTAAATTGCTTATTAGTTTTATAGGCTAGATTTTAATTAAAAATGTCCTGAGTTGTCAAGCGATGCGGCAACATGCCATCTGTATTGGTTGGCTGACAGAGGCCTCTGTCCCAATTTGTACTTGAATGTTGTTTCTGTATTATTGGCATCCCCGTTGTCGATAGAAAAGGTGGCGCATTGAGAAGAAAAACGACGGATGTCATTACACGCGCACCAATCCAAACAGGGTGCATTCCTGAGCCGTTGTACGGGTTACAGGGCATTACACTTAGGATTTTGAAGTTAATCTGATGACAAATTTTTTACCTAAGTACTTCTAATTTTCACGGGAATTGGAATTTAAATAAAGTTTAGTTTGCTACATGTTGACCATAAAACGATGTTGTTAAAGTTTATGTGTGGTAAATTGAATAGCGTTCATTTTAATGATCCCTACAACAAGCAACTTAACTAATACTTAGGTACTTAACTAAGCCAACTTCTAATAAAATAAACACATGAAACAGCACAATTACGCGGGCTTTCTATTAAATTCTGATTTACGGTCGGCTCTGGGTTTCCGAATTAATATTCTCGCCGCGGATCTCGAAAGAAGTTCAGCAAATATTGAATGAAGATCAGAGGCTCAATTGTGCTCGTTTCGAATCTATTTCACGGCGAGACGCAGTGTCAAGCGTGAACCGTGCCGCGAGCAGCGCGACGTCAATTCAACAACATCTATATAGTAATCAGTTTTCAAAAATGTTAAGTATTGCTCAAAGCCGAACATTACCGAACAGCTCAGATCAAAGTGCCATACCTACGCGGTCAAAATGTATGGAATAGCAATAAGTATATTTTTATAATAACCGACGAAAAATTTCTACGCTATGGGGTCTAAACTCATGTGCTGAATCCATGGTTATAGTTTGCGCGTCGATGTCCCTGCCACACTGTATATTAAAAAAACATAGTATTCAGGCATAACCAGTAGGAATTTAGAAAAGAGAAGTCCAATTTACACTTCGCACAAGCCTGCAAGCCGAGCTTGTGAAAATAAGACCCGCGACAATATCTTTTTCTACTCTTAGTTCAAAAGAGCAAGTCATATGAGTGATAGTTTCAATTTTCCACAGTTTAAAGTGTTGTCACCGTCACTGTAAAATAAGAAGAAACAGAAGGCTCAATCTATTCTATATACGCGACAACACTCACGCGGCCACAATACCAGTCGATCGATTCTGTAAAAATCTCACCGTGAAAAGTTAGGTGAAGTGAGCTTAGAGTGAGCTGTAAATAGTGTCAATCCCTAGCATTAGTTGGAATGATAGCTCACTCCACGCTCACTTCACCTAAGTTTTCACGGTGAGATGGTTACAGAATCGAACTGCAGTTGTAGCTGTTGTAAGTGTGTATCAGAACTAAAAAAATAGTGTATTTTTGATCTGATCGGACCCTACTTGGTGCGTAAAATGTATGCTCTCTGCTCTGCGGCAGTTTTGTGTATGCATGATCTATACTTATATACGTCGCAGATGGATTGCAGAATCTGCTGTTTTACAAAACCGCTAGTAGTTTTACAAAACAGCACCGTTGGATTATCATTGCGCAACGTTTTACAAAACTGCTACCGACGTTTAGACGTAATGCAGAATGGCTTTTCTGCAGTCACAATGAGCGTCTTTCATAAAACTCTGATAACTTTTAATTAATATTGTCCTTAAAATTACTGTTTTCACTTGAATTAAGATAATTTTGACTCGTTTTGTTTATTTCTGGCCATTATTGTTGCTAAGACACACAGAGCCACGAGCGACAAAATTTAGAACTAAAATCTAAAATCTGACGATTCATGACGCTAATCGTTGACCCGTTGCATTTATGAATGCAAAACGTTTATGCAATTCTGCGAGTTCAAGTTCAGTAATTATGGAAACCGCTGAACTTTGTTCAGTTGTTTTACATAACGGAGCTGTTTTGTAAAACCAGTAGCGGTAAAGTCACATCAGTCCTTTTTCAAGCACACCCCAATGTGATCAGATTATCAAGTTCAGTGGAAATGTCTAGTGGACCTTCTGACTTATGTAGGATGTAGATGTTATTCCTAAAGCTAGGTAAGTAGCGATCCCACGCCGCGAACTTTTCATTCTGCGCTGACTTGCACGTTTCACTAACTCATTTAAAAGTTTTCTCGTCGGTCGGGGCACAAGATTGTCATTTAAAGTGAATATCCACTAACTGTCATCATGATTCATTTTACGGGGATGCTTGAATTCATTTCTTTTAGATTTAGTCCCGCGCTAGTGCTGAGTTGCAGAAGTTTTGATGTTCAAAATAAATTACATTTTAATGAAACTTTTCTATTCAACAGTAACTATTTCATAATGATAGACAAATCTACTAAAAATATAATAAATAAAAGTATGCCCTGGATCTGCCTTCTCTCAGTTCAGCAATATATCAGTAGGTACGTAACTAAAAGCTTGTCCCATAGATAATGTAATGAGTGGCGACTCCCAGCGCCACATTTATCATCATTACCCGGCTGTTGAAACATTAACCACTACTATTACACACTGCCGCGTGCCCACTACCTAGGTAGTCTAGGTACCCCACTGGTACCTACTACTGACCAGTTAATTGCATAAGCTAACAGTTTTATTAGTTTTCTCAAACCTGTTGCTTTCGCTAGATTTCCCCGCGAGTACCTTTAAGTACCTACTGCGAGACTGCGAGTGTACACACAGCATGGGCAAGCGGCTATTAACGTCTGTGTATCCAAATGATATCAATTAACTTTATTTATAATTAAACTTACTGTGGGTTTGCCCGCAACATATGTACGGTGCAAAAAAATTGTCAGTCAAGTCATTTTTATTCAGTTCATTTTCAGCTGTCGAATTATACATAGTAGACCTACGATTATTGAAAATATGTTGAAAGCTTTGAGAAACATGACTTGAGAATAATTTCTGATATTTCATGAGAACCAGTTTCTTGTTAAGTACAACGTTTAAAACTCTTGGATTTCAAAATGGTGGTGAACTCCTTGTTGTTTCAATTTGTTTCGACTTGTATTGTGTATTGATGTATGATGCATCTTTCACGAACTTCGCTCTCAGAATAGAAAAAGTAACTTGTGCCAGACTGTGTTGTAACGCATACCAATTACCTACCAATGTTGTTGGTCCCAGTATTAATATGTAGTAAGTCGGCTCACCACTGTTCAACAAAACAGCTCTGTTTTACAATGTTTTTAACCGACTTCGAAAAAGAGGAGGAGCTTACTTAGTTTAAAGTGGTTTTGTTCTGGACATAACAAATACTTGAGACGACGGTTTTTCCTTTTTTTTTGTAATTTGTTGTGGTGCGCGTTTTAGACATCTTGATTTAGACCATAGAAATGTACCTGTATCTATGATTTAGACTAAACTTGTCTTAATCAAAACATCGAGAACCTGAATGCTCGTTCTAATTCCGCGCTGGTGCGTGGGCGCATGTTTCGAACTAGTTTAATATCCTACTTGTTTAGTAATTAATATGCTAATTTTAAAACCGGAGCTTGAATTGCTTCATGGATTTTGGTAAAATTGTCATTTGGAGGAGTGTCCAGGGGCTGCAGTCTCGACATCCATAGTGATCGTTTTACGACCGAATTCGGTCGCAAAGTCCTGTCACTCCATACATTACACCTGTCAATCCGGGACTTTGCGATCGAATTCTGTCGTAAAGCGATCGCTATGAATGTCGAGACTGCTGGGGCTGAAGAAATGATTGTTACGCTCAACTTCTTCGTCGTAGCGATGATTTCATTTGTGTGCTTGAAATAAGCTTCCAACAAAACTCGGCCTCTTCGGCAGCGTTGTCCTCGCAGAGGTCTTCCGTAGTGCAGGTGTCAGTGCACAAAGAACGCAACAAGAGGTGAGACATAGTCTGGATGTGGCTCCACACTCGCTCTGTGGAGATTACACTATTTACTATATTCAATAGAAACACAGTGTCATCCATATTAATGGCTTTTTTATGAGCAATGATTGTCCCGCTCTTAGGTAAAGGCCTTCCTACTCTCTCCACCTCTCTCTGTTCGAAGTAGCCTTGGAACAATTCTTGGACTCCAGCTCATCCCGCCATTTCCGTCTGTTCCTGCCGCGATGTCGTTTGCCATTAGCGGGACCACTGGATCTTAAGTTTGGCCAATTGATCGTCTGCCATGCGGCAGATGTGTCCAGACCAATTAAATTTAACCGTGGCAGTTTTCCGAGTGACATCAGTTATTTTAGTGATGGAAAGGATTGTTATATTCATAACCCAGTCCACAAGATTGATACTCCGTTCCCTAGCTCTCTGACAACCCTCGAGCGTGGACCTCTGCTGCTATGCATGGGTATTCATACAAATGCTAAATACTCGTAAATACCTTACCTACTGTCAGCCGACTGCTTGCCTAATATTGTAACCTCAGCGTTAGACACGAAGGTACCTAAGCTTCTGTCGATACAAAAAACCCCCGACTACGTGAAACCCTATAAAAAGAAAAAAATAACCTTGAAATTATGACCCTACGTAAGTACCTATGAAATTTTTTGATCAAATATTGTCCCGTCGGGGGACCGCTCTAATTATTAGTCTAACGTTCTGTTAAAGTTTAAAATAGTAGCGGTCCCCCGACAGGACAATATTTAATCAATAAATTTCATAGGTACTTACGTAGGGTCATAATTTCAAGGTTATTTTTTTCTTTTTATAGGGTTTCACGTAGTCGGGGGTTTTTTAAATTTTTAATTTAATTTTTTATTTCATGCTTTTTGTAGGGACTCCTTATTATTTCTTTTCTTTTATTTTCTTGCGTTTTAAGATTCTGATAATTTGGTATTTAATCAGGTTTTTTGTAATTCGCCATTTTGTGGTGGTGGCCATCTTGGATTTGAAATTTGTCATAGTGTATAGTATTCTAATAGTCGAGCCCTTTCATTTGATACCCATATTGAGGGAGTTGTGAAAAAAAAAAAATGTATATTGCCATTTTGTGGTGGCGGCCATCTTGGATTTGAAATTTATCATAGTGTATAGTATTCTACTAGTCAAGTCCTTTCATTTGATACCCATATTGAGGGAGTTGTGAAAAAATATGTAATCCGCCATTTTGTAGCGGCGGCCATCTTGGACCGATTTTCATCAAACATAGCTAAGAACACTCCCGACAAATTCACCTTTCAAACAAAAAAAACAAAATTAAAATCGGTTCATCCGTTCGGGAGCTACGATGCCACAGACAGACATACACACACACACACACCCCTGTTTGTACAGACACCCTTACGAGGACCTTGTTAGTCCTAGAACGTACCGAGGACCCTCCAAAAAACTGGTTTAAACACCTCGTTGGCTTTTTAGAATAAGATAGAAAGAGACAGGTGAATAAATCTATAGTGATGAGCTTATTGGGATAATGCTATCTCAACATTTTTCTGTATGAATTTCGGCTATCATACTGAGGACCTGAAATACACAGCAAAATGTGACCAGCGATGCACATACGAGGACTTTGTGTAAGCCAACCGAGGACCTCTTACGTAAGCCCTGCGACGTCCTTCCGAGGACGTATTTTTACACAAAATTTCTTAAAGCTTGTACAAAGTGCGGACGTTGTGTTAGACTTTATATCACTAACGGCCGCTTTCTATATTCAATCCTAATCCCTAATTTGCTGGTCGAGATTGATATTTCAATCCATTTCCTACTTTTAGTATTTCAATAACCGATCGATGAACCGTTATCCCGATCTTTTTTTTCAATCCATCTTTGGGAGGGCGGATCGGGTTTTTAGATTGGTGTTTGTATGAAAGTTACAGCTAAGCGTTTTCTATATCCGATCTCTGATTTTGACAAATCGATTTTTGTACGTTATTGATCTTTATTTGCGATCCTCCAATTTCGACCGATTGTAGGTACTGAAGGCGTAAAAATGGAAATATTTATAAGTGATAGTGATAGTGATCTTGGAGTATTAGCTCAGCTGTCGGATTGGGATAGTAGCGACAACGAACAAGAGAGAGCTGTGTCCTCAAAAACTTTTCGACGAATTAACTTCATGGCAAGTTTAACTGACGCAGAGTTCACATTCAGATTCAGAATTAACAAAGCGTCAGTTGAATCTGTTTTGAATGAAATAATGCCCTCTATCAAAGTGAAATCAAGACGGTAAGAAATTTGTTTGTCTGCTCAAATTGCTTCAATACGTATATTATAACATAACCTAAAAGAACGGATACCTAATTACAGTAAAATTTTCAGGAATAATAGTATACCACCATTGCATCAACTTTTATTGGCACTTCGATTTTATGCATTGGGTACAATGCTGAATTCAGTGGCTGAGTTTGCTGGAGTATCCTTATCGTCAGCTTGTAGAATAGTGGCAGATATATCTGCTGCTATCGCTGGATTGTATAACAAATACGTTTTTCTGCATTCAAGAACTACAGACAAATTTTATAACATAGCTCAATTTCCTAGAGTATGTGGTGCTATTGACTGTACACATGTACACATTCAGTCTCCATGTAGGTTCCAATGTCAAACTGACTGACGTTTTCGTTTGACTGACGCGATGACGTTCCGTTCCTATTCAACAAAACTTTTATGTTTTACTAATCTCGACGTATTGTTAGACTACTTTACCGCAGCAACTTCGCAATCAATTATTATTGTTACTGTGTATGCAACTTCTTGTGATAATACATAAAATAGATTAGCTTTAAGAAAACAACCACCATTTTACTCATTAATAATCGCTGATGTACTTCTGCAAATGCGTAAAACAAAACGGTAGGGAGGGCGCAAATTTATGACCAATCTCTTTATTTCAATGGATTTGAAGACGAGATCGGTTTATTGAAATGCAGATTCAACATCAATCGAGGGATCAGATAAAATCTGGATCAATAGAAATCTTGGATTCACGATCGAATATTGAAAGCGGCCGTAAACCGAGGACTGTTTTTCGCGTAGAATTTGTACAAACCGAGGACCTGGAAAATCTACCTACCTAAAATATTTTACGTGTAAGATAATAATTATATCAATGTAAGTAAAATGTTCCGACTTCTTTCTTACACACTTTTTCTAAAATGAAGTACCAAGCGAGGACGAGTCGATGTTTTTACGTTTGCCGTTGATGTGGACCGCGAATAAGAAGGGTGTAATCACTGTGGAGGAAAGGTAATTTAATCTTATATAAACAACTTTAAAATGAGTTTATTATTATAGTATCTGATGTTGCAGCCAGGGTCGTCTCTTCATGACGGTACTCCTTAGCACTTGATAGCATCGTCTTCAAAATTGGCATACGCATTAGGTTTATCTAGTAACACTAAAATGATTACCAGTTTGTGCTGATGCTGCAGCCAGGGTCGTCTCTTCATGACGGTACTCCTTAGCACTTGATAGCATCGTCTTCAAAATTGGCATACGCATTAGGTTTATCTAGTAACACTAAAATAATTACCAGTTTGTGCTGATAGCCAGGGTTGTTTCTTCATAAGGGAGCTCCTCAATAATTGATAGCATCATCTTCAAATTTGGCATACGCATTATGTTTATCTAGTAATATCAAAACAATTACCAGTTTGTGCTGATGCTGCAGCCAGGGTCATTTCTTCATGAGAGAACTCCTCAACAGTTGATAGCATCGTCTTGAAATTTAGCATACGCGTTAGGTTTAAATCGTAAAACTAAAATAATTACCAGTTTGTGCTGATGCTGCAGCCAGGGTCGTTTCTTTATGGGGGAATTCCTCAATAGTTGGTAGCATCGTCTTCAAATTTAGCTTACGAAAATAAAGTAAAACTAGAATTCAGGTTGAAAATGAGTAGATAAATCAGAATTCAGAAACTTCAGTTTCATGATATTCAATACAATATCAAGTTATTATTTAGTTTCTTTCAGATAAGCCGGGATAAAGAAGAGAAAACTGACGTCTAAATTCTAGATCACAAAGATGCTGGTATTGATTATAGGCTTCTTCTGCAGTATGTGCTAAGTACCTAGGCCTGCTTAGATTATACAACATTATGATTTGCACCATAAAATATTGTATTGGCATGAGCTGAATACGTGTGCTCTTCATAAAGAACCTAATAGAGTAAGATCCCAGGGCCACCAGACGTTACGTATTTTCTGACGAACGAAATGTTGACGATTGAGTAGTGTTAGTATGTACAGTCAGCAAAGGAGATAAGTAACCAGGGTCGTCGGATATAGTTGAAGTTTAGTAAGAAACCGATGGATGTTTTCGAATAAAATTTAATTTAATTAAAAGAAAACAAACAGTTTATTTATCAGGTTAAATTTCATTCGAAATCATCCATCGGTTTCTTACAAAACTTCAACTATATCCGACGACCCTGGTTACTTATCTCCTTTGCTGACTGTACATACTAAGAACGCATGCCTGCTAGCTTGCTGAGACGGTCAATTCTCAGGTATCAGGTAATCAAGGTAAATAAAAACATTACTTACCTCACGTAAATTCTTTAAGCTGATTTTCACGTATATTTTAGGCAATATCCTTAAAAATAAGTCGCCAATACTCCCAGACACTTTCCATCGGCCGTATTGCTTTTTAGACGCTTTAAAGCTCCCAAAATAATTAGGTACTTAACTTCACGTAAATTCTGATGCTCCATTTTTATATATGTCCACCAGACATCTATTACAAAATCCTTTACAAGAAGACAGACCGATCCAACGGGCCAATCATCCCCTAAACTCAATTTTAATGCCTCTGTGGGTAGGAGCGCGAGGGCATATCAATTTCAATGACAATGATAATGAAGATTAGAGGCACTACTCAGAAATGTTGAGAGATTAATATTTTTCTACTTTGTTTTTTTATGATTAATTCCCAATAAACAAATAATTAAAAAAAAAAAATTGAAGTTAATTCGAATTTATCAAAACAGCTTGCAGAATAAAATTCTAGAATTATTGTGGTCATGTGGAGCATTTTTAACAAGTTAATCTTTAATTATTTACCTGTTTTTTTTAATTTTTCGCTGATTTTTAAAAAATATTAATAATTAATTGATATGAGTAAACTGTAAGAGCGTGTAAGAGAGAGAGAAGTCAATATATCCTAATACATGTCTCACTCAGTCTCATGCGCGTAGATAATGCCAACGCGCTCCTACCCACAGAGGTATTAAAATTGAGTTTAGGGGATGATTGGCCCTTGGATCGGTCTGTCTTCTTGTAAAAGGTTTTAAAATAGTTGTCTGGTGGACATATATAAAAATGGAGCATCAGAATTTACGTGAAGTACCTACCTAATTATTTTGGGAGCTTTAAAGCGTCTGCAAAGCAATACGGCCGACGGAAAGTGTTTGGGAGTATTGGCGACTTATTTTTAAGGATATTGCCTAAAATATACGTGATAATCAGCTTGGAGAATTTACGTGAGGTAAGTAATGTTTTTTGTACCTTGATTACCTGATACCTGAGAATTAGTCGTCTCAGCAGGCTAGCAGGTAGGCATGCGATCTTAGTACATACTAACACTACTCAATCATCCACATTTCGTTCGTCAGAAAATACGTGATGTCTGGTGGCCCTGGGATCTTACTCTATTAGGTTCTTTACGAAGAGCACACGTATTCAGCTCATGCCAATACAATATTGTATGGTGCAAATCATAATGTTGCATAATCTAAGCAGGCCTAGGTACTTAGTACACATTGCAGAAGAAGCCTGATTATTCCTCGTGCACCTATTAGCTACTAACGATTTGTTTAAGGATTCAGTCTACCTTCGCTTTTCTCCTTCATAATTTTATTTAAATGATAGCACATAATTCGTCTTCTACACACGAGGAAAACTGTTAAAACGAGGACTAGAATACACACTGTTCGGAAAATCTAGCAAACCGAGGTCTTAATACACATTGTCTGGAAAAGCTACCTAACCGAGGTCTTTTGTGTTAAAGTTAACACATAGGTCCTCGAATAATACAACAAACGTGAAATAAGTGTAAAGAGCCTGTGTATGAGGCGAGAGTGGCACCATCTGGTGGATACACAATATTTGTGTAAGATTATGAATTTTCTTGATCAAACCGAGGTTCAGACAACTTTTTCGTAATAAGTATATAGGAAGACTCAAAATCGCTTGCAGAATACGAATCTTTGGTCAAGTCAAACCGAGGACCCTCGAAAAGGTCCTCGCTTTGAAAAGGTCCTCGGTCGTGCCTTGTGTATTCATACGCACGTCCTCGGATGGTACTTAAAACAAACACACACACACACACCCCCCCACACACACACACACACACACACACAGAGAGACACGTCAAACTTATAACACCCCGTCGTTTTTGCGTCGGGGGTTAAAAAGTTAATTTAATAAATAGAAATGCTGCAGACATGATTTACAGAATTCTTTTATTATGATTAAGTAATTGCTCGTGATGTTTCTTTGTAGATTATAACGTATTGTTGTCACTCGCGTCCACTCGTGTCGTCAAGTCGTCAATAACTCGAGAGCACACCCAGCTCACGAAATACGACAGTTACACGTTACATGCTCTCAACAAATCATTATACTCAAGTGTTCTCCCAAGCCGGAATAACACCTCGCATACAAACGACCACTTTTTGGGGTCATCTTGAGTATGAGCATTTATGAGGAACCTACAGGTTGGTACGTAAGGTACCACAGACAGAACGCACACACTGTCTCTGTTGACAGCTGACGTTAAAACTCGTTCTCTCTGTTACAGGTACTCGTCGGCTTCATTAGACCAGTCTCCACACAAAACATCAGACGCTCTCCCAAACTATTCGTTACCCGATTAAGTACGAAAGCTCATAGTTTACTGTGGAGTTTGAGTGACGTGTGTGCTATTGAATTTGTGAAGGTTACACCGATTGATCAACACCCTATTGTCCGAGTAACGGTCGCGCGTTGGACTTGACATCGCCATTTTAGGGTTAGGTACGTGGTTCAAGTTCTTTTGAGGTTTTATTTTTTATTTTTATTTTTTAGTAGGGTGTTGATATGAAATCCGGTATATTTACGTGGTTTTTACATATTAAATGTATCTACTTTATTTACCTTCGTATTATTTATTAATTAGCAGATATACTTACAGATAAAACAGTACATTTTCTGTTATAAAGTGTGGTGTCCTTGGTCCTTGTGTGATGTTCTAGTAGTGTACCAGTAGCCAGTCAATGTAAATCAATTCATTACACACACAAGATGTAGGTACGGAACTCTGAGTACTCGATACTCGTTTCAAAGATCTTTTTTAACATCAATCGTCAGACGTCAATTTTCTTCGATGAGAATACAAAATGTCTATGCTCTTGACACACAAACTATTGTACACTTTATTTTCATGTCAGTAAGGTACCAATTAGACAAATTGTCTGGATAAGTTTGTATGTTTCCATGATTGCGTGTTGAAGTGAGAAATTTTAATGAGTCGAATATTAATTGACATTTTGACGGCAGTTGAAGCTTCACACACAAGTGTCGAAACTGACTAAGTAATAAGAATGCTTTGTTGTTCAGTGATGAATAGTTTGGAGAGCGTCTTCAAAATACTTAATACATTCCAACAAATTAAATTAACAGTTTTTACGTAAATAAAAAAAAACGAGCAAAAAGTGCCAATAAAAACAGAAGTGTTAAACAAAAAGTGAACACAACAGTGATTCAAAATCTATACCAAACCAAAGTGCCAGTAGTACACACAATGTTTTAAATTCAAAACAAAAAAAATCTGTCACAAGAGTGCTAAAAATTAAAAAGTGCTTTAAAAAATTAAAAGGTGTTGGTGTGTTGTGATGCGTGAGTGTGTCAGTATGCGATGAAGCGCAGCAAGTCGTACACTTGGCTGTCGGGGCTGCTGAAGGCGAAGCCCGAGGAGCGCGACGACGAGGAGTGGGGCGCCGGGCCCTGGGTGCGGGCTGACGTCATGCACCATGACAGGTCAGTCTTTTTGCATGTTTTATAGTTATTTCTCTTTTCTGCACTGTGACTCCGACGGCGACTAATTTCAATGGACCATCGCTGCATCGGGTTATCCAACAAAATGCATATTCGCAGATGAATTGTCCAATCCGCTGTTTTACAAAACAGCTTTGTTATGTAAAACAACTGAATAACAACGTTCAGCTGGGTGCAATTGCGCTAACAGCGCTTAACAAAACTGCTGCCGATGTTTCAGAATCGCTTATCTGCAGTCACAAATTCACAATAAGCGACTTTCATAAAATTTTGATTAATATTGTCGTAACTTACTTACGACAATATTATTCAAAAGTTATCAGAGTATTATTTAATCAGCCTATATTGTTCCCACTGCTGGGGCACAGGCCTCCTCTCTTCGAGAGGGACTGGGCTATAAACTACCACGCGAGCCCAGTGCGGGTTGGTTGTTATTAATTAATGAAATAAAAAATAATAAAGTTTTATTTGTACTCTAACGGCCGAACCCAATAACCTATTTTCAGTTAAAGACATATCGCTACTGATGGTAACCAGTTTAGTCATAACTGCCAGTATAATATAATCATACAGATCGCAGCTGATATAGATTATTGGGACGTTAAAACCAGAGGTAGATAGGTTTTTCTACCTCCAGTATGCTAAAACTGGTATCGCCAGTTTTAGCAATTGGGTTCGGCCGTTAATAGATTATGGGTAACGAAACGTAATCGAATGTAGGTAAGTGACGCCAACATTTGACAGTTCTCACTTATCGTATGTACTAAAGACAATGTTACTACTGTTACTAGAAGAACTTAAGATGTAAGAGCGAGCAAAGCGAGTTCGAGACTTGGGGCATTCCGACTTGGACAGGTTACGTTTGAATGGTTCGGATGTTTTTTTTTCTAAACCATTCAGAAATACGAACCTCACGAGGCTCCGTCGACTACAACGCTTTAATATTATTGCTTGGCAACGAACTTAGACCCGCCACGTATTAGACCCGCCACGTGATCTTCCCCAACCTTAATACTTCCATCATCCCACCAAGTCCGAAAGAAACTTTTCGATTTTCGTCTCGACACCTATGGTAGGATTGTGCACTTTGGGGTTTTCGAATATACTTACACTAAAATTTTATTTTTATTTTTTTTTATTTTTCCCTTAATGGCCAACCAACAATTGATTACACTGTAAATATTCAAAGTGACTATCTACCACAATCCAGGGTTAGTGTAACAATTTCTTACAGGTTAGCGCCGCATGCCCCATATACATTATGAGTGCCACAAGCATTATACTATAAAATTAAAATTGATATCTTATTAACTAAAAGTAACAAGTTTCAAATGACATTACGTGATGGAATATAAAACTAAAATAAGCAGTAAAAATAAAATTCATTAAAGCAAAACAAATAGAGACAAAAAATGAAAAAATGAAGACAAAAAAATGCTATTATAAAAAAGTACAGTGCGGTTCCAAACATTTTAATTTCACATGGATAATAAGAATAATAAAGAAAGATAAGGTATTTTTTTAGGGTTCTGTAGTCAACTAGGAACCCTTATAGTTTCGCCATGTCTGTCTGTCCGTCCGTCTGTCCGTCCTCGCTTAATCTCTGTGACCGTTAGCACTAGAAAGCTGAAATTTGGTACCAATATGTATATCAATCACGCCGACAAAGTGGTAAAATAAAAATTGGAAAAAAATGTTTTATTAGGGTAGCCCCCCTATATGTAAAGTGGGAAGTGTTTTTTTTTAATTTCAACCCTAACGTGTGATCTATTGTTGGAAAGGTATTTAAAAATGAATAGGGGTTTACTAAAATCATTTTTTGATAATGTCAATAATTTTGGAAATAATCGCTCCAAAAGTAAAAAACCAATGTCCCGCCCCCCATCTAACTTTTGAACCATAAGTTTAGAAAATATGAAAAAAATCTGAAAAGTAAAACTTTATAAGGACTTTCTAGAAAAATCATTTTGAACTTGATGGAAACAACAGTTTTTGTACAAAAAAGACAAAAAGTTGTACAAAATAATTTCTGGACTAAGTTTGTAGTATAATCGTATATGCAAGCATTTTTTTTAACTTCGTTTACATATTTTATTATCCTAAACGTATCTTTTTTCAAACAAAAAAAGAATTATTAAAATCAGTTATCGCAATCCAAAATTACCACCGAAAACTTCTGGCACGTCTATGTATTAATTAGTAACCCAATTCCCCGAGAGATGGCACTGTAAAATAGACAACATTTTCTCGAACTTTCCATGTGTGGTTGTAATCTATAACTCTTTAGTTATCACTGTGCTTTGTGGGCCCGTTTTTAGTGTTTCGTAATTATTAGAGTTCCGTAACAAATAGCCTTTTTTAAGTTGGGTTACCACTATGTTCGTGCTCTAGCAGCGCTCCGCGCTCCTGTAACTGCTCCAATGGATACGTCGCGCGCACTTCTACATGCGCTCCCCTTTGACACACTGCGCTCCCCTTTGTGTTCGCGCTAAAAACTCGGAGCGCCTGCCGCGGAGCGTGCAATGTTGCACGCTCCGTGTTCGCGCACGTACCCACTACCGGGAGCAGTTGCAGGAGCGCGGAGCGCTGCTGGAGCGCGAACATAATGGATACCCACCTTTAAACTCATAAGTGGGAACACTTATTGTGACGGACGGGAAACTACGGAACCCTACACTAAGCGTGGCCCGACACGCCTTTGGCCGGTTTTTAGGGTTCCGTAGCCAAATGGCAACGGAACCCTTATGGATTCGTCATGTCTGTCTGTCTGTCTGTCTGTCTGTCCGTCCGTATGTCACAGCCGCTTTTTTCCGAAACTATAAGAGCTATACTGTTGAAACTTGGTAAGTAGATGTATTCTGTGAACCGCATTAAGATTTTCACACAAAAATAGAAAAAAAAACAATAAATTTTGGGGGTCCCCAAATACTTAGAACTGAAACTCAAAATTTTTTTTTTCATCAAACCCATACATGTGGGGTATCTATGGATAGGTCTTCAAAAATGATATTGAGGTTTCTAATATCATTTTTTTCTAAACTGAATAGTTTGCGCGAGAGACACTTCCAAAGTGGTAAAATGTGTGTCCCCCCCCTGTAACTTCTAAAATAAGAGAATGATAAAACTAAAAAAAATATATGATGTACATTACCATATAAACTTCCACCGAAAATTGGTTTGAACGAGATCTAGTGAGTAATTTTTTTTTAATACGTCATAAATCGTAACGTAACGGAACCCTTCATGGGCGAGTCCGACTCGCACTTGGCCGGTTTTTTTATTTCAAGGTAAGAACATAAGATATGTATGCATATGAATAGTTAAACTAAAGGATTGAAGATTTTTCTATGAAGCCGCATACTTACTGTCCACAATTTTGATTTTTTTCAAACATTCAGAGTGATTATTTCAAACATCTAGGCAAGATGTACTTAAGTAAGTTCTAAAAATATTGATGTCACGTTATTAACTTTAAACGTTAATATCTCAGAAACGTGTCCCTTGGCGGGGGTTGATGTTATTACGTTTCCTGTTTGATTTATATAATATTTACATTTTGAAAAAAAACATGGCAGACAGGTAACTCAAACTCAAAGTTGTATTTTAAGATTCAAAGTCGGTGAACACTACGTACAGACGCCAGCACATCAAGCTACCCGAAACTGTCAAATTTTCCCAATCAACCTTGAACCTAATGCTTAGCGATAAAGTTGAAAATCTATTAAAGAAATTTGACAGATTGTAGTAGCTTGATGTGCTGGCGTCTGTACATACTTAGTTCAGTAGTTATACTTGGTTTTACACGTGAGCCTGCGCTTACGACCTAACCCTGCGTCCGCCACGCTCGGTACACTTTTTTTTTTTTTTTTTTTGAGGATGGGAAATCATCAAATGACCCCTCCCGCTCTGGGTGGAGCAGAAGGGAGTGTCAGACTCTTACTGACTAAAACCCACCCGTGTTCCTTCCTTAGCCCTTTATGTTCCAGGGCAGCGGTAACCCTTTCGGACAATCCCGCTACCCTGGCAGGCTTCGGCCCTATGGGGCCCCGTCACTCAACGCTCGGTACACTTCACATGACATGAATACTGACCAGCAGCCACACAAGGAGGAACAGAAGGCTTACTGTTGTCAACTTAATGCGACCTTCTCAAAAATTCTCGCTTATAAGAATTCTAATCCACAGCAGTTATCCCGGTTTTCGGATGCCCCATTAAGTCTCAGTAATACATATACATAACAGCTGACCTTGTGAGATAAACATGAGATTTGAACATTAATGATGACTTCCACAGATTGTAGCTATACTTACACTTGAATTTGCTAGAACAACGTTGCACAGAAGCCAGGACGTTACCGTTTTAAGAGCATATATATAATATGAACGTGTTAACATCGCGCTTTCTTAAGACCTTCTGTTCTCGTTTTTTACTGTCGTCGGAGAAAATGCGTTCCAGGTATGAACCCGCGGTGCCCGCTACGAACAAGACCGGGAACGCGCACAAAAACACGCAACAGTTACATCTGTACCTACCGGGACATGAATAAGGCAATACAACGCGATAAACTCTCTTCAAACGACGCAGAGCATCGTAAATCTGCTGCATGTGTTGCCGAATCAAACGTAGGATAGCGAGTGACTAATTAATTGGAAGTGGCGATCGTTTTGTAAGTCTCTGTGTAAGGCGGTTCGGAGAAACCGGTGCGATTTATTTGCATAACGTTTCGTTTAAGGAACGCCGTTGAACGATCTGCGCAGATATCAATCGGGTCACAACCTACTCGGAGTATCGCGCTCGGATTTGTAGTTGAGATGGTTCCGGTAGCTTTTACAAGATTAATCTAAATCTTGCGGAAGCCTACCTGCCTCGAGCAGTGTCCTTCATGCGATGTATGCTCCTAATCTGCTGCTAATATACTTGCTTATTCTTTCATTTCCGGATTGTATTTTAAAACCGTAAAAAGTTTAAGTCACGCTGTACAGGTAGAAGCACGTAGATGGCTGCAAATACTTTTCATCTGCAGTCATACTCAGTACTAATTTATTATGATCGATCATTGTAATACTATAGCGTCCACTTTCTACCAATCACGAAGTTGAAGAATGTACCTAAAAGTACTTGTTAATGATTTCTCATAGACAAGTACTTTTAAAAACATGAAGACATGATTGCAAAACATGAAGAAAATTAAAATAGGAACGTTACATACATAACATTTACGTACAATAGTATGACGTATGACGGTATGCGTGTATCACAGTACGGGCGGTGCTGCGCGCGCGTGGGAGCCCGAACTGTCCCGAGAGTGCCCGAGTGCGGCAGGTCGCGGGTCACCATTGTTGTGCCGCGACCATTGTCCTGCTGTCGACCAGCAGATGGAGATCTAGCTTTGGGGCGCACATACTTTTATATGTATAGACTTTTGGGTTAGAGGTTGAGCGCGCTGTCAGTATGGTTGATACTTTTCTTAATTCTGTAGCCTGCATTTAGGTACAGCGTGTAGTTTTTGTTAGGTTATATTATCTAGTGGTTAAAACGATACGTTAATTCGAGTATAACCTCATTCCAATTAAAGAAGCAACGTGGGACCAGTTAAAATTATAGTCAATTTACTTGTAATCAACATCGTTTCATTTAATTTTACGCCAAACGTTTTATAGCAGATTGTTACTTCTGCTATCCGTCGATTCTTAATTATATTTCCATAATTTGCGTGATCAATTTGTACGGATGCCGCGGTGTTAACCTGTTACATATTTTTTGCGTGAGATTTGTCACAAGACTGGTTTTTGTGTTCGTTCTTAAATAGCGTAAGAATATCCTTGAACTGCACGGGTGCTCGGCGCAATCGATTTGATTCGTCTGTGTTCCTACTTGTTTTTTAGTCCAATATAATTTCCATTTTATTTTATCTTACTTTTGGCTCCACGTAGAGGTAGCAAGAAGGAGGGGGGAGGTAGGTGGCTAGAGCATAGTGCATTAGTTATTCTAACTACTTATTGCTTAAACGTATGACAGATTACTTAGCTCATACATCGTCTGCACCTTGCTGACGAGCCGTCTATAAAAGAAAAAGGTCCTTAAATAATAACTCCACAGATTGGTTCATCACGACTGCCGCGTCCTACAATGGAGGCGCCTTCGACCCGGGCCGCGTGCGCCGCGGGCGCCGACCAATCAGCACTATTTATGTAGCTCTTTTATAACTAACCACTCCTGATCCTTAAGACCATGACCACCGACCTTTTTGACCGGAGCAAAGGTGTGATGTCATCATTTATTAATATTTTAGCGTGTGTGGTCATTCGTAGGAGGCACAATGAGTAGATACCTACCTTCATTCGTTATGCTTAAAGTCACATGTCAAATGGTTGACACATTCATAAAAATATCGTTAAAAATAAGAATGGTGATGTCCATGGTCCCTTCAGAAATTGCGTTACCTTTTACTATCTGTTCACTACAGCAAAAGATTTCTTAGAAAATAAAGGGCAAAACACTATGGAGCACTAACATTTCGGGTCAGTAGATAACCCTGGGCGATTTCTATGCGTCTGATCGGACTGTCTAACGGTACATCGAAATTGACCTGCCGGCAAATAAAAGAGCAGCTTATTACGTCCCTCTGATTATTGTAAGAATAGCACTCCATTGTCGAAGCTTTCACGTCGAGTAATTGGGTAGGTGTTGACGCGAATTTGAAGAAAAAGAACCTCTATTGAAAATTAACAGTTTTGTTAGAAGAAACTTTTACTTTTTCTTTTTTTTTATCCAATTATGTGATTAGTAAAACTTTTTTGCAAAAAAAAACAACCAACTTCCAAAAACGACACTACAAACTGAAAAATAACTTTAATTTCGGAAGTCGGTGTCGTTGGGTTCGCATTTTCGTTGTTTGCCACCGACTTCCAAAATTAAAGTTATTTTTCAGTTTGTAGTGTCGTTTTTGGAAGTCGGTTGTTTTTTTTGCAAAAAAGTTTTTATTTTTCACTTTTTAGTTGTAATTTTTACCAGTAATTTTGCTCTAAAAACCAAACTACTAAACCGTTTTTGATGAAATTTCTATGGGACCATTTGGGAAGTATACCCTTTCCAACAAAAAAAGAATTTTTCAAATCGGTTGGCAAACGACGGAGTTATGCGCGAACAAACATAAAAAAAAAAATACAAACATCCGAATTGAGAACCTCCTCCTTTTTTAGAAGTCGGTTAAAAACAGTGAATCCGGTATAGTAAGCTTTTCTGACGCAAGTAGTACTTAATAAACGCTTTTGATGTAGCATTTCAAAGTAGATTAAAATAATTATGTAAACAAAGTACCTTTAATAAAAGAACAAACTGTACTAGCCCTTTTTTAAATTGCCTAACGAATGCAGTAATTCTGAACGACACGTTCGTTTTGTGCAAAACCCGCATTCACTTTACAAAACGATGTTTTCCTCCAAAGACCTGAACTTTTCTGTAAAAGTTCCGAGCGCCTGACGCTGAACGTCAGCCTGTCCGGTCGCAGCAGGGCGCGCGCATAATGCCGCACGTTGCGCCCGCGCCGCGTCGCACGCTCACGATGTCTTACTTCATAGCACGTCCGACGTGCTGGACGTGCTACATAGTCTGCTTGTAAACTATAACAAGTTATTCTAGCACGGATACTGTATTGTGAACTGTCTCAATAACAAGTGTAGGAGTAAGTAAGTGGTAGTTTTTTTGTTGTAATTATCTATTTACTTACCGTCCTGTCTTTACTATCTTCAGTAGTGACAACTAACCGTGATTTCCTTTTGATGCCATAAGTATCATCTTGAAATTCACACGGGTCATGATGTTTAACAGTTAATAAGTACACATATTATATTGAATCACAAACCGCAAGTTAGAAGTTCGTAAGTGGTTTCCATTTCCACATGCTCAACTCCATCGGTCTCTTAGCGTATATTTCCATAATATTCAATGTGCCAGTAGAAACATTGAAAGTGTTGAACATAAACACGGCGTGGCCGCAGCCCGCACTGCTTGCTCGTAAAGTGCGCGCGGTGGACGTAAACCTACTATGCTGGAGGAGGGAGCTTGCGGTGGCGCGCACCATATCACACACAGCAACAGATGTTAGAAAGCTAAGTGCTATCTATTTTTCGTCCTCTGTGAGGCGCTCTTGGTAATTCCAGCTTAGTATATACCATCATGATTTTCGCCTTTTTTGCGGTTCCCATAAATCAATAAGTGAACTTCATCAATGCAATGCACTGTCTGGTATAGGCCTTTCAAGTATATGCCACAACTCCTAGTTGCCTTTCACGTTCAGTTGACCGAAGGTAACTTTTTAGGGGTCAGGCTATCTGGTCTGGGAACACCACACTTCGCTTTATTGCTATATGATTCTACTCTTGACCTCAATCACGCCTGATGGAAAGCGATGGATGAGGTCTATGATGGAAAGGGTGTGCCCAGAAATTGCCTGTTTACTCTTGCTTTGAAGGGTTAGGTTGAACGTGGAATCTTCATGTATAATATATGTGGGAAAAGTAGTCCTTTTGTAATTTCTAATCTCAGTTAGCCGCAGACTTTATGTTGAATGCCATAAAGCCAGTGCTCATGGTGAACGTTGCACCACAAGTTAGCGTGTCGGCCAGTAAAGGGGTCGCGGTTTAGCTGGCCACAAGCCACATGGTATAGGAGCATGCGTATAGTAGTCGTCTAAAGATCTCAGCATAAAATTAACGGAAATTACTGGCTTTTTAGAACTTCAGAGTTCAGATAATGTGATTATAGGTGCGGTATATCGCCTGTTACTCAACATTGTAGCCTTGAGCTACTGAAGATTCATTGGTAATACAGCTAGAGGATTTTTGTGAATTTTACAAATGGGCATTCAGCTTCGGTGACATTCCAAAAAGAAGCTACCCATCACTCGTATCTAACCCACGGACACTTAATCCCTCTTCCCACACAGTAACTGTACTTTCTAAATTAAAAGCAAATAAAGCACAGCGCATATCTGTTCGGCTGTCACTTACAATATCCGTTTCCTAGTCGAGTGAGAATTGAAAATGTAACCGCAGCGCGCTGATTGGCTGAGAGATCCGTGACGGTGCGCGCACGCAACCTCCAGACACTTAGGGTGACTGTCCTATAGGACTGGGCTTTGTTTTAGTAGAGGAATTCATTAATTGTATTTAATTGGAGGAGTAAATGGATAAAATCATTCCTGATGAAACATACGCGACGTGCAGTGGAGGTACAGCTGCTTAAATAAACAATTGTAAAAGTCGAAAGAATACAAAGTCACGTAAGAGAAGTCGTGGGCTCCGCTATTATTTAAATAAATAATTAAATGACTGTAAAATGAAGTTGAAAAATAAAGACAAGATTGTTATGGTGACACTACACACAGCAGAGTGAATTCTCTGAAATATTTAGAAGCTCATTCAACAGAGAGTACGTTTTCTGGATGCAAAGATGCATCACATGCCGCACCACGGAGAGACATCACTCATCTCGTTTGATACTTTATGGCTGTTCCTCAGCGGTGTAAATAAAACTTTGTGCTTGCTCTTTTGGTCCGTGGTGTGCAGACCCTACGAGTACCAGCTATCCTTGATAGCCAGGTGTCGGCTGCGCGGCACAGATCACGGATAGCACGAAGTTGAGCCGAGGCCTGACCGCACCGACCAACGAACAATCAATATATTGATTGCGAGAACGGAGAATAGTTAACAGTTAACCACGAAAGGTACGCTTTGAGACCGACATTTGTAGAACGTGTGTTTTGACGACGGGTTTCACAAATTAAAGCGGCTACAAAGGCGAGCAACTCCATTTTTGGAAATGGAGTTCTTCGCCTTTAGGGATAATCTGTCGGGTGCACATGCTTTTAAATTACTGCTATTTACATTGGTAGCATGTACCCACCACCTGTACCTAATGTAAGAAAGTTATAAGTACCTTATTTATTACGGAAACGCCAGAACTGATAAAGCTTCGTCAGAAAACCATTATTTGAAAATAACAAGCATTATGTGATGTTAAAAGCCCCATTCGGTACCTAACTATATATATGAAGTGCCGGAATGGCGTGGAAAATTGCTAACTGTTCATTTATTTCAAACAATTATGATAATAATACTACTTACTGATAATGAACCCTGAAAGGTTCTGAGGCTGGTGTTGTTGGCTCTGTTGCTAGTTTGTTAGGACCAGGAAATAGGCTTTTCTTTATGGGCACTAAATGTTCTCACCACTTACTGTTCGAAGCTCACGAGTTACGACTGAGAAGATGTAATGACGGCCGCAGCGCTTGCTGCAGTTTATGAGGTTCCGATTTTGTACGCAATCATTGCAGCTAAGTATAATACTTCATTAAAATACTATCGCGCTGCAACTGGATTTACGTACGTTATAATTATTAGTCGTTATAGCAACAGGACTCATTAAGTGTTAAAGTAATTGCGCACAAATGAAGAAAGGTAAGTATAATAATCGTAAAACACGTGTGAAAAGTACCTAACTCGTGGAAAATGTTTGGAACATTTTCCTTGAATGTAAAATATTAATTAAATAACTTGGCAAAGTACAAATAATTATAGTTAGATAGTAATAGGTAAGTTAGGGTAACGTAAAAACTGGGTCTAAAGCTCACGACAAATTATAATTTACTTTTTCGTAGAAGACCTTTTACGACGCCCTTTCATCATGACAATCGACTTTAAACAGTAATATTTTAACAGTTTACGTGGCAACCCCAGACTTCCACGCGCAGCGAACCCGTGAATGTGCCCATCATACAATTTAAATCTCACCATAAAGCTGTCCCTCATACTTCCCTTAACCGACGTAAGTGCCACTTACCATACGCTCCATAAAAATGCAGTTAACTCACTTCACGAACGCACCCCATGGGAAAGTAAACTTTGTTTTTGAAAAGAAAAGGTTCAAATTGTAAGAGATTAGAATTTAGAAATGTCCTGAAAGATGGCATTATTCATATAAATGGGTTTTGACAGTTTTATTCTTTGATATTGTCGGATATTGCGCGCGTGGGGCCGACTCACACAGGCGGGGACTGAAAAGGTTCACAACTGCCTGTTGTTCTGTGAGGTTGCAACGAATTGTGCCAATATTATATGTGTGCTTGTAGACAATCAATCAGAAGGCCAATCCTCAACCTAAAGAAAGTTCAAGTTCAAGTCGCAATCTCATCTCAGCAACAATCATTGTCGAAAATGTAGGGAATTAGAGGTATTTTTGACAGATTGAGACGGAGATCAGATTGTGAACGATCTTAAAATTACGGGAATTGCCCCTCAGATGTTTGAAAATGATTGCATCTTCAAAAGAAATATATTCTCAGTCCATATCGTGTTTAAACTAGAGAATGTTTTCTACTCACATTTGTAACGTAAGTGCACCCTGCCAGTAGGTAGGTATGTCTGGAATTCTGTGACATGAGTATATGATTTTTTGTCTAATTTTATCTTGTATCTATTAATGTAATTTACCGATTGCCATTAAAATAAATAATTACGTAGGTAACTGCATCCAAACATACTGTAACTTGGTGAACAATTTATTGAAGAGGCAGAGATGTTCGTAAGGTGGTTTTTGTACGCACGGCGACATGTCACGCTAAACATTTCCAGTATAAGCTGACTCCTTATTCTACGAAAAACCTATACAATGCGAGGTCAGTTAGAACGAAATGTATAGCTTGATAATTATGTCATCGTGTGTACTATCCACAAATAATGTGGGTTGACCACCCACTCAGGAACAAAACAGAGTTTCCTTCATCTTCAATGTCACGCTAGTCTCGTGTGAGTCAGATCGAGCACTCAGTACTAAATTATCTAGAATGGAGCTGGACGTTAATACACGGACAGACACATTACGGACTCTATTTACTCGTATAACGCAATGTTTATTTACCACAGGTATTCACATCACTGTTCCAAAATAACAATCCTGATGTAGGTATAGCCGGTTCCACACGTGTTTACGTTTTCATCAAATAAATACTTACGTTTCAGATTAAAATCGATGGAACTAGTAACACATTCAACTGTATTTAGAAGGTATCAACTTCTTAACTACTTTTGCCACAGCTAATGTTTAAATAACATTATTAAATTGTTATTGAAAAGTCATCAAAGAAAATTGAGTTTAAAAAATACCTCAGTGTCATATGTATATGAAAAACAAGTTCAAGGTGATTTAAAATGATCCTGTCAAAACACTCAGTTTGTAAGTGAAACTACAAATTAGCATTCACAGTACGATTTGTTTACATTTTTATCAGATACTTTTGGAACAGACCATACTATCGAACAGTTATTGTCAAAGGAAAAGAAGATGAATATTTGAGTCGTGGGCGTCAGTTCTCTGATTTTGATGTTTGCTTCATGCCTTGATATTATGTTCCTCAAGAAAGTCTTGAGGAACATAATAATATAATATACAAAAGAATTATGCTATTAATAATAGTTCCGTAATAAACCTTCTGTTTCATTAGGTACTGTATTTATGACTCGTTTCAACATCTTCAAACCTACCTGAACATGGCCAGGCGAAAGGCACTAATACTTGGAGACACTAGTATCGCTAGAGTTAGTAAAAGATTAACGACTATTAGATAGTTTACAGACACAAACATTGTGTGCGTTTATTTTCACACTTATCTAGTGAGATACCGGGCCGTGCGAGCTGCGTCCCGGCCGGTGCTGCGGTGTCGGCGGCGCGGCGGCGGGGCTCTTACGATACATTACGTTCTGCTATTAACTAAGATTGTACACAAGTTAATCTACAGTTACTCGTTAAAGATCCGTGTAAATACAGCCTCATTAATTAAATAAATAGCTGAACATTTAATTACATTTAAGTACCTACTAATTATTATTCTCATAGTCTCTTCTTTTATTAGGTGCTGCAGGCTATGCCCTTCCAAAGAAGCATAAAATGCTAATTGGTCCCGTGAAGATATTGCCGTAAAACTAGACATTCTCTGTTCCAGTCGATGTCATAATTGAGCAAATACTTGGTCGTGTAGTGCTAGTATACAATCCAGTGCCTTTAGGATGATAAGATAGTTTTGAGCTATCGAGCCGTCGAGGTTTAGACGTTTAGCGAAAAAGTAGGTAATAAGACGTTGGGTAGGAACAGCAGGTACATGTTAGTGTTGTAGCTTTATCACATGACACTTCACAGTTTTCACAAACACCATATTTCCCCGGACACCGGTCGGCGAGATGTCCGGCGCGCATCGCACGGTCCCGCGTCCCGTACTGTCCGACTATGTCCAGCTGTCCGCGTGTCCACGTGTCCAGATAATCGCTGTGTTTGCCGAGTCTATTGGACACAAAGCGTGGGCTTCTAACAACGGGCAGGCTATGAATATTAATTCGGATTTGATATACTTTACCTTGGGATTAGTGTTGGTCAAGACGCGGAAGAACTGAGAGCTGGTGACCTAAGTCCAGATTATGATAGATACCTATATATAGCAAAGTTATTACCATAAATACCTACTAACTCATCTCAGCAACGTTTATTTATATTTATTTATTCACACCAATGGGTACAACATTTTACAGTATTCCAAGACGATGTTATACACACTTAATAAACTATCTTAAACTATACAAACATAAAATTCAACAGTAAAAATAAAATAATAAAAATTACAATATTATGCCTCCTTCAATGCACCTTTGTGCTCCTAACATCAATATTTGAAACGATGTGGTTAGAAAAAAAGTCTCATATCATAATATAACAATGCAAAATATGCAGATTCTACATATACCTACATATCTTCCCGTCAGACGGTTCGCCCAGATAACGGGAGGTCCGTGCAAAATATTCACTTTCTGCTCCATCTGATTAGATTGAAGCATCAAAGTCTACAATTCAAATATGCACAATTCTAATGTATTATTATTGGAGTACAACATAATAAGACTTCCGTGCAGATACGAGCGCTGTACTGTCGTAGTACTTACTAAAATAGTGCTAACTGTTGCCTTCCGCTGCTCGCCCGGTACGTCGCCACTCAGGAGCACTTGTAAACATGGACACTCGTGGGACGTGTTGAGTGCATTTACTGACTCCAACATGCTGACGGGTTTCAACATGTTGTGGAGCGGATATTCTTCCTTCTTGTGATATTATTTTAGTTTATGTCTTTCACTGTCAAGGAAGTAGGAGTTAAACTTTCAGAAAAAATCTTGAAATGGGCATAACAATAATTTAATTAAAGAAAAGCACACCTTTTTTAATTCCAAAATATTGAAATACTAGCTGCGCCCCGCGGTTTCACACGCATAAGTTTCGATCCCGTTGGAATACCGAGACAAAAAGTATCCTATGTGTTAAACCTGGTTTAAACTATCTGTGTGCCAAATTTCATCAAAATTGGTTCAGCCGTTTGATCGTGAAGAAGTAACAAACATACACACACACAGTCACTCACTAACTTTAGCCTTTATTATATTAGTGTGATGTAGAAGGTAATTGTTTAAATGGGTATAACACCATAAGTCCTCAAACACTAATCAACTCAATTATAAGACATTGCGTGTTTTATCCAAGCAGCGACCAGCTGAGCATGTAGTTCATTTAGTAACTGAATCCTAGTGCCGGAAGTAAGGTTGATTTATCAGATTTTATCAATCTTGATATAAGGTGTGTTAGATACTGCGCACCTGACGATTTGTGGAGCCCTGACACGCGATGGAAGGTTAGTCCAATTAATGATAACTTATCACAGTTATCACACTTATCACTGATGCAATCGTATAAGATGAAGAGATAAATTCTAGAACCTGTCGCGGAAATGAAAATATACTATATCGTGGCGATAGCTATGATTTTGAAATTGATTTATTCTGAGAGGTTGATGAGCAGTTTTATTACTTGGAGGAAAAACTGACCATCCTGATCATATCTAATAATTTTAAGCCTAGTGGACAGCATATTATTTTTCTGATCAAAGAGAAACCGCAGGTAAGTTGAACCAAAACTTCTCTGTAGGGTTCATTATTGGCCACTGCGCTTGTTGTGTATATGTCGCAGCTAACTGGTTAAATTAGCCGTTTAGTCAACCCGCTGGTCTTTGGAAGTAGTGCTCGCCTCGCTTCGCTCTCTCGGCTCGAACGCGGTTGATCATAGTATTCTAACCTAACCCATTTGGTCGGGGTGCCCTGGCTTAGTTACTGCGACCAAGGCGAGCAAAGGCCAGGCGCTGCGACACATACACAACAATAGCGCCTCCACTGCGCCTCAAGTGCCTCCCACAAGGTTGCATGGAAAATTGGGAAGTTCTAAGTCAAGTGCTTAAACGTCCTAATTTACTATCTTCACTTTGCTGCGTTTTCCTTATATGTTTATCGTAGAGTGCTTATACGAATCGATTAAAATTTTATTCGTCATTATATCGAATGAGGAGTTTATAAGTGTATACGGAGATAATTATAATTATTACTATGCGAGCTAATCGCGCGACTATCGCAGCGATTAAACGTTGTAGCACTTGTAGCACATGTGGCGTGTGTGAAATTAATATTATTATTCGTCGTAATGTACTATTAACGTAAATGTCGATAACTCGACCGAGGTACGTCATGTCAACCTCTTGGTGTACCTACTTATAAAAAAACCCTAATAATTCGCTACACTACGTATATTTGCTGAGAGTGGAGCATACTTGAAGCCTTGCTCGGCTATCTGTTGAGTTCCATTGCTAACTAGCTACATTCAGTTCAATGTATCCGCACCCTAATTGCGAAACACACAATCAATCTCAATCTGAATCATTTTGAAGGATATTGCTAATCCATTGCTCCATATGATCGAAAAATGTGTCTGCTCAACAATGTAAATGACGCAATGAATGCTGTTGAACTGTCAAAATGAAACCCATTGCTACTGATAGTGTGCAGCGCAATCACTCCGCTGGTGTTTGTCATCATTTCGTTAACTATTTTGTCATCATTATAATTCGTTAACTATTTTGCAAAGACGATGATGCCATTGATTCCATTGACCAGTTGATTTGATTTGCCTTCTAACCGAACTATTATTTGATTTTCATAGGTTTGTACTTAGTCATGCATTTCTTTCTTCTCAAGTCTCTATAAGAGCTTAAGCATTCTAATAAAAGCTGACTTATTCATGCAGTCTGTTTATACTACGAAAAATAATGAAAGAAAACAGAAACCCCAACGAAGACACACTCAGTGCAAGCTGTTCTTATTTTTATTTGTATCAGCACACCTTAGCGGGCATTAGGCCGAAGTGCCGAATAAAATATGATGGGCGGTGTAGTATTGTGATGGTCGTTATGAGTACATTCCTCACACGTGGTGCCAGTTCATGACGTACACGGGAGGAACCGCGATACATGCGTAGGGCTATAGGGGTGAAAGAAAATTAGGAAGGAGCCTTTCGAGAGCAAGGAAAACCAAAACCAAAAAACTAGGAAGGTGCGCACATAATTAATTGTAACAACTAACCTTCCTACAATACACGTTGAGTAATATGGTTCACGGAACTGATTAAAATAGGTACATAATTATTATTTTATCTATAGGTAATAAGTAAGCGTAAATGACCAGTAATGCCATCTAAGGCGAGGCTTACTAAAACTTGTGATACTTGTCAACTTGTAACCACAATTACTTTCTACGAACTAAAGTAATGGACCCAAACTAGAGAAGAATTATTGTCAATAAGAACACTGCGCTCTTTAAATGCCGACCTTCGTCCATCGTTGCGTTGTGCATCCCTGCCCCGTTTATCAGCGTGTCTTTAAACCCACTTGACGTAGGGGTGTGCTAAGCTCTCCGTCAGCACAGGGGCATAGGGGTGCCCCCTCAGGCGTCTTGCAGTATCCCACAGCGCCCCGAGTCACTGGCCCGGATTTATTGCGCGTTAAGCAGATCATAAAATGAGCACTGCTTTTGTGTACTCTCATTTTATTGGTCATTTAAATGAAAATCCGTTTGCGTAAAGCAGCTTTTGTGTAATGAAAATCTGTGGTTTGATGTGTTGGTTTTAAATGTGCCTAGAATGAACTCAAAGTTCATCTTTGTTCAAAAACTAATTTTATTTCATGAGTTTCTGCGGTAACGAGTCAGACAAAATTCCTACTCATTCAGGCCTTTTCTTAAATCGGTCTCTATACTTTCTATTTTGTGGTTTATTTGTTGTTATCTGATGTATGTATCTGGTGTATGGTGTGTCTTTTAGTCTGTGCTAAATAAATTATTCTTTTTCTTTCTTTGTACTCCATTTTCTCAAATCAATCCTTGTACCTATATATCCACTGCATTATTTTTACTAGGACAAAAGCAAACGTTAAACATACATATATCATAGAACTCTGTAAATATTCCACCACCATCGTTTTGTGTTCCTCATCAAATTACCCGTTTGCCTTCCGGCAGTTCCCGCGAAACGCATTCAATAAATAGAATTGTTCGTCATTGTCCGCCCAGCGCGTGTACACCCTCACCGTGCCACTTAGCTTTATAGTGTCACTGATTCATAGCCCACTGCCGAAAGATTGTCGAGGACTGCCGAAGGTTTCCGAGTGCTACTGTAGTTCTGGAGGAGTTCACTTGAATTTAGCAAAAAGGATCAGTATGCTATGAGTTTTGGCTCTTAGTATACGTACGATCATAACGATGTACGGGCATAACATCACAGCGTTTCGTCAAATTAGAAGTTGGAGTAATAAAAACAACAAGGTCGTGAAGGCTGGAGATAGGCCCATTACTAGGCAGCCGAATGAATTTATAGTGACAGTTCGCGCAGTTCGACAATTAGCATGAAGATAAGCGTTGCTTTTAGTAGCCCATTATCAATACGCGGCTTATCTTCCTCTAATGGCATAGATGGTTAATACTATGTATGCAAATCAGTCGCTAGCAGGCCATTAAAACCTATTCATTATAATTATTGATACATAAAATCACTATAAAACTTAAAGAAATTCTGTAACGAGTTGAAGTGTATAGATTTACGTTATTTTAGAATCCTTTTCTTTGCCTATTAATAGCTACTTATTTCTATACCAACTGACCTTCTCATAAGATTTTAATTTTTATAAACTGATTTCACGCTTTGCCAGATTTTAACAGAAATATTGGTTCCTTAGTTTACAAGATGTAAAATTACAAGTTATAAACTCACAAATCCGCATTTTCACTATTGTAAAGGATCGAGCTGACTCAAGACATCTGGCTGTCTGCCTACCCCCTCGGATCAGTGTCGCCGCGATAAATGACTTTACTTTTATACAAGGATTACGATTTTTTTCGACCGAGGGTACTTTACTGCAGTGAAAAATGCGAGTGTACCCCTCCGGGCAAGAAAGGGAGGAGTGGGGGACGAAGGGCCAGGCGCGGGCAAGCGGGGTCCCGGGGCCGCGGGGCTGCGGGGCCCCGGGTGTCTTAAGTGTATTCAAAGTAGAGGTTTTATTGGCGCGGTTAGTGAGTGAGTCTTTACATTCAAGTGTTCAGTTATTTGCCGGAAACGATATGTTTTGGGAAGTGATTTCCGGGAATTTAGAGAAAAGGGAAAAAAAGGTTTATTTTAAAGGAAGTCATTTTGTTGTACCTTCGTAGGGATGGGTCCGCGAGTCAAGTTACGAGATGCGAAATTAGATGGAAACACATGTCAAACTCCCTATCCACCTAATGTCCAGAAACTTTATATAGTTTCAGGTCAGGACTGATTGTGTAACATTAGATTAGTTTTATATGAAATACGCCAAAATCGATTGCTTGTTCGAATCTAGGTAGGTACTTACATAAAAATACAAGCGGTCCAACAATGGACAGTTTCTAAACCGCAAATTATACGTTTGAAATGAATTCCAAACCAATATAACTTGTACATAGGGACCCTCTTTTCAATTTCATTGAAAAATCACAAGTTCCGAATGAAATGCTAGTCGTTACTATGTGAACAAAATTAATTTACTATTTTGTTCAACGACTACTAAAACCACATACCTACATACATACCTATTGTTTTTAAAATAGAATAGAATATTGCTTATTATGTAGGTACACTAAATATTACAAATATAAATGTATTGACATGTGATTTACATGCTAGAAAATATACGTAGTAATTTATGTAAACATTATTAATTTAACGGTTGCTAATTAATAGTTAATGGTACTTAATCAAATAATATATATGTAGATTTGATAAGAGCCCTTCCACTTTCGACCAAATAGACACTCATTTCTAATATGATTAGGTAAATATCGAATTTGAATATCGTTTCAGAAATTTAAGATAAATGGAATATAAATCCTTTTATCATTGGATATCGAATATATAAACACTTATAACAACTAAAGTTAGTGTAAAAGTGCGAAAATACATCAGTCAAGGTCATTGCTCGGTGCGGCGATACCATTCATAGCACTTACTACACGTCACGAGATGACGTCAATGACACAATGAGATATACAAGCAAAATTTTGTCCTAGCGTTCAACGACTCCGTGGCGCAACGGTAGCGCGTCTGACTCCAGATCAGAAGGTTGCGTGTTCAAATCACGTCGGGGTCAAATGTTTTTTTTGTTTTTTTTCACAACAAAAATGATATTCAGCTTTTTTTCATTTTAATTTGTCTTTTATTACATAGTTCATTGTCTGTAGTCGTTTTTGTTGTAAACCTACCGAAAACATTGTTTTGGTCAATGTTTTGTTTTTCCTGAAGCTTCGGAATGAGGACAAATAATCAATAAAACTTATAAAATATTGATGAAACAGTTGTTTCGGCGGCCGGCTGCCATCAGTTCCCATGGACGGATACTATTTGATCATTTCACGGTCCATGCGTCCGCGGTGTTAAGGGCTAGTAGTTCGACCGACGACGACGGCCGCGCCGGCCGGTCGGACCGGATGCTATGTGCGGTTGTGCTCTACAACAGTATTAACCAGTCTGTTGTTGTGGTGGATGAGATTAAACAAGTGGAATTGGCGAAATGTGGGATATAGAATTGTTTTTGTTCCGAAAATATTACATAACACAGAGTTGTTTCGGTTGAGGTTTTCCTGCCGGCCAACGTCATTTGTTAAAAGTTTTTGTTGAATAATCTACTGCTGCTCTATTGTTATTGAAAGAATATATTATTATTTATATTATTATAGACTGCTATTACAGGTTGAAAAAAAAATATAGCCCTTAATATGATCCAAGTTATTCAAATGATATTGACAATGAGTGAGAACATTGACTAACGATTGAATGCTCGCATCACCCGTAATAATAGTAATCTTCATCATAATAGTAATCTGTGTAATAATTGTTGCTTCTGTGAGAACTGTTGCCTTTTGTAATAGTTCCTCAGATCGGACAGCGCACCGTGATACCGTGAAACCACTGGAAACGAATCAGCGTTGATTGAGAACGATGAGCGGGGGCCGACTCATTTGTAAGCTGCCATTATTATTTAGATTAATGTTCAAGTTTTTGTGTCGAACTAAAACGTATAAACGGTGTTATTCACATTGAAAACACGTTTCAAAGAACATCGACATTTTGCGTATTTAATGTTTTTACCTTACAAAAAAGCAAGCACCCCGCTGTCAGAGACACAACATTGTAAACTTAGACTTGGTAGGTACTGTGGTATGTCCAGCTTTAAAATTATCATTTTACACAACACTTTCTTTGGCAAAGAAGTAGCACACGTCAAATTATGGCCATTTCTAGATCGATAAAGTTTCTAACTGTAGAGAAGCCTATCCCTTAATTCGGTAATATATTATATGATTGTTCTATTAATGACTGTTATTTACCTGAAATAAATGAATTTATTATTATCATTTATTATTACCCATTCGTATTTCGAAAAAATGCATAGGTACGGTTTTCGTACAACAACGTGTTCAAAGCTTCCAAGTAAAACATCTTGAAGAAAGCACCGTCAATATGTCGGAGTGGTGTTCATGCGAAGGTGCAATACATTAATGGTTGGCACGACCTCAACACGCCGCGGAGCCATGTCTTAGGAAAAAGATACTGCGTTTTGTTCAGTGACCTACAGTCTAAGACATCGCTAGGCAAGTAGTAGCGGCTTTTTGTTCACTGGTCTACGAACCTCAAGATGCTCATGCTTGCCTTTCTTTAGGAAGACATTGCTTTGTGCTCACAATGACATATATACAAGGCGGTGTTAAAGATCAAGGAACTTACCTTTACTGTAAATGATAGTGCTTTGTGTGTTCAGTTGCCGACTGGCTAATGCAAATTTTAAAAGTTGACAGTTTGCCGCGTAATGCAACTGTGTAAATTAATGTCCACCTTCGAACTGCACACAGTTGGATGACGTGTTGTGGTGTTTCTACTTTCAATTAAATGGGAAATTGATACGTCTAAGAAAACCCAGAAGAAGCTTCATTTTAATTAACTCACACTGACTAATTAACATTCTCGGAGACTGAAACAGGCCATACTTCTATTTCAAGTTGCGTCACATTACAATACTCTCATATTTAAATAAAACCTATAAATTCTATGCAAATGTCCAAACTCGTAAAACAGCTGTTAAAATCAGTGGTCTAATTTTAAAATCTCGTTTATTTTATATCTAAATGGTCATATAATATAAGTTTGATGACAGCGGTGACCTTGGGGCCATGCAGTCATTGACCAGAGTTACCACGGCGACACTGCCCGTGGATGTCACCACGGCTCGTTTGTGTGTGCCGCGTGGTTCATATTCATAGTAACTCGGAATTCCGACATGTCCACTAACTCCGAGATTTAAATCACCATGATGACACGAGTAATAAAAATCGTTAAAAATATTAAGTAATTATTACTTGTTTCCTGTGTGTCTGTTGGCACTGAATCATTTGTGTCAACCTGTGAAGCGTGCTTTTTGTCATGCTTATCACGTATGGGAATTCCCACGGTGCGAGTTAGTTAGGAATGTAGGAAACAACAATATTTCTAATTCGATAGGTATTTTAGTTATGATATGTCATAATTTCCTAAACCTACAGGTTCAATACGTATAGCTTGCCGATGATAGATGCTTCTATGTCAAGTTATGCCATAGCACTCGCTCTTCAACCAAGATATCAGTCTGGGAGCCCAATTTAGCACTAATCTCTAAAAGGTAAAGAGTCCGTCAATTCTCCAACCAATGGTTTTTCTCTCTTATAAAATGAGTTCTCAACTAATTTGTATACAATTCCGTTCCCCGGGGAGTGAACTTCAAGCCGTTCTCGTCCTCTTAGCGTCATGTTACGTTTGGTCTCCGTCGCGGTATCACGTCGGCGCAATTAGCGACCAAGCAGGACTGCCGGCCACATTGCTACTGCATTCTATGAAACGAAACCCACTTGCCATCGGTACCAACCTTAATTACTTAACACACAGTCTATTTTTCATTGATTTGAGCTTAAATAAAGTTGTGAATCGTTCGCGGGCTCTGGATGTGAAGCTAATCGTTCGTTGGTTTTTGTTTAAACTTCAAAAGTCACGAAATACAGAGATGTAGAAGGTGATCTCCTCTGAGCACGCGATGAGCTCATAAATAATTGCATAAATAATGGTCGCTTCCATGGTATCCGGTGGACAACACGAGGCAGGCTGTAACTACTCGTAGGTGTAACAATTGTAAATTGCAGATATTTTTATTCTGCTCAGCATGTGGTGGTAAGATTTATTTCAAACATAAGTAGATATTATGGAATATCGTATACATTACCCAAAGAAAACTTGTAGTTCACTCTTCGATGGAACTTGCATGGTTGCACCAGGTAAAGATTCCTGCAAATACATAATTATGTAGTGATGGTCCAGTAGAAACGAATAGGTATAGTAACCTTGTCGAATTTAGTTATCTTCCCTAACCTTCTGTTTCTAGTGAGTGGTTAAGCTGTGCTTTTCGAAGAGTAGTTCTACCATTGTAGGAGTCAGGCATGCTGTAGAACCGTGTTCGGGTGCTGTCGGCTCTTGTCGGGTGATGTCGGCACCTTGTCCTAAAGTGTGAAGATATGTGGCTGGATACTTGGACGTCATGATAAATGTGATTTATTATTTTGTTTGCAGGGACGGGGACAGGACAGGGCGATTTTTCCGAGTGTTCTGTGTGTTAAAACACCATTTCACGCTAAACCATTGTAAAGTATTAATGTGTGACCTATCACAGTTGGCCAGGGCACAGGTCAGGGCAATGCTTTGTGGTCAAAAGTTACAGTCTGAAGTAAACCCCGCATAGCATTCAATATCTGTATTGCCTAACTTCTGAAGTTCAGACTGCTTCTAATGATAATGTAGCGTGAATACCCCGCCGCCGCCGCCGCCGCCAGTGTCACCGAGATAATAAACAAAAAGAAGGCCACAGTTAGAGGGAGGCAGCTCTCGGAGCGCGCTGTAGTTGTAGGCAGAGGCAGTGGTTTGTGGTTGTGCCGCAGTCGAACTAAGTGCTGCCTTCTGTGGGAACTGGAGCGCTGACCACCGCCGTGAGATACTGCTAGCGACGTTGATTACGTTATGTGGGTGGCGTAGAATTACTTGTGTGATGTGCTCCTTATGCAACTTGTTTTGGTACTCCATTTAAAAGAGATTTTATTTTTACTTATTAAGGGTTTACACAAGGAGGAATATTATTTGTATTTTTACGTAAAATAGTAAACTTTAAAGTTATATTTTCGTTGTTGGGTAATGGAATGGATTTCAACCGAAAGTCCAATCCGATTTCGAACATTTTAAAGATAATTGAGATCAAGCCCTCGATCTAAAACTCATCACTTTCTATTCCTTTTCATCGGTCAGTGCGTTTGAGTTAATCCCCCTGTACCACATGCGCCTGAGCTGTGACTTTCACTCCACCACCGTTACTTCGACCTGCAGGCTAATTGCCGGTCCGGCGACCGTTACGATCGACCAGACGGATAATTGACCGGTCCGGTCGCACGCCGCGCCGCGGAGCCCTTTAGAAAACGTGGCGAAAAATTATTAACTACACGGTCTGTGTCTGTAACCTTTCGGCCCCTTGCGCACACGCAGACTGGCCGGGTGACTCTTAATATTAGTAGATAGTAATCATAGCCCTTTGGAAAAAGTGGCGTGAAATTATAAAGCCGTACACAATTATACATGCACAGGTGTCCGTCTGATTTGACTCATAGTATTCGTACACTGCGTGCTCTGTGCGATACGTAATACGTACATAAGTTTTATAAATGGGCTGCTGCCCATTTATAAAACTTTTGTGTAAGTTCAGGAGAACGGAAACTTAACTTTGATCAAATGTATTTTAATGTATTTTACTGCAGTTTAAACGAGTACTTACCTACTGTAAAGTAAAATAACCTACTGACAAACGCCCCATTTCTAAATACAAACTTTATTTTTAAGATGAAGGAGCGATTCCTACCGTTGCCATCAGTTGATAAGCAGACGATATAATTAAAGCTCTAAATACTTCCAGTCGGGTACCGGTCAGTAATACGATGTGTAACTGACGTCACAAGCACGGCAGCCGGAGCGACAGAGCGGCAGACAGGCGACGGGAACTTTTGCTTAGTGGGCGCTTCACGTGAAACGACTGTAACGGAGGTTTCTTATGAAAATAAAAATAAAACGGTGAAATCATTTTGTGTCATCAGCTGACGTCTTTTAGTTGAAACGATAACGATATTTTTATTAGCTTCTTATATAATTATCTTAATTTCGATGTGTAGGTCATTGAGACATTGTCATCCTTCGCGCAGCTTTATATTAACCTGTGTTGTGTTTGTTTATTTGTCTCTTAATAATAATTAAACTGAGTGTATGTAAAAGCTACGTCAGGCACAACTTTAAAACCGCGCGTATCTTTGTCGGTGAAGTGCAACAGACATAATAAAGACGTGCATCCACCAACCGCATCAGTCCGGTCTGCTCGTAATGAGCAAAAAATGACGCTCCCTAGTCTGTGCCTCGTGCGCTGAGCACTGTGCACTGTGCAGTGTTACACACTGCACAGTGCCACACGGCACGGTGTCACGCACTGATACACGAAACCTGTTCCATTTAGCGAAGAGTTCTGAGTCCTGCACCTGCGAGTGCTTGATTTCGTCACTGATAACCATATCAGTGACGAAATCAAGCACTCGCAGGTATACAATTGTAATAGTAATAATGGCGACTGATCTAATAATGGAATGAAAAATGCTCGCTTGAATTGTTTTACACTTCTTTCGAACCTTACAAATACTGCAAAACATTGAAATGTAGAAGCATTGAATGCTTGGAGAACAATAAGTAGATAGTGTGGATCAACAATATGTTTGGCAAAGTATATGCCTCAATAAGTTAACCTCTGTGTCTAGCGTTGCCAGGCGTCCGGATAAAGCCGGACATAGGTAGGCTTTTTGATTGCGTGTCCGGTCAAAATAAACGGTGTCCGGCTTGTCCGGCTTTTGTTAGGGTTTTTACATTTCGCAAACGCACGAGCGCCGATGACTGATTATGACAATAATCAAAAAAGCTTGATTTTACATACAAATTTTTTGTCGTACCTATTAATACTGAGACACAAAATCCTCAATAATGTAGGGTGTCCGGCCTTTCTACCCAAATGTCCGGCCAAACTGGCTGGTCTGTCCGGCTATTAGGTTTGGCGACCTGGCAACCCTATCTGTGTCACAAGACAGTGCTTCCCTATACCCTGTGCTACATGGTAAGCTACAGCTACTAAGTACTTACCCGTTTATTCAACGTTTCTACAAACACCCTGTAACCCACTCCCTCTGACACTGCAATACATCCTGTATTTAATTGTCCCGTGTTCTACATATTGATTGCGCCTTCGCTTGTGTAGCCCGCGCTGTACACTCCTTTAATTGAATACCGATACCGATGTATTTGTCCTAGTCATGGTTTCTTTGCGTTTATAACTAGCTGTGAACAGTAGCCTATTGAGATGTAAGGCGGCATGTTATGATAACTGGTTCGTTAGCAGGGTTGGCACCGCTAACGAGAATCATTACGTTACATTATAAGTGACAAACAACTAAATAAACTCATTGATTGTGTTATAGACCGTTATGTCTAGTTAGGCAAGTACTAACCAGTCTCTGAACTGTCATAATTGCGTTGAAAAAATTCAGAGCATGTTCCTTTTATCCTGGATCCGACAGGGTGGATACTCTGCGTCCGGGGAATGACTGAGAGTTCAAGGATTATATTGGATTATAACAAGAATCCCGAGGTGCTCTCTCCATAACCCACATGTCGTAAGTAAGTTTACCGCTTTAGAAATATCTTTAAGTTCTGTACAAGGTCCCACAAATGTGTACTACCTGTGGTGTGAAAACTTGTCACATACAAGGTACTAAGGTTTACAAATGAAGCAAGTGAAATCATTTAGCGGTATCATAAGCTGGTGTGTGACAAGCCTCGTAAACGCGCGCAATGCTGTAGTGTCGAAGTCTTACATGTTGAGTGTAATTAATATGTTAGTACATAGTGACCAAGTGATGGTTTTTGTGCGGCGTTGACACGAGCTTCAGGCAATTAATGTTAGATGTTTAGATTGGTTGCTGTAATGGATATCCCTGCATGGAAGGTCGACAGCGGATGCTTTAAATTGTGTATGAAAAACTCGTTTCGCTTGCGGAATGTGGTGGAAAATATAAAGTCCACAATATGATGAATACGTTATGATTATAATGTCAATGACAGCTCTCCCATCCACTCGGTCTTCACCGAGAACTGACCACATAATGTCGAATTCATACATCAAATCACAAAAAGGCACACAGTGCTGTATCTGTATAAAGTGCACCTTGTGAAGTTGCTAATCATGGTGCTTTTGTGCAATTAACTAAATAACTTGCATCGAAGTGATGGTTTACAGTTTCCTTCCACCAAGAGTCAAGAATGTCATCCTTAAGTACATACAAGATTACCAAAACATCAAGTCTGTATAAACAGACATCTTATAAATATTAACATCAAACAGGAATCAATCATTGAATCACTTGGAGCCTTTAATCGTTAAAGGGCCGGGTTCGGTTCCCGGAACGTGCAAAAAGACTTGCGAGGTATATTATTATGTCTATGCGTATAATGAAGCATAATGATCGGTTTTTAGCACGAACTGAACTGTATGGCGCTGGCGTTCTACACTTGGAGATAATTACAAAATGGAGCTCAATAATGGACTCTTGGTTGTCTTGTATGCATGATTGGGGAGGTTGGGTAGAACATCTACTCGACTCTCCTGTCTGACGAGATAGGTCATTGTAGAATAGATGCCAGAGACTATAAATTCTTAGTGAGATGCAAGAACAGAGGGAAAGAAAAAAAACAAAGATAGTGAGCTTCAAGTGGTATTGCGATTGTCTCAGTATCACGATGCCACATCACTGGCCCGCCTGTACAAACATACACTAATAAATTCCACGTTTAGTTGCCTTTACTGGAGGTTTTTAATTGCCAACATTTTACTTTGTTAATTTTCTTTTACCGCTGACATTGGATTACACTCACTTTGATCCCTAAGAGATCTTAATATTTCTTTAACTTAACTCTCAAGTAAATATAAGGAGCTTAGCTTCACTTATAATCTCGTATGTTTACTTGAAGGCTCAGTGTCTGTCCGTGACCGTCGGCTTAGTAGCGTGATCATAAAAATAAAAAACCAATGTCGAAGCAAAGGAGTTTAATGCGAATCTAATTTTGTTTCGCAGGAAATGAGAATACTTGGATGAAGTAGTTTTATTAGTAGCAACTAGCAAGAAGGCTTTGTAGAGGTTATACAAGCTTACATAGCTTAACGAACTATTTTAAATCTAGCACAGTAAGAGAATTTTAAAATCTGGATTTCAGTTCCGTTATCGGCAAGAACCAAAAATTCAAAGACTGAAGAATAAAAAATGAGACATCTGTCAACCGCTCTGGGCGCTCGTGGTGGGTTATGGACCAGCCCTCTCACAAAGAGGAGGCCTGTGTCCCAGCAGTGGGAACATTATAGGCTGAATATGATGGGCAATATAGGCTCCTTATTACACGGAACTAGCCAGAACGAAATTGAAGTAATGCGGTGGGTGTAACTGGATAAATGTGCCAAGATAATTCTGGGCTCTGGCACATTGAAGGTATTATGTTTAATTCTATTAGTTGGTTGTTTAATTAGATATTTCTGCTAAGCGAATGAATCTGGAACAGCCGAGTAGTCAAGACAGAACAATTTATCGGTTTGTTAGTAATTTAGCACAAATTATATCAACCTGTAAAGGGAAACAGGTTATTGTTGAGCTGTGATTCGAACTAATAGTGGCTCAGTGTTACAATACTCGATGACGTTAGTACTGTATCACTAGTTCAAAGACTAGAATCCGACGCCGTGATCCAGGTTGGCAGGCACTATAAGGAGCTACATTCCTCTGGCCATCATTGTTTGTTAGATGTCGTGCTTTGGTTGTTGTGATTTTCGACTATCTTTAAGACTTTTCGTAACCCCATTTACTGACATACCATACTTAAGATTGATATTTATAATAAATAATCATTATCCAGCCCTTATCCTCCTGGGTTTTGTGTATGTTTTCTTTTTCATGCAACTCTAATTATTCCAAAATTGATTAATCAGTAGATGGTATGCTAAGTAATTAATGTTGGAATCATCGAAAATTCTAACAGGTTCTCCAGCACCATCAATCCTTAGTAACACTGGCAGGTGCCATGCCCACAAGGTGACGCAAGAATAGAGAGTCAACAAACGTAATCACGAATGGTTTTTTACCGGTAACCAGTGACCGGTGAGTGCTGACCGGTAAGATTCGGTAATTGGATGATTATGAGCGGCGGCCGGTAGTGGCGCATCGGTCCGTGTTTCAAGAGTAGAGTGGCCACGAGGTGAGGGAGCACGAGACGCTCCTGATGTTTAATGGGAATCTCTGTAAGTATTCAACGGTGTTGTTTTGATGGCGACAAAAATGGTGATTTTGTGTTGATGATGTTTGTGTTCACATCTGTATCGTTCCTCTTCGTAGAAGTAGATATCTAAAAGTTTTGAGCCTGCATTGTTTTCTGAGTTAGTTAGCCAGTTAAAATAATAATTTGTCTTTCTGACAGCAAATGTATTGGCTATGCCTCTGATAACTAAAGATAGCAATTTACTTGTATTAACTTTCATAATGACTACTTAGTTATATAATTTGTTTATCACGTTATCCTCGTTTCTCCCCTGCACGTGGTTGCCTCACTCGAGCTGCTGCGCCCGCGCCGCATTTAATGCACTGATAAAAACTCGCCCTCTGCCGCCGACGGTTTTTTTCTGCAAGCTCCCAAACTTAAAAGCTTCATGTTTGTATAAGCTGTTCGAATAAAAACGCGTTTGTTTGTGGTAATGTGTAAAAGTTTTATCTAAAGGTGGAGTTTTTGGTCGAGTCGTTTGTCATATTTGAGGTTACATTCTGGGCGGTTCTGGCCGCTGTAACGAGGGACTGATAATTAATTAGGTCCATTATAAGGGTTTGTATTATGACATAATTAGTTGAGAAAGTATTTGGTAAATTAATGTCTTTATCATCAGACGTGAGAACTGCAGTGGTTGGGCCAAGTTCACGATTTGTTTTACTCTTCAACAATTAACAAATCATGACCATTAAAATTAATTACATAATTTATGTCTTACTTAAGATGCCTCGTATTTTTCATAAGTTCTGTTGGATATGTGAGTATGTGGGGTCGCTGCCGAGGGTATTGCAAGCCGTAGCATTTACCAGGAAACTGTGAACAACTTAAGATGCCAGTGTAACGAGCCGGGTGTTCGTGGGAGTCGTCGGCATGGCTTCCTGCCGGGCCCGCAGTTATGAGAGCGTAATTATACACAAATATTTAACAATCCGCCGACGATGATAGAGATCACGAGTAATTGGTGCGCGGAGCCACTGTCGTACGACGTACGGTACGATACTATTGAAAATTTGGGTAATCTTAAACGTCCGAAAACATCTGATACTACTATATCTGGAATTTACCATAGACACACGTTGACAAGACTTGGTATACAGATGTCGTAGTAACTATCTTTAAATTTATTTATTTATTTATCCTGTCACTGGAACGCCATTCAGTAGTTACATGGACGGAGCAAAATATTACTTTATCTGCTGCTTTCCATCCTGCACAAAAACGATGCCTTTTTTTTAAACATTTGTTTTTAGGATCATCATCCATCACCACCGTACCGTTTAGTACCGTGGCTTCAGGAAATGTTTATTTCCTGAAAAAATAAACTCGGTTACCGTAAGACATTGTATACGTGCGGCGTACGTACCGTAATGTCGTAGGTCAGCTCTCAAGCAGGCACCGCGTGAAATGCGACTGTGTTGTGTACCGTTTGTTTGTGCCGACGACGCCGGCGACTGTCGGTGTGCGGCAACTGTGTCGCCACAGCGGCGCAGCCACGGTCTTGACACAGAACGTCACTTTCGCAAAATGTCATCGTGAAAAATTTGGTCACTTTGAGTTGAGTTTACGTAAGTAAGAATAATACGCAGCAAACTGGTTCATTCTTATTTTATAAACAACACCGTAACGAAAAAAGTAGCTTAATTTACTTCACTTTGATTGTGTGCTTTCTTCAAAATGTAATCATAATAAATATCTGAAGCGAGGAAAAGATCATAAGCTACACCCATAACTCCGCAGTGTACGGCCTAAGTAAATTACGTTTGAAAGTCCATTTTACTTGTAATAGGTCTCTGGCTCGTATATAATTCAGACTCTAATCGTTCGTAAGAGGCTTTCAGAGCAAAACACCACTAAATACGATCCATTGTGCAATTTAATTCTCTTTTTATTGGAGGATAATAATTTCCGAAGTGTGTGAAAGTGTTTGGCGTCGGATTTTCATTAAGATAAGTCGTTGCGCGGGCGCAGGCCACGCCCCTCTATTACACGCACGTGACTCCACGGCGAAAAATCGATGTAATTTACTTGAAGGAATAAAACAAGTTAAATAATATTATAGTGCGGTGGCACGGCGGCCATGGCGGCCGTGGCGGCCTACGATAGATGAGAGGCGCAGATTGTGGAGCCGCGCGCACGGTGGGTCGCGGTCACAAGCTGTGGGCAGAAGTGATTCTTTCAATCACATTAATAGTTGAAGTAATAGCTACATTGAGAAAATTATAGAGCGCAATAAGCTTTTTATTTGGAGGCCAATCGATATGCTATTTCCTTGTGGTACCAAGTGACAGATGGTCAGACAAACGTAAAGGGTGTTGAATGATCAACTGACTTTATAACCGCGACATAAACCCTTGTAATTGCTGAATTAACATTATTATAGCTTTCAATCCACGTACACGTAATCGCAAATCGCAATAGTAATTATAGAGTAAGATTATGATTAAATTTCAAGTTATTTATCTAGGTTTCTTTACGAACTTCATATTGGCCTGCTAGTGGCAGGGTCGATAACATGAGCGCCGATGGTGAATCAGTCTAGACCGCGGTGGCGCGACCTTCGTAAAACTTATTTACTTATAAGTATTTACCGTTGAACACTGTCTTCTAAACCTGTCATTCAAAGGATAGGTACTTCACGTTCTGAGTACGTCGAGTACATTGACATAATATATGATGAAAACTGGTTGTTGTCTTCAGCACATGCTGTACAACAATATCCAAAATCCATTTAAGCACTAAAATTACTGAAACTATACTTGTACTCTGTAAGTCGTAAACCGTTCTCATAAAGTCGAGGCGGGTTCATAAGCCGCGGCGCACACGACACTAAAATAGTTACGAGCGGTACACGTGTGGCAGGCGACAGTGTGCACCGGCTCTTACCTCACTCGCAACTACTATAAAATGGCTTTTATTTGTTCGAATATATTTGTTAACTATTTTACACTTCCCGTGACCCAAGGGCTGGCTTTTACCTTGGCCAGAGGCTAAGCATTGTCATACAACGTGGTGATGGCCGCAAGTCTCTTGGGTACATTACTGTCTACAGCGATGCGGATGAATTTGTCGATGCTATATTTTAGTTTGTTTTGTCGTTTGTTTTCTAAAGTTTAGTTTTAGTGTGTGTGTTTGTTTTAGTTAAGTTAGGATTAATTTTGTTATTTTTATTAATTAAATAGTTATTTTTTTAAATAGTTATTAGTTGTTATTTGCTTACTTATTATTTTAATTACAGAGATAAATAAATTTGTACAATTTTATAATTAATCAACAATTTTAATTAATAAACGATAAACGATCAACCATTTTGATCGACAGTTATTGTTAGTTTGTTTGTACTCAGTCTGTCGCCGTGTAGGTAATCATTCAAACTTTATCGTTTCGCACTAGTACGCTGGTAAGTTCCCACTTAACTATAAATCTTTATTCATTCAACATTCTATGTATTGCAATTCTAAATAAGGAACTTAATATTTTGCGAATCAAATTCCTCATTCGTTGTTGACAAATCAAGTATCTGTAAACGTGGATGTTATTGCTGCAAATCATAAAAAAATTAAAGATGTTTATTATAAAATTAAGTCACACATACAGACGTCTAGGTTATCTCGCATGTAGTATAAATAATGACATTGTTCCTCCTGACCCTGGGCAGGTCATCTCTGCACGCTTTTCTCTTTCTTATAGATAATTGTGGGAAAAAGTGAGCAAGTTTGAAGTTTGTTGGGCACTCTATCGTGCGCCTCGCTATGAGTTATGTGCGAAGCGTGTCATTCTACATCGAGTTTTCAATAAAATAAAGTGTGTCAAGAATTGCTCGGTGCGTTGAGAAGAAAAGTTGCTGTTCTTATTATAATTTAGTAAAACAGATTATAATATTGTGAGAATAATAAGTTCATTGATGCTTGTACCCATGGTGTATGATAACGTTAATATTAAATGCAATAATTCATCGACGCGACACACATCTGGAACCTCATACTGTAACTGATGCACGATTTCAGCAGTTAGTTTTAACATGTTTTAGAAGATTTCGAAATCCTTCAGATACTTTTTCCGATATTGTTTCCTAATTTTCTTAATACAGAAAAACACTCGACAAGCTCCCTCTTTTCCAAAACTCCTGCCAAAAGAAACGCTTTTCATTCTTCATCCGGCGTGTAACCAATAAACCAAGCCATCCATCAACCGATGTCTACGCAAATATCGGCGTAGCGCGTAGCACCCGCTACGCATGCAAACGTGCGGCGGCCCTACGCCTGCACTAGCAATCACCCGCGTCCTCACTCACAGGGAACTACGTCGACGTCTCTCAGACAAACGTTATTCATCAGACAAGTGAATTTTCCGGGCGAATTTTATGAGAATTTAATGAAATTATAGTAAAGATAAACATAGAAATAAAAAGGTAACTTTTTGTGAATGCCATAAAATTCAATTAAAAGAGGTTTTCCTTCCTATGCGATCAACAGAACAACATGTAATCTGCCAGAGAACGCTATATTTGCGTTAAATATGGATTTATCATGACACAAACAGGCAAACATTTCGATATGATTCACATTACAATAGAGAAGGTCCTTGCTAGGCATACATTCCGTTGAGTGCTGGAGAGCACGCACGCCGCGAGCCTGCGCGTGCGTTACCGACAACGAATAATAAGTTGTTCAGACACATGCCCGGGCCCGCAGACCAGCCCGGGCTCGCGATGGAGAGTGTGAAAGGAAAATGTAAGAGAGTAATATTAAAGGCAATAGAGATAATGAAAGGCACGTGGCAACAGATATATGGTGTTCTCTTCTTGTAAGTAAATGTCATGCAAACATAAAGATGATTGAGATTGAGGATATCGGCATGACGGGCAGCAAAGTCTTTATTGAATACACCATTATTTAAAGCTTCACACATCATCTTCCATGACATATTATGTAAGTAATGGATAAATCAAAACTGAGAAGTTTTATTAAAATCCCTAGCAAACTCTCAAAGGTAAAAAGTTCTTATCTATACTTATAATAAATCTGTAGAAGTGAAAATTCTGTACATTGAAAATATCAAAAAAATAAATGGCAGGGGGTGTTACTAGACCGACACCGAACCCAAAAATGTGATTAAAAAAATTTTTGTCTGTCTGTCTGTCTGTCTGTCTGTCTGTCTGTTTGTTCAGGCATCACGCAAAAACTACCGGTTCGATTACGATGAAACTTGGTATAATTATTCTTTAATATCCTGGGCACCACACTGGGTACTTTTTATCCCGGAAAAGTATATACAATAAAAAACAAACTTAATTTTGCGGTTCGATCCCTAGATCCGATTACTGTACCAACCGCAAATAATAAGTTTGTCGTAGGTTAGGTCACACGCAGTGGAGTTCATTTTTATTCCTTTTACTTTTTAGAGTTATTTAGGTTTATTTTTATTGTTATATAAGTCGTAGGTATAGATTTTAATTTTAAAGTATAGGTAGTATATTTGATAGTGTACGTAGTGACCGTAGGTTATTTTATAATACTGTTAGGTAGGATAGTCATTCGTATAGATATTAGTTTTTAGAGATTTTGCTTATTTATTGAGTTTAGATTGAGGGGCCCGTGGCTAAATAATAACAGCCGCACAGGTCGATCGGTCAGGTTAAGCTACGCTTGCCGCGGTCGGTCTGTGGATGGGTGACTATCTTTACATACCGAGACACCTCCGTGCCTCGGAAAGCACGTTAAGCCGTTGGTCCCGGCTGTCATTCGTGGATCTTTGACAGTCGTTACGGGTAGTCAGAAGCCCGAAAGTCTGACAACCAGTCGTACCAAGGGTATCGTATTACCCAATAACTGGGTTGTGGAGGTCAGATAGGCAGTCGCTCCATGTAAAATACTGGTATTCAGCTGCATCCGGTTAGACTGGAAGCCGGCCCTGAACATAGTTGGGAAAAGGCTAGGCAGATGATGATTGAGTTTAGATTAGTTATCGTCATAAATAGGTTTATTTAGGTAGGTAGGTATTTTATTTTCTGTTATTGAGTTTATTTATTTTTTTAATTAGGTAGGTACTTAGGTAAAGATATCATATAGGTACCCTCTTAATCACCATTAATGAGACACAATTGGTTTTCTATTGTAATTAGCCACAAAGGGCCCGCGAGATAGATGGCATCCTGGTGCACATACATTTTATCCTGTTAGCACGTTCCCGTGGGATAATTTCCGACATCCACGCGGGCGAAGCCGCGGGCAGAAGCTAGTTTGTAAATATATCTGTCTGTCTAATGACTATCTGCTCCATGAACCCACAATGTGGGCAAGAAGTTTAAATCTCTATGATATCACAACTGTATAGTTTATATCTCTATGATATTACCAACTGTATAATTTATATCTCTGTGATATCAGTAACTGTATAATTTATATCTCTATGATATCAGCAACTGTATAGTTTATATCTCTATGATATCAGCAACTGTATAATTTCCTTGTACAACTAGCTCCTTCCCATCTCTGATTACGACCATGCTTTCCATCATTACCTGTATAGGCCTAATGACATAACCTCCGCATTTACGTATCAGCGTGAGAACTGGTGACGTCCTCTGGCAGATCAAATCACAGGTAGGTACGAGTACGTGCCCACAGTACTACGGTATTGTAATGATATGGCGGCACTTGCCGATGTTATCGTGGGTTTGTTTGGGCCATTAACGGTTTTTAGAGGCCGTATGAGTGGTGTGATGTGTGTTGCGGGCATGATGTTGAACCGGCGCGTGGTTTCTTACAATTATTTATAAAAACGTTGCTAGGAAGGCTACTACGCCATCATTACAAAACATATTTTTTTAAAGGTGGCTTGCTTGGTGTCTTGTAGACTTTTGCTGTTCGTAAATATAACCTAGGAGCTAAGCGTCGTCGTAAGTAAGGGATGTGCTCATTACCTCACAACCATTTTACTTTTAGGTTAGATGCGGCCTCATTATTATTTGATAACTTTGGAGGTATCTATCGTAAGGAAACCAAACCCTGCCTTTATTCTGAACCTGCATAAAAGCTTTACTATAGATATGACGGCCTCTGTCCACTGTGCGACAGTTAATACCTAACTGGTATTAATTTACAATTGATTGCGTTTCCGTGCTTAATAAACATTGTAAAATATTAAATTAATGTATGCGCATTGATTTAAGTATCAATTACATGTTTATTGGTACGATCTTCTAATAAACGTACTATTACATCGACACTGACGTCGGAACATAACATCTGTGTTAATTACTTCGTTTCCCGCGACTTTATAATCAATTATTAATAACGGAGATATGATGGTATCTTTACTTAAGTATTTCCTGTTTATTAGTCTTAATAATCCAGATCCTTATTTAGTCACATTAACTAAATTAAAATTTTTCTACATAAAGTACGTAAAGTAGATAACTATTTCCTTTTCCGATGTAAAAGAGTTACTTTTTTAATGTCAGTAGATATTTGGTGATCCTTACCTGTTTGTGCCATACTGAAATAAAAGTGATTGTATGTAGCGCTCGCCGCGGTTGGTAATATTAATGGAACGGGCATAACAATCTAAACACACATCGTAGCATTCCCCGCTCCCCCAAAAGGGCATGCTAGTGACCTGCACAGCTACTCATAGGTACGTCACTATCCGGCAGTACTGGCCCGTGCTCAGATACTTGCACGTCCCACTGTCACGAGCCTCACCTCACGTCTTCAACACCACTTTTTGTGCAAGCATGATAAGGGCCTTGTCACTTGTTAACATCAGTTTCTGTTCGGAAAAACAACATTTGATTTTGAACTTCCATATTCACATTTTAAGGTCGCATTTACGATACCTATGATGCCTACACCTTAGAATGTGTTGTTCCCAGTTGTGCCCCTGATACTCTGATAATAAGGGTTGGTTGAAGATCAGGAGTTATCGCACTTATTACAGTAACAACTGATAATGTAGTGAAATTCAAGGTGTTTGTAGAGTTTGCAGACGATCCGCGATCGTGCTGGGTTACAGTTTACGTTATTTATAGGAAATGTGTAGGAAATAATGACACTTAGTTATAAGTAGTACACATAGTTGTATGTTTCTACCTCACGGGTTATGATTCTCAGAGGCTATGTTTTTTCCTTCTTAGGAGTTCTAAAGAACTGATTTTTTGCATATTAGGTAGGCTCCAGTTTTCACGAAACGGTTCGGCGTTACGAAAAACGTAATGATACTGATTTGAAGAATGAGAGGCATTCAATCACTCTCCATAAATCTTCATAAATTAACGGCGCCTAAAAATGAAGAAGCTGTTCATGTCAAGCCTCCTAAATCTTCTCAAGAACTTGAATAATTAGTAGCTCACATTACCATTATAGACATAAATCACCGATAATGAACTTATCACGCTGCCTTCCTTTACACGACAAGACATCACTAACGTATGGGAATACTTGTCACTCTATATATACAGGGAACCTCTACCGGCCACCAAATGACCACTATGTATCACTGGCCCCATTACTCTGACAGCACACATCCACCGTGTGCAACTGGCCCTACTTAATGTGTGGAACATTCGTCTAATCAAAACGCCATTAAATTCTATTAATACAAAGTAAGTTTGTGTTTCTAAAAGCTTATACTATCTTATTTTAAAACAGTAAAGAATAAATTAATTGAACAAAAACAGGGAACTTAGAACAAGGTTATTATTGCGTTTAGAATTTTTAGAAACGCCAATAAAATGTTAGAGAAACAAAGTTTTTCGGTTGTAAAGTTAAGTTTGGAGCTTTTAAGTTAAATGATAATTTAATTAACACATTGTGATCTCTACCTCCTATATAATAAGGTATGTATTGGTTTGAAGCTGACCATCTCACAGTAGAATATATGAGTCTACTTAAGATTGATAACTAGTCTTGGTTTTAATTCGTTAACGCTCATTAGGGTGGCCATTACACCGACGTCGATAGGAATTTAATTATAATCCAAAAATAATTTATTAAATAACATTAATTAATTGGCATAAGATAATGTTCTTACTAAGTTAATTAATGTAAATCTTAGCGTAAACGATTTCAAATTGAATCTTAATAAACTTGTTCGTAATTTCGAAGTTTTCGTTCCGAAACTACGAAGTTTCTAATGAAATGAATTTCCGTGGCATTGTTATTGAATTGTTTCTAGTTAAATTGTCTGAAGTCTAACTTAAGCTTGAATTCTGGCACTATGAGTTACAACGAGTTCTACAAAGTACCCGAATCCGGTGCGTCGTGAGCTCTCCACGGATTGATGGCCCGCCCTTATCAAGACAATAATGACTTATAAAAAGTTAAGTGTCTTATCAGCAGCAGACTGATCCCTCAGGCGACTCAAGGTGCATATCTTGAGTCGCCTGAGGGATCAGTCTACACACACAGACACACTTCAGTAACAAGAGCTGCGCATTATACAGGGTCAAGTTAAATTAGTACCTAACCGAAAGTCCGCAGACGAGATGGCTATCGATGTCCAAACCTGATAAAACAAAAATAACGAACACCACCAGAAATCGGTCAGCCCTAAAAAAAAAAAAATCATCTTAATTTTTTTTTTTTGTTTTATTATTTATTTATACTTTTCGCACAAAAAGGTACAAAGGCGGACTTGAATGCCTTAGGCATTCTCTACCAGTCAACCAATGGTGGTGAAGAGATTAAATGGCAGGTGCTTTGGTTGAGAGGGTAACAAAAATTCTTAAAACTAGGTACACAAATACATAAATAGGTTATATACACATACTATTACTATAATATATACTTATAATATATTATATACATTACTATATTACATTATCATATTATTATGTTAAGATATCCAACCCACCACGTCTGTCGAGTTTCGGTAGCTAATTTAATTTGACCCTGTAAAAGTTGGCATTTAAAATGATGACAATACAGCGTTTCCTCGCAACGTGTAGCGCTTCCCTTCATTACATTGTATCTCATTAGTTATTACTCACATCATCATTTACCAGCTTATTCTAGCAGTTATTAGGCGTAGAATACACTGTTATTGGAGTGCTTATGAGCGGCCGGTCGCCCTTTACCTAGATATTAAGCCCCTTGTTCACTATAGTTAAGTAGGTCAATAAAGCTGAGAGTTACAGATATCTCCAGCGCAGAGAGCACCTTGAGCTAGCATCACTGAAGGTCTATGTTGGACGAGATCGGAGCTTTGAGTATCTTACAGCAAGACTCACAGACCGCACTTTAACTTTATTTTGTCCAAGTAAACTAAGTGTCTCATACAACTTATGAATACGAATGTTAGCACACTATACAGATTTTAATAAAAAATATAGTATTGTATGCTAACATTCGCTATAATAATATATTATGAACATTATATGCATAACATTACTGATATTTGTATGGATCGCTTACTTAGGAAAGTAAAGCAAAGTGCGCTTAGAGCGGCTTTATAAATTTACAGAGGATGGATAAAATCCTTCACGCAGGCGAAGAAAATGACCTAACTGCTTAATAATTAAAATATTAACATTTGAATATACATCAGTAATAGGGACAAGTTGTGGTAGGCGATAGTCTAGCCAGATCCAGACGACTCACACATTACGGGACTTGGAAATGCGACCAGTCGGAATATCACTAATACTAGTCATTAGTTCGCCATTAGTCCATTACCTTTTATAAGTAGTTTACCGTCGGCGGCGTCCGGCTAAATATTGATCCGGTCACGGACTAAACGTTCAGATTTCTCATTACTTAAGATGAATAAATGAAAATTATGATCACGTCCCGAACAAAATTGAGCAAGTTATTAATAATATCAGTCCTGTAACGGAGACCTTCCGCGGAGACCAATCATACCAACTTACATAACAGATGCTAATTACTAAAACTTCAATATTATACTTACCGCACTAATATGCACTTGGGCCACACGATCTTAAATCTCATGTTTCTGAAAATAAGAGTGAAATGTAGTGCATGTAATGTTTGGAAGAGATCGCTATCGATGGAGTCATCTGGTCGTCATGGCAACGGAAACACGAGTTCTGAATTCGAAGTTTGGAATTCGGAACGTGCTCTGAACGGTATACGCACCTGAAAGATTTTGATACTTGACAGTTTTTATGAGAAATCGTGAAATTAAATATTATTCTGAAAAAAAGCTTTAAAGCAGGCAGGTAGAATTTAAACTCTATCGCTTAATCTAAATAATTGAACTCCCACGTCAGTTGATCAGAGCAAAAACATGAATACTGCCGGCACTATCGCGGCTTTAATAGAAGCCATTTGCAATAGTAATTAAATAAGTCCTCTATAAACTTCGCATGCTTTTAATGAATGATTTAGTAAATAATGCTGCTGTTTACCCACTTTATGTTGAAACTAATAACTTAGCCGGACGTCGCGTTTATTAATTGCTTTACTCCTACAAAAAAAAACACAACTATCAAGACGGTTTTATACTAGGTTCCAAACAGGGTGCGTTCAAAGTGTGGAACATGGAACAAGTCACGTCTGTGGGTTTCAATATGTCCGCCAGAAGACGGAGTCGACAGACACACAGACACGCAGACACACACACACGCAGGCGGACGCACGAGGCGCTAGTATTACGAGAATAGCTTGTTTACACGTGTTAGTGAGCTTTTGGTAACACGGTTCGGTTAAATACTACATGCTGTATAAACGCAAAGAAAATTGCTTCGTTCTACGGATCACACGCTTCTCAGCGGTTAGCTAATCTGTGGCCTTCAGTAGGTGCTTTACTTATTTCAGTTTTAATGAAAGATTCGCTAATTCGCCAGGCGCACGTTTTGTACGAGCAATAACTGTAACTGTTGTTCAATTAAAACCCCTGTTTCTTGTCCCCTCTTCCTGACGAACTTTCAACTATGAAGTAAAAACTAGTCCAAAAAAAGAAGAGGATTCTTCTTTGAAAGCGTTTAAAAGTGGTCGTTTGTGACTGCAACCATCAAAATGATTGCTCATTTGGATGGTTGCAGGTAAATGAGTATAATAAAGTATCTTATTAATACTCATTTCGTTTATTAAGAAAGTAAACATGATATTAAATATTATTATAATAGTATTCTCAAAGGCATTATTTATTTACGGGTGAAATATAGGTCTCATACAAATTACAAAATATTTAATGTAAGGTTTTAAATGTAGTTGTAAAGTACCTAAATTACGAATATGGCTTTAAAAACACGAATATTCATGTAATGTGCATTGTAATATACAATTTATTGTTATTCCTTTTTGAATAATCACATAAAATGCAATGTAAGCGCGCGTTGTAATGTTTTGAATTTACAATTTTGTGTTATTTCTCGCTTCAAGTTATTTAAAACATCTAAGTTATTATAACAGTTAACGCATAGTGGGCATGGTACTACAGGTATTAATGTGTCAAGAAAAATAAATATGAATACGGGGTCTTTCATGAAGATGGGCACGTATCTTACATAAGGAAACTGAATTAGTGTTATTACCTTTGTAAATACTGTTTTTATAATCCTAACATGGAATTTATGAAACGTACGTACAGTTCACCCTACCTCGAAGTATTTTTGTGAACCATTCCCCTAAGTTCTACACGCTATAGATTAGAAAACCTTTTTTACTTTTTCCAAAATGACCCCAATTCTGATAGGTAACGGTGCGCGGCGTCGAACCTGGGAATGTCCGCGCTTCCCACGGATCAATTAACAAAATCATTTTATATTGGTTTAGATATGATAGGTTAGTGTTTGGAATAACTTTTTAAATAAGTACATAAGATATACTTTCGAAATAAAAAGGACTCGAAAAAGAGTTTAATTTTGTATAAAAAAACTTCATAGTCGAGAACCTTCTTTTAAGAAATGGCTGAAAAGAGCTTTATGTAATAATAATATTTATTTAAAAAAGTGAGGAATTATAATAAAGATAAAAATTATACAATTTAGGGAAAAATAACAAAAGATATTTACAACAGAATTGAATCTGGCGTCTTAGCTAGGGTACATGGTACCCTGTATTAAGGTTCGCCAGCCCAAGTTCCCACATAAGGAATACAAAAATCCAATAGAGACTGCTTAGGACTTTATGGTAAAAACATATGAAAACTATACTAAGTGTGAAGTGTTAGTATGTTATGTGCTTTGTGATGAGGTGTGGTGTGGAGTGGTGTATATGTAGGTGTGGTGCGTGTGTGTGTGTGTGTGTTAACGGAAGGGAAGGAGGTTAAGTTTAGATACGGAGTGTTAGAGAACTCACTACGAATGTGAAGTAAGCAGATATTCGGTGTCGTCGTAGTTAAACTGGTTAAAAAGCATGTTATCTGCTGTTTGCACTTTTCTAAAAATATTATTAATGTATAGTTTAATAATTTCAAAGAAAGCTGATAAAATTTGCTATAAAACGTTTTTTTATTTTAAATCTCTAACTTAGTTTAGGAAAAAATGAAATTTTAAAAGTGTAGTACTTAGTTTTGCAGGCCAATCATATTCAGGTTGTACGGTATCGACCGTTGGAGGAGTTCGGTATCGACTTGTTATAAATGTTAAATAAATGTTTTATTGAGTCAATTGTTATGTTTATAATGCGAGTTGGAGACAAGGGTAAATGTTTATTGGTTTCTTATTGTTTACCCACCGTTTATTTCAGATGATAGCCCGTAACCTTGTTGGAAAATAACTGAGAATGTTGATGCGTCGTGATAAAAATAATCTATCAGGTTAATGATTAGATATTTAAAGTCGGATTTGGAATTAGCTGTAATATGGTTCTGTAGGTACAGCTGTAAATGAAGGTAAATTGACAAACATGTACAATACCGCACGGGCTTTTTATATTTGAAGTAATTTAGTGCAACATAAATACGGGAAACCGTCGATTTTGATGTCGGCGGCGGAAATTAATGCAAAAACCGGCCAAGTGTGAGTCGGACTCGCGCACGAAGGGTTCCGTACTATTATCTATAAAAATCAATCATGAGTTGATTGAATGAAAGGTAAATTGCGGTTTGTGATTTATGACGTATTAAAAAAAAAACTACTTACTAGATCTCGTTCAAACCAATTTTCGGTGGAAGTTTACTTGGTAATGTACATCATATATTTTTTTTAGTTTTATCATTCTCTTATTTTAGAAGTTACAGGGGGGGGGGACACATTTTACCTCTTTGGAAGTGTCTCTCGTTTGCGCGAGAGACACTTCCAAAGAGGTAAAAATAATGTGTGCACTCAGTTTAGAAAAAATGATATTATAAACCTCAATATCATTTTTTAATACCTATCCATAGATAACCCATACGTATGGGTTTGATGAAAAAAAAAAATTGAGTTTCAGTTTTAAGTATGGGGAACCCCAAAATTTATTGTTTTTTTTTTCTATTTTTGTGTGAAAATCTTAATGCGGTTCACAGAATACATCTACTTACCAAGTTTCAACAGTACAGTTCTTATAGTTTCGGAAAAAAGTGGCTGTGACATACTGACGGACAGACAGACAGACAGACATGACGAATCCATAAGTGTTTCGTATTTTGCCATTTGGTTACGGAACCCCAAAAATTACAGTAGAAACAGCGGTGCTGTTGTATACTACTGTCAAGTATATGGAACACCACCTCACCTTGTATACTTGTGTCAAGTATATGGAACACCTCCTCACCTTGTATACTTGTGTCAAGTATATGGAACACCTCCTCACCTTGTATACTTGTGTCAAGTATATGGAACACCTCCTCACCTTGTATACTTGTGTCAAGTATATGGAACACCTCCTCACCTTGTATACTTGTGTCAAGTATATGGAACACCTCCTCACCTTGTATACTTGTGTCAAGTATATGGAACACCTCCTCACCTTGTATACTTGTGTCAAGTATATGGAACACCTCCTCACCTTGTATACTTGTGTCAAGTATATGGAACACCTCCTCACCTTGTAAGGCTAGCAGGTATAATATTTTAGGCTTATTTATCAAAATTAGCCATTTAAAGACGACATACCTGTAATTATTTTTATGAAATATGTCCATCGTAGGCGGAACTTTATGAGCACAATTAATTAAAAACAAGTTATAAGTATGACAATAAAATCGCTTCGGAAATTAATTAATTCGCCGTTTTAGCTTGTAAATGACACGCCGTGGTAATGAAGTGGCCATTTTTCATTATGTTGATACTTTATTATAAAGCTGCGCCTACGCACGTCGCTGATGAGTTATGAGATCAGTGTATGAAAAGTTTTAATAATAAAAAATATAAGTTTAGTTAAAGTTGAGTTGAGTTTAACAAACTGCAAATCATGCAGTCCTCTCCTATACCTATTAATTGAAAAGTGGAGTTTCTTGCCGGCTCTTCTCCATAGCAAACGACCAATTGGGACCATGCGCCTAGCTTCTGACGTATCATAAGTGCCCATATAGGTTTATGGATAAAATATTTTAATTTTGTTATCTTAATTTTAAAACTAGCTGAAGATGTTGGTTGAGAGAAATAGTTACAAGTTCTGATTTATTTTAAAAAATACATTATTGACCGACAACCTTTAGATAAATCACAATGCAGGTAGGTCATCTATGTGACCTCTGCATTAACATTTTAATGTTAGATGAACAAGTTTATTCATAGCCAACGTAACATAATATCGAGCCTATAGTAAGCTGGGATCATAATTAAATTTTATGATTATTTCATGTTAAATATTTGAGAGTGAGCGCGTCGAGTGAGTGGCTCGTATCTATGTTAATGTTGAGATTACGAATGATTAACATTAGCTGTGTTACCACTTTCATGATTTATAAACTAAAATAGGATTTTGTAGGGTGGGTTTCTCTAAAGCTTTGATGTATATTTTGAGCAATTTTTAATATTTTGTTTAACATCCACACCCCCTTTCTTATGATAAGATCGTAATCATGATTTATTCGGTAGAAAAACCACTGCCTTTTACATTTAACTCGGTACCTGAATTTGAACACGGTTCCGGAGTTTTATTGCAAAGTAAGTACTTATCGATCATTTTATGTAAAAGTTCTGCCTGACCCTCACAATGACGTTCAAATCAAATTCGTCTTCGTACCATAACAAACAGCACGTGAAACGATCCGTCTTATCAGTCCATCTGTCCCGCTCCGCCTCTTGCGTGTCGATCTCCGCAGATAGACGGGGACTAGAGGAGAGAGGGGTCATCGGGACATCTCTAGTATTTACCGAGCCGCACGGTTTGATAGCCGAGATTCAGATAAGTGGGTTCACGATTGTCGCTTGTTGTGGTCTCTCTTGGCGCTCTGAAACGGGTGCTTCGGTTAACTTTTTAACGATGAGGTTTTGTTTGACATCTTACCTAAGTAGCAAATCGGCAGACAAGACAGACGATAACACAGTAACATATGAGTAATGGAGGTGACACACATTTTTAGGGTTCCGTAGCCAAATGGCAACGGAACCCTTATGGATTCGTCATGTCTGTCTGTCTGTCTGTCCGTCCGTATGTCACAGCCGCTTTTTTCCGAAACTATAAGAGCTATACTGTTGAAACTTGGTCAGTAGATGTATTCTGTGAACCGCATTAAGATTTTCACACAAAAATAGAAAAAAAACAATAAATTTTGGGGGTCCCCATACTTAGAACTGAAACTCAATTTTTTTTTTTTCATCAAACCCATACGTGTGGGGTACCTATGGATAGGTCTTCAAAAATGATATTGAGGTTTCTAATATCATTTTTTTCTAAACTGAATAGTTTGCGCGAGAGACACTTCCAAAGTGGTAAAATGTGTGTCCCCCCCCCTGTAACTTCTAAAATAAGAGAATGATAAAACTAAAAAAAATATATGATGTACAGACGCCAGCAGGTCAAGCTACCCGAAACTGTCAAATGTTCCCAATCAACCTTCAACCTTAATGTTTTAGCGATAAAGTTGAAAATCTATTAAAGAAATTTGACAGATTGTAGTAGCTTGATGTGCTGGCGTCTGTACATTACCATATAAACTTCCACCGAAAATTGGTTTGAACGAGATCTAGTGAGTAGTTTTTTTTAATACGTCATAAATCGTAACGTAACGGAACCCTTCATGGGCGAGTCCGACTCGCACTTGGCCGGTTTTAATACGAGTAATAGTCGACTACTTTTTTCAATTTGAAAAATCTGTTTCTAGGCACCTTTACGGCCATGCTTTTCAAACTTTATTAAACCGAAGATACCTATAGGATAGATTTCACTTCCACGTTTCGACACTGCACCGAAAATCAACTCCTAATTCATCACCTTCAATAGTAATGAAGCTTGTGGGCGTGCCTGTGCGAGTGTGTCCGACTGCGGACCTCGACAGGGCACGCGGCACGCGCCTGACGCCTGTCAGTGTGAGATGGATGGCGCGCGGTGCGGCGGTGCACAGGCGATGGTAATTGTTTACACTCCACCTCCTCCACGTTTACACTCCTCCAGACTGGCCTCGAATGAAGGTTATGAAAAAAAGGTTCAGAAAACTGTTAGCTGGTTGTTTCTATATTGTTTTAATGTTAACGCCTGATCTGAAAATTTTCTGACGCGGATTATAACAAGGTTTCTTTGACTGTTAACTAACCATTTAGCACATTAGCATACACTGCTATTATTAAAAAATAAACACTTTTATTTGTATTTGATATTTCACGATCTGTTGCTAAATGTATGAAGTTCTTTCTTAGCAGTAAATGAAGTTGAAGTGCAATTTCAAGTGTGTCAAACAATAGTCACCTAGTTACAACTGATTCAGGAAATTATCTGCCTTACTAATAAACATTTAAATGTATAGAAAAACCAATGCCGGTCACCGCTTTCAAACAAATATCCAAGTTATCCATATTCCGGGGACCACCAGCAGGATTACCGGAAAGTCATCCAATATTACCTCTAATGTAATACCAAAACAAAAGGAGATCGTCGCAGATGACGCGCGGACGTGCCAGCCCTGCTGATCAGGACCCCCATCATGTACGGCCGACAGCAAGTCAGTGGCAACACTTGATCTACGAAAACCGCCTCTACCACTACGATTTAAAGACGCTATCAATGTCAAGATGAAACCATGAATGTGTGGGTATCAGTACCCTTAGATAAAGACGTCGCTTATGGCCGGATTAAGATACGATCGCGGCTTTAAAGTCGGCAGTGCCGGATATTGGGCCAAGAGATTGGATCCAAGCAGTCTTGTTAACATGCAGGTGGATGGGGCTGTAAAAATGTGATAAGCTTTGTAGCTTGGGAGACGTTTAGCAAAGCGAAGGTAATGTGAAACGATTTTGAATTAATTTGTCATTGGTTTTTTGTATACAAAGGATCTTAATGCGATGACGATAACGAGCTAGCTGCTTTTTTAGACTAAAAAGTTAAATCCATAGAGGAATATGTAAGACATGGTAACGTTACACTTCAGGTAACATGAAACAGGCTTAAAACCTGTGTACTTATTGGTCCATTGTTGGTCGAAGCTCAATTTCTATGAACTTAATCTAGTCCTTTGAGGTCAAAGTATAAATCATCTTTCACTGTCCTCACGTATAACCGGTGCACGGTGGCTATAACTGTGGTTATAGCCACCGTTATTTATTTATCATAGGAGTTCTTTATCCAGATTTCTAAACCCCTACTTTAGGACGTTTTATATCTCCATCCGTCTTCGAGACGCGTCATTGCGGGACGGAACGGTAGGGCGACCAAAATTTAAGTGCATAGGATTACGCCCCCAAATTCTTTTCGTGCAATAAAATGTGTGATGCAAGGTTCGTCCTATAATACACCTATAGTCGGCACACGGGGACTGTACATCCTATCCTATCCTACTAATATTATAAACGCAAACTTTAAATGGATGGATGCATGTTTGTTACTCGTTCACGCAAAAACTACTGAACGGATTTGAATAAAATTTGGTACACAGATGGCATATAACCAGGATTAATACATAGGATACTTTTTATCCCGAAATTCTTACGGAATTCAAACTTATGCGGGTGAAACCGCGGGGCGCAGCTTGTCTATTACAAGACGAGTCTTGGTGCATAAGAGAATATGCATTTTTTTAAATAATTGTTGATATTTCCTTTCATTTGATAACGTTCGGTACCCATGATTTTCCAATGAAAGCTACCGATTATCCTAACCTAAGATGAAACAACAAAACATAATAAAATACTTCGCCGTAAGACTACTGTTTTGTATCTTCGAGTTTAGCTTCAGAAAACCAAAAGAAACACCTCCATCCTCTTTCCATCTTAACATCAGTCTTCCAGAATGTCTCTTCTCCCACGACCAGCACAGCATCCTAACCACAAAGGACCATAAACATCTGTGTGCTGGTTGACAATCAGGTCACGCGCGCGCCCTCTGCTGATCTACTCCAGTAACTGCCGCTATTCTTTTATTCCAACCTCCCCATCGGAAAGTTGTATTGCGTCGTCTCCCGAATATTTTACAAGAAATGTATTATCGTTACGTAAGTGAGAGCGCAGGGTGGAAGATTTCATAAACAGCCTTCGATGTCGTTAGTGTTAAATTTTATTACGGGTGTGGTTTGATATAAAAAGTATTGTTGCGCTGGGTAGAATCCGAATCCGTTCTAATAATATGAGATAGGTACCACAGAACATAGTGAGGGATAATACGGTTTACAGTTAAGAACAAGGCATTTGATTATGTTAACCATAAAATAATGATAAACAAGCTGGAAAAATATGGAATTAGAGGCAATATCCTTGAACTTATCAAATCATATCTGACTAATCGAGAACAAATTACATACCTAAATAAAATCTGCCCCTATACGAAAACTGAAAAGACTTATGTCTCTACACATCGACAATGCATATTTGATGTGCCGCAGGGCAGTGTTCTTGCTTCCATTATTATTCATTATATAATTAATGACATGACTAAAACTATTAATAATTTGGATTATTAATAGTTTATCAGTATTGTGCTGTCGTCAGCGAATAAAATCATTGGTGATTTTATTCGCTGACGACAGCACAATACTGATCAAAAGTAAAGATGATGTGACATTCGAAAATAAATAAACGACCACTTAAATAATATAATAACTTGGCTAACTATAAACAAAACCTTGAAAAAACAAATTAGGTTTGACTTGAACAACAAACACACAATAACAAACTGGATATACGTTACGGTAGCAAAATTATCAGTGCAGCAGAACACACAAAGTTCTTAGGTATTTGGATAAATAAAAATATGAGCTGGAAAACACGTGTTGAAAACACATGCAATAAGCTTAACCAGTATTCTTATGCTCTCCATAACCTAAGAAAAGTGTCAAATCGTGCAACCTTATTAATGGCGCATCACGGGTATGTTGATTCTACTTTACGCTACGGACTTTTACTCGGATATTTTGGGGGAACTCGCCAGACAGAGAAATGGCGTTCAAAGCCCAGAAACAATGCATAAGGGCAATGTGTGGCATATAAAGCACAGAAAGCTGTAAGCCACATTTTCAACAGTTCCGGTTACTAACATTCCCGTGTCTTTATATATGTCCGAGTCATTCGTTTGACTATTCGGAACGCTAGCGCCATCTCGTGGCGCTAGACAGAGTCTAGCCTGAGTTCGTGGGGGGACGAGAGCAACAGCTACAAGAAACGGTGTGAGCAGAGCTCTCGGGATGATCGAAGCATTGGACATCGTAAGAACAACATGTGCTTAGAAACTGCCTCGCGTTCCGTATCGTTGAGTTGTGTACCTACAGTGTGTGATTCGCTAGTGTGTTCATAAATTATAATCTGATTTGAACTGCAAACCGTTTGTCTATTGTGCTATAACCAACACTACCCATAGTACGCTCACAGTAATTAAAATATGCCTGATGATAACGAGAGACAGACATACCTTCTCCGACATATATATTAAATGGCGATCTTTGTCAAAGCGAATCTTTATACCCATTTAAGAAGCGTACGACACAAAAATAAAATATGCGTAAGACGTCATAAAAAAGCAGTATTTAATAAAAACATTTTCGCATGGCACCAAAAGTATACAATAAGTTGCCAAAAGTATCACGGACCTACCATAAAATGAACCAATTCAAATTAAGTTTGCACGAATTCTTAGTTGCAAAATGTTACTATTCAATTAATAATTATTTAAATGAAAGACGAGTCGATTTTATCTGAAATGGCACCACAAATATAATTATTATTGAAATTTTGATCTGACTTGTATATAATAATTTGACATTCTATTTTGTAATGTATGTAAATCAATTTAAAATTTATTTTGTACCTAATATATTAATTTGCACACCTCAATAGGTTATAATACAATGCATCTTTTAAACTTGTAACACCTTTTTAACATGTATTATGCAAATAAATGATTTCATTTGATTTTATTTGATAAAATCATGCCTTTATTTTTCGAAGGGATGATTTATATATTTCGCCTTTTTTAATGATGTACCATAGTTAAGAAATATTAAGTACACTTCATAAAATCACTGAAAAACTTTAAGTAAAAAACGAGCCTAAATCCCTGCATAATCCAAACTCTCTTCAAAATCAGCAGCATCTGTTATAAAGTAATAAACAAAGTGCAATACTCCTGTGTGGGCTTATAAATTGAGTAACAAGGTGTCCAATAACGTGTTTCATTAAACGACATGAAGGTTATGGCGGTTTTATTAACCTCTTTTGTGAGACACTCTTCAATTTATTTATTAGCATTTTATCAATGAAAATATTTTTGTGAATGATGATGATAATGTTGGTAATTTATTCAGGAGGGTCGATGCGAGTTCAGTGTCGGTTGTAATTGAAATGGAGGATCATTCAAGAAATACGTGAGTTAATTCTCACTTAAAATAGTAGTTTTAGTAAAGTAGCTATGTATTTACAATCTACCAGCCCAGTCTGTTAAACCGGCAATCTCATGTAATGAAGAATTCAAATACTTCTTACGGAGCTACTGTAATAGGTATTCCGTAAAGCCCATGCTTTTCCACTACCATAAAACCATGTTGGCGGAAATAAATACAATTCATAATAACATGGCGTGGGATTCCAGCAATAATATTTACACACAGCCGTTGCCAAAGAGACCAAAATGAATGTTTTGGCGAACAATTGCAATAAAGAGTAATCACTGCAGACAGAAACAAATGCGAATCGTTAAGTTGGACCTTGATTTAAAAGACTCGATTGCAAATTGATTTATTTCACATCAAATAAAAGTTTACATGCAGGCTTTAAAGAGATCGCGTAATTAAACCAAACATCGTTTATGAGACACTGATTGATTGGATTCAAAGATTTACGATAGATTGATTAGCACAGCCTTCTATGTTTATTTCTAAAAATAGAGTTTTGTTTGAGGTCATTAATGAGGTAGATAATGGTCATTATGATGAGTATGAGGCTTTTGAATTAATATTTTTTTTACAACATCTTTTATGGACATTAATGCATTCTGAGTAAAGTAGTTTCTATTTAAAGCATCGGGATAATTAGCGATTACTTATTTGCAGTAATGCCGCCATCTCGTAGGTACTTTTCTAACATATCGCATTTTCTTTACGATAAGTGGAACCAGTTACTATAAATTAAAATGCAATAAAAACTTAATACAACTACAAGTCATACGTTTTCTCAAGTCATGCGAACTCATTTGAAATAGAAATGTTTCTCTTGTGACGAGTAACACGAGTGTTAGATATACGTCAGTTTCAGTCGGTGCGAGACAAGCCTGGTTCATATACATGGCCGCATGGCGATGTGGGTCGGACCGGTCCCTTCAGTTCGCTAATTGACGTCCGACAGGTACACAGGCAGGCCGACATAACCGCTCATAAACCAACACACGAATCACACAAACCCGACCAACAACCCACTACATTAAATTCAATTTACATCGGCCGCTCCGCTATGCAGAATTCACTAAAGCATTCGACTGTGTGCACCATAAAAGAAAGCTGCGGAAACCTTCCACAAAAAGTCGCGGGACATTGATCTGTTGTAGTCTTGGAATAAAAGTCATTTTATTGAGTGATCGCTCAGCCGTTGTCACGTTTTATATCATTGAAAAACCTGGAACCCGTTATGGTGATGCAAGGTTTTACACTGGGGCCGGTCAAGAGCAATTTTATATCTTAATCTGTTGGGGTCAGAGTTCGATATTGAATGCGATATGTTTGTGAGTTGCGTCGATCGGCGGACTGCGCGCGGGTGCAGCAGGCCGGAATGCCCGCGCCGGGAGAACCTGTCCCGCGACTGAGAAATGCACTTCAAGTCTGCTTTATAAAATTCATGTGTGGAACGCATTACTACGTCGATGATTCACATTTATGGCAGGTTTATCTTTTAGAAGTTTTTTTGTAAAAGGTTTTATGGCTCGTTAGTTGAATAATTTTAATGTTCCAACTTAATATGCCGATGATAAAATTGACTCATCTAAATTATTTAGAGTCTATCTAAATTGGGGAATTAATATTTTTATTATTGCGTTAAATGGGCAAAGCTTCCTCAATTAATACTAGTTTTAAAGCTATTAAGTTTTCACTTTTCATATTTTAGTCTCCGGATCATTATAATCTTACTTACCGTTTTCGTCCCAGTTATTAAATTAAATATCATCTCCGGAGTAAAATATGTCTTCATTTACTTGTCGAAAACTAATTTCGACTAGTTTCCGTTCTTATGCAAATGTGAATAGTAAAGGAGGACATGCTCACACATGTACTTCACCGGGTGGTGTCAATGAGTTATTCGATATTTGCGGTACGGTATGTTTGTCATACGTGGCTCCAACAGTTTTAAACGTTTTGCAAATAAAGTTGCGCGAAAGGTGTGAATATATTATTTTTCAGAAGATGTTCTCACTTCACACCCCGCCATCAATCAGCGGCACGTTTTTCACTGGCGTTAACGATGTGGTAAGGCTGAGCAAATACGCATAACTGCGGGTCATTATCCACAACGACCGGTTACTGCCGCTGTTTGTAATAAGTCAACGTTGCCTCAATTTGTTCGAAAAACTGTTAAAACTGGATATGTTACATCACACTGATGATGACATGATGTTCTGAGATGCTGATATCAAGTAATGCATAGTTTACATTTTGAACTAAACTCTGCAAATCAATGAACCTACAGTGTTGCAACTCATCGTAACTCTCATGCCCTTTTCCTAATCTTTCTTCCTATTCTTCCAAACTTGTCTATTAGTTAGTCGTCATCTCAGCAGTCGCCCCCTTTCTGGTCATGTCATGTGTTAGATAATTCATCCATTGTTTCTTTAGTTTATCGCTACTCCTATAGCTACCCAAACTTAAACTATCTTCTCGACATTTTCCTAATTCATCCACATTCTTCTTCATACCTCTGCAAACTTTCCTGTACCTGTACCTACCGGATTAAGAAAATATCTTCTTTGCTCATAGTGCTAGTGTAACCTTATTTTCAATGAGGCTCGGCTGAGAAACTTCCCACCACTGCAGTATTACCTCCCGGGGGTGAGCAGAGCTTCGTAATTGAATGTCAGTCATATCATAACGCTGAACGTGTTTCTAACTGGCTCGGCCAATTAGATTTATAGCGGATATAATTCTAATCCACTTATTTCAACCTGAGAATATGAGTAGAACAGATCTATTTATATTAAAGGAAAAAAATGGGAACATACATTACTTACAATGCAATCCTATGACTAGCATTAATCCAATATTACCTACATCAGCACTTCCCCTACAGGAATCGAACCTTGGTCTTCAAGCTTGTTAGCTGCCGTCTTAGCAATCATAACCTCTAAGCTCTAAAAATAAGTCTCACTGCAGTCAAAATAACCCTTGTTCTTAAGTTACACTTGCTCCCAAGTTCCAATTAAGATATTATCTCCAAAATAAAATATAACAATATTAAACGAAATTAATTTAACAAAACAACGACCCGACCCGGGAATCGACCGCGCGTCCCTAACGGCCACTTAATTCCATTACTAATTCACCGGACACACACCGAATTAAAATAACCATACATAATCCAACAGGAATCTTACCTCACGCAAAACACAACCTTAGATCTAAAAAAGTTCTTCAGTTTTTGGTCTAAAGTTGCGTGAAGATGCAGCTGGTGGTTATGTCGTTTGGTGTCGTAGGCAGTGGTATCTAGATGGTCCGCGAAGAGTTTTTTTAATCCGTAATGGCCGCGCGTTGCAGATAACGGACAGTATGATATACTGAGCAGGAGGAAATATTTTGGAAAATGTATGGCTTAGCGTGGAAACCGCTTTCACCGACGCAAATTGTCAATTTTCAATGATTTTGATCACGTAGATGGTTAAGTTGAAAAGTAAAAGGTAATTAAATGATTATGGTATTGAGACGATAGCCAGCTGGACACTCGTCTCTTTCAATAATCAAAAAATACGATCAACAATTAATTTGACAAGCTCGGATAAATACCTTTCTCCATGTACAGCAGTGACATTAATTTAACACACATATACGTTTTCACGTTTTCGTTTCATTAAGAAATTATATTTCCTCTAAATGTTATTATTTACGGATTTATTTAAAGTTTTATAAAATAGCATCTTAGAGCAACCTGTACATAAAGAACTGTCACGCAGCGGTCATTTGCCGGGGTCTCGGATCATAACATCGCATCAATGAAATTAAAACGAATAAGGAAGGATAGAGATCCCTTTGTCGGCAAGCGGCGCAGGCGACGCGCGCCCTCCTTTCCACCCGCCTGCACAGAGAATTATTTTTTTTGCTTTTCTGGTTCTAGCCGAACCGGTGTCCTTGATACACTTCTTCATACTAGTGCGCATAATTACGTCGTCAAATATTTTTGCGAATATTTCCGCGAAAAAGACGCTTACCTATTGTTTTATTTATTTATTATTGTGTAATTAGGATAGTAATTAGATTATGGTACTGTGATAAAAACGCTTTGCTTTGTTTTCTAATCTAGTAGGTACGTTTACATCTCTTCTGATACGGACGCTTTTATTTGTGTTATTAGTGCTTTTGTAAACTTGTGATCGTGATGGCAAATATCAAAGACGATGTGTACGCGGAGAACGTGGATTCGGTGGAACAATTACGTCATCAAATAATAAATGCGTTTGAGAAATTGAGGCAAATGGCAAGTGACCATTTATTTTCAAATGTGCGGGAAAACATGAAATGCCGTTTAGCGCTTTGTATCCGCCAACACGGTGGTATTATTGAAAATAAGAAAATTTAAAATAGTGTGTGTGAGTGATTAGTGATGACAGTTATAACTAATAGTAACAAGAGAGGGTGATGTAATAAGTGTTTGACTAAGCACCTCCGCTGTAGGTACCACTTGCGCCGCTTGGTTTCTTTGATAACATGCCGTCAAAGAATCGGACCGATCACGAGTAGGTCCAAGACGCGTAGCGCGGTTGCCAGCGCGCGAATCGACGCGTTGCCGCTCCGAGATAACGTAAGCCAACCAGCGCTAGGTAAGTAATTTCATGAATGAATTATTGCAAGGGTGATCCCAATTTAAGTTACTTTTTTATTATTTAGTTTGTTTGATTTTTTTTTCAGTTTACGAATTTTTTTAACCTATCAAAGTTTATATGATTAAAAGGGCACTATCCCTATCCGTGTGTTAAATTAATGTCACCATTGTAGCGCCACGTTGTATTAAAGGCTACTCGTTCCAAGGGCTGGCTGGATTGATCGTTATTTTGATTTTGTGCAAAAATACATACTTAAGTAAATACATTGCCGGACTGCCGCCATGGGATCTGGAGGCGATAGTGCTCGCGCGCCTGTATGATTGGCGCGCGGAGGCACTACGCCGGGGGGAAACTCCGCATCCGCGGCAAACCGCGGCGGAGCGGACGAACCTCCGGCGCGATCTCATGGCGGCATGGAAGGAGCGACTATCGCAACCCAGCGCAGGGCACGCCACGATAGCGGCGGTAAGACCCCTCTTTGAGGAGTGGCTAGAGAGACGACACGGCGCTCTCACCTACCGCCTGACGCAGGTCCTCTCCGGACACGGATGTTTCGGGAGGTTCCTGCACATAATCAGGCGGGAGGAGACGCCCGGGTGTCACCACTGTCAGGATTGCCCAGAGGGACACGGTGGAGCATACGGTGGAGGTCTGCCCTGCTTGGGCAGAGCACCGCCGTGTCCTCGTAGAGGCGATCGGCAGCGGCGGCGACCTCTCGCGTCCGGCCCTGGTTCAAGCCATGGTCCGGGGCGAGAGGGAGTGGGAGGCAGTCACCTCCTTCTGCGAAGCAGTCATGCTAGCGAAGGAGGTGGCGGGGTGGGCGAGAGAACGCGCCTTGCGCACCTCACGCCTCAGCCGCCGCGGGAGACGCTCCGGGCGTCGGGAGCCGCGTGACGACTCCCGGCCACCGTAGGCGCGGGCCTGCGGACGGTGAGTAATGGGTAACTCACCGTCCGATCAGGACCAGGCCCGTGCCGGACGGCGTGTTGTGTTCTACGCGCGCCTCAAAGAGATGTCAGCATGAGTGACGGGGCCCCATAGGGCCGAAGCCTGCCAGGGTAGTGGGATTGTCCGAAAGGGTTACCGCTGCCCTGGAACATAAAGGGCTAAGGAAGGAACACGGGTGGGTTTTAGTCAGTAAGAGTCTGACACTCCCTCCTGCTCCACCCAGAGCGGGAGGAGTCATTTGATGATTTCCCATCCTCAAAAAAAAAAAAAAAAGTAAATACATTAAGCGGATTAATATCCGCCTAATGTATCCATGGTGGACAGGTCGCAGCGTCCACCTATATTGTGATAACATCACATATGACAGGAACAGGTTCTAATCAGTTGAAGGTAACGCGACCGTCGCTGCTAAAGGAGATCGTTTGCTAATGGCGCGGAACCAGCCCCTTAATGGAATAGAATTCTTGAAGAACGGTGGGAAGTGTGGAGAAAACTAGATCAGAACGTACGTTCTCGTCATTATAGTAATAAGATCCTATGTCTAAATTTGGATTTTCTAGCTTTAAAAGCTCTGCGCGCCTCACATGATCTTTAGTTTTCGCAGCTTCAATCTGTAATAGAGCGCACCTCATCAGGTATCTTAATCGTGCAGTCGCTACAAGAACTCGATCTTAGGAGACAGTCCTTAGCTTTTTGAGACATTTTGCGTTAAAATCGCATAAAATCTCATTTCATAGGATATGAAACTCCAACTTACCTTTTAGGGTACCGTTGTTGATTGTACGTTAACCCACTTTATTGTATACTTAGATGTAAGACAAAATGTACAATTGTTTGTTTTCCCTAATAAAATAAAATAAAATAAAGTAACTTAAAAGAAAAAAACGGAACCCTTATAGGATGACTTTGTTGTCCGTCTGTCTGTCAGACAGTCAAGACCCTTTTTCTAAGGAACGTGGAGATCAAGTTAAATTAATATCAAATACGTAAGTTAACGGTCCCTTTGAGCTCTAAAAAAATAAGCTTCAAGTCAACAAAATAAAAAATACGGCCTTATATGTGACATATTTTGCTACTCGCAAATAAATCACGATCTTTAATCATGTTTTTGTAGCTATTATGTTTAAAGTACTTGCCCTTACCTACTGCTCCGTCTCAACAATCCAACCTGCATAGTATTCACGTGGTTTTAGTGAATTAAGGTGCCATCTCCACCGGCGGCGAGAACATCGCGGCGACAGTCATGCGGTGCTATCAAATTATCGTCGCGACGTAATCGTCGCCGTGCGGTGTGGAGATTGATTCTATTGAATTTGATGGCACGGCGAGACTATCACTGCGGTTCCCTCGCTCGTGGAGATCGAAACAAAACTACTCATCATACAGGCGTGCCTCCTGCCAGTACTCGACTATGGAGTGATCCAACTCCTACCGAGATACAGCAAGAGCAATCTGAGAAAACTAGAAAGACAGTACAGAATGGCACTGAAAGCTGCAGGTGCCTTCCCACGTCACACTGAAACGCTCTGGGAAATGCTTGATCAAGACCCGTGGCATCTCAGAGCACACGACCTCCACCACGATATGATCGACAAACTCACCTCACTGACGATTAATGGCCTCGACGATCCAGGTCCTGCGTATACGAGATATGGACAGTTCAATCCATCCCTTTTCTCAAACAGGATAGGCGACATTGGCTTATAAGTAATTTTAGATCTACACCTAATGGGATCCTAAATACAAAATTTCTCACACTTGTTCTGTATACATATAAATCAATTATGTGAGAAAAGATCTCAACAATAGGTTGCAAAAGATCCCTCCCCGGACAAAGTGCGCCAAAATAAAATGCATACCCAATGCTCTTGTAAAATTACATTTTATAAGTGACATGTAACATAGTTTTCTCAACTAATGAAATAAACACCTATTCTATTCGCTCGTGGAGATGGCGCCTAAGGGCTGGCACGGGCACAATGAGTTCGTAAAATATGGTCTGTTTGGCCAAAATGTCTTTCGTTGATTTATGATTTAAAAATTGAATTATCAGCTCTGCGTGTCCAAACTATTAATAAAAAACCGTGTCTCCCAGTCGATCTACTGAAAAATAAATAATCGTGAAACAGGAGCATATAACGTAAAATGATGTTTTTGAAGACATGTATTTGTTGCTTTTTATCAGAATGTTAAAAGTGGACAAACATTGAGCGCGCCTCATCGACACGGCATCGGCAAGGCAAATAATGAAACTGGAAAAATCAATTTTCATTGTTTCACCAAGCCGTCTCCATACTAACCAACCGCTGTACGAAAACTCATTGGTCCGGTAGTCGGTGCGCGATAATTAATAGTAGCTGCGCACGGGACGACACGGCACCGAACCCGCGACCCAGCGGACCCACCGCTGCGTGCTTTATGATCAGCAGCGCCGTGTCAATAGGTGAGTTTGTTTTAACTTGGCAGGCGATAAGGATTGTAACATGGATGATAAGGAACGTTTTTTATGCTGTTTAGTGTTCAACTGGGGCCGGTGAGACTGAACGTTGACCTGAACATCATTAAAGAAGAGGTAGAACTATTGTTTAGGTACGTTCTCAGCAATGAATAATATGGAATGGATCGGTTAGGGAAAGAAAGAAATCAAAGGGCGAAGTAGAAAATAAAGAGATCACGACAAGTATGTCTTGTTCGATAAAACGGTTATTGCAATAATATGTAAATTTTATCAACCACACCCATTAAAGGAAGTGGGCCCAATGTTCGAATAGGTTCCAACGACCGCTCAGGGCCCCACGCGGCCGCGGCACAGCCCGGTTAATGTAACATAATGCTAATTTAAACGCCATTCAAGTTTCCATGACAATTAAACATTTATTATTCCAGACAATTTCCCTAAAAACCATAAACAATAAGCATGCATACATCCAATAAAAAACACTCGTCCCGGAACCCATGACAGACCATAACGGGCCATAACATTTCCTTTATGTGGCACAAACATTAGAGATAAGGCTAATTGCACGCGAGGGCGCGATGCTCGCTGTCGACAGGCGGCCGGACACGGCAGGAGTGTCACTCACGTGCAAACAGCCTTACGTGCATGCTATGATGCAGTATTTCATAATTATGATAGTTCATTAGGGGATGCTTTTATGCAGGTGCGACAGAATTTTTCTCTTTCATCAGATTTTCAGTGAAACGCACATTTTGAATTATTATATAGCGAATGACTATTACGTTACCTTAATTTGCACTGCAAATTAATCATTGCCACCTGTCCTGTTCTCCTCATAAATCTTAGGAACACATTCACAAATCTATGCAAATTCTAACAACACTGCTAGTTCACATTCAAACTAAGTACTCCATTTATGCAGTGCTAGGGCTGCTGGGTGCTAATCAAATCCACTTCGCACTTGCAGCCGATACCTCATAGGTTTCTCTAGCGCCATTAATCTAAGCTGTCTAACGGTTCCCTGTATCTGGGGCACTTACCCTACCCCTACTACTAACTAACTACATTAGAACATGTGCTAAGTGCCCATAAGAAGGTAATCTTCAATTTAACACCATTACTCTTGAGCTATGTTTAAGTACGGAACATTGACAGAGTGCCTGCCAGTAATTTCTATGTTAATCTAGAAGAAATTGTAATGATATGAAAAAGGCAAAACGTACATTATTATGTGGACCATGAACCTAGATAGATACTTATTATGTATGTACTGGCGAATTATGGGTGCCTTATTATAGTGGTTATGTTGTACAGGGAGGGTGGCAGGGCCATCGACGAGCAAACTGTAACCATTCATTCAGCACATAATACTAGACCCCCTAGCGTAGAAATTTTTCGTCGAATTAAAAAAAAATATATCTGTTGTTACGAAAAGTGCAATACCTAGCGGTCGAAATCTGTGGTCGAAATGTACTTATTGAACAGCTATTTTTTTTATTAATAAACGGCGAACCATGTTGACTGTTTCAGCATCATGTGCTGGATGCATGTTGACTGGTTCAGCATCATATGCTGGATGCATGGTATCCCGGCTACCCTATATTATGTACTAGCTTTTACCCACGGTGTTGCCCGCATGGATCGGAAAATGTTCCAACCCAATGTACTACCGGGATTAAAAGTATCCTATGTGTTAATGCTATGTTATAAATTCCATACATACGTTCATAATGTTATTATAATCTAAATCAGTTATTCATAAAATCCACCACCGCATATATTATAGTTTATATATTATTCTCACGGCGAAGGTGTATCGAAGATGTTCTTAGTACCTAGTTGGTGGGATCATAGACCATCTGAAGGTGGCACACTATTGTTGCCTTCATCCCAAACACAGATTTGTATCTCGAAAAGCACATAGATCTCTATAAATCCTTAGAGTACATGAACGGTCCAATTCAGTAAGAATAGGATTTTTGTGGTTTGATCTCAAAGAAGTCGTTAGGTCTCAAATGAACGCGGGATATTAGTGTATAGCACATGGATCCCACAAATCCTGCAATTTACCATTTCATAACCTTTTCCGCATCGGATTTTCATGTTTTACGAAAAGATTAGTAGCATTAAAGATGGCATTTAATAAAAATGGCTACATGTATGTAGGTACAGTTCGTCCGTCTTCGATGGACGTCTGCTTTCATACCTTTACATGGATTTAGAAAAAACTGTTCCCGGCCTCACATAAGGCCAGACATCAGCGTCTCCAGGCGCTGACAATTCACAAGTATGTAAAGTTCTCTGAATAAAACATTTTTAGGAAATGGCGGCGCCGTCAACCTTCGCCTCAGAATTAGAAAGTGCGGGATTATTCCGGATTACCGTCATAGTGGTGAATAATCGCTCACCGTACGACTACTATACGATACAGCATTGTATTGAAATGAACGCAGTGCGGTGTGAAACTGTCCGACGACGACATTGCAGGTTATTGCTATTTTAGTCGACCATGGAAACTTCTCTAGGGCATGATGTAAAAACTTTAAGCTTTTGTGACGACGAGAAAGCCTCGTTTAACTTGATTCCTATCTATATATAATGACCACCGAAATGCTCTGGATTCTTTGAAACTCGGCTTTTCTAACACCTAGTCAGTGCAAATCGAGGGGTCTGGGGGGGATGAAGGTTCTGTGCAAACGATTGTATTATACGTACTGTATTGTACTAGATAACAATAAAGAAGAATTATAACGAAATACATAATTAGGTTCATAATTATTAAAATAATTTTACGAAATATACATTACTGAACATAAGCATGTACTTAACTGAATGTTACGATAATCACGTTGATATAAGTTAAACGTTCATGATATGTTTCTTAATGGTACATAATATCTTTAAATAGACGAGCTCCATAGCTCCACACAGCCTCCCTGAGGGAACACCCTGCTCAAGGGTGGCACCGTGGCACTCCGATACGAATCACAAGCATTTGAATGACAATAGAAATACAGGAAATAAATAAACGAACCTGAACTCAATCGGGAAACACATTGATTTTTCCATTTCCTTCAATGTGCTTGTTCATTTTAGGGAAATGCGAAATGTGAATGTTTAAAAAGTAATTTCTCCTGTATCTTGGGAGCGGTAAACAGTGTGTACCATTCAAATACCTGTGTGTTGTGGGAATCGAACTCGCGCCCCGTAGTAGGAGGTCTACTCCTTAAACTTTTTTTAAAACCAAACTAAATAAATAAATGTGTTCTTCAAAATATCAGTATTAATTAACCATAAACAATGAATGCTACCAACTTAACATAAAACCAATACAAAAATAATATAATAAATAAAAAATAGCCGCTGTAAACAAAAGTTGTATTACTGACTCATGTATCTGCATAGTGACAGCGGGACCGCACTCTTTATCTCAAGGCAGGGTAGTTATGCATAGTGGCACAGTGTTGAACTTTTGGGAGTACCCACGAACCTAAATAATTTGTTGTACTAGTGTTACTACGAGTATAATTTTGTTTTGTTGTTAATAATAAAATATTAGTCAAATACATCAGGTTAATTTGTTGTGAGTCCGAGTGTCGAAGGACAATGATTAGTTTTTATATTTTATGTTTAAATTTGTTCTCATGTAAGTGAAATGTAAATTTCTTTATGAGAATTAAATGTCTTTAACCAGAAACACGAAATCCGTAGTTTCGACCGAACTTACGGGCCTTTCCTACTCCGTATCGCTTTCGGACATAAGATTAGTTTGGACCCGAACTAAGAATGAATGACTACACGATTTAACAGTAATGTCCTTATTTCCGACGTGGTTTAGCCCGTCTGACAAAAGTTTATTAATCGGGAGTAGGTTCTCTCAGAATTATCGAACTAGTTTCGTACGGGCCCGTATATTCGCCGACGGACTCAGAGAGCAGGCTCAAAAGCTCCGTCCGTTCGCTAATGCAATCATTAACAGTTGACATGCACTTGCTTTCAACGTTAATTACATTCACTATAAACGTGCTCTTTAACCGGCCTCATAAAATAACAAGTACCAGTATGTCAGTTTAAAGTCCTTTCTTTAATCTCCAACAGATCTATAAAACGACTCGGTAATTAACTGGTACTTTCCTTGTTAATTAACTTTAACTGCTTACAATAAACAAATCCATTGAACAATTGGAAAGTAATCAGCTAATAGGTTTATATTTAACGGATCGTTTATTGTTACAGGTACGTTTATACTGCTGTAATCAAGAGTGAGTGGTACCTCCCCCTCACTGCCCCTCGATGGGGGCAGCGGGAGGGGGTGAGGTATTGCGATGCAAATGAGATGATCGTCGTGATTCAAGTGAACTGCCGTATCGACAAGTGGATACGGAATGTAACGAGGTGAGTTTTGTGCAGGGACGCTGCGGTTGTTATTCGTACGAGTAGGTACCTTTGATTATTATTTTCATCATATAACCAATCATCACCAACTAACTTCAGGTCATTTACCATAGGTTATATTATAATCACAGATGTACTAACAAGTTTTAATTTAAATTAAGAAAATCTACCGACGCGCGACGTCGTAGAGGATATTACAATAAATATACTATTACTTCACTCTCCCTTGATGTATAATGTCACGTGAGCGAAGCCGCGGGCACAGCTAGTCCTGTTGTAACTATTATAGATAGGTATTGAATGAGAACACGAGATTATACATACGTATATATTTTCTACTATGTATTTGTTAGTCGTTATTTTGAAATCACAATCTGTCACCATGTTCTTCAACAATTCAAAATTGTAGAGCTGTTAAATGTGCACTGCCTGTAAGACAGATTATTTGTAGGTATACTAAAATCCCCTTGGAATAGATAACTTAAAAACGGCTTTTAAAGTGTGATAACATTGCATTAAACTGGTTCAATACAGCTTACCACATCAAGGATTAGGCTCAACATCAAGTAAGTACGGATTTAAGTTGTATGTTATCGTTTATTTTTGCTAAAAGGCAGTTTAGATCATTTTAATCATGATAGCTTTTACGTTATCGCTAGGATAATTTACTATTTTAACGAGGCTTGTACACTGTAGGTATATATAGAAACAGGCAGAGGCATCAAAACTCTGTAATATTCGCCGCAGTCGGTTAGCAAGAAAAGCAGCCGCAGCCGGCGCGTCTGCGTTATGGCTCCGTATGTTCACAATCGTGCCGGGTGTAAGGCAGGCGCGTCCCCGCGATAATCCGCGACCCGCCGGATTTGTGCTCCATTGTAAGGACTCGCGGCTTTGTACCAGTTTACTGCACAGATGTAGAACCTTCGGCAAGTAGGTGCTAAAGTTTTAGTAGTAACAGTTAACTTCGCGTTCACACAGCAGACAAGTGGATATTGTTGGATCACAGTCCCGAAACATTCAAATGATGAAACCGAATGAAATCGTAGTGCTACTCGACCGTCCTCTGCTGCAAAAACCGAATACAAAACAACGTGCAGGACAATGCCGTGTGAACCCAGCCTTAGGATGTGCACGGAGAGTCAGTCACGTTAGCTGCGCGGTTCATTTGTTTGCCAGCCATGCATTCATTCGCATCATACAATGCGAGCTAAGTTCACACGCGTAGCTCAGCCGTGGACTGCTGTGGAGCGCTGGTTTTAGAATGAGATGCTTCACATCGTCTGGATTTGAATATTGGGTACTTGTTAACTTGACAGATGATATCGATACTTACTGATTGTGACGTCATCTATAAATGTTCTTTGGTTACTTATATAAAGCTTCCTACGTGACGGCTTCCTAGCTAGTTCTGCAGCTGCAGCTATAGCTCATGAAGATTCCTTCTGGTAGTCAAACTACGCCGTTTCAATAGTCTTGTTTAGAGAATTATTCATGACACCATTTCTAAGATAACTCTATCCATATTTATCCTTAGAAATGAACATAACAAACGCACTGACGACTTATTTAGACGTAAACGTTGACATAAGTACCTATAGCTTGTAGTATTATGTACGGTCGCGTGGGCGGAGTTCCAGGTACCTACGTATTCAGTAAGTACACAATCATAAGAAATATTGCGGTTTCGTATTATTGCACAACTAGTTTCTCTATGGGTATACTTAGTTGCGCAGTCTGGTCCATAGAACCTACGGGTCAAATAGAGGGTTTTTTAAAATCTAAAAAGCAAATAAAAACAAAGCATTTTAATGTATCTGTATTGTTTTATTCAGCATTCTTTTTGACCCATATTTTGTAACATAGATTATTGATAATTAATTACACATGGTTGTTAGTTACTGTAAGTGGCTAAGGTCATCATCTCAATACTTCTGGCGATAGATTGCTCACTTCTCCCGCGCTCACTGTGAGGGCCACCAAAGACTTGCCTTTGACTTCTTTGGTCTCTGTTGTTAATAGGCGTGTCTCCGAGTAACCCCATAGAACAAAGTTTGTATGTTGCGGAAAAACCCTTCGATCTTGCGGACACTGTGTGACAGTGACAGCTATGTGACGAACCCAGCAATGCATAAATGTGTAAGCTGTCACGCCCTTTTTGCCTGGAGGCTTTTATTTAGGTAGTAAGTTTTTATTTTTAACCCCCGACGCAAAAACGACGGGGTGTTATAAGTTTGATTATTAATATTTTTTTAGCTTGAGTACGTATAGTTTTTATTATATTTGTTGGTATATTGGCGTGGCTAGCTGACATATGGCAAATAATTTAAGTTTCTTGTAATGTTCATTACTGAACATAGCTTCCTAGTATTGTATACATGCAACTATATTCTAACTGAACAGACAGCTGTGCTGCTGGGGAGTTTGTTCCGCCACTTCTTCTTCCCAGCGATAGCACTAGGAAGTGGTGAAGGGCGGGCGTTTTTGGGGGACTGTCTTTTGTAATTTTGATGTTCGAAAAGTGCTGATTCTCAGCCTAATTTGAATAAATGACTTTTGATTTTGATTTTGACTGCACATCTCTGTAGTCAGTGACATGCGGCGGGCAGCCACGAGGAAAAATTGTTTTCTCGTAGAGCGTTTCACGTGTTTCGTGTCTACTTCACAAACACCAAAGTCACAAAACGCCATTTGCAAAAATAAATATCTGCCGATTAGGAGTTTCGCAGTAACTTTTACAATATTAAAATAATGCCGTGACTTAGATTCCATGTTAACTTTGATTTATTTTATCCAAATAATACATTTTATCTGCCACCTTTAATCACTTACTTAATTATTTTATATATGTACAGACGCCTGCAATCAACCCAATTTTCCCAATCAACCTTGAACCTTAATGCTTTGATAAATGATTTTATTTTGTAAGTAGGTTTGTACAAACACTTTTACACGTCAATCAATAGCGATAAAGCTATAATAATAAATAATATCCCTGGACATTTCACACAGCGCCATCTAGTCCCAAGCTAAGCAACCTAATGCTTGTGTTATGGTAATAAGATGGCTGATAAACTACTTATATACATTTTTTTTTTTGTAAATTCATACATATTATAGATAGAAAAACACCCAGACTCGGAACAAATACATGTAGGACTTACAAATATTTGTTCTGTGCAGGAATCGAACCCGCGAAACGCAGCGCAGCAGTCCGATCGCTTAATCACTGCGCTAACCGTGTTGTCAAAGTTGAAAATCTATTAAAGAAATTTGACAGATGGTAGTAGCTTGATGTGCTGGCGTCTGTACGTATAATAATTAAGTAAGCGGAGCTTGGTATCAAACATGATTGTATGTATGTTGATACATAACACTACTACATTGTGGATGTAACATTATTATAAAAAATATGCAGTCGACAGTGAAAGGAACAATAAGAATAACAAATTTTAAATAGTTCAAATAATTACCTGAATAAACATGACTAGCAACTATATAAATGGGGATTATATTAAAGGCATAGCCTAACAGAACTGGATACTTTTTAAATATTTCCTTGAGATGCCACCATTGAGTACAATGTCCACATAAATTATAAAACTTTTAAGTATCAACCAGAGGTGTTTCACTGCGTACAAGCACACTATCAGAGACGCAGTAACACTCACATACCAACTATCAATAGATGCTCCTTCAATGCGAATGTTCAGATGAGTTGCGATCGTCTTCATTGGAGATTAAGAAGTTCGCCAGCAATGCGTTGAGAAACACAACGTTCTTGAAATTATAGAACTTCTGGATAACGCACCACGAGGTCATTCCACAGATCAAGATAATATGTAGTTGTCAGCGCAAACATTCCGTAGTGGATCGTCAACTTGAGACTTTCGTATGATGCTCCCATCGTGGACGACACTGGCATAGTTTTAATTTAGGTATTCAGTTTTAGTTTACGAATAAGAATTTGTGAACAGGTTGACTCAAAGCACTGCCCTTAATAACAGAATGATGCTGCTTCTACACCTGTCGATGGAACAATAGTTAAATGTTACGACACCAAAGTTTAAGGAAACAATCACAATTTTTAGAGCTTCTTTTATTATTATGAGTTTCCTATTCGTCCGTATTAGTGGTAATCATAATAGATCATGCCTAATGTACATAATTATGTTTGGTTTAGGTTATGGAACGTTCAAACAACTAATGATATTTCCGAAAAGGCATCGTAGTTACACTATGTGATATTCAAATGAAAATACATATTTACATATGATCTATTCCAAACATATACCTACTTATTTATGGATATTATTGCCTAAGCTCCCAGCTGAATATTGGTTAAAGGCAACATACACATTTAATTTCAAAAACTATTGTTTTGTAACAAAATATTCTCCATTTGATATAAATTTTCCTTCGCATGGGAAGAAGGTGTGAGTTTATGTATTTTTTTGTATGTGTATTATCTTTTGACTATCGCAGGTAGCATGGACGAATCCCCTTAAGTATAATCTTGAAGAACGTGCATCGTACAAGTGCAGGTTGCCGTCTGTAAGTTGACGAGTTTATTAGTGACGCTGATGGCTTCAACAATTCAATACTGCCTGACGGGCACGCCTGATGAATGCCTGATCAACGATAACTGTATCCCCGCACAGAATGCAGGGGAAACGCTGGCTCTATTAATTCATTTTGAAAGTTTACTTACTGTAAGAAGTTTATTTGTTGTATAAATGCGTACCTATTACAGGCATTCTGAACTGAAGAAACTGTTATATATGTCTGAACAATGTTATGACACTTGAAACACATACTTATTGGATTACTTTAGCAGGACCGTGACCGCATTCAGAACTGAAACAAATAGGCGAGCATCATTATTATTAGTTAAACTTACTTAACTTGTGTCAAATGCTTCAGTTGAAAGAAACAAAATAAATTTTATTTTCTTTCTTTCAACTGAAGCATTGTTTTGCTAGTCTGCTCTGTGCCACTTCCGGGGTAAAGGGAAACCGTCCGAGAATTAAGAGAGAGACAATTTAAGGCAATATAAAATTAGAAAGTAAGTATTAGTAGTAAGTCAAGTATTTATTATTATTATTTTTTTTTTTTGCGTTATATGTGTAGGTATATTTAATATTTTTGTTTTAGACTTCACACATTCATATTTTTCTCTTCTTGTTCTCACACACTATTGTCTACATTTCTTTTTTTACTTCTCCTTTCGCAGGTCTGCTGGAAGAAATTTCTTAAGAAATAAGCAGTACCTTTGTACTCATATTATGTTTATGTCATATCAATATGTATTTTTCTGTGTGTACATAAATAATAAAATAAATAAATAAATAAATAAAGATGACTGTAATTTACCACAAAATTCTAGAACGTAACTCTCAACACTATATACCGTAGCAACGTAGCACCGTAGCGCCGTAGCGCCGTAGACCCGTAGCACTTACCTACAGCCGAAATAGAACATCGCTTACTAGCGCTAATTAGCCCGCCATTTTCAAATCTTACGATTTTGATAATTTGCAGGTCAGAAAAGGTTGTATGATAATCAACATATTTATGACTCGCAACTGTAACAAATATATATTGTATATTAACAGAATTATGTATAAGAATCGTCAATACAGCTGTTTATGTTAGCATTCGAGTCAAATGTCAAGATTTCATAAAATAGTCATTCAATAGGGCAATTTGACTTTAAAGAGTTGTATTGATGATTTGAGTTATTACTCGTATAATTCTGTAAATACCCAACCCACCAAAATTGCAAAAAATGTAGGAAATTTTGAATTTGGCAGAATATCCCGGCGCTTTCACACTAACAAGTGTTTCCACCAACCGTTACAGCTCGGTCTTTGTATATGCGCCACAACTTCATCACGCGGAGCCTGAGAACCTCACAGACAGGCTGGCACAGACGGGCATATCGGACATAAACACGTTGGACATGACTGCCGCTAAATAAGGAGGTAGCTGTGCGAGCGAGACGCGCTATGATGTGACCGCTCTATGCATCAATGTGTCCACATGATCTGTTTTTCATTTGAATAATCTATGGTTCATGTTGAGCAGTAGCGTGCATTGGTTTTCAGAATAGGTAGGCAGGAATTTAATTTCGTCGTATTAACTTCCGAGTAGGCCGTCTGGCGACTGCCTACTGACACGCGTGTTTATATGAAGATTTTGTTTTTTGTCAGGTATGATAATTTAGTGAGTTTCTTAATTGTGGGAAAATCACCATAAATCATATAAATCACCATAAGCCTGTCAATTACATTTTAGTGTGTGTGCACACACTAAAATGTAATTGACAGGCTTATGGTGATTTATCGAGGTAGGCACTGCGTATATGCCTTTATGCAATGCGCGCCACTGATGTTGAGATGGACATCAAAGCGATCGAAGTCCACTGCTGGACATAACTTATCGGCCTGTCTACCTGTATCTATGTTACCTGTCCTCCTGTCTACCTGTATCTATGTTACCTGTCCTCCTGTCTACCTGTATCTATGTTACCTGTCCTCCTGTCTACCTGTATCTATGTTACCTGTCCTCCTGTCTACCTGTATCTATGTTACCTGTCCTCCTGTCTACCTGTATCTATGTTACCTGTCCTCCTGTCTACCTGTATCTATGCTACCTGTCCTCCTGTCTATCTGTATCTGTCTGTACCTGTTTTGAGGCTATAATGTTGTGCTGTTCATCGTTCTCCTGCCCTTATCCTAATTTACGTGAGGTCGGTGCAACGTGTCCTTTTCTTCCATACTTCTCTAATAAATGCCATCTCGGTAGTCACCCACATTCTAGCCATAACATTTTCACACAGATGTTGTACACTTATATTTAGCTGCAGTAATAAGTAATGTACAAGTCAGGGAAATTAATTGGTAAGCAAATTGGCCACCAACCTAAATTCTCTGTATATTAAAATCACAACTCTCAATCATTGACAGTTATACAAACGGCAAATTGACGGAAGGTGTCAGTTTGCTTAACAATTGATTTCCCCGACGGACGGCATAAAATCGGAAATGAAAACGTCGAAGTAATTAATACCTCGTGCCTACTACTTACTCGTATATATAATATTATGTTGCTTTTATTGCGGTTAACCAATCATAGCTAACACGAACAACTGGTTTATATTGACCAGAGACTAGGCAGGCTCCAATGTAGGTACAACTACATACAAGAGTCTTTCAGTATTGAGTTTAGATCGCTTCGCACTGGCAGTTATTCTTGCGACCACTCTACATCATTATACCTTAATTTTAACAATACGCTAATCAACACATCCTCCCGGATGCACTTTCTCGCAAACCAATAGAATACCATCTGGCGTCTAACAAGGCTCTTGGAAGGCTCTAAACAAAGTGTCTTCGACACCAATCGGCCAGCAGCCGGGCATCGCGGCCATCGGCTAATAACTCGGGGGCTACAAATAGCCGCGTGACACGGCCGCGCCGCCGCGCCGCCGCGCCGCGCCGCCGCGCCGCCGCGCCGCGCCGCAGCGCAGCGCATTCCCACTGATGCAAATTGTAAGCACAGCACTATCTGATCCAGTGTGGCCATGGCGCGGGGTTTATTAGGACTAGACTTACATCAAGGAAAAAAATACGGTTGATTTATTTATTATATTAATTGGTAAGGCACAATCCGACAAACTGGGAATTTCAGTTGAAAAGGAAAGAAGATTTTACGGAAAAATAATATTACTTTGACTGTCTCGTTGGTGTAGTGGTCGCAGGCGCTCCTGCGGCATGTCCTGGGTACAATTCCCGGGTCGAGCAAGTGTTATTGGTTCTTCTGTGTATAAGTCTGGATGTCTGACTGTGCCCGATTAATGGCAATACGGTCGCCCCTGTTACATGGGGCAGTTTACTTAACTGACGGTTTCTGGATGTACTGTAGGTAGACTAGGTGCCGTGGTGCGTGACCTTTCGGGGATTACAGGCGTCACGTCACGTTATGTAACTTAAATGTACTAAAGTGTTTAGTTAAGCAATGAAGTTAATAACCACATTTCGTGGGTACTTATCTCGAAGAGGATACTACATTTTTTCCATTTAGTTTTTTCCTTAGAGAAATAGGGAAGTTTTTATTCTATTCTATAGCCTGGTGCCTCTAACGCGATGGTATCCGCGCGCCTGTGACGATTTACATACAAGCAGTGAATTGTATTGCAGCTGTAGCGTATTGGTTATTGTGCACTTAATAGCGCTATCTGCGCAGGCGCGGGATTGTATTGAAATTAATATAAAGCGAGGATAGCTGGAAACGATTGAGTTATCACGTGGGAATTAAAGTTATAACCAGCGAATATATAACATAGGCCTTTTATATGTAAGAAGATCGAGGCACTTGTTACTATAAAGTACATATTGAACTACAATGGATCTCAAAACAAAGAAAGATTCACCTAACAGATTTGTAGAAGAACTTTTCCCACGGGGCATCGACTTAGAGATTTACAAATTCCTACTCGTATCTTATTCATTTCATCGCCATTATAATATTTAGAATTCGAATGCTTTAAACTGAAGGTTAGAAACTACCGTATTTCGATATCCAAATTGAATTTCGCGACAGGACCGTTTCCCTATTCCAACAGATCTACAAAGGGTCTATAACTTAGTCATTGCGCTCACTTCATTGTCACCATGCACGTCAGCGGACAGGCCGCAACTGACCGGTCCATATATTAGCTGAGCTGTCAGCGCGCGCCGCTAGATGGCAGGAGCGACGCCTCGGTGACACGTCACATCCGGTCAGAGATTAATCTTATCATTGGATATGTGGTCGTAGGAGTACCGTTATAAAAACAACTAGAATTGAAGGTATTATTGTTTAAGATATTAGAGAATTTCTGGTTAGAAACCAGAACAGTTTATTAAAGTTTCGTAAACAAAAAATCTACTCAAAGATCAGTGTATACTTCAGCCCTATAAATGTATTACTAAAACAACCATCTCACCTGCCATTTCAACTTCTGTCTTCAACTCTTGCACTCAACATAATGATATAGCCGTTATGTTGAGTTTGTATAAAATAAACCCGTCTCAAGGAGCCCATCAGTCAATTATGGCATTATACTCATGAAAGACATTTTCTTCTCCTTAGTTTGGAGAATCGAGACCACGATTAGGTTTACAGAATTAACCTATTCATTAAATAACGTCCTATTCGGACTAAGCCCTTCGCGCTGCACAGAGGCTCCACAGCTACCTGCTCTGAATATAATGTAGAATAGTAACGGTAGCAACAAGTGTCCGGTCGTGAGTTCGATACCGCGCGGTGCATTAATTGCTCCTTATCTGTGGGAGCTGCTGTGTGTAGTGCATAACGTTTACTATTGAGTTGGAGCGCGTGGTTCAGTGGGAAAGTGATATAACGGTGTAAGAAGGAAATGTACATATTCAGGGTGAACAATTAGAAGGAGTATAACTTTAAATTGAGATGATTTCTATTACAAACGTAAATTATCAATTTTTCCCCATAATACAGGGTGGCAGGAACATGGACGCACAACCCGTTATCATGGATTCAGTTCTTGATTCTGGACATGCGTTGAAATTTTTTCAGTACACATTTTGACCGCCTGTGTATTGCACTTTTTTATGTAATAGCAGATTTTAGTTCCGATAACTGAAGAAACATGTCTACGCTAGGAGCTCTAGAAACATGTACAGAATGCATGGTAAGTTAGCGCGTCGATGTCCCTGCCAGCCTGTACAATACACGCTTGGCAATTTCGCATGAAAAATAACATCCGCCAAATCTCCACCTTTTTGCTGGTTTAAAATGCTCGCATACTTTATTAGGTATGCCACTAACAGAGTAACAAGTATTATACTTTTAGTATTCACAATAATTTATAGACAAAAAATTTATAGAGAAAAAATTATAGACCATGATACGTCTCTAATAAATCCACAGCAAAAAGTCAAGACCTGTCGAATCTGATCAATTTCGTGATAAATATCTTTTTTTAGGGTTCCGTACCCAAAGGGTAAAAACGGGACTATTACTAAGACTCCACTGTCAGTCTGTCTGTCACCAGGCTGTATCTCACGAACCGTGATGATGTATTTATGTTGCCGCTATAACAACAAATACTAAAAACAGAATAAAATAAATATTTAAGTGGGGCTCCCATACAACAAACGTGATTTTAATAGATAATGGTACGGAACCCTTCGTGCGCGAGTCCGACTCGCACTTAGCCGGTTTTTTTTTAAATTTATTGTTCAACATTCCTCTCAAAGTTTCAATTATGTGTCATGCTGCGTGGTTTCTGGCTTCGTTTTATTGGACCCACGTGTTTTCTATGTGTACGTGACTGATTTGATGAAATAAAAAAATAAAAATATTAACACTATTGCAGTTGCCAGGCACAGTAACAGCAGCACTTGTCCTGTAGCTCCTTCAAGGAAGAATAGTGCAAGTACTCCACCTAGCCAGTTAGATATAAAGAATTTAGGGCTCCTGCGCGAGTCAACAAAGTTGTACTTCTTCACAATAGCGAACATTTTATTTTATTACAAATCCTCTGTGATCAAAATGGGATTAATCACACGTGCTGAATATTTTGTTAAAAAAAGGGTCGTTTTTCAATGAACTTTGGGATAAAATTACTCAAGCCAATGCGGTAGTCAGCGCCTTACAAATGGCGCATAACAAACCATGTCACATTTTAACTGAATAGTGGATATAATAGAACCGTAAAATTCGGCGCCAAATGAAAATGGTGGCCCCTAACAAGTTGTATAAGTACATCGAATATACCTCTACAATTCTTTGTGGCCACTCTATAGTTCCGTATTTCACAATGTGGGATGAAAAGTAATAATAATAATCCTCCAAAGCTAAGTCCAGACGATAAGTTATCTTTGTAGCAGTACCTAAATAAAAAGATGATATTTTTTTTTTTTACAAAAATCCTCGAAATTGCTTTCATAAATTCGTAGTGAACATTGACAACAAAATCATAACATCGGTCAATCCGGTATTTTCTCCTGAAGTTTCGTTTCTAGTAATTCAATATTTTAACAGAAATGTACAAATATAGGTATGAAATAATGCAATACTATTATTAACAAAGCAAAAGCTCTGTAGTGTCTGCCTACCCCCTGGGAGGAAGGAGGGAGTTTGTGTATGTTTGTGTACCATTACTAACTGGCAAGCCGTGTGCCCGATGGGATTTCCTATCGACAAGACTGACACTTCCATACAAACTTTCATCACCTATTTAACCTATTTAGGGCTCAAAATCCTTCGTTAGTTCTCAATTTCGTTATATACGAGTAAGTGCAGTCTTGTACAAAAAATTTTCTGTTTGTAGACGTTTACGACTCTACAGCAGTTTAAATTGAGAATTTATTGTCGTCGGTGAATCAATTTTATAAGTAGATTTAAATTATTCATATAAATGTCAATCATTACGATTAAGTTAATAAACAGCTAACTAAACAGGCATCAAACGCACGTGGGGCTGACCGCCCTCTATGACGATGTTTACTATAACAATACGTAACAACTCAATACTCTCGCGTGTCAATCACAACAGCACTCTCCAGCTAATCAAACACGTTGTTCAGCATATGTTGACAGCGCGACAGCGACGCTACGGGACTCGGGTTACGGGACCCGGGACCCGGGAGCGTAGGGCGGCAGTCGGCGCCCAGCCGCCACGCAGTCTGCCCGCCCCACGCGCCGCCCGCCCTACAAAACGCGAACATCGGACATTATTACGATAACATACGGAAATGATAACTGAAAAGTTTTTGTGATTAGAAAAATATTATTGACAGTAATATAAAGAAGTGTTCGCGAATTGAGTGGACCTGATTTTCAGTGTTTTTTATGAAAAATAATAATGACTTTGAGAAAAGTTAACTGTTGGGATTTCACTGTTTATGTTGTATTAAAAGTTGAATCTTCTGTATTTTAGTATACATTTTGGAAGTGATATAATAAAACTACATATCGTTATGAATTTACATAATAATTAATTTAAATTAATGTTTGGGAATATGCACATCGATATAGATTTGTTTGTGAATGATAACATGACAGTGACAGTGAGTCGCAGGCGTCCCTGTGATCTGTAATAAATACAAACATAAAGGTGAGTCCAGTGCATTCATAAATATTATTTATTAAGATCACAACAGAGGGACAATTTTCGTAATTTTATTGTAAGAACGTTCACAGTTTGATCTCAGTCTCAATCTGTCAAAAATACGTCTAACTTCCCTAAATTGACAAGTTTTTGACATTGATTGTCGCTGAGATGAGATTGCGACTAGATTTTGAACGTTTAAAGTTGAGGGGATTGACCTTCTGATGTCATGACACCATCTTTTTATTGAAGTTTTGTTTCAGATGGAATTTTTGTCGGTAACGCTGCATCAAATTGTTAGCACTCATGTAACTTTAATAAAGTTCACTTTGTTATGGATATTTGGCATGAGTTGTTATTTACGTATTATATTTTATTATATTCTGAATAAACAAGTCTTTGTTTACCTACATAATTGTGTAAAATAACATTTTCACCGACGAATTAATTTATTCCGCAATTTTAATTTTAATTTTCACTCCTGATCCCGTATGCTGATTTGTCCTTGCAAGATTTATCTCCCCATAAGAAACCTTTGATTAAAACGGGAAATAGCAATACGCTGCCCTTACAACGATATTATATTATTTTATATATGAATAAGACCTAACTTACAAACAAACTGAGCTGAACTGTCGAGTAGCCCGTCACTTAGGTTCGTCGCTTATAAGTAGGTGCTGGACAGACCAGAGCCTTATTAGGAGTTATTAGTTGGCACAGAATCTATTTAGTCGGTGTCGAGTTATTTCATCACACTTCAAGCCTAGTTACTCATAAAATACTAACAAGTCTATAAAAATAAACCACTTTATTTTATAAAACAGACTCATTACTCGTAGATACTGGTAATCTCATAGTCACACTTTACCTCATCCAGCAGCCATACAGTTCATCCACGACATCAATAGGACAATATCTGTCCCTCACGCCGCACATCATTCAACATGCGATCACCGACCGACACTTCAATCACACCAACGCTGAACAAAACAATCACAAGAAGCATTGCGTGCGCGCAGTCAGCACAGTACACCTCCACATAAAGGCTAAGTGCCACATTCACAGATATGCTTAACGAACGCTTATCCGCCACTTAAGCGAACTGAGCGAAACAAGCATCGCTTATTCATTACTTTTTTGCTCAACTTTGGAAGCCAATTAAGCGAAACGCTCGATACATTAGGAGTTTTATCGCTCCCACGTGATAATTCAATGCTAAGTGAGGATTGTATCTATATTGTTGCGCCCGCGTCGTTCCGAATAATCGAAGAGTGGAATAAATAATGGCGGTGCTAGGATTGTGATAAATCTCGCTTTAATTAAGTCCCGCGTTCACTTTACTTAAGTTATCATTGTACTTGTTGTACTTGTTGGCGCAGTTTTTTAGTGATACCGTTAATGAATAAAACATTCAACTTCAAGGTGTCAATTAGACACGGAATATAAATGAGAGCTGCAACAATGTTGGAAGTGCAATACTTGCAATTATAATATGGCAACTTAAAGTAATCTTAAAGCTCTTTCACATACAAATACAATATAAATGTACTATGTCTAACAGAAAGGTAGAATTATGGACATGCAAGCCATAATTCGATATAGGCACCTTTATCAAATCTCGTGACATCTGCATCATCAATATTTATCCGATCTAAAAATAAATGAAATAAAAAACTCCCGAAGTGAATGATGAATGTATAACATTAAGTGACATGGCCACTGAGAGCTACCCGTACAGAGCATGTCTCTTACTGCTCATTAACATATCTCTTGATTTCACATAACTCTCTTAAGTTAAAAGTCTCATTAATTTTAAAAAGATTTATAAAAGTTAGCATTTCAAAAAGGGATTTTAAGTGCATTTAGGTATTTTAATATAACAATGTTAATAAGGTGCACATTTAAAAAAATTCTTGTATGTACTTATGTTCTTGCTGTTGTAAACTTTAAACTTCGCATCTCAACCAATAAGATCGACCTTCACAATAAGTACCTAAATCATCCTTTTAATACACAGAGGCACATAGGAACGAACCACAATACAAACACATGAACTATTATTGTGTACCCACCCGGTAGACCCACAGGACTGTATACCCGTGTTACCGTGTACGGATACCGGTATCAATACAAGACAATCTGGATAGTGTATGGCCACTATTAACTGCACCATTTGGAACTAAGTCTCAACACAAGGGCTATGTTAGCACTTACACTTAATGGGTGAGCTAAGAGCTTAGATCGCATACTTTTTATAGTTACAACATGTTCATGTGTAGATAAACCGAACACTCTCTTTAATGACGTAGGTCATTCCGCCCCGTAAGGTATAATACTATAAATTAGCCAGTCAATGTTCGTTGCCGAAGTCTTTAAAGCATAATGACAAGACATAACAAACTTAACTTCCTTCACAAACACACAATACATTCGAATGCGCAATAAATAATAGCTCGAAGTTCTGCCAGTTAGCGCATTACTGCGTGGTGCGCCGTACAGTATGCCCCTGTAGCATGTAGCCACAAACATAGCACAGAAATAGCTCCGGCCGAACTGCAAGTAATAAACAAACGCAAGTTAAATCTGTCACGCGATGCTGCGTTTACACTGGAGATATAGCGAGTCAGTGGCTGGGGCCAGTAGCTGGAATAGCAGCGGCAGCGCAACTATCAGGGTCTACTCTAGTAATGGTCAGTCAGTAGACGTTGAGTAATTCATCGAGAAATTGTATTGATAAAGCCTTTATCGCTGTATTGTACTTACTATGTTATGCCTTTTCCGTCGTTCTTACAGCAGGTGTTCATATCTATGCATATACGTTAATTTAACAGAACGCCTTATTGTAAATGTGTTTGTAATAACACCAATCCTCTAAAGCTACAAAAGGTAAAATGAAAATAACTTTAATAAGCCAGGTACCGCGCTACACGAGATGTGATGGTCTAACGGTCAGGCCGAGCCCGTTCCTGAAGCCAGTAGCTTCTACGCCTTAAAGGACGGACATAACTATGTGCGAACTGAAAGCAATAAACAAACGCGAGTTAAATTTTAGCTTTGCGCGCGATGCAGTGTTTAAACGTGGTGGAGGGAACTGCTGGCGCTAGTTAATATTACTTTTACTGTTGAAAACTGGACACGTTACCGATGATTGGGTCTGTGTAAAATTTCTTGTTCCCCCGACTCACCGCGTCGCATCGCCTCGCCTGCACTATTAACTACTTCATTTTTGCTTAGCGTTCTTCCTGACTTTTTTTTTTCCTAAGGGTCTAAGCTTATAGCCTTTCTCAAGAATTTAGCTATCAAATCCAAAAATATTTTTGCGATTCGACTGATAGTTCCAGAAATTATGTAGTGCGTTTAAACAAACCAACTCTTCAGCTTTAACTATTATAAGTACTTAGTATAGATATGCATAGCGAATGTATTTTAATTCAAATTTAAATTGTTATTTCTCTCATGTAGTACAAAAGTTATTAAAGTGTTGACATTAACACAGTAAGGGAACAGTAATTTTTTAAATTATTAAATTATATTGATGATATTTTTCAAAGCTTTGTAATACTTACAAATGCTAACGTATAGTGCAATCAATTGTAGTTCCGGAACGTATTTAAAACATACGAAGTGTCGTTGATAATGCGTACGCGTAACGAATAAATGACACGCGCCATGCACCTCATTGCATCCACTTGCTAAATATAACAGATAGCCGAAATTAAATACATAATTGTTATGACAAAATTGCATTGACTTCCTCACAGTGCTCTTTATACCGACATCGCGTGTTTGTTTATTTACTGGTAACAGGACACCATTATGTCCAGTAGCAGGTCAAGCTACTCGCCCGATGTGAACGGTGCTCGCCACTCGCACGTGGCAGCGGTGACCGGATACACATTAACGTTACTCAGTCACTTGTTGAGTATTTTAAGAATATTATATTTTGTAGAGGCCGAATAAACAATATTTTTGTATAAGAATCGCATTTTCGAAGAAAAAATATTTTCTTTAAAAAATATGCCATTACAGCAGATTTTTTTTTTTTTTTCAGTGAAAATAGAAACTCCTCGACGCTATTGTAGGTAGTATAACAGTAATTTTCAAATTACTGATAAACGAACGGCATCAATTGACTCTTCAAATGACGTTTCTTACTCAAAAATCTAGTTTTATAGCGAGAATTGTCCAACCTATTTCCGTAACAGCTGCCATCAAGTCACGGCCGTTTCCCAAACCTTCCCAACAACATTCAATCTCGACTTCGTCACCAGCTCGCACACCCTTCCTTCACCCGCTGACGAAGCAAATAACGAAACTATTTCACTGAAGGGTGCGGAACTCAAAAATGAAAAGGCACATTCTTGGTTTCCTTGTGAAATGTAAATTGGGGGCCCCGTGGACCCCGTGGGCCCCCGCCGGTAGAACCTTCGATATTCTATTAAGATAAGGGCTGAAACGACGTCTTTTTATTATTGTGAGTCGCGCCATATTTTCGTCATGCTGAAAATCTGTCAACTTGAGATATGGCGGCTTGGGGCGAGGAAGACTTAGACACGGCGCGGTTCTGTGGGTACTAACTATTTTTTTAAAATAAATTAATAGTATTCTCCTGAGGAAAACCCAAAAAATATACAAGTATAATTCAGTAGAATTAAAGTTACCGAAGTTGAAAACCGTAAATACGTAGAAGTTACCAACCTTTTGGCATAAATTCTTTGTACTCGTGTATATTTCACTTTCCTTCTTCTTATTGTCCATAAGGTATTCATTTTTTTATCTTTTAGAAAATATAGTGTGAAAGGCCCGTAAACTCACATTATTATCATAAATGTAAAGTTTCACTTCTTGTAACACTAAAGATTAAAAAACATCTATCCCACTCTCGGCACCTCTACGCTTTCTGGGTCCACGTTACGTCCCCTCAAGATGGCACGCGAAAATATGAATATTATTCAAAGTGATTTGTCATAAATTGAACAGCGCCACCTCAGCGGCACATCACGGACTACAGGGCTCCGGGGCTCCGGGCCCGAGTGCCATCGTTATGTTTAGACAAACAACTTGACAGCCGGTGGCACTTGGGCATACACTGGCATTTTAATCAATTATTTTGAAGAAGTTAACTAGGTCTCGTATTTTGTTCAGTAAGTTTAGATACTTCGAACTTTTCTTAAGCTTTTCACAAATAGCTAAATCAATGTTTTCAGGCACCTAGTTAGGTTCTTCTATTCTTAATTATTATAAACACTTCTACAAGTACTCGTATAGTGACTAAGTATAGTGAGAGACACGTCCTGTGTCTAAACCAGTTAAAGTAAAGCAGTAAGTAAAGCAGTTGTAACACTGTTGTTACAACTGCTTGCAGTTTTATTTAATGCAATATCAATAATAATAACACTGATTTTTATGGAAACCTTACAATTTTACTGCTCTACTCGTAACCATTGATTTATTATTGTTCCGTTACTATCAGCCAATTAATATCGCTCGCCTCCCGACACTGACTCACGACGCACCTATTACCGCCAGCTGCATCGCCTCGCCGATTACTTCGCCATTCGGCTGGATCACCGGCTAATCACCGGCCGGTTACCGCGCCATCCTTAATCACCACTCGGTTAATATTTGCGCTCAGTGGATGCGCTAAGACGTGCGCACTCGTTTACTTAATACCGAAGCGAATAAGTGCATTAAGTGGAGCAATCAGTTCCAACATTCCGCAGTCAATCCGAATTGAAGAGTTCGTTTGATTGTGAAATGCTACGGTAGGATTGCTCGAGGAATTATTGATACTTTGAATGACTAGCTAGTCTACGACGGCTGACTATCCAATAGTATAGATATTTATCTAAGTTTTATACATTCAAGATTTGATGAATGAATGACGGAGATCAATAGTATTTTGCTGTAGTGTCCAAGTTGGCATCTACGTGTGTATTCCGCACCTATAAGTATTATAATATGACGCCTAATAAATATGCAGTGACCACTTTGCATATTTTCATAAAATGCTTTATTAAACATGTAAAAATATCCCCAAAAGACAAACTTACTCTGAGTCGAAGCGCGCCAAAAATTAAAGCTGTTTTAATAAAATCAAATAATATTTTTCCTTGTTTCAGGTAAGCACATCCCTAATTAATTCCGGAGTCAACCCTGCCCGCGCGTAATTTATGCGCGGACATGTGTCGTCCCGGCCCGGGACTCGGGACGCGGGATGCGGGATCGTGCGGAGAGTTAACAACGGTGTTTCCTATAGATTCGTAAGTTTTTATTTTGCAGTTTTGCATTGTTGGTACGCAGTGAATATTGCGTTGCTTTCAGCGTGTAGCAAAATACTTACAACACTACGAAGTGTCCAGCCTTAAAGACCTTTTACACTCTGAATGCCAACAAACATTTGCGTGGACATTCCCTAACGTTATGGGAAAATTAAGCAAAGAAAAAGCCTTTGAAGCAATTCTTGTCTATCCGAGTTGCATTGAATAGGTTCCCGGAAAATGTTGTGACGGCTCTCACACTGAACTGATTGGACAGATTAAATATCTCCAAGCTATTTGATACACATGCATCAGCTAATTAGCTGCTAGTGTGTCTAACCAAATAATAAATAACAATATCTAATAATAAAAATATATGTCTTATTTTGTTGGGGTTTCCTATCTATTTATTAAGTGTATTTTATTTAGAAGACTAGGTAGACTTTTCTTCTCTTTTTAGGGTTCCGTAGTCAACAAGGAACCCTTATAGTTTCGCCATGTCGTCTGTCTGTCTGTCCGCGGTTTAGCTAAAAAACTATTGGTACTAGAAAGTTGTAATTTGGCATGAGTATACACGTTAATGACGCCAAAAAAGTGGTAAAATAAAATTTTGAAAAAAAATATTATTTAGGGTACCTCCCCTACATCTAAAGTCGGGATGATAATTTTTATTTTCGTCCTTCCCATAGTGTGGGATATCGTTGGATAGGTTTTTCAAAAATATTAGGGGTTTGGGCAGACCGTTTTTTGATTAAGTAAACCGTTCGTGACTTATTTATCAAGTTTTAAAGTACCAATTTTCATTAGAGTCAAGTGTCCCCCTCTACCAACTAAACGGTTGTAGTTAAAAATTTAAATGTCACGGCAGTAGTACTTATACATAACGAAGTTTAAAGGAAAACTATCACACTTAAGTGAGCTTTACAAGTTTACGAGTAATACTCGACCAATTGTATTAGACTCGAAAATTTCGAACAACTCCATAGAAATGTCGATAGATGGCGTTAAGCGTCAGTTGTATCGCGCTATTGTTTTATTCCTAAATAAGTTTTATAAAAAAAAAAACAGTTGCTACACCGGCTATGACAAGTCTTATCCAAATCTCAAAAAAAAACAATTAAAACTTTCCGTGCATAATTGTCGGATCAGGTGACGATTTGTATAGGAAGTCAAATTAGGTAGGTAGTCATGTTTGGCTTTTAGTTAGAGCATGGTACGAAACTATCAGTCAGCGAATACGATCCGCACTTGGCTGTTATAAAAACTACGGAACCCTACACTGCGCGTGGCCCGACACGCACTTGACCGGTTTTTTTGTAATTGCAGTAGGTACGCAGAAGAAATTACTTACGTTGTATAACGAAGAAGATATTACGCAAAATAACTTAAACATCCATGTTCTACGGGTCCACAGTTAGAGCAGTCGAGAGTGGTCGTGAGTAGATTTAGATAAGTAGTAAACGTTGCCCCCCGCGAGCACTTACCACGTCTTTAATACGAGGATCGTGCCCACGCGCAGTTATGCTAAAATTAAACTAAAGCCAGAAATAAGGAATAATCCAGAACTCGACGGTTTTCCAACAAGCTGAGGCTGCACGCTTTATCAGGAAAGGAAATAGTCTAATGACTGCACGGTCAGCTGCAAATTGGAAGCGCTGCTACAGAAAAGCTAACATTAAATTTATTTCAACGACGAAGGCGTTTTGTCTATAGAGGATTTCGGAAATTTCCCCGCAACTGGCAACGTGCAACAACAACTTTGGTTAAGAATTTCACACTTAAGATCGAAGTTGAGGGAACTAGCTATCATAAAAGAAACAGGCCTCAGCAGACGTAGAAGCAGACGCAGACGGAATCTATGAGATGATGACTTGCTTTGTGATATCGGCGAAGATAGTTCAACACCGCGTATCTCAATCTATAAGTATCTGTAAAAACGCGCAGCTGAGTCGCTATGAAAGTAGTTAAATTGAAATCAGGCGACACGCGACGTGCGCTCCGGACACTGATGCACTACTGAACAACAAATAAAATTAAAACAAGCAATGGAACCCCTTGTTTTACTTATTATTTAATGTTTATGTCCATTGCGTTTCATTGCTAATTCCTTTAGGGTTAACAGGCACTATTCTTTTTATTAAACACAAGTTACGAGCATATAAAATTCCACCACACACTCGAAAGCCAATCAAAATCCAATTTGAAATAAACTTATTGCAAAGTTTTTATTGGTTTCTTTAATTAAATCAATTATTCGAGTTTGCACACTATAATAATACTTTTAAAATGATGGCACGCCGAGGTATATTTTAATGTATAGCCACTAGAACCATCATTACAAATGTTTTAACAATCAAAAAAAGGTGTAACCATGTTGTGTGCCTGTCATTGACCGTGAATATTTATGTTAGAAGTACGCACATGTGTATGTAAGTATATTCTCATATTGTATGTTTAGGAGCTATGAGGAACAGTGTGTATAGTTCACTCATCCTCCATAGAAAAGGTAGGATCCTCCAACCAGATGAGTGTTGTGTCTGGCGGGCAACTGCCCAACGACTGATGTCGGGAAGTTTGTATGTATGCTAATTGCGCGATAAACTCTGCTTGCGAGATGCAGGATTTGCGTGACGTCAGTATGACGCGTTGTTCGCATGTGGCGTTGTAGATACCGCTACATCACTCCCCTCCGGAAACTGGAGGTCGATAGTGGGCTGAGTCTTGTATCTCTCGATGCTTGTCAGGCCAGCTGATTCGAGGTTCCAGTAAGTCGGAACCGGTTGCCGCATAGTTCTCATAGAGTCGGAACAGTCTGCGGAGATTTCCTCAGTGAGTCGGGGTGGCGCTGCGTTATACTCCAGTGCGTCGGATGCCGTACAGCGCCGGGTTGAGGCTGGCTGCTGCGTCGACTAGGAGAGGGTGCTCTGCTTGTTAACCGGCCGAAAATGCAGTGTGCTATGCGGCTGTGCCAAGGTTGCTGATGAGGCTGAGGGTGATGACCAGGTATGTGCGGACACTGCATGTTGGTGGTCAGGATACCCGTTGAAGCCGTGGATGCTGGCTGGCTGGGTGGGTGCGCTTGCGGGAATGATGATGATGACGTCACGCTCAAGTATTAGCACGAAGGCTGCTCTGACGTCATGTTCGGGGTCACCAGTTTAGAGGTATGAGGAATAGGGTGTAAATTTCACTCATCCTCTATAGAAAAGGGGGGATCCTCCAACCAGACGAGGGTTGTGTCTGGCGGGCAACTGCCCAACGACTGATGTTGGGGAATTTGTATGTATGCTAAGTAATTGCGCGGTAAACTCTGCTTGCGAGATGCAAGATTTGCGTGACGTCAGTACGACGCGTTGTTCGCATGTGGCGTTGTTGATACCGCTACATATGTTTATACTTAGACTAGCTTCTGCCCGCGACTTCATCCGCGCGAAATGTCTTGTTCCCCGGAGCACCCTGTCGGCGTCGCGTCGCTTCGCATTCTTCCTTTTCCCTTAGCGTTCTTTCTGACTTTTTTAAACTCAAACTCAAAGCATTTACTTAATTAGATCGATCCATTAGAGTCACTTTAGAATTGTCGAAACTTCAATTTTCTGACTAACTGACCGACTATTTAAGTCGGTCAGTTAGTCAGGAAATTGAAGCTGCCCATTCCAAAACGTAGATCTCTATGGAGAAGAACGGGCAAGAAACTGGGTACATTATTCTTGTTGCTTCTATATGTAAGAACAATTTAAAAAAAAAGAAAAATGAAGAAATAATTCCAAATCATGGTCATCATCTGCCTAGCCTTTACCCAACTGTGTAAGAAATAATTCCAAATATAAGATTATAAATAAGCCCTGGCAGTTAACAGATGACCAGTCTCAGCCGACGGCGCCCGTTCACGAACATGACGCGTGGATCAGCACCACCCAGCTCAACCATTTCGTAGGGAACCGAATGATCCAACACACGCGCCACTATCAGTGAGACATTTAAGTGAGCATCACATATTCTCAACTGCCATGCTCTTTCAAGTCAACATCAAAATATCATAATAAACGGATACATGGTTTTCATCGGACAGCGGATCATACATTTAAAAAAGCGGCCAAGTGCGATTCGGACTCGCCATGAAGGGTTCCGTTGAGTTGATTGAATGAAAGGTAAATAGCGGTTTACGATTTATGACGTATTTAAAAAAAAACCTACTTACTAGATCTCGTTCCAACCAATTTTCGGTGGAAGTTTACATGGTAATGTACATCATATATTTTTTTTTAGTTTTATCATTCTCTTATTTTAGAAGTTAAAGGGGGGAGGAGGTACGCACATTTTACCACTTTGGAAGTGTCTCTCGCGCAAACTATTCAGTTTAGAAAAAAAAGATGTTCGAAATGTCAATATCATTTTTGAAGACCTATCCATAGATACCACACACGTATGGGTTTGATGAAAAAAAAATTTTGAGTTTCAGTTCTAATTATGGGGAACCCCCAAAATTTATTGTTTTTTTTTTTCTATTTTTGTGTGAAAATCTTAATGCGGTTCACATCTACTTACCAAGTTCCAACAGTATAGTTCTTATAGTTTCGGAAAAAAGCGCATCGCGCATATACACATCGCGTTCAAACAAACAAACATATAGATTAGATAATTAGTTATATTTGATGTATTTGGTTTTCCCTTCTTCTCTTACACACGTTGTCTACATCTCTTTTTACTACTTCTACTCTCCTATCGCAGGTATGCTGGAAGAGATTTATTTACAAATAAGCCCTTGTACGTATTTTTCTGTTCCTTTCTTCTAGTCTGTTGAATGAATAAATAAATACAGCTAGGGAATGTGAATGAAAGCTTTGTTACAATCCACCCTCAACTAAACAGACGCCCTACTGTACAGAAGGTATCTTGACATCTAGAAAAACGAGTTTGTGGCCGAAAATATGGGAGGCGCAGTAGGTACATAGCCACAGGTTAAGTGTGCTTAGTTCCGCAAATATATATGTATTTCATCACCCATCGTAAATGCCAATGCACCTCGTGTGCACGCTTGTGGCCGACATGTAAATACCGTATCTAAGTTGAAGTTCTACTAACAGCGTGGAGCTTGGTGATGCTACGTAAAACAACAGTAGCTACTATAAGAACGGGGCAACAGTACAAGTTGTGTGCTCCCGGTTGAGCCAACCTCGTAGAATGTGAGCCAAAATGTAGCAAGATACACAAACAGACCCACAGTAATTATTATTAGTGTAAACTTGTAAAGTGCAACTTGTTTGCAGTGGCGGGTCGAGGATGTTGAGATAGAAGATTGGTCACGCGGCCTGCGTCCGCGGTGATAGGGTTAATTAAATTTTAGAAAAGGTGACTTCGGTTTTTGTTTTCCCTAAATTAAAAATTGAAATTAATTTTAGGGAGATACGATCGTGTCTGTTCCCGTGGGTTATATGTATAAGAGACGAGGACTACGATGGACTGCATGCACTCGTACCGATACATATCGTTAACAAACTTCTTGTTCGTGTCTATTCTAATAAACGAATGTTGTAATAACAGCGATTTCTTAAAGGTTTCCGAGTTACACCATCTCGGTAAGTAATGCAAAACTTTGAAAGTGACTTTTGCAATGAATGATGCTGAGATAATAGGTACTTAAGTACTAACATGAAAAGTGGCAATTTTCCACTTCATGTTTTCCTAAAGATTTATTATCAGTGTTATCTAAGGTAAGAGCAATAAAACTATCGAATTTCATTCATTCTGAGCGTGACGCGTGCCAATTAGGGTGCGCGCACACTGCAGCCGTACCAAGAAAATATTCGGCGGAAATTAATCGCCATTTCGAATTCCATTGCACATTTCGTTGCATTTCCATTTTTGGTGAAATAGTAATACCGCAGTGGATTCCAAATGAGGAAAAACATGTGTGTAATAGATTTTTGGTGACGGGTTGAGAAGGGGAGAGTGGGACACGAGACACCGATGTTTAATGTTTATGCGTTTTGTCGCCGCGAGGGGGCGTCACGAGAGAAGTGTGTGTACGAAAAGCACAGAGAATAATTTAAAATATTGTGTTAGTCTACATTGTATGGGGCTCAATTTGTTGAAGTTTATTTGATTTGAGCAGTCGTAGTGGTTTTTTTTGGTTGTCAATAAACAACCTTATTGCTACACATTATGCAATAAAATCGTTATTTGTAGTCTTATACTCCTTGTAGGTATTAAATTATGATTTTGTAGAAAAAATAAACTACACAAAGGTATCGGAAGGGTGGGTCCTTCCGATACCTTTGTTTACAAACATGCACTATCGAGGAAAACTGCCAATCCATGTAAAGCACAATAATGCATACATCGCCACAAGGTCACCGCCCGCCCCACCCCTCACTCCTCCTCCCCACTACGACGACAAATGAATGAACGAGGGGTGCGCCGGACACACGGGGTTGGTTCTAACAACCACGACTTGCTAAAGTTGATACTTGAGCAAAAAGTATCAGGAACGGAAAGCGAATAAATTTGACATACTTACTGTAAAAAATGACACCAAAATTCAACTGGCATAATTAACTTTTTTAACTAAGTATATAAATTAACAGTCGTGAAACACTCTTAAAATGATTAATAATCAAGTTACCTAACTTCGATGATTATTTAATATTTAGCAGTAGCAACATTGCTTAATAATTTTGGTAAATAATATTTATGTCTGAGTTAATAATGGCAGGTACTGTATTTGTTACCTACTGTGATGTCTCTAAAATCATTTATTGAAATTATGATTAAATTAGCAATACATTTAAAATGTATTGCCATCATAAATTAACTCGTAATGGACCGCAACCACCGATTAACAGCTCATAACAAACTCAATATTTACGACTATCTATATACCTACTCTTATCTCCATTTCAAAGCCTATTTAATGTGAAATGAAAAGAAACACGTTTGTGTGTTCTAGCAAGGATCAAGTGTGTTAGCGCGGATAGATATTTTACGATCGCGCCCCGAGTGCACGCAGCAAGGTTAGGTTAGTTCACAACGTGGCCGCACAGCCGCGCCACCTCCCGCCGTTCAAATTCAAAAGTATAGACGTTCTTTTGAACATTTAAAATTAAATAAAATTACTCGGCAATGTTGTTTTAGTGACCAGTGCAGTGTGTGAGTGTCTTTAAAAATGAAAATCTAGTGTTGTGATAATTTTCGTCAATCTTTTGGTTACATTAATGTTGTTGGTGAAGTAATGTTTTTAATTAGAACTGTGCAAATATGATTCGCTCGGGTAATTAAATACATAAACAAAATTACAGTAAAACAAAGAAACCATTGTTGTTACACGAAATGCAACTTGTTGATCATTGAATTTTCCTCCAAATTTCACATGTTTTCCTTAATTATTTGCATTGAATCTATTCATAAATAATATTTCTTGAAGTTGGTACGGACAAAGTGCAAGTGTTTACAAACAGCGGTGCATCGATTTCACATAAAGTGGCACCCGACATAAGGCGGGCGCCAGAGGGGAGCGGGCGCGGGGGCGGGGACGGGGGCGGCCGCAACTGTCAAGATGCAGTAGTTCCCCTCGTGGAAATGCACCATGAAAAGTTTATTGACTTCAACACTAAAACAGCATTGTACTGTCATTGTAGTATTCAAATATCTATTATAGTTTTGTAGTTGCTATAAATTTTCATTATACAACCGAAGATTTTTGGCAAAGCTGTCTTTGTTTCAAAGAATAAATTTCTTACAACCCTTAAACAAAAGTTCCCAAACCTTTAATGACTAGAATGTTTTATCATAACAATTTTACACTTGTATATTTTAATTAGATTCTACCAATCCGTTCTTTATTCATCTCTGTGTCAAAATGCACGCAGTATCTTTTGTCCCTACTTTAGTATTTTACACAAATCTCCCGACGGAGTATGCCTTCCTATACTGAAGTCCCGCTGTCACGCTGAGCTCAGCCTTACGTCCACACATCGGCACGCAGCAGCTTCACGGTGCGAACGCGTCGCTCGCGCCTGTGTGAGTTAGGACTTTACTATGAGTCACGCTGCGGCTCGCTGCTACTACGCGAACGTTAGGCGCCGAAAACTGGTTGGACTATACTGTATTACTTACTATATCTTACTACGATTTTTTGGCAGTAGTTCAAGATGCGTAGCTATTATATGTAGTTTTTCTTACATTTATTTGAACAATTGCTAGAACTGTTCTGGTTTATGGTTAATTAAAATAAAATAACCTAAAACTAGGTAGCTTAATATTGCCATTCTTTTAAATGTGATGCAACATTGTGTAATGTAAGTAATCAATAATATGCAAGTTTAGGTTTCATTCAAAATTCTAGCTATGTATATTTTTAATAGTCTTAATCCTGAACTTACAAGAGTTCATTGCATTAAATATAAAAATAGCAACAACCGTAAAATGTATGCAAATGTGTTTATTTTAATTTCGCCTACCCATACCAAAACAGCAGACTTGTCTAAATGGGGAAATCATCCCCTCCGTTGAACGTGCAAATTAACTTCCACCATAAGGTTGTTAAAATAAGGTCGTAATTTGATTGGTAAACGTTTTGTTTTGATTCGGCTCGCGATAATGAAGTGAAATGTGGAAAAGTGCAGCTAAACACAGGAGATATACCTACGAGTGTGTATATCATGTGAAACGGGTTAATGGAAGGGTTTAGTTTGAGAGGCTCTGGGTTCGGTTACCCGGTTGTTGAAAAGGTTTTTTTTACATGGCAGAATGTACGATAATTTTTTGTTTTTAATACGTTGGTTTATAATTTTCTCTATTAAATTACAATACTTACGCATAATTTATTTTATACGTGTAAAACAAAAAGTGCTAAAGTTTCATTCTGCAGATGAAAAATTATTATTCAAATGATAGATTCCCCTGCCGTGGGCATCATTATTATACAATTTGATAGTTTACAATAACTCTATAATTATAGTGTACACACCCCGCACTAACAATAATTTATTTGATCAATATACGTACATACTACATACATTCAAGCGCACCTCGTATGTTTACAACGCACCTCACAAGTTCAGTGGTGCATCCCTTTGTATTAGAATAGATTAGTGATCAACATAGATGGGGATGGAGCGGGTGTACAATGTTTGATTAAAAATAAATCAAGGATCCAAGGTAAAAAAAAAAATTCGATGTTGGTCGCGGTCAGTAATTTCGTAGCTCGTAGCCCGTAGCGCTACGGCGTAGCTCGGTATTCCCTCTGACCTCTACGACCGCTACGGTCTACATATTTTCGGGAATTTTCTCAACAAACAACAAACTGTTTTTATTGGACATTATACTTACTTTAAAACACATCTATAATTTTTTTTGCATAATAAACTTTCAGCTTTCAACAAGCACTTTACTGAAACTGCCGTACATTTTCCGAGCGACTTCATGGAAACAGTTCTCCGACTCATAATACAGTAGCGTTGGTTAATCCTTCCCTCCCCGAGTGAGAGGGAATGTTCCCTTTATTGTGAATGGTGATTTATAACTGCAGGGCCCATGGTCTACTGTTGGCAATGAGTGACGGAACGAATGTGGGATAAACGTAGTATTGTGTAAGATAAGTAGGTCTGTTGGCAGTCATTAGAGAGCTATAGTTGTGTGGTTAATGGGTTTTGTTGTAAATGTTTTCTGGGGGCTAAACCGTGTCATTGTATTCATAGTGATCGTCTCTCATTTGCCACTGTAATGGTAATGCTCAATGACGTAACGCAGGTTCGATTCCCGCGTATTAATTTATATTATTATGGCTTGCGTATGGCGTTATATGTACGTCCCGGGTATGCGTAATTTATACATAGTGTGACATATACATATAGGTGGCATACCCAGCGTGAGGCAACAATATCTTTGTATATTAAATTATCCGCTTTTCTAAAATCTAGTCTTTTTAACTAAGTATAGATGTTTTATATGCAACGCAGTTTAGGTATATTATATTTTGACTAATTTACCAATTGCCTAATGTAAACACACAATCACAACGCAATGCTATTTATACATAGATTAGATACGTATCTAATCGCCTAAAGCACCTACAAATCAATTGGTGAAGGCAGGCGTAATCACTCTAATCTTAATATGTACTGTTTATCCCCCATCCCCATGCACCCCCACCGCCCACTGCAGTGGATGCAGGGGATGGGGCGGCCCCCGATGCATTGTGATAACTTTAATCAGAGCAAATGTATTGAAAGATTACCGCGGCGTGCGAGGGACACTTGATTGAAATAGTTTGGCAATCAATTGTATTGGCGGCGGTGGGCGGTCGCGACTGATGTGGTGGCGACTGATGGTTGGTGGTGCGGGGTACCTACTGGTGCCTCTTTGATGTCTGTTTGAATGCAATTGTTGTCTTGTTCCATTTATGCATAAACTTCTATAGTTACCTCCTGACCAATTTTTATTTTTGGAAAATTGCATACATTAAAATGCATTACTTAACTAGTGGTTGAAACTAGTACTGTACGAGTATGTATAATATGGGCATTCATTCTTACTCTGATCTCCTCATTTATCTCATACCAAGTAAACTGAAACAATGCGCCTTAAACAGCTTTACATTTAATTCGTAATCTGTATGATCAGCTAATTCCACTCCCCCCCGTACAAGGTTATAAATAGCTTTATATCCTTGTTCAGGGTAGTAAGACGTGTGCGTCGCTAAATATTACGGAGACGTTACGAGTATCGTACCGTCGCCGCGTCGCGCACTCGACAGACGGATGGTGCACGGTATTCCCAGTAAGGTTGACAAACACAAATTAACCTGGTGTGCAAAATAGGCGATGCTCGGTTTATGACGGTTGCTTGTAACTAGAGAATGGCCGAAGTCTGAGTTCAGAGGGAGGGCCCCTTTTTCGGTTGTAGACCGACACAGACACGCAGACTAAATTTGTACTTTTTGAAAAATGGTGCACCAATCTTCGTTTATTCATGGCATTCTAACCCCTTACTCATGTCTTCCTACCCGGTTCCTAGGTACCGTTAGTAAGGGACTTGTAAGCATTACGATCCCTGTCCGTGACACTAGAATCTAGCATAATCTAAGTATCTACCTAAATTCAAATACCTAATGATTCCCCAGTATGCAACCACACGTCCGTACGGGGCGGTCTGTCACTGGCCGCCGTGCCTACGGGCCGGCACACGGGGCGATGTTTGCAAATTCATCAGTTATAAATGTTAACGCCCGCGGCGCTGAGGGTTCGGCAGCGACGGTACATATATACGTAAACTGTTGGCGATTGTTTTATGACGGTTGGGATTGCGCATTTCAGTTTCAGGGTTGTTCAGTTTAGACGGGATTTTAAGTTTTAGTGTCAACTGTTTCTCTTATTTCTCCTTTAATCAAGGGCTTCCCCAGGCCTATGGTTATATGTAAAATACTCTTTATAGTAAATCTTATTCTATTTCATTTTCTGTAGGTACTTACTGTAGAATCAGTTACAGTAAGAAGCTCTCGTTGAGTTTCGATCCGGGTCTACTAGGTATTTCCCTTCCCAGAAACATAGGCACTCGCAGATACAACCTAGCAGTATGTAACTAGCGTTTTATGTATCAAGATATAATTGAGTATAAGCACATACACTATGTGTTTCCACCTTGATTCTATCTTGCCATGCAATGAATATCATCCCCACAGATCATACCTATATTACGAAGATCGTAAATCTCAGCGGCGCGCGACGGAGCAATAATAACTCTGATGGAAATAGTTTCCTTCACCCCACCTTTATGAAGACTCATCCAAGAATTTCATTCGCTGCACAGTATGACGTCACAGACATAAGTGTCGCTATGAATTTTCTATACACTCCTGCCGGCTCCCTACCGCAAGGGCTTGAAGATTTATTACCTTACTTATACTAGTGCTCCTTATTAAACGCTTACTCCACGCTTCCGATTCACATGCGTTGTCCCTTTCTAATCGCATAGCGTGTGAGAGGGATGTAAGCTGATTCGAATTATATTTCAAGAATAAGATTTGAAAAGGGAAGTTTAATGACTCTGTTTTGAAGGGCGGTCGTGATCCTGAATCTTTGCAATAATTTTGAATCATAACTTACAAAGCATAGGGTATGTTTTCGCATGTGAAGTAGTGATATTTTATTGTTCACTTAGCAAAACTCTTTACCTGTATAGGAAAACCTTATTTGCTTGAATTCAAGGTCTCTTTTGGAGTAACCAAAACCACTGTGTATATTGTTTGCAAGGTGCAAGTGCAGTCGCTTTGATCCTTATGGTATTGTTATAAAGGTTATTTTCGTATATTGAAATGGTAGTTTTCAGGGCTGTAAACTACTTGGACCTATTATCAATCATTGTTTGTGAATCTAATACGAGTAAGACTCGAGGATTTGAAGGATGAACACAAAGAGTGGTTGCGATAGTTTAGGAATTTCATATATTAGGTGGTTATTTCAACATAGAGCACTATAGATCAACATTTTGATGAGAACTGTCATAACATAACGAAAGCGAAAAGTAGATATTGATAACATATGCATGATTGAGACAACTAGAGAGCAGTGGGCAGACAGGGTGCTTCTACGCTATCTTAAGTGGTCCGTGTTATTATGATTATTTTCATTGTTTTGATTTCGAGTTGCATTTTGACAGAGACGAAAATTTAGTATTGTTTTATATTTACATATCTCAGATATGAAATTACCAAAGATCAGAAAATTCAAAACAGAATGAACATTTACAAAACTTTAAAAAGCTGAACTTTTAAGTGTAGTGTTTATGAGCCAAAGTGTTAGTGAATAGACAGTGAGAAACCGCAACGATGACGGAACACTGGTCGTGGTTGACGGGCTCGCCGGCGGCTGAGTACACCTATAGTCCGCCGACGAGACCCAGTCGGCCACCGCAGAGGCCGCTGGTCAAGCTCGCCACCAGCGCGCATCTGCACACTATAGCCAGGTAAGTGATGATGACGACACAGCTTGCTGGCAAGCTCATTGATAATGGAGTTTTTTTTTTAATTCTCTTTCCTATTCTAAATATTATTACATACCTATTTTATTTTATTGCAATACTTGTTTGCGAAGTTCATATTCCACGTAAAAGGAGAGTATCGAACATTTATTAAACCTTTAGAGAATCGTACACGAATGGTTGTAGTGTCCATATTATGTAAGTAGGTCTAAACAGAGAGGACCTGAGTAGGTACCAAATGTATGTGTTGCGGACAGGACCCTCGTGTAATAAATCGTATCGGTTGACAAAATGACTTAAATACTCGGTCAAGGTAAACAAGTAACAAGGCACTTCATAACTTACCTATACCTTATGAGCGGGTCTGCCGACCACGAGTTATTTTATTAGCATTTTTAAAACTCTTGGGGATCTTTTTCTACCAGAAACACACAAACTCAGTCATATTAATTTCGAAATAAGGGTTCCTAATGTACTGTCTGAACACAAAAATAGAGTGTTTGTCGTGAATGTAAACTCGGCGTTATAAAGTCATTGTTTCCTCACATTTGGTATTCAATGCGTTGTTTTCTTGAAAAATGGTGAATTTCCCATGGAATCCATTTCTTCCAGGAACCAATTTATCTTTGCCTGCATTGATATATGATGCAAACAAAAAGCAACCGTATGCCTTTGGGAAAAGAAAAACATTGCTTTAGAAGAGTTTTCAGGAACGCTGAGTTATTTTCTCAAAGTTGACTTCTATTTTGACTTTTACAAAAACTCATTTCACTTTCTTTTTAACACGTATTCTGTTGGAAAAAGATTCATTTTTCCCTGTCACGTCTACATAGAGAATTTACTAATGGTGTTTTAAAACAAACTTTTCCTTGCACTTCGCGCGGCCACTCAGGCAAAGATTGAGTGTATTTTGAGGTGCAAAAGCTAAGTTGGTCGCTGTGCAGACTGTACGGACAGCTTGATGGATTGTTGCAGTACCTCTGAGGATTTCATTAAACTTGATGTATGGACATGTACATTGTGTATTAATAAGGAATATTGGCAAATATTTCAACAGTAGGTAATGTATACTATGCCTACATATGCGAACCCACCCCCAATATTAGCATTAACATTATTTATTTTTTTAGCTTATTAGTTGCACAGGTAAACAGAACTACAGGCACCCTAAAGACACCTAAAGGCACTCTGGGATTATTCCCTTCATAAAATAAGTTCGGTATTTTTATTCCATCAGCTTATTATGATGTCTTTTTATCTTATTTCATTCGTTTCTTTGCACGAAAAAAAAAGCAGCTATTTTAATTTGTGCACTTCCTGCTGGTGACAAATCCTGTGCTTTGTTATTGTATTCGAGCTGGCAGACTTCGGCAAACATTCGCTTTTCGCCAGCTGCTGCACCCAATTTAGAGACGTGAACGAAATACATCTCATTTTCAACTGTCGGGGAATGTTACATGGTTAGATATACATATATTAGGTATGCGAAAAAACTCCCTAGAAGTGAACATATCACGCGCTATATACTTTAAGTTATGTACGAAAGTTAAAACAATAAAAATAGACATGTAATTTAAAATTCTGAATTTAGCGCATGTTCAAAGCGAAAATCTCTCTCGATTTTATTACCGAATCAATATTTTCCCTTTGTCGTCACACCTGAGCCTTTTATTGTAAAATTATAAAACCACACACGGCACAACTTTATTTGATGGAAAAAACATAAAAATTTACATATAGAATAGGCCGCGGATTTTCGCGGGAAATATTTATTTCTCCCCTGGCAACACTACGTGAGGCGAATGGGGAGTGATCGCGAGGCTGGCAACATCGACTATTACTCATTGTGGTCTCCCCCTTTAGTTTATAGGCTGTATACTGTGATTGTTTTGTCTTTGTGGGTAAGGAAAACAAGATGCCTCTTTTTACTTATTCATTTTTCTTAACAAAATTGGTATACTTACAACTGGTGTTGAGATCGAGATGTATCCCTTTGAACCCACAAAGCGTACTGGAAAGTTCCTTTACGGTCCACAAGATCCCTTTCCATAATAAAAATACAACACAAGCAAGCGCTGACTGACAGCGTGATTACTAATGACTAACAATGCTCCTTTTGCTTCAGTCAAAACTTACAACAACATCCATTTCTTTACCAAATTACCATAAAATCAGGCACAGAACTATGAAAAATCACATTTCTATCCTTACAATCACATTTCTACCCTGTACAAGCACATTTCTACCCTGTACAAGCACATTTCTACCCTGTACAATTTTAACATCATTAGTAGAAAAACACGAACGTATGCTATCAGAATGGTGAAAACCTACAATTTTTCTTGTTTCCCTCCAAAAAACTGTCAAAGTATTCTCATTATTGTTGACAGATAGCTGTAGCCTGCTTAGCCTGTCACGTATGATGGATGGGGAAACTTCACGGTGATTAGTTCCGTCTTCAGGGAAATTAGCGCTTTTAATGATAGTTGTGAAATAACACAGTTTAGCGGTAATAGTGAAGTAACTTAATGAGGTGGGTCCGTGCGAATATGTTTAGACTTGGTTCTACCCAGTCATTCTATGTGCTTCGTTTTTTAAGATAGAAAAATGATTGATATTTTGAGAACCAATATTCTATGACAAGTAGACAAATCACTGGACGAATGCTTAAATAATAACTTTCATTAAAAAAATAATTATGGTATCATCAAAAAATTGTTTTATCAAAGTCAGAAAGTGTCCCTGAATGGGATCCTGCCGTTTTGCCGAAAAGATTTTGCCGAAATTTCACTACCCAAACAAATTTTAGCAACCTTTTTTATACCAATGCAATGTTTGGAATAATTTTAGTAAGTACGCACATTTTCATTTGGTCAAATTTTTACTTGGCAGAATATTATCAACGTTTGTGTGGCTGAGCATTATGTTTATGACGTAATATAATATTTTATTCCCTAAGTCCTGAAGCCTACCTATTTTCTGGTTCGCATTTGTCTAGAAATATTTAACACAATTTTATTTTTGTCTGGAACATGATTCTGATTGACTTTGACTAAAATGAAATAAAATGAAAAGATTGACTGTGACACTTTGACTTTATGATTGACTATTGACTGTTGTAATTATTTCCAAACTCTTATCTTTAAAATTTTTAATAAAATTGCGCCAGCCTCCTTCTTATAGAATTCGAATTCGAATAGGGTAGAAAATAAACTAAAGCAGCATTAAACAAACGATTTAAAACACTTTCAGCTCGTTTCATTGTAAATCGCAGAGTGCTGTACCGCGTCACCCTGAGAGCAATGCATCACGCTTGCACGGGAGCGGGTGGGCAGGGGCACACGTATGGCACCCCACGGCGCAACCAATGGTCCGTGCTATGGGAAACGTGACACGAATTTTGAACTAATGGTGGAAACTAGCCAATTGTTTATACGAAATACGATTTTGTTCGTTTGAAGAAATCTTGGCTCACCTGGGTTTAATCAATGGTTTTGGATTGCAAGACGCGATAGTCGTATTTAAATGTTTTATTACCTTTTTTCGTCGGGTAATGTCGACTCTATAGGATTCTAAACTCTCATTGAGTCAAATCTATTCATAGAACTGTAAGTCATAGTGATGCTATTTTCTATGCGACCTAGCTGATTTTCTGACTTTCCTCTCAATAACATGACTGCTCATTTTAGGCAAAATATTTCACTTCTGGAATCTGTTGTCGATGTGGTAATCTAATATTTTTTATTTAAAAAAATTCCAAATATTTTTGACCAACAATGTAATAACTTACAAATTCTCAATCTGCACGACACGTGTGACATCTTCAACGTAGGTGGTCTCTCAACAGCTGAGCGTGAACACAACTTACGACGCTATATTATTTATAGCCTATTGATTCAGCATAAACATACACTTTATTAAACGTCGGATCTCCTGTCTGCACTTAATAACGTTATAGAAGTAGGCATAAGTGGCCTCCGCCGGCAGTCATTAGCCAAACCACCACGTTTGATATGACTGGCAACATGCGACCACACCACAATTACACACAGCATACGTATTACCTATGTCTTTGGCCAAATCATCAGATTGTAACGTGCAAATGAAAAATTGCTGCTACGCTAACATAAACTAGACCTTATCTGGTCGCGTATAGGGGTTGTTGGAACTGCACATAAGTTGGTTTCCTTAATACCATACAATTGAATAAATTAAAAAAAGTTTTGCTAACATATAAATGTGTGGACGGCTGCTGACGGATCATTTGCAGACAAGATGACTATGAAGTGTTGTTTGTTGCTGGTTGTCATGGCGACCGTCACCAGCTCGGTGATGGGGACCGCTGAGGTGATGAGCCACGTCACCGCACATTTTGGAAAGGCACTTGAGGAGTGCAGGGAAGAGGTAAGTAGTATTAGCATTTCATTTATCCCAGTTTGCCTAAATATCTACTATCAACTAGGATTTTATTAAATCTAGAATAAAATCGGAATCTGCACTCGCACTCAAACATTCGCATTCCAAACATTCGCTTCCACGAACGCCTAAAATATGTCATTCGTAACATGCTTGATCTGAACCACAGAAAATACTTAAGCCCTTGTCTTCAAAGACTCCAGCTTAATAAATCTGGAATAGAAATACCACCATACCTACCGCCATTCATTAAAATGGCGGTATGGTGGTCTCCAAGCACTTTTTATCCAAAACGTATGTATGTTATCCAGTCAGGGTTGTCGGCCGAAGTCCTGGAGGAGTTCCAGCACTTCTGGCGCGAGGACTTTGAGGTGGTGCACCGCGAGCTGGGCTGCGCCATCATCTGCATGTCCAACAAGTTCTCCCTGCTGCAGGACGACAGCAGGATGCACCACGTCAACATGCACGACTATGTCAAGGGTTTCCCTAATGGTTAGTGCTGCTCTTTGAGTATGGTCTTGCAGACATAATATTATACAGGATGTGTGTTTCAGACGAGGCAGTAAGGGCAGCTAGTTTAACCGCCACAGGAAAACGGTCTTAGGAAACTGTCCTTAACTTTTTGAGTAATTGCTATATGTATTTATTTTAATAAAAATGGTAGGTACAATCAACTATAAAATCAACATTTCGTGTAACGTATAAGATTTGGATTTAGCAAAATTCAAAAACAGTTTTACCTAAGTCAAGATATTAAGAAATCATTAAATCTCGAATTAGATGAAATATTGTAGACACTGCAGCAAACTTCTTGTTCGTCTTTCATTAACAGCCGTCAAGAGATCGTGAAGTCACGATCTATTCACGGTTGGGTATTATTTAGTTCATTCAACATCTGAAAAGTCCGTAGAACTTTGTTTAGCAATGCATTCTAAATTATACTTTCTAGTTTAAAAAATGGCATTTCCTTCATGTAATTCGTATTTATTTGGACTGCTACACGGTGAAATATTGTGCTTGTGCACATTATTTACTGCCTCAGTGTACATGCAACTGAAACAAAGGTCACGCGATCCAATCTGTCAGCCATATTGTTTTTTGCTGAATTTATCGCGAAACTAACTGCAAAGTTAAAAGCTAATGTTCCTGGTAAAGGGTTACATAAACCAGACTTTACAAAACCTTAGACTTTACGAAACAAGTAGCTGAAGTAAGACGTGCTTTTAGTACTTTGTCATCTAAGTACATATTTGTTAGCAATGGTGCAAAAACTATAGCAGTAGAAATGTAATTAAAAGAAAAATAAATATGTGGCTTAAGCAGAGAAACGATATTTAATATAGTCACAATAAGTGTGAGAAGCAGTGGTGGCGCCCCGGGACATTAATTTGTGTAAATTATTTCTTTTCCACTGCTCTCAAGAACGGTGATGACAAATATCGTGCGGAAACCGGCTTTTCCTAGAACCAAACGGTTCGAAGATATATTATTATGACATCTATCAACCCGCATTGGGCTCGTGTGGAGGGTTACGGCCTACCCTCTCACCGAGAGGAGGCCTGAGTCCCAGCAGTGGGAACATTATAGGCTGATTATGTTACGTATATGTGATCGGGAATCATAAAATGAATAATAGCGATACTATAACCTTCGCAAACGTACATGGGGCTGCCGATCTCACCAATGATTCTCGCACTCTCGTGACATAATTCATCATTCTTTCTTAAACCACCACAGGCGAACTCCTCTCCGAAAAGCTGGTGGAACTGATCCACAACTGTGAGAAGAAATACGACAGTATAACAGATGACTGCGACCGCGTCGTGAAGGTCGCAGCCTGCTTCAAAGTGGACGCCAAGGGGGCCGGCATCGCACCCGAGGTCGCCATGATCGAAGCCGTCATGGAGAAGTACTGATGATGATGATGAACCGCCTTGATTTGGACTATCGACTGCTTTTGTTAGTGTTAGTAACGCATGTTCAAACGAAAAACAAACAAAAAAAAGTAAGAGTTGTTTTTTTAGTTTATTATATTTTGTTGTAATAATATGTTTGGAGTTTCTTTTTAATACCATTATTGCCTGAATTGACCAAAAACCCATGCGAAACTAATATTCTGCCATATCCTGTGAAACAGCTGAATCACCTGACAGTTTTAGGGACTCGATATAGAATGAATAAATCCTCAAACAGACTGAATTGATTGTGTAAATTCTTTCTTAACTCTATTTTCTACCCATGTACAGATAGCATGCTGTCGTAGCAAGGAATATTGCTGTAACTATAACCAATATTAGGTAGTTAGGTACTAACAGTCTGTTGTTGTGGTTTGCCCAGGAATGTGTTTGTAGCAGCCCGGGTCTGCAGTAGCTATAGGCTCGCCCCCTGTTACATGAACTTAAACTGGTGAAATGTGAGTGTACTTACTAATATAAAAAAAAAACCTATAAACAAACTATATCATGTAAACAAAGGCGCGGACGGCCATGTCCGCGGTAATAAACTAACAAAAAAAATATAAGTGAGTGTACTGTCGGGTACACCTCTGCCTAACCCTTCGGGGATCACAGGCGTGAACGTTACGTCAGTAATACAATATGCTGTACTCAGAGCGTCTGCAATCTAGCTGTCAGAACCCAAACGACTGGAATATCAAAGAAGCCCGAAAATTATACCAAAGTGAACTGTAACCGTTGACATATACCTAATCAAAATATATAATCCTCCATATAAACATATAATCCTAATATATCCTACTAATATTATCTAAGTGAAAGTTTGTATGTTTGTAAATAATCACGGAAATGTAGCACACAGATAGTTTAAAACCAACCCTTTTCTCTCGATAGAACGTTCCCGTAGGATAATTTCCGACAGCCACGGGGGCGAAGCCGCTGGCAAAAGCTAGTAATATAATAGTATATCGTCGTCGTGCCGACGTTGATGAGCTGGAGCAGGCTGTTGCAGTTGGTGAAGTTTAACTTGGGCATGTTGGTCAAGTTACTATTTCTTTACTGTCCTGTAAAACTTAATAGAATTCCTTCACAACACATACCTACTTGCCAAGTGTATGCAGGAATTTATTTAATGTCTCATTGTTTGTATGGAAACTTGAAAGCATATCTTAAACAAGATCATTATTTTCATAGAAAATATTGAAAAGGGCATAAATACTCGTAGAAATACATACACTTACGCCAGATTCCAAAGAGAATTTCTCATAAAGTATTGACAGAAATATTTTATGATGTCACGAGCATAGTATTTTCAAAGCCATAATTTGAAGGAGCATGTTGTTTCGAAACCATAATATTCTTAAAGTTACAGTCGTCGTTTTTTCTTCTAATCATGTAGGTACAGTCGACATAATAAAACCTTCGTCGATTTTCAAATTATTTCCTTTATCATGTCAGGACAGTGATTCCTTGGAAGCAACCACGCTGAACAGAGTACTAATTAGAAAGCAATATAAAATAACTTGAAAACATGGATCAAAATAGCCCAACCACCAACAGCTTTCAACCACTGTCCAGTTGACATAAACCTAAAACCTTCTGAACCTGGTTCTTTTTAATAAAGGATAAAAAAAATCTGCCAAATTTTATCCAAATCCGTCCAGGCGTTTTAGTGTGAAAGAGTAACAAAAAACATACAAAAAATCAAATCTTCTTCTATTTAATCTATACTTATTACTCTAGACAAATTAATTCCTGTTTATTTCTCAGTGTCACATTTTTAATTGTCAACTGCTGATATATGATAATACCGGGTTTGTAAAGCAGATTCTATCGAGCACGGAGCAAACAAAAATAGACCTTAAGGTGACGAGCGTTTTTTTTTCTGTGACTGCAGCTGTAATATTTAAGTAGCTACACCTGAATAAGCTGAAAGTCAAGCCAAACCACATAAACCGGGACATTTAATATTAATACGCCTAAAGTTGTACACGTCGGATATTCTTAAGAAAAAAAAAAAACAATTATTATACCACACAACGAGTATGAATTATTGATAAGAGAAATCAACCACAGAATAACGAATAGTACTTGTGTCAACAGAGAGCTTCATGAATGAAACGAATTTTCCCATTGTATCTGTTGATCAGGCGCTGTATCACTGTATAAGAAGTCACATGGAACTACAAATAATAGCTTGTTCAGCACTTCATTTAAATTTCCATGAATGAATCCACTACACTAATTAAACCACGTCTAATCAAGCCGAGGGCCCTCATTGTCATGTCGCCATAACGCCTAATTAACGCAATAATTAAGCATGGATATAAGCTTGTCCATCCGATGAGCCGCCACAATGGCGCTGCATCGATCGCCCACCATGTCGGCACGCCTGGCGCTGGTGGTGATCGCCAGTCTGTTCATCGCGGTGGAATGCTCTCAAGAAATCATGAAGAATCTGTCCATGAATTTCGCTAAGCCTTTGGAGGACTGTAAAAAGGAGGTAAGTTTCTCAAAATTATGTTTTAACTTTATCTGAAGAGAGGTAGCCTATATTATTATACCCCTGAGGATTTTTGTCAGAAGCTTGTTCAAGTAATAGACATAGTTCTTTAAGCTTGCCCCAACAATCCTGCCCGAAAGATTATCTCATCCAGCTATGCGCAAATTATTACGACTATGCAAAGCATTACCCCCAGAATTACATGCTTCACTCCTAAATTATTGTAGATGGACCTCCCGGACTCGGTGACCACAGACTTCTACAACTTCTGGAAAGAAGGCTACGAGTTCACGAATAGACAGACAGGCTGTGCCATCCTCTGCCTCTCATCTAAACTGGAACTGCTTGATCAAGAGCTGAAGCTGCATCACGGGAAGGCGCAGGAGTTCGCGCAGAAACATGGCGCTGGTTAGTTCAGTCCTATTTATAGCATTATGAACCATTTTGACTAGGATTACAGTGTGCCTATGCTTCAATTTCGTGTGAGGTACACACTTGATCTTGAATTAGCATATAAAGCACTAACCACTTTAGAATAATCTCCGGGTTTTCTAGCCAATCAGCCCCATATCGTCGATAAATAAAAAGCTGTATCAAAATGACTAGATATAGTTCGATAAGGGAGTGCTTTACAAAATTAAATTGTGAGTCAGCGAGATTTCCGAACGGTTGAAGCGGAAAATTGAACAGAAACTATAGGTAATGTTACGCAATTTCTATTGAAAAATAACTCAGCATAATGTTGTCCTACATCAGTCTCTAAAATAATATTTAATGTATATTATGTGAACTATGATCATCACCATTTGCGATTAATCCCCAATATGTTTTAGTAATAACCGCAACAGCAAATGGCGACGTATCATTTTCAATTCAAACAAATCGTAATTCCTAATTTCTCAGTGACCTTTCCGCCATACGTTTTGATCTCCATATAAACATCTTTTATTCCCTTTAACAATCCCTCAGACGAGGCCATGGCGAAGCAGCTGGTGGGCCTGATCCACAACTGCTCGGAGACAACCCTCGAACCGGCCGACGACCCCTGCATGAAGACGCTAAACGTAGCCAAATGTTTCAAGGCCAAGATCCATGAGCTGAACTGGGCGCCAAGCGTGGAACTCATTATGGGAGAAGTCTTGGCTGAAGTCTAGCATGACGCCCTTGGTCCTTTGATATACATTTTCTTCTCTTCGTCGTAGGGAGGCCATCATTGCATGTTATAGTGACTCTGTTGTTCTGAATCAAAATACAGTGCTTCATCTGCTTCAGTTGTGTTGCTTTTGCGCTTTCAACTAGTGGTATTACATAAATCATAGTCTTTTTTTTATTAAATGTAAATCTCTATCAGGAAAACATTTACCAGTGCTCATACAACATTAATTAAATGTGCGGTGTTATGATGTAAATCCGATTTCTTTCTGTTTCTACTTAACGACCTGGCTTGTTAAATGGACTAGTTAGTTATTTTTTAAATATTAAGTTGTTCGTGTGAAGAATCTCCTGCCTCGCCAGTTTGCATCAAAGGGAATGGGTAGATTATAAGCTGCAAGTGCTTGATGTAATATTATAAAAAAATTACATCATTGTTTTGTTTTATTGATATCCTTGGTTGATATCAGACTTCTCTACACCTATTGTTGACATGCATTGATAGTAGAACCTCCTTCATACAACATGTTGCTATTAACTAACTACTGGGGTGCGCTAACCTTACAATAATAACTAGGTACAGCTTTATTTACTGCATAACGCATCGCAAAAATACTGAAGTTCTTTTTATGTTATAGTGTAGATTAGAGTAGGCTATATTTTTTGTTTTTATTTTATTTTTATATAGGAAAATTAGTGAAGTAGTTATTATTTGTAAATGTATTATAAGTACTACTAGTTTTTTACGTTTTTCATAGTTTTAAATTGCATATGTTAATTTTAAGACCCCGCTATCGCATTACGTACAACCTGTAATGATAGTAATTGGAGATTTTTAATAAATAAATAGTATGCAACATACGTAACGTATTTAAAGCGAGAGAAGTTCAGCCTCTCTTGATTAAAGTGATTTTCGAGATCATGAAATAACTGAAATGAAATTGTTTATTCTGTAAATAGGATATCGAAATCACTTTTACAATCATATCATAAAAAAATATTAAAATAAGCTAGACGAGTCGGCGTTTTCGATCTGACTACCCTAAGAAAAAAAGCCAAAACAAACTCCGAGGTCACAGTCTCTTTTAAAGCCCATATATAATCCTGATCAGATCATGTGAAGACCATCTAGATTGGTTTCTGAAATGGTCTTTGGAGGAAAGGACCACACAAATTTGAGTGAACCAGTCCAGTCAGTGCAAGCATTCGTCAGTGCTCGTGTAGCTCAACTCAAAACATTAGGAGCTCAACTCTCAGGGTTGGCCAACGATCTCCCATCGAACGCCAGACTGCTGCTATATTACATAAAACGATTCCAAAATTGGTAATCACTATACATCTCAAACACAAATCCAATTAACAAACTAATTATTCCAACACGTTAGCCAATCATTTTGATTTCTTCGCCATTCACAACATTACAGCTGCCACCATTATGAAGGGTAATACTGAAGTTTTTGGAACACTGGTCGAAATAAAAACCGTTTTAGTATTTTGTTCATTGATATTGTCAGGTGTGGGAAAAAATGAGGAGTCGGTGATTCAGGCCCTCAGCCGCAGTATCGGTGACATGGTGATAGAGTGTCAGGTCGAGGTACGTTTAAAAATATATATAGAGCGAGCTTTTGCCCGCGGCTTCGTCTTTGTGTATTTCATAATTTTTTAATTCAATATTCTATGAAGAAAAGTAGCCTGTGTCCTTCTCCAGGTTCCAGACTGGCTATCTGCCAAACTTAACTATCGGTTAAAGGTAACAGACAGACAGATAGATATACTGTCGCATTTATAAAATTATGAATATGGAAAGAGTGAATAAATAGAGATAGAAGAGAATATTAATAGATACTGCATAGAGATAGAAAGAGGTATGTAGAAAGTTCAACTAAGAGACTAGGACAAAACTCATCATCAAGCTGGACGAGGAGGCAGGCGACTGGGCGCCGGCAGACTTTAGAACATAGCATCCGGCTGTTTTAAAGATCTCCTAGTAATCTAGGTACTTGCATAGAATCTAATCGCCTTCGTTTGCAATGCTTTTATAATTTATTCATATGTCTATTGGTAACATAGACTTAAATTATCGAAATATCCGTCATCTAAATCTTTATCACCAAAATCTTCAGTTGGAGTTCAAAAATGACGTAATTCAAGATTTATTAGACTTCTGGGATGAGAAGAATGAACTCCGAAGCACAGACCTGGGCTGTGCCCTGGTCTGCGTATTTGAGAAGAATGAGTTCTTGAATGAAGATGGCACCCAGGTGCAGGCAGCCAATGTGGATGCTTTCTACAGGTCGGCAGGTGCTGGTAAAAAACACCTTTGTTTCCATTGACTTATGTACCTCAGTCATGTTGTCTCAGTGACGTATACTTACAAGCAGCAGGGTTGTGTTCTTCGCCACAGGTAGTGCCTTGTGCCTTGTAGTCACCGGGAGACCAACATGGCTTTGATTCGTATCGCCTCTATTATCAATCTACGCTTCACTTAAACCAGTTTTATCAGACACTTGACAATTTGTCAGCCTTTCAGTGTTCCTGTAACAACAATCCAAATTGACTTCCACCCTCGATATGTGCCCGTTTTTGTCATGTTCATTCTACCAAATTATGGCAAAGATAAAGTGCCAAGATCACTTTGTGACTTGGTCACATTAACTCGTTATGTGTCAACGTTGCAGTTCTGACGTTGCCATTTGCACCATATACGACAAGGTTCTAAGTATGGTTACTGCGGCGCTCAGTCCACGTACATGAAGTGCATCGTATAAACTTATTCGTAATTGCATCAGTCTATGATCAAATCTAAGAATTGGTTAGCCAAATAATTGCCCACTTTCAGACGAGATAATGTCGCGCAAAATGGTGGAACTGTTCCAACTATGCAAGAAATCCACGAGGGCTATCGAGGACATGTGCGACAGTGCGCTGGAGATGGCCAAGTGCTTCCGCTACGGCATCTTCCAGATGCACTGGGCGCCGGACCGGTACTATTGGAACCGGACTGAGGTTAACCTTGACTCTAATGTTCACTAAGCTTTTCAGAAGTTGTCAGAAATAAATGTATAAAATGCTTTAATGGTATCAATCTATCTGTGTTTTATTTATTTTATTTTATTATTTTTGGGTGGCTTACAGCTATCAAATATGGAAGTAGTAGTGAGGTAATTGACTACAAGCTATTTATAAACCTCCACAGTTAGCAATAGAGAATTGTTGTACACATTTTCAAATTGAGTAACTATTCGTTAACTATAACACTACGTAAAACATTAAATTACTTTATCTCTTTATCAGAAACAATATTCTACTGTTTAACAAACAAATCGATTGAAGGGTGTTTATTCTTAACAATTTTATTAAAAACTTTGACTAAGAACCATGTAAGAATTGCTACGGTAAACTGTGCGAGCCTTACGGTCGCACAGTTTAGAGTTTAGAGCACGAAAAAGATTTCTCAAACGAGAATGCCGAGGTGGAACATTCAGAGACAGCTTAGAAAGAAGTTCAGGAAAATCAATCCTTTATTGCGCTATTTTCACTAGGAACCGAAAGTCAGATATATTTCTCCGAGCTACCAGTGGAATCAAGCGCATCGTCATTGTCACTCAGGGAAGGGATTAACATAGCTTAATTTTTTTTATTAAAATATATTTTATAAAATATTATTAATAAAATATGTTTAAGTTAGTACTGTGTCACCCATATGGTGACACAGTACTAACTTGAACATATTTTGTCATGAGTGACCAGAAGATGTTAAGGCTTATAAGCAGCAACGACATGACCTGCCAGCTAGATCTCGTCCTTAGGATAATTCTTAATACAGATATTTATGCTTATATCCTCCGCTTTTTTTCTACTCCGGATAAGTTATCAGGCAGTGTGAAACATGCCCTTGCAGTGCATTCGATATTGTTCACTAATTTTAATTGAACAAGTAACTCATGCCTACGGACAAAAGATCACCGATAAATTCCGCGACCGTGCTAACTTTTTAATAACCCGTTATTTGCTGACACCAAGTACGAAACCACCTCATCATCAAACCACAAATTACCACCTGGTGTTAACAATTATACACCATCGGTAACAAATCTGGTATATAAAGGACAAAGTTACACTTCTCACATGGACAAACCTTGTAAGAAATGAGAAGCAACAACATCATTTTCACGCTCGTGATGATGGCAGTGGGAGTAAGAGAGATAGAACCATCGAAGGATGCTATGAAGTATATCACTTCAGGATTCGTCAAGGTTTTAGATGAGTGCAAGAAAGAGGTAAGTGGCGGCATTAAACATGTTCAAGAACATCTATGTGACGAGAAAAATGTATAAGCGTCGAGATATTCTTATGCCGGAATTTTCTTTAAAGGTCCTCTTGTTTTCGTCACATTTTCCCTTTATCAGAATTCATCTCTTGTCGAATAAAAACCTTTTCATACTGAAAATTGACAGCGGTTCTCCGGCAGCAAATACATTCATCATTTCAAGAGTTGTCACCCATCCTTAATTCTTCTAGCTAAACATGAACGACCAGATCATAGCTGACCTGTTCCACTACTGGAAGCTGGACTACACGCTGCTAAACCGGGACACCGGCTGCGCCATCATCTGCATGAGCAAGAAGCTGGACCTGCTGGACGAAAACGGAAGGATGCATCATGGCAACGCGCAGGAGTTTGCTCTCAAACATGGCGCTGGTTCGTAAAACCTTCATCCCCTTATTAATAAACGCGGATTATAGTTACGCCAAACTTAATTCTCGAAAAATGTATGGTTAATCTGAAGATATATAATACCCATAGGTTGTAACTTTGCTCCGAGTTTGTTAATAAGGGAGTTGAAATGTTTTAAGAAAAATACATAAGGTTTGTGATGGAAAAAACGGGGAGATGGTCGAATATATGTGTGTGTGAGATTTCTCACACTTATTTATTAGTCAACTAGTATGATGATGATGTCAATATTGACGGGAAGATTGATAGTAAAAAGTGTTTCATTATTTATTTATAAATTTATACTTTATTGCCCACCAGAAAAATATATAACAAAAAATAAATTAACTACAAAACAGACAATAGGCGGCCTTATCGCTTTCTAACATCTTTTCTGTGAGTTTTTATTTTAAAAAATGAAACAAAAAATACAGGTGAAGAAGTAGCTGGAAAGATAGTGGTCATCATCCACGAATGTGAGAAGAAGTTCGAGCGAGATGACGACGAGTGTCTGCGAGTGCTAGAGGTGGCCAAGTGCTTCCGCACCGGCATCCACGAGCTGGACTGGCAGCCCAAGGTCGAGGTCATCGTCAGCGAGGTCCTCACTGAGATATAGGGAATAAACCTGGATAGAATGACAGTGTTTTATTTTATCGTTCCTCTTCTAAGAATTGAGAAGTCTTTATTTATATTTGGGTGTTACAGTTCTTGTTTTAATTTTATGATTTTACAGAATCTGGTGGTGGTTGAATAGAAAAAGTATTGGAAGACTACCTCTGTATCCAACCAACATATGTATTTTTTACATCCACAATAATTTGTTACTTGGTTTTTGAGAGGTGGTAAACGGTGACGGTTTAAAAAAAAACTGCTGTTGTGTTGCTACTTAATGAATTCTAACATCTTAGCTTATTTACGTGCAATAAAACGTTAGAACACTCACTTACGTATCATGGAATAGCAATTGGACATGTGTAAAATAACGTCAAACAAACACTTTGTTCGCACAATGGGTACATATTCTAGCCCACAGCCAAGTGCCCAGGATAAGTGCTGTGAACACACGAGTACAAAGCAGTGCCTGCCGTTTATTACTCCTTAGAAGGCGTGAAGTTAACCTTTCTCTTGTACATCGCCTTTCACTGCGTAATGGAAATTAATGTGATCGGTTGAGCACTGACCATAATATTATATCGAACGGGAAAGAGAAATATGATTTCACTTTTCATAAATACTTGTATTGTCTTTTACGTCGGTGGTAGGTGCATGGCCTTTGTTATTAACGCCGATACCCTTGTTCACAAACTAAACTAAATTTAAGTTCAGTGCATCTTTTTCTTTCTATTTCATTAAGAAAAGGACAGAAGATAAATATTAGTTTAGTCCTGTCAAATCTAGATACTCCATAGACAAGTTAAGATGTGATTAAAAAATTGACTACTAAAAATATGTCAATTTACGTCAGGTGCTGACTATTTGACAGGACTAAACTAATGTTTATCTTCTCTAATAAGTAGAAAGAAAAGTTGCATTGAACTTAAATTTCATTTCAGTTGTGAACAAGGGAATCGGCGCCGATAGCAGGTTTTTTTTATTAAAATGTATTTAAATGGTGAAAATATTAGTGTCGAGTCGTGCCTTCATTTGCAACTTCATGTTCAGGGACTGCATCTACAACACAGACAAGAGAATTTTTAATTTATTACTTTATTCTCTCCTTTGAATTTGTTAACTTAAACATTATTCTTAATAAGACAAATAGAGCATCAGAGAGAGGCAGAAGTTTTGCTGTCACCTGTAACCATTAGAAGGCATCAACGCAGGAAGCTACAATTTAACCATTCTTCAACCTGTGAGGCACTAACCCTCTCAGCAACTCCACGACACCCACACTGCCTAACCTTCCATCAACCCTAAACAATAAACCGCTCCACGTAAATCGCTTCACACGGGATAACCCTGCGCCGCCACGTGAGAATCGGTGCGGTTAATTGCCCCATAACTTCGGACTATCGTCGCCATTACGCGACAGCACAATCGCGGCGTGCGCTTGCGCTGCATGCACTACCACCAGACGTAGAACTGTACATAAATGTGTACAGAAGGTGGATGACATGAGGGGTTGGAGCTGTAAGCTATATTGTGTTTAGAAAAGCTGCCATTACCTCAATCGAAATGAGATCGTACAATCACGTGATAGGCCAGAGGTTAGAGAAGTATGTATGTAGTCACATCAGGCTTGTTGCTCTTTGAAAAAGATAGGTAGTGGCTAAGAATTTTCGTCTGGGCGGCCAACTTCAGCGGAGACTAGCCATCGACGCAGGAGATATTATAGTGCAAAACAGGCGCAGACATAGGTGCACTCTTCCCTCACTCTCATAGTCGGACAGTCGCATGTACACGACCGGAAAGCGATTAGGTGCAGGAGCAACTGCTGCTTTCCAAGGCACGCGCGGCTGCACTCCGGGCTGAGACTGAGAAATGCCTAATGGAAAAACCAAATAACACTTTGCTCGAGCTGAGAGTCGAACTCAGGTCCCCACGTCCAGCAGTCGCGCTCGCGACCACGAGACCATGCGGCAGTCAGTTACTGGCTAATTGAGTACCCAAAAGTTTTTCACTTTTTGACGCATAATCAACTTCTTAATTGCTTTACCACCCTGCCAAAAACTGCCAGTAAATTGAAACTTCACTGAGATTGAAACTATCTCGCTGTCACATTAGCAAATACAACTTGTCGGTTTATGACGCGCAAGTGAAATTGAACCTTAGGGTGGTAACGCAATTACGAGGTCGACTATACGTCGAGCGAGTCCCTCTGTGTTTGTAACTGTTGTAAGCCCATTAATACATGTATATACCCATTGATGTTCGGAACCGTTCTATTTGCCTTTACCGTAGTCAAGATTTATGTGCGATGAATCACGTGTGTCGCTAAGTGCGCCTTCTGCCCCTTCCTTATTCTTTGTCCACTAAGCATGCAGCGTTAATCGAACTCTGATGTAGTGATAACGGCGAGAACAGATTTACTTGGTGTTTAGATAGTTTTGTCTCTACAGTACTATAGAGTACCCCTTAGGAGCACTATAGTGTAGCTCTTTGAAAGGTTGTTCGAGGTGCTTCACCTCCTTGATGAGCCGACACACAGTGTTTTGTCACCGGGATTTATTAAGGCTCATTATTAATATCAATGTTATCTTTATCGGTATATGTAACTTATCTGTTTTTTAATGAATCATTGATTCGATAGAGAGGGAATAATAATCATTAGCCAGATGTTGGAGCTTAAAGAACATAAGATGACTATAGTAAGAAGACATATTAAGTTAAATTGCAGTTGGATATCAATGATCATCACTCTATTCGAGCTTTAGTAAAAAGTTTAAGTTAAATTTTAGACCTTTACCTACCGCTTAAGTTGTATAAAAAAGCTTGAATTATGAGCAAAACAACTGAAGTTCAGTTTTTAAGATTGGAAAGCTAATTCCCGTAATTAAAAACATTCAAAATCTAGTCGCAATCTCATCTCAGCGGTAATAATCTATGTCAAAAATGTAGGGAAATTAGAGGTATTTTTGACTGGTTGAGACTGAGATCAGACTGAGAACGTTCTTAAAATTACGAGAATTTACCCTCTGATCATTAATCAATGCCTTGTTCTCGGATCTTTTACCATCTCTTCAAGTCATTCAATTTTACAATTCTGCAATAAAATGGTAGCAATCTGGACCGTCTCTGAAGACGCGCACATTCCGTCAGCGGGTCCCGTATAAGCCAGCTCGACAAACAACACGTGCTCGGCGCAGTTAAATCTATTTGAACGCGGCACCTGAGACCAGGCGTTATTTACTTTTATTGCGGAACCCTAACTGTGCACATTGAATAAGTATATTTTACAGAAGTGTCACTGACACTTATATGTTTATATGAATCTAAATAAGTTTAGGAACCTATATACTTTACAGAAAATCACATGGCGCGGTTTTATAACTCAATCGTTCAACTCTCATATTCTTTCTTATTACCCTGTGGAGGATGGTCACCGCGAGTTTCCCGTCTTTTCTAGATTTAAAACGTTAACTTCTTCGTACAGCGTTATTGCGTAGCATACTCACAGTCTCACTATTCATTTTGACTTTAATTGAATAATAATTAGGTAGCAGTTGTAGAGCTGGCGAATTTTTCAATCATATGAAGCAATGGATTACGAGTTCCCTTCAAAATCCTTTGGCTTGTGATATAAAGTGTGTAACGTACGTGGGGTGCTAAGGAATTGGTGTTGGATATTAAGTGGAATGTCTTATTGGGTGGTCATCAGTTTTGGTCACCTCTGAAAAACTATCTGACAAAATACTGTCACGGTATTGTTCCCGAGCTCAATCAAAGTGGACCTTTTTCAGTTCCCTCCTTACATTGGAAATATGTGACTAGAATGCGATACTTTTCCTTATTTATAATTTTATTTGTATTTGTCGGCGAAGCTATACAGCGATACAAGACGCAGGTGCAAGGTTTTATTGTCGATTCACAAGACGTGCGGCTTATTGAATCGCAAGGTTTGTGCTTATTCAGGGGGACTTTTACATAATCTGTTCCATAGTTGTGCACTAGATACATTTAGTCAAGAAATACAGGCATAAGTAGAGCTTTTAAAGATGTTTCGATGTTTCTTCTCAGACTAGTCTGCTAGGAAACACCGAACTCATCTAATTTTAATCAGAATGATAGCGTTATTTTAACCCAATTTACAAGATAAAATAAAAAACATTTGGAGAAATCATTTAAAATGACAGCACAAATGACAACAGCTGACAATTTGTTAAAGTTTTTCTTATTATGAATGCATATTGTGGTCTTGCGTTTATTAATGGAACAGCATGCCCAACCTTTAACTATTAATTTTCAATATGCCCTAGCAAAATACAACTTTTGACTCTTATCGATCCATGATATTTCTTGCGAGTCTGGTAAACACGTGTGCGTGTGTAAATCCACCTTGAGCCGTGATATATTTCCTGTTGTTCTCAGTATTACAGCAAGCATCAGGAGTTACTGGGAACAGTGATAGCTTTACGGCTTAGTTGATTGTACGTGAAGGATTCCCCACTGTTGGCCGAGGAACAATGGGACATTGGGATAATGATATCGGTTCCCGATGTCGGTATAGCTCAGGCGTGTCAATGTTTTTCTAATATTTTATTTATTTATTGTCGTGTTGTACATAAACATGATGGTGTTAAAAGTAATATTTAACACTGCATGTAAAGGAATATTCCGTTTATTGTAAACAAAACAAGACAAAATGAACTAAAATAATGTACTTTATTTTAATAGAAAGAATTCTAACACATAAGAGAGAGAGAGAGATATTGGTAATAATAAGTTATAATCAATAAGTAAGAAATAAATCACCGCCACCTTCCAGGGACTATCCCTGACGGTTAGTATCAATATTATAATTTTTTTACTAACAATTAAAAAGGCGTTGCTTATTTGATTTAAGCCAATTTGAAGAACCAAGCGAGGACCACAAAAACTTATAATAACTAACAATTAATTCCTCCAATAGCTTTCCTCAGTAATTAGTACAGTCGACCTCGTAATTGCCTTATCACTAAGGTTGAATGTCACTTGCATACACGTCACGTCACAAAATCGACTTTTTCCTTTTAAGACCAATGTGTTATTGAAGGTTCAACTTACTGGGAATTATTGTCAAAAGTGGTAAAGCCATAACCAAGTCGATTTTACACTGCTAAAAGGATCTGTTGACGCTCGAATGAGTTGACAGGGGCGCTGTTGGTAACCATTTGTTTGCAAATGTTTTGTGAAAAGAATTGCTAAAAAAAAAAAGAAAGCAGCGTTAGTTCCGAATTCGGACACGCGGCAAAAGATCCTAGTAAAGCTATACCTAGCTCTTTGAAAATGGACACCTAGCTTTGACGTTTTGAATATTCTATTTGAAATAAACAATCCTTGCCTTTAGTTTTGTTCTTCCTCTTTCCTTTCCACGTTCCTATTTCGCCCTCAAGTTCTGTTTCCTCTCCCCACCACCTGTTTCACCTACACAGCAGTCATAATCTCTTCCATGGCGACCTCCATGCTGGGCGCCCACTTCAGCTCGTGCATCTTGGAGCGGAAGCACTTGGCCACCTCCAGCGTGCGGCTGCAGGGGTCGTCGACGGCTTGATGCTGCGTCTCGCAGGCGTGGATGATGCCCACCAGCTGCTTGGCCACCTCGTCGTCTGTACAGTACGAGGGATTTTCAGTTACAGATATTTTAACGCCTTAAGTTATCTACCTAAAGCTATTTTAAGTAGTTGACTAAATGGAAATCACTTAATTTGTTATCCTTGCTGCAATAGTGAAGCAGTATAGTTATATAGCAGATTAGTTATATTGTACCTTTTACAGTAGATCTGTTTACTTTTAGGTATTCTTAATTGCATTTTCACAAGCTGCCTGCCAACTATAGCTCGTTATTGTTAAGCTTTTAAATTGCTTCCTTCTTTCTAGTTGGTAAACTTTATAATCGACAACTAAGGAGGAGGTTCACTAACTGTTAACTAATGTGCTATGTACTTAGTTTCATCATATATTCTAGAATGTTATAATCGACATACCAGCTCCATGACTCTTGGCAAACTCTTCGGCCTTCCCGTGGTGCATCTTCTGGTCGTCTCCTATCAGGTCCAACTTGGAGGCCATGCACATCACCATGCAGCCCAGGTCGCGGTTCACCAACTCGTACTCCTCGCGCCAGAAGTTATACATGTCTTGCATTATATGCTCGCCCACATTCAGCTGGAAGAAAAATATGCGTAAATCTTGGAATCGTATTGCTGCTATAAGAAGCGTAATGGTCAAATTACATTACACGCGTACATCGCGCATCGTGTCATGCGTTCAATTTAGTTTCGAAGGTTGACAACACAAAGATTTCGGACTAACACAAGCCATTTTGCAATCATCAAAGCATTTGTATGATCTACCCGTAAATGTCCCAGAATGAAAACTGTGAGCATTTACACAATTCTCAGGTTACAGTAAGTATTAAAGTTTTACCTCAGTTTTACACTGATCCACAACCTTCGTGAATCCTGAACTCATCTTCGAGATCAGCTCCTTGGAAGCCATCACCGAACTTGTCATAAACATGACGCAGATGAACGCGAGTCGCGATCTTGAATCAGCCATTTTGAATAATGTAGAGATCTTTACCTTTTATGGCTTTTATAGTCTAGTAGTGCCTGGAATAATTGTTTTAATTGTCAGTCTGTTGTAATGAATAGGTGAATGTAAGTTAATTACCGAATGTATGATTAGTTTTGTCATGATGTTTTTGTTCAGCGCTCGTGACGTCATCACTGCCGTGCAGGGAATGGTCATTAGAATTAAGTTGCACGTGAACTCGTGGCGGAGGTGGTTCCATTCAACCCGATTGTTCTGCGAATTTCCTTGTGTTTTGTTGGAAAATTAAATGAATTAGTAAAGGCTCCACAATACGTTATTAGAATCGTTCTGAAACTATTTACTGTTCTTATTATTTACCTACTTTATAATAAACACCTTGTACTTTTTAAGGTAGGTACCTAGTAATTCTACATTTTGTGGCCATATAGAACTTTAAAGGCTATCTCTTCGGAAAACAGACGTGATGCATGCAATTGTTTTATTCCTCCACAGTTATGTGGGTCAACGTGGCACACATTAGCTCCATCGAGCTAGTCGTTCAATTTACTTAGTCTAAGCTTAATATGTGACATAGCTATACCTATTTGAATGTCCATTGTCTCCTACTCAGAGCTTCATTATGAACGCACACCTCGTGCGCGAGCAACATAACGGATGTGCGACGTCCTTGTGTCGACGACCCGCGCTTCGCAGAACTGGTGTATTAATAGCTGTGTTGGAGGAATGGGTCACAGACTCAACTAGGATTTTCCATTTTTGTCACAGGGAAAGCTTTATTATACACCTAGAAATAAAAAGTACATACCCTTCTAAACGAGCGCATTTGGGGAAGTGATATCCCCAAGTCTGTTTCCGCCGCCGATAGGTTGCGTATGATTCCTAACTTAAAAGATAGACACATAAGTGTTGCGTCTTAGATGTCTCTGTAGAGTTACAAAAATAAGTCTACCATTCCTGAAACATGGCCGGGTTTATGAACCCAACATCTGCCTAGCCTTTTCCCAACTATGTTGGGGTCGGCTTCCAGTCTAACCGGATGCAGCTTAATACCAGTATTTTACATGGAGCGACTGCCTATCTGACCTCTACAACCAGTCTTACCAAGGGGTATCGTATTACCCAGTAACTGGGTTTATGAACCCAACAAAAACATTAAATAAACAATCGCAGTCTGTACCAAACAATAGTGTGTAACTCCATAAAACTTATTAATCCTCATACAGCTGGTGATGGTGATGGTATCGTTAATTATCCGCGCAAGCGACACGGCTATGTGTTTAGACGAACATTAGCTTGATAGCTGCTGGCTCCCCGCTGTGGCGCGTGGTTGCGTTGACTAAGGATTTCTAGGACTAAGAATTGAAAAAAAAATACTTTGCGACTTTTTCAATTCATGTACTTTTTGAGTTTATCTTGAAATTGAAATTGTTTATTGAAATAATTGATTTACATAAAGGTTTACAAAATAGGGCCTTAAACGAGAGGTAGGTAAGAAATAATTGGATTCTTCCTTGGATTGGATTGTATTGGATCTTGGACATTATCTTCTGACATCGGTAAAGGAAAAAATCGCGAGGAAACCATTTTGTTGTAATATGAGTCAGAAATCGCCAACCGCAAGCGTGGTGATCAATGCTTGCCTTCTCAAGATGAGATGAGTCGTTGACCCTGCAGTGAGACAGTAACAGGCTGGTAGTATACACTGCGCCCGAACCAGACGTGATAATGAGCTGATCACATGACAAGAACATAGAATGATCATGATTACGTCAGTGCTCTTGTAAACAGAGACTTCATTGCATGACCGCTCAACCCCTTATCGGCTAGTAGTACATAGGTAAGCTGTGGGAATTTGCTTTACCACGTTTATGGACTAATATGTTAGAAATCTTAATTATTTATTGTTTTGTCAACACTTGCCCGGTTTTTATCTGAGCCACCTTTTTCGAAAGCCGTGGATGTCCCGACCCGTGAGCCATGTGATGTGTGTGATTCAATCTGAGACTAACGATGAGTCTTCTTTACGTTATCTTTATTTGCAATTTGTTTGTTTCTTTTGTCGGAAGTTATTGTCGTATCGTACACACAATGTAGCCGCTCCCTCCGTAAGTCTGCCTTGCTAATCTGGTCACAAATAACTCTCCATTAAATCAGCGCCACCGTCTGCTGTGCCTCAGTAAAGTGTGTGAGGGTATGTGGGGGTGTGTGTGTGTGTGAGTGCGCCTCACATGGCTTATGTTTCAGTAAGCTTATTAAAGCTAGGAATTATTATAATTTACTAGTATAATATTATGGCTGCGATTTTGTTGACATAGTATTAGGATGCATTGAATAATAATGCGTTACCCACCTAAGGCTTCATGCCACGCAGCGGTGCCAGCCGCGGGCTCGGCCGCAAAAAACGCTCCATTTCAAGCAAACGCGTCTAAAATCGCTTCTCCGTAAACGCACTCATACAACGCCATATGTTTGAATTTATTAGTGCGGGCCGCGCCGCGCGACGGCGACGCCCCGCGTCTCCAAACTCAAACTCAAATCATTTATTTCAATTAAACCATTTTTGAATTGTCAAATGAATTCTCCGTAAATGAGGCCTTAGGTGGGTAACGCATTATTATTTAATGCATCCTAATACTGTGTCAACAAAATCGCAGCCATAATATTATACTAGTAAATTATAATAATTCCTACTCGACTTGAAATAATTAATAAAACACCAAGGATTTTTTAATAATAAACATCAAAGTCATCAATACAATTCTCTAAGTTAGCCCCAAATGTCACAATTTCATGAAATAGTCATTCAATAGGGTATTGGTACTGAGGGAGTTGTTTTGATGATTTTAATTCTGTAAAAACATATTTGTTCGGTCGCGATATGATCCACATTGGAGCGAGTACCGCGGGCCCCGGACGCTTTCGCCTGAACTAACCACTTCACCTGCATCTTTTTGGAAATAAGTACCAACAAAACGGTTTTCATGTGTGCAGGCGCATCGCACATCAGTTTGGCGGTTCAATTGTAAATAATACTTAGGTACCCCTCCCCTCAGTTGGTCGCGAACATCTATTAGCTACGTGCACCAGCGCACAGACGTGCATTACACACGATTGATTCAGCAGACTGATTTATGTCGCTGCTGGTTTTTGGCACAAATCCGCGGTTTTAGCTAACGTTGGCCAACGTTGGCGCCAGGATGAATGTGCTCACAGCTGAACGTATCGAGATTGTATTCAAAGCCCATTTTATCTAGGAACGGGAGGGGCAGCTTTTATTTATATTGTATTTCTTGATACATATTAAGGGCGAATTTCACAAATAAAGCAAAATATTTAAAGAGCGTTCAACAGCAGTGTCAATATTTCACAACAATGATGACACTGACAGCTCTTGAACGCAGTTTTGATGTGCTGATCGCGTCCAGTGAAATTTACCCAATTGCCAATATTGACCTTTTTTTTTAAATTATTTATTTGTATTCTATTTCATTTACTGGGACATATGAATCTAATGTTTTCGTTTTCCACTTGTTACAGGTATGTTTTGAGATGAATAGAAACATTGGAGCATCGAGAAGGAAGTACACAATCTAAATACTCGTAGTAATAAGTTTCATATATGTGCAGTAACGTTATTAGCAGTAACGTTTAAAGTTGCGCTTTCAACTTGAGTTTGAAGTATGCACCAGGTGCGCTGTCACACGTCCGTCTGATCAAATGGAAGAGCATGTTTGAGACTTTCATTTTTGAACTAATTTGCATGCTTGCTCTTCTACTTACGCATCCTTTCATATTTGTGACTTGATTTGAAATTGTGACAACAATAAGACGTTACGAACCCTCGTTCTTACAAGTAGTACTATAGTATCCACCTCAATCTAATATCCTTCAATTAACTCAATCACAGCAAATCCCTTTGAATCCCCATCAACGTTTATCGCCGATAAATTCATAGAATTAGCGACATAACGCGCTGTCCACCTGGCGATGCCCCGGGGTTAATCCCGCGGGATCCCGGGCGAATCCCGCGCTGAATCCCGGCCGGGATTGAGACAGCTGCATGAAACGGCTGCCCGCTGACTGATCGCGGGCGATTTGTCTAACTGACCCTTAAGAACTGCGCTATAGAGCTCGGAGGAAATAAGATCCGACTTTGCAGATTTATTAGAAGACCTAATTTTGGTCCAGGCCAACACCTCGTATGCTATTCATTTAACAACATTATTAATAAAAACAGAAGTATCGATACAATTACGGTACTTTCATCAGAATAACATGTTACTATTACCTACAGCACATACGTACCTGGTGATTATTCTTTTAATGATGTTTAGATGATTAGCCAATAAATCAAGGCCAGAGTGTCCACTGTTCTTCAATTAAAGTAGTTGACTGTAATTAGGTAAATAAACAGGTGCGACGACGTGGCATGCACTCACACTAGCATCGCCACACGTCGGTAGAACTGAACCCTTTGTAGAATCACTTCAGAATTGAATACAGCGAAGGAAATTCCTACCTAATTTCTCATAACTATTGTGGTGGACACTTGTATGACCATAAATATAGGAAATAATGTTTTTTACATTTCCATGTGTATAACCAATAAGTGTTTTAAAGGCGAACTTAATGTTGGTGGTACAAGTACGCTAATTAGTAGTGACGTGCTTTACTATCATTTAAATACATACGAGATCTGTTACTGTGACAAAGATTGTGGGTTTAATATAAACTTCAATACTTACCTACTCGACCCAAATGTATGGGACGACTGATTATTTTTTCGCGATGACGATGTCAGTCGGTCCCGTACAGTTGTTCAGTGTGACCCACACCTGTAGACATAAGCTAGATTCTGCCTGCGACTTCGTCCGCGTGAACTTCTTGTTCCCCGCGACAACATCTGCCCGCGCTATCACTTCGTTTTCTTCGTCCTTTTTTATTTTTGCTCGGCTCCTTTGGGTCATAGCGTAATGTTGTCTTTCTCAAGAATTGGGCGATCAAATTCAAAAATATTTTTTTCAAATCGGACCGTTCGTTCCAGAGATGAGCGCGTTCAAACAAACAAACAAAAACCAAACAAACACTTCAGCTTTATTAATATTATATTATTAGTATAGATATAATAAAAAAAAAAGTTAAAAGTTTTTAGATACAGATTTAGAGACTCAAAACCTATTCTCCCCCTTCTGTACCGTTCCCCTGTCTACGTCAATAAATTGTTCCTTAAACTTAGTAAACGTCTTCCTCTTATCTGTAATAGCGGGACCGTCCGGACAACCGGACAGTCGGACACCCGGACACCCGGATTAGTGTCCGGGGGCCGCTCGATACGTCCCGACCGCTGAAGATTGCTGATAGGGTTACGAGATTACAGTTGTAAGTTGAAGGAAGTTGTAGGGTCATAAGTACCTGCTGGTGTACAACATTAGGCTCAGGCAATCATTTAGATTTCTTAACGACGGAGATTTCTTGGTCGGAAAATAAAACTAATATAAGTAACGTGAAGCGTATTTTAACGTAATGAATGATGTGAAATACGTGGTTATTTTTTCTATAGAAATAGGTATGTCGGCTTTTAGTCCGAAAAACTTTGTATTAATAAGTAAGTAGGTACTTACCTACCACGGTACTATGTAACCTTATGTAATGAAAATGCAAACAGAAAACTACACTATTAGAACTCACGATTTTAGCTTTTTAGGGTTCCGTAGCCAAATGGCAACGGAACCCTTATGGATTCGTCATGTCTGTCTGTCTGTCTGTCTGTCTGTCCGTCCGTATGTCACAGCCGCTTTTTTCCGAAACTATAAGAGCTATACTGTTGAAACTTGGTAAGTAGATGTATTCTGTGAACCGCATTAAGATTTTCACACAAAAATAGAAAAAAAAACAATAAATGTTGGGGGTCCCCATACTTAGAACTGAAACTCAAAATTTTTTTTTTCATCAAACCCATACGTGTTTGGTATCTATGGATAGGTCTTCAAAAATGATATTGAGGTTTTTAATATCATGTTTTTCTAAACTGAATAGTTTGCGCGAGAGACACTTCCAAAGTGGTAAAATGTGTGTCCCCCCCCTGTAACTTCTAAAATAAGAGAATAAAACTAAAAAAAATATATGATGTACATTACCATATAAACTTCCACCGAAAATTGGTTTGAACGAGATCTAGTGAGTCGTTTTTTTTTAATACGTCATAAATCGTAACGTAACGGAACCCTTCATGGGCGGGTCCGACTCGCACTTGGCCGGTTTTTTTTTATTTGCCGATAGTAAGCGACGGGGACACATTGATTTTGTTTTTTGCATACTTAACTCAAATCTAAGTACATACTTGTGCATTAAATGATACGTAGCACACATGACTACATCATCACCCCACTGGCTGTGCAGCAGAAACCGCTGGTCGGCGCGAGCAATAAATCGCTCGACACCGCCGCGTGTCGACGCGATGCCGCGCGACTATTTATCGCGCGGTCATTATCGGTAATGTCGCATGCATGTCGTTAATGTTGCGATCATTTGCGCTCGATTAAAAGGATTGTAAAGTTCAATATACTTTTTAAGCAACATTACATACATACTATTTGAGGAAAATGGTAGTTGAGTCTGAATAGAAGATCACAAATGAAGATTGAGCTATAAACATTCTCAGGTATGTACTTATTGTTTAATTAAATCATTAACCTTAAATGAAAACCGTGCTCAATACAATAACACATTCATTCCTTTAACTCACGATTGCTCATGATTTTTAATGTCACAAAAGTTCGCAAAACCTTCCATGCAAGTAAATTACTATAAGCATAATCAGCTTATAATGTTCCCACTGCTGGGACACAGGCCTCCTTTCAGCGCGAGGGGGTGGGCCGTAATCCACCACGCGGGCCCAGTGCGGGTTGGTAAATGTCACGTCTTGGAATTTTTGGTTGTTCTTTAAGTTCATGCCGGTTTCCTCACGATATTCCTTCACCGCTTTGTGAGCAGTAGAGATGAAATAATTTACACAATGTAAAGCGCCTGTCTGGGTTTGAACTTACGAGCTAATACGTGGGTACAGTTTGTAAGCCGCGGCCCTCACCACTGGGCCACCACCGCTGCCAATAATAAAGCTCTGTTAATTCAACCAACATTTGAAGTTAAAAGCTGTCATTGAATGAGTTAACTGAATATACCTTCAGCATCATCCTGGCAGCTACTCTCAGCCCAACAGGAAGCCATGGCATATTATGGTATCTTTTAGATTAGTGTATTTGAATTTATCTTAATCGTTAATAACTGTGCATTGCGACTGCTTCGTTTAATGTTTTCAGTCCTGAAGCGAGCATTTAGCATAGTGTGAGCTATCGCGGCTATAAATTATGTAAAATTACCGATAGCCAGTGATTTATGTGTGCAAGTTAATTGTGAACTAGCCAGTGATATACTGCAGTTAGTTCCTCTGCTGTGAGCGCTGCTTTAACTTATGTGGAACTTTGAAACAAGGTTCAGACAGTCTGGGTCTAGCTGACTGAGGAAACATAGACTTTAGATAATTTATGATTAGGTAAATTTGAATAGTTTGATATTCATTTACTCGTGGTTTTTTGCCTACTAGCAGAGCTAAACGACCTGACTAAACCATTTGAGGTTCTAACAAACGATCATTTTTTAAATAAAATGAACCCTGCTTCCTTGAAGAAAAACCTTAACGGAAGCTACTTATTTCAGTAAAATATCGCATCGTTGTTATTAAGTACACCTGTGTACCTATATATTAACATAGTACACCTGTGTACCTATATATTAATATAGTACACCTGTGTACCTATATATTAATATAGTACACCTGTGTACCTATAGGTATATTAACATAGTACACCTGTGTACCTATATATTATGATCAGTGATCGGAGTAGGTAGATTGATTTTTGGTACTTGTATCATAGATAGACAGAAAGAATAACATGGATAAGTCATTTTCCCGGAAAGTAATTCCGGTGTTTCCGGATCCAGTTAAATATTGTTAATGTTGGTAGTGATATTATTACTACTCAATTCATTTAAAGGAACGAGTGAGCTACCTGGTATCGTCGCCGGGCGTACGCATTGTTTTGATAACCGGTTAGTGCACCACCCATGATCCTTTGCTCTGATTGGTCGTTGGGTTGTGTCAAATCGTGACTGGATAACGTTTAAAAAAATTATGAACAATATAATATTGCTCATTTTAATACAATTCCTACCTAAGTTCTGTTTTTTTTTTTTAATAATCAAACAATTCCGAAAATCCGGAGGAATGTCCATATTAATATATACGTTTCGGATCAATGACCCCAATTCAATCTATCTACTTCGATCTCTGATTATGATGTTAAGTAGCCTATAGCCTTTCTCAACAATTGAGCTATCAAATGCAAAAACAAAAAAACTTTTTAACAAAAAATTCAACCGCCGAAAAAACTGAAAAGCAAAAAATAATAAACCTTTTTTATTTAACCTTAATAAGGTAAGTTTTTAAACTAATGTAAGTATACCTAAGTAATTTTGAGTCGGCGCCAAACAATCAATAAACAAAGATCACTAAATTGCCTTTGTAAACGGCGCCGACTCAAAATTATTTAGGTATACTTACATTAGTTTTTTCGGCGGTTTAATTTTTTGTTAAAAAGTTTTTTTGTTTTTGCATTTGATAGCTCAATATTGTTGAGAAAGGTTATAGGCTACTTAACATCATAATATATAATAGACAGTCGACCCACATTTATAACTTTCTAAACGAAAAAAACGAAAGAATTAGGCATTTACCCAATGAATTACCGTGACTGTGGAAAGACTCTCACACAGTGGTTAGCAACCAAAAGCTACGTAGAACTCGAGTCAATATTACAAACTGCTACGTGACTGATCACGAGGGACTTCTACAGTCAGTGGAAGATACTGATTACAGTGTTTTCCGACCCCAAGACATAGTCGTAGGCCTGCCCCCAAAACAGACAAAGCACACAGACAGAGCGCGACCACCTAACACAAGCATATCGTTGCTTAAAAGGTGCTTCCACACACATATTATATAAAACGTATTAAGTTGATGAAATAAACATTTTTTTATTTTTTTTTTATTTTAATATATAGGTACACAGGTGTACTATGTTAATATATGGGTACACAGGTGTACTATATTAATATATAGGTACACAGGTGTATTATATTAAAAGTTTTTATTTTATAGTTTTTCGTGGCTATACCTAATCTACTAATTGTTTGCCAAAGGGCAGGAGGCATATGTGGCACTGAATACTCCACTCAGCATTAAAATCTGTGAGTGAACAATAAATCACCCCTATTTTCCCACCCTTAGGGTTGGATTTTCTTTTTCAAATTTATATGGGACCAACTTTGGGGTATACCCTTTCCAATAAAAGAATTATCAAAATCGGACTACTCTGTAAAAAGTAATGCTTGGTCATACATAAAAATATATATATATATACTTGTCGAATTGAGAACCTCCTCCGTTTTTTTTCGTCGGTTGAAAATTAAATCCGACTGGTAGTTCCGAACATTCCCCCTTACATACATACAAACAAACAAACAAACAAATTTTACCTCTTTATAATATTAACTAAATAAATAATTATAGTAAAAGTAATAATTATAGTAAAAGTAATAATTATAGTAATAGTAAGTATTATAGTATATAGTTTTAGTAGGTATATCAGTATTAGTATAGATTTCATATAGTGGTGTAATATCCTAGGACTACCTACAATTATCTGCACATACTACATACCTATAACCTGCCCAAGAAAGGCTTTCAATACCATAATCAAATAAAAAATTCCTAGCGGTTATCTAGTCATCGACGTCAAACTATGAATTAAAGCTAGGTGATTGAATAATGTAGGCATGAGTATGGTTCCCTCAGCCAACAGTCGCGTGATCCACTCACATATTCTAGCGAGTCACGGTGTAAAGTCGGTCGTGCCTTAGACACGTCATCAGCTGTCCATCTAGCCATTGCCTAGATTTATTGGGGTCAGCTTGAAGTCTAACTGAATATGGCTGAATATTTAGAATGTATTTACTCAAAGATTACAAAAACTAGGTTAACCTGGATTTCAGAATTTTACTAATTTATCTGGGCCCGTATTCCCGTAATTTAAAACGTTCAAAATCTAGTCGCAGTCTCATCTCGGCGACAAGCAAATGTCAAAAACTTGTGAAAATGTAGGGAAATTAGACGTATTTTTGACAGATTGAGACTGAGATCAGACTGCGAACGTTCTTAAAATTACGAAATCAAATCAAATCAAATCAAATCATTTATTCGCATAGAATGTAGGTGTTTAACAAAAAGTTGGTAAAAAAATATATATATAATTGGCCCGTGTACATTCTGCCTGAGTATTGGCATGCAAAAATTTAACAAATTAAGTTTCAAATTTAAATACTAAGGAACACCAAATAGATTTAATAATTTCAAAGATAGGTTTCAAATTTAAATACAGTTGGAAAACTAATAAGATAATTAATATAATAATTTCAAAATTAAATTTTAAACTTCAATACGAAGACTAATAAAATAATTAATATAATAATTTCAAATTAAAATGTAATACAGTGTTCATGGTGTATCTGCAATGTCACAGTAGAGGGTCATTCAAAAAATCACTTATTGTATAGTAACATTTCTGAGTCAAATATGCCTTGAGTTTGTTTTTAAACTGTTGAAGGGTGTCATTTTTTATGTTGTCCGGTAGTTTATTAAATATAATTGGGCCCATGCAAAGAACACTTTTCCTAAGTAGTGCAGTTTTATAGCTGCTGACAGTTAAAAGATTTTTGTATTGACTTCTAACGTGACCTTTCTTGGTGTCTGAGACCTTAGCAAATAGCTTTATGTTGCTTTTAACAAAAATTGCCATTTCTAAAATATATAATGACGGAAACGTGAGAATTTTTAACGACTTGAAGTAGGGTTCACAGCTATCTCTTGGTTTTATACCGCACATGGCTCTTATACAGCGTTTTTGGGCTTTAAATATGGTATCTCTTAAAGTACAATTACCCCAGAAAATTATTCCAAACCTCAAGACCGATGCGACTAAGCCATGGTATGCAACTAAAGCCGTCCTAGTGTCTACTTTTTTTTTCAAATTAAATAGGACATACGAAGCAGTACTCAATTTTTTACAGACCTCTTCTGCTTGTGGTTTCCATGTTAATTGATCGTCTATAAGGATTCCTAGAAATTTCGCGACCTTCGTTTTTTGAATCGTCTGTCTGTTATAGTTTACGTTAACGTTTGGTGGAATTGTGCGTTGGTGAAAATGCATTATATTCGTCTTTACTAAATTTATTACCAAATTATTTTTATCAAGCCAATCAATTATATTTCTAAGACTATTGTTGATGTCCTCTTCATAATCACTAATATCATTACATTTTATAAGCGCTGTGCTGTCATCGGCAAATAGAACCATAGGATGTCGAATTTGTTGAGGCAAATCATTTATATACAGCAAAAATATTGGAGGACCTAATACACTACCCTGTGGTACACCAAATTTGACTATTTTACCCTCAGATTGATACTTCTGTTCACATTTTGACTTAAGACAAATTCGGGATATCTCGGTATACTGTGTGCGGTTACTAAGGTAAGATTTTAGGAGATTTAACACATTACCCCTTATACCGTATTTATTAAGTTTGCTTATTAAAATATCATGATTGACACAATCAAAAGCCCTAGTCATGTCTGTAAAAATAGCACAGATAGGGATCTTTTTATCAACGGTTATCATAACTTCGTGTAATAAGTCATACAGTGCTGTATTAATACCTTTATTCTTTCTGAAACCTGCTTGTTCACTACATAGGATGTCATATTTTGTCAAAAATTTGTTAATTAATTCATAGATAACCTTTTCTATAACTTTGGAAAACACAGGAATCAATGCTATCGGCCTATAGTTATCTATATCCTCTTTGCAATTCTTTTTATGTAGCGGTTTAACTATGACAGTTTTTAAAGCGTCCGGAAATACACCGGTGCTGATGGCTAAGTTAATAACATGACAAATATGTATGCTTATATTATTTGATACAAACTTTATAACTTTAGTTGCTATTTCGTCATATCCGACGCTATTTTTATTTTTTAGCGTCCTTATTACCCTGACTACGTCTTGCGGTATAACTGGAGTCATAAACATTGTATTAGGGTTTTCGCGTAAACTACTTGTGTCGACTGAGGCTTTGGATGAGTTTTTAACTAGATTAATGAAATAATTATTGAATGCGTTTGCAATGTCCTTTGGGTTACTAATAATTGTATTGTTTAATTTTATCTGAGAAATGGGTTCTTTAGTACATATTTTATTGTTGATTATTTGCCAGGATGCCTTCGATTTATTAAGTGAAGTGTTGATAAAAAAGTTATTTTGCGCTTTTTGAGTTAATTTCACTATTTTTTTAAATCGCTGGGAGTAATTTTTAAATTTATATTTGCTTTCATGCGATGGATTAAGTCTGTGTTCCCATAGAAGTTGACGCTGTTTCCTACTACATAATCGTATTCCCTTAGAAATCCATTTAGGTTTCTTTAATGGCGTTATTGTAATTCGCTTGTAAGGGAAACAAAGATTATATAACAAACCAAACTGCTGCATAAATATGTTATATGCTTCATTTACATTTTCTGTCTTATACATTTCGGAAAAAGAAAGGCATTGTAGATAGCTTTGGAATTTCAACAAATTTTCCAATGATAGGTCCCGCTTTTTAACATACCATGAGTTCACTCTATAAGTTTTGTTTACTTTTATCTTAAACATTTGTGCGGAGTGATCAGATAAGGCGAAGTCTATTACAGTACATTTACATTTATTATTTGAATTATGTGCAAAATTATCCAAACAGCTGTTACTAGATAGCCGAGTTGGTTGGTCAAGCACTAATCGCAAGCCAAAGCCCAGAAGAAAATATTCGAAATCCAAACTAGTATTATTTCTTTTTAACCTATCTATATTAAAATCCCCGCAAATAACTACTTTTTTATTAGGGTTGATACAGAGTTTTTTTAAAATAGCCTCAAGATTATCATAAAAGGTATTTAAATTACTCGACTTTGGTGGTCTATATACACATATAATTATTAGTTTCTGCTGTATTAGTTCAATAGCACAACATTCGATCACACCTGATATTGAATACTTTGTTGCGTCTCTAAATTCTGTGCATTGAAGAGACTTACTAACTAGAATACAAGCGCCTCCCCGCTTCGTCTCACGCCTTGAATAACATGCGGCCAGTTTATAATTTGGAATATTAAGTAGTTTTTCTTGCCCACGCATTATAAAATGTTCGGTAATGCAAATAGCATCTATGTTTTCTTGTTTTCCAGTCATTTCTTGAAGGTGGACGGTTAGTAGGTCTGCTTTGTTTAAAAGTCCAGCTATGTTTTGGTGTAACACTATAACACTATTGTGAACGAAATAAATTCATATTCTTGGTCAAATTCTTGTCACTGTCGTCACTGAGGTCGATTTGTAAATTTTTTGATAACAGTTCTGGTTGATTAAGTGAGTCAGATTCATCAGTATGGTCACAATCAACATAGGAAAACATTTTATTCAGGCTACATAATTTCATGACTAATTGTTCCAAGTCTGATACAATAATATTTAATCCCTTATTATTCAGTGTGTTATATCGTTTGTTATAGGTGTTATACGTATAAGGCAGATTTAAATTAGAATCTAATACATGCGCATAATTACATGTCTGTACATCCATATAAAGCAGGTTATTAAAGGTATCTACACGACTGTTATACATAATATTATGATTTTCCATGTATTTAAAAGTAGGTAAACAAATAATGAAATTGGTGTGATTTAGTGGTAATAACCTTCCACGAATAAAAGTGACGAGTTCAATATAATTATGAGTTGTTCGAAAATCTTCCTCACCAATATAAATAATACAGTAATCACACTCTGTAAACTCTCGGACTTTTGCATCAATATTATCGAAGATAAGTTCTATTCCACATTTGGGTTTACGATAATGACACAATTCAAAATTATTTAGATAAGTTTTTTCAGCCATACTATACAGTCTATTAGATGTTTCACCACGAGAATTACCCTTCTGGTCTCTAATTACATATTTACTAACAAGCTTCTGCCCGCGACATCGTCCGCATGATTTTTCATAATTATATCCATTACACTTGGTAATACTGTACCTTCCCATTAGTGTAAGAATTTTCGGAATCGGATCAGTAGCTAGTTCCAAAGATTACCCAGCATACAAAAATGATAGCCGGGGATAACAATGTGCCTAAGTAAAATAGGTAATAATCCTCTGCTGAAGCAAGTAGGTCTTGAAATGTTTGGGTAAGTCCTTAATTGTAGATTATCGTAATACTACCTAGTACAATTCTAGACCTACTCGAGCTAGCACTTTATCATTTCAAGGACTTTCATCTGGTAGGAAATAGGTAGGTAGGTACGTGAACAAATAAATAAATAGTAGGTAGACACTTTAAATCCTTCCTTATGGTGGCGCCATACAGCCGTATTTGACGTCAGCATCTACGTCAGTCGTCACGTCACGGCTGAGCCTTCCTTCAATGGTATTTGTTCATGTGCTCGGCCCATTTAATTCCTGTCTATGTTGATGTTGATTGAGCGGCCAGGCCTGTAACTCGTAACATAATGCCATCTATTGGTCGATTGAGGCAACTACGAAACCGTTCGAAATAGTTTCACTATTCGATACAAGATGGCAGTAGTTTCGTTTATATTTTTTTTCTTCATATTTTGTGTTTTAGGACAGAATATTTAACATTATTTTGGGTTTTCCGATTTTAAAATCAATCAAAATATTCTAATTTTAAAATAGTTTCTACAATCATCTCATACACTACGGTGTTTAATATCTAAAACTAATTTTATTACCTATCTCCAATTAACAACTCAATTAATCATTTAACACGACCGTCAATTCAAGAAAATCAACAAAAAGAAACTGGACAAGTGCGAGTAGGGCTCGCGAGTCGCGTCTCTCATTCATATTGTTTGATAGAAGACTCTGTTCCGATTGATCTCATGTTGATGACAATATCACTATATTAATACCAATTTCTAGATTAAGTCTCTACTTTTTCAAATTCAAAATATTTTATTTCACATAAACCTAAATTGGCACTTATGCAACGGCAAGAAACGATTACTCTTTTGAAAATAATGGGCTTTTACATTGTTTTCACACTGGTGTTAAAAGGTATGGGAGGACAGTGTAGGCCTGTCAACAAGTAGTTAATAACAAGTTAGTAACCTAGGTACGGTAGGTACTTAATAAAATGTAATTAAATGGGCAACAAATCGTAGCACAATTATATGGCAAGGTTTACAACGTTCCCACATTTACAAATGAAAAATAATAATTTATTTCATAAGCCTAATATAATAAGGAGAGAAAAAGGGTTAACATTGCATTACTTAGATAACTTATATCCTTATATTAATAGACTAAGAAGTTCCTTGAAACGTATGTGAAACTACTGACACCCAAACTAGAACATGTTCTGCATTCTCAGGTGTTACAAAAGAATCTTTATAAAAAGAAAATAATAATAAATCAAAATAAAAAAACTAAATGACATATTATTTTCATTACAACTGTAGTTATATCTTAATACTGCTTGTCTGTAATATACATTCATATAAATGTATACTTAATAATCACTGTGTACAATCCTATAACTACAAAAATGTCGCCACTCTGACCCCCAAGATACAGGCAAACGCCTGGTTTGTGTCACCGTCAAACTGTCTTGTTTATGTACAAATTGATTAATAAATGAATTAGATTTTTTGTCCTTGCGTAAAATGATGACGCCAGTGCCCAAATATGATTGTAATAAAAACGTTTTCTATTAGCGGAGACCTTGAACGCCCATGTTTGGCCACCATAAATAAACTAGACACACAAAGCACATAGATGTACACTCTACTAAATTGTTGACCTCATAACCGGACACTGTCCAAACCACTCACCACCATAGTTATGGGGTATAAAGTATCGGCCGTTTAATTTCCGGGTCTATACCCCAAGTAATAATATGTTACCCCACGTAGAGATAGTAAGTACGCGAAGATTTGATGATTTTGGTAAACCTTAGCTATGTCGTATCTCATTTACAGTATCGTCGCGCGTCGGGGAGACCATTCCAGGCTTAGCACCATCTGTGTTGAACAAAGACTACCAATTACGTTAAAGCTATAACAACCTATTCCTCGTAAGTGTCTGTCAATGTCAAGGTGAGATTGTCAAGTTTATGGCACAATTTTCGTCGGGATCTAGACAAGTTTTTGTCAGGAAATGCAGTCTTCATCAAAACCAGATTAGATACGTAGGCTTAGTTAGATAGGTAATCTAATAAGCAAGTAGTTATGTATGTAATTAAATGTTTACATACCTATCATTTCATTGAATTTACCCGCGCTCATACACGCGCCAGTGATTATTAGGATGACAGATAGGTAAGACGGATTGTGCGAATGTAGGAATGAATGACTGACTGACATGAAGAGAGATGAGAGTGTGTTGTCATGTTGTGCACGTCATTGTGACATTTGGAGGTTATAAATTATTGTTAGATAAAATACTTGAAGATTTTAAGGAGACGATATTAGTGAAATTATAAGCTTTGAATGTTGTTTCTTTATTTACAGGTAAAGTAATATTTTGTATCTATTTACTTTATAAAACAACCTTTTGTAATATGTACTTACAATAAAAAACTTTATTTACACAAACGAAATTGAGTTTATTTACGGAAGTCGGTTACCCTAAATAAGATATCTTAAGTATATGTATAAAACTAACATACAGCCTGATCGCTATGTATATGCAATGAACTCAAGCACAGCTATTGATTGATTGTTGCAAAATTATGTTTTTACAGCCACATTTTAATGAAAAGGCTAGACAGAAAAACTCGTACCACTAACAAGTAGCACCAGCAGCGCAATTCTGTAACCATCTCACCGTGAAAACTTAGGTGAAGTGAGCGTGGAGTGAGCTGTCCTTCCAACTAATGCTAGGGATTGACACTATTGACAGCTCACTCTAAGCTCACTTCACCTAAGTTTTCACGGTGAGATTTTTACAGAATCGATCGGCGGGTTACATAACCTAACATTGCAATTCAATCGACGAAACATAAAATAGAATGGCAATGTGCCCTGATTTGGAATCCAACCAAAAATGAATGAACGAACAATGAACGGAAATTGTTTACGCATCTCTTTTACCCGACATGACGATACGTAATACTTTCATTGAATTTTATAACATGACATTTCATTGTTATCGTATTGTATGTGGTGTCCATGGATATTTAGTTTATTGATTGATGAAAATGTCAGATAGATAAGAAAAAAAAAATAAGTTTTAAGGTTTTTTAACCTACTTCTAAAAAAGGAGGAGGTTCTCAATTCGGATGTTTGTTTTTTTTTATGTTTGTTCGCGCATAACTCTGTCGCTTGCCAACCGATTTGAAAAATTATTTTTTGTTGGAAAAAGGGTATTCTTTCCAAATGGTCCCATAGAAATTTCACCAAAAACGGTTCAGTAGTTTGGTTTTTAAACCAAAATTAGTGGTAAAAATTACAACTTAAAAGTGAAAAATAAAAACTTTTGCAAAAAAAAACAACCGACTTCCAAAAACGACACTACAAAGTGAAAAATAACTTTAATTTCGGAAGTCGGTGGCAAACAACGAAAATGCGAACCCAACGACACCGACTTCCGAAATTAAAGTTATTTTTCACTTTGTAGTGTCGTTTTTGGAAGTCAGTTGTTTTTTTTTTTGCAAAAAAGTTTTTAAGAGTTCATAAATATATTGCCTGCTACAAAATTGTCACTTACTATAATGTCGAACAATATTAAATACAAATCAGTTATCAGCAGCACTTATAACGTCCATTTATTTAGAAATTACTTATACTTAACCCAAATATTAGCGACGTAACTTAACTCTCCCACATCGGTGGGTTAAACGTTGAACCCTAGGTTTACCTCTAATTATAATTGCTGGCGCAAGATAAATTATTTTATTAACCCTGAATGAGCTGTTATCTGCAAGCTATTTAGGATAACCCATCAACGTGCAAGTGGGCCTTAGATTTATAAAATCGCTAGATGCGCGGCGGGCGTACCTTGTTCATTTGGTCAATGCCATTGACACTGAAAAAATTACCGATTTTAAATAATTAATGAATTCGTCCCACTTTCGTGTCATATCGTAGCTGACAAAGAATTTTGTACTATTGTGTTGTTTGGCTATTGTTCTCTCATTAAACTATGACTTGAATGGCGACTGTGATTGGAAACCAAATGACTGATCATTTGCAGATCGAGAAAGGAAGAAAGGAAAATATAGTGTGAGTTATATTTCACATCGGGATGAGGCCTTGCCTGTACGGTTAATTATTCAAGTCTCTCTTCCATCTCTGGCTATGCTCTGGATAAATCCATTCCGTCTGTATATTTCTCCATAATTCACAGGCGCCCTAGTAATCAACTCCTTTTACAATATAATAAAGCGGAATCATCCCGCAGCGCTCGGCAGGAATTTCATTATTCGTTTTAAGTCTCTCTGGAGGCGAGTCGAGTTAATGGGCGATTGCGTCACGGACACGGCCATTCTCTTTTATGAAACTGTAAGTGTACGCGATGTAGGCGATGTACGCGATGTAGGCGATGTACGCAGTATGAAGGTTTTAGTGTAGCGACAGTTTAATGGCAACCAAAATTGATTCAATGGTGAAAGGTGCAAAACAAAGGTTTGGCTGACATTGAAGGATTCATTGAGCACACGGTGATACTGTTTAAAAGCTTCATCTAAATTGAAAGGCATTTAGTGAACAAGACAGATGATGATGATGGTAAAAGAGTTTTTTTTAAATCCTTTATTAAAAAGAACCAGGTTCTTAATAATTAATTACAATCTAGCCTATAAGACTAATTAGCAATTTTAATGTAACTTAATTATTACGTGATAATCATTTTAAAACTTAGAATAGTGTGTATATATATATATAGTGTATAGTATCATCATCATCATCTGCCTAGCCTTTGCCCAACTATGTTTGGGTCGGCTTCCAGTCTAACCGGATACAGCTGAATACCAGTATTTTACATGGAGCGACTGCCTATCTGACCTCCACAATCCAGTGTAGTTATAGTGTATAGTATATAGTGTATATAATATATTTAAGTTTGAAAATTAAAATGTTCTCAAGTAAGTGAAATCTTTTTTGTAATTTCTTATTGAGAAATAAATTTCTTTAACCATAATAGTGTTTATTGTACTTTACACAAGTCCGTTCCACTTTCTTACGAATCTGATATGATGATATATGGTAAGCGATAAGAATAAAAATAATAATATGATAAGAAAAATAATTAACGAAATAATCTAGTTCATTGTGTTGTAGATAAATGTAATGATACTGATACATTAGAGACATTGCCAAGTAAGTAATATTAACCTTTCGATGATAATGTTCAATCTATAAATTAGTGTTTATTTGGTTGTCTTCTGTTTATTTTGTGTCACTTCCTTGATCATTCGTTGTGGCACTTGTTCGAATTTCAAGACACTGGGAACTAACGTAACAGTCTGTTGTATGCTTACGTAGTGAGTATACGAGTAGTATCTGCTAAATCTAAACACTAAAAATAAACAAGAAACACACATTTTTTTGCAAAATAGTCGGTCTCTATGTGAATGCGGTACGTCACTGCGGCACATCACTGTCTCCGCGCACGCACGCGTGTTCTTCTCTAAATAAGTATATTGTGTCTTAACCTCTGGAGATAAAGATGATACTTCCATGCGGAGCTTAGTTTCAAAGAATACACGTCGAAGTTGTCACATGGTCACGTCGCTAACGCAAAATGTGCGAACAACAAGGTATTATCCACCTTATAAAGTGAGTGATTAGGTTCGTTTTCAATTGGTTGGCGTATAAGGGTTGTAAACAAGTGGGACGCGCGGGGTATCGACCGCGCCGCCGACAGAAGTGTCGGAGCGCGCGGCGATGGTTGACGCGCCGCACGCGGAAAAATGCCCGCGCGATGTGCTGGCGCCAAGTGTCCAAGTTTCAGAAGACCCTGTCCGTCACGCTGTTCTACCTGACATTGTACCTGCTGTTGTCGTACGCCCTGGCGCCGGACACCTCCGTGAGCTTCGTCAGCGACGAGCTCCGGATCGGAAACAAATATGTGTTCATGTTCCTTGTGTCGCCGAAAACGCCGGTCTTCTCGGACGCTGACGGTGCCGCCGTGTTCACGAGCAGGCAGTGCGGGCGATGTTTCATAACGAACAACAAAGGGCTGCTGCCGATGAGGGAGTACGACGCCGTGCTGGTGTTCGGAGAGAGAAGCCTGCTGTCGCAAACTATGGCGGTTATGGATCCCGGGAAGAGGTACCTGATTGAAGCGCACAAGCGATGTGTGAGGAACAAGCTGAGAGGTTGCATGCGAGAGCCGCGAGTGACGTCGTTCAGCAGCCGCGAGACGCACGACCTGTGCGGTTTGTGCCGCAGGCTGGTGGCGGAGCGACGCGATAATCTCATGTGATGGGTTGCCTTTTTAGGTTAAGAGAAGATGGTCTCCTCGCCGACCGTCGGGCCCTGCGAAGGTCTGCCAAACGTAACGCTAGGATAAGATTGGTGCTTTGTAATCTCAGATATAGTTGGGCCGCAAACCATTGTTATTGTGTGTTGATGTTTAATATTTTTATCAAAGAGTTTTGTTGTTAGGTAAGTGTACTAGAGTTTATTCATGTATGATTTAGTGAATGTCAAATGTATGTAGATGTAATTTTAATGCAATTTTGCCCGCTTTAAGTAAATTTACGCAATGTTATTTGTTATAAGTTAACTGATTCCATAGACTATTATTATTATGGTATTTTAACGTTATTTAATCAGTGCCATATGGGAACAAATCTCACATAAAGTTTAAAGAATGTTTGTATTATGTAATATTTTAAAGAAAACATGTATGTTGTACTATCAGCTGTTTCTTTTAACTCAACGAATATCTTCGTGTCGTAATTTGGTGAGCTTTTTTTCTCAATAATATTGATCGCAACCAAGTCGTCCTGAACTCCTGACTCTCCATAGCGGCGCATAAACAATAATTTTATTTTCTTTTGTTCGGAATCTCGATGCTTGCCAAGAATCTGCGGCCGTTCTATCTATACCGACAGTCAGTACATTTTTTATCGGATATCCTAAAAACGGTTTTACTTTAATTAGTTAACATTTTAATATCTATTTTCCTCCAGTGGGATTTCCTAGTTTTAGTTACACAAAGTTTCCTACTCGCAAACCACAACGAACGTTCCTTCCTCAGAGAACTTGTTTATTTGTTACGGCAACAAAATAACTATATAATATAATAATTACATAAACCTGGTTACTAATAACATATTTTTATTAAAACCCATCGTTATAAATAAGGAAAATTAGAGCCGAGTAGGTAGGTAGGTACCTTGCATTGTTAACGTATACTCTAGACAGATCAGGATCACCCGAACTACTGCCGCGTGTGCTACTGCTACCTGATTGTGATAGTAATTGTCCATCTGATAAAAATAATAATATAATGATGAAATCATTCCCACTTAGGAGTGCCATTGAGAGAATTATTTAATTTAAATTAAATATGGAATATAATAGTACTGTGTGTGTACAATTATTTTCTAATTAACACGTTTGTAGGACCAAACCTAACTAAAAGAAAACGTTGTCCTCCTCACTGCACACATACCACTGTGACTGCTGGACTAGGGCGGCTCCCCGTTTAAAACCCATAAACGATGCACTAAAGGATAAGTACGCAGGGCTTCATGAATTTCAGCTGCAAAAATCGAAACAAGGTTATGGCAATTACTCTCTCGCTTAAAATAACCCGTGTAAGACTGGCGCTACAGTGTGCAACAGTACAGTACAGTACCTATTCCTCATCGCCTCGTGGCCGAGCGTCCTTCACGGCTAACTATTTATATCTCATTTATTTTCTTCAGCTATTGCTCTGCATTTTTTATCAGTGCGCATGGCGTTTCTATTAAAAACGTAAGAATTGTAAGCGTGGGTAATTAAATGTTCATGCTATGAGGTTTTTGCAGCTGCTAAGTTCTTTACTTATGTATAAATAACCTTTCTATTTCGAAGGGTTATAAAATATATAGACCACTTCCCAGTCACGGTTTTATCACTTGTACACTTGTACATTAAAAACAGTGATATTCACAGTGTTAACACTAGAAATAAGGACAAACTACGTGCCCCCTTTCACCGGCTTCATAAGGTTTATAACTCATTTGTTGGGCTTGGTATAACCTTTTATAACAAGATACCCTCTTCTTTGCTAGACTTGCCTTTTAATGCGTTTAAAGCTCAAGTAAAATCCAAACTTTGTTCAAAGGCTTACTATTCCATCAACGACTACTTACACGATAAGAATAGTTGGTCGCCCTAATTAACTCAAGACAATGTTCATGTTCTTTCACCAGAATTAGCTTAGGTACTGACAGGTTACTGTTATTAGTATTAACTCATTTATTTCACATCGATGGTCCTAGTTCATCATCTGTGACTGCAAGTGACAGCTATGTGACGAACCCAGCAATGCATAAATATGTAAGCTGTCACGCCCTTTATCCCTGGAGGCTTTTATTTAGGTAGTGAGTTTTTATTTTTATTTTAATTAATTATTTTTTAGCTTGAGTACGTATAGTTTTTATTATATTTGTTGGTATATTGGCGTGGCTAGCTGACATAATATGGCAAATAATTTAAGCTTCTTGTAATGTTCATTACTGAACATAGGTTCCTAGTATTGTATGCATGCAACCATATTCTAACTAAACAGACAGCTGTGCTGCTGGGGAGTTTGTTCCGCCACTTCTTCTTCCCAGCGATAGCACTAGGAAGTGTCGAAGGGCGGGCGTTTTTGGGGGACTGTCTTTTGTAATTTTGATGTTCGAAAAGTGCTGATTCTCAGCCTAATTTGAATAAATGACTTTTGATTGATTGATTGATTGATTGATCAGAGTCTCCTCAAGATATCATTAATCATTTAATTATATTACTCAACATCACGCCTGTATGTATATATCCTGTGATGTTGACCATAACGGTTTAGCTGGTGGGCACGCTGGTTTACTGTTTAACTATGCCTACTAGGCATATTGATTACTAGGCCTAGTAATCAAAATAATAAACATAAAAAACCAGCAATATATGAAAGAAAAAGATTATTCAGTGTCAATAATAAAAATGTATTTAGACAGTTACTGTTAAAACAGGACTGGAGCATTTGGCTCCACTCAGAATCCTAAAATGTATAGACCTATATCTCTCTTGCCAACCTTATCAAAGATTTTCGAAAAGTTAATAAAACTAGACTAATTACACATTTAAACGGAAACAGGGTCTTAATTACAAACAGTTTGGTTATCAATCTGGCGTAGGAACGCAAGATACTATTGATACACTACTTATGGAGGTCAGAAATAAACTAAATTCAAAGCAAATGTAGCCGGTCTCTTTTTAGATTTAAGTTCTGCCTTTGACTTAATAAACCACGACCTGTTGTTGATTAAGCTCGAGCATTATGGCGTGAAAGGCAAAGATATACAGCTTCTGACATCCTAATTAAAAAATAGAAAAATGTTCGTGGAAGTAAAACAACTGAGTCGCGTTGAAAATAACAATGAGAGGAATGTGTCTGACAATGCATTTCATCAGCAAGCTATTAGGTCTAAATTAAAAAAAAAACACTAGTTTAGGAGTTCCTCGGGGATATATATTGGGTCCTATTCTCTTTATTCTATTATATTAACGATGTAATAGATTATGTGGAAAATATTTTAGGGGAACATTCAAAGTTAGTGGTATTTGCAGACGATACTAATGCTATCATTTCAGCAGATAACGTTCAGACTCTTGATTCGCGCGTAAATGAAACTTTAGAGGTATTTCACAATTGGTTCACTATCGACGGACTCAAAGCGAACGCTAGTAAAACCAACTTATCCTATTACATACCACTTCTAAAAATAAAAGTCACCTAAATTGTGCTTTGGATAGAGTCCATGTTAGTATGGTTGAAGCAGTAAAATTTTTAGGAGTACACGTCGATTGTTGGTTCTCGTAACACATTTTTCTAAATATGTTCATGACTGAAGAGGAAATAAAGCTTAGAGAGAGTACGAGAAGAAAATATTTTAAATCCACTAATATTCCTAAACTTAATATAGTCGAACACGGTACCTGCCACATGTCAGTGAAAATCTTCAATAAACTTCCGGTTGATATAAAATTATCACTTTACAAAAGGGAATTCAAGGCTAAATTGAAGCCTACTGGAAGACCTACTGGAAGGCTGCTATTATTCTATGAATGATATTTAAATTGTAAAAATACATATTATACTAGGAATTTATCATGATTGTTATTTTTGTTAGGTACTATTAGTCTAAAAATCTTCTATTGTTCTTTTACATTCATGACAAGTAAGTAATTGACATTGGACATCTGACATTGGCTATATTTAATTATTCGTAGCATTATTATTCTAGTTATTTAAATGACATTTATTTATTATTATTATTACTTTTCCCCATAGTAATTAAGTGGCATGTATTTTATTGGTGTTTTATTTTTTTGTATATTTTAAGTTATAAAATCATTTTTAACATTCGACACAATGTAAAAGTTGTTATGAATTCAAAAAATAAAATAAATATGAGTCACGCAGCCGACTCCGGAGAGGCAGGCAGGGTTTCGGAGCCCACCAACACTTGGCCCGTTGTGTTAAAGTCGCATGTACTTGTATAGCTGGCGATATGTGGCGAACCTATTGCCACTGGCTAGTGGTTGAGAAATTCCTCATTAAATTAATGTATTTCGAATAATTTAGTTTAATTATTTGAGCTTGCGTTTACTTAATTATTTACAACCCTATGTATATCGAGTCGGTCTCACGCGGCTGCTGTTGATCTCAGCCGACCGCTGTCGAAACCTGAAACTTACGTTGAAGTTAAAGTGTGGGAAAGATAAATTGTATGAAAGAAAACTTCTTACAATACAATACAAAGTCGCTGAAACAAAGTTCGACGAAATGTGACAAATGAAAATGAGTATAAGAATCACGTGAAACTAAACGAAACTGGCTTTTCCTTAAATTTATGAATAGTTCGTTTATGTTAGTAAGGTCAGGTGGTTCTATTCTTGTATTTTTCAGAAAGTTCGCATTCTAATCTCAATTTGTTACAATACCTCTAAGTAGTAATTTCTCTACATGTTTGACAATGATTGTCGCTGACTCATGTCAGCGACTGCGACTAGATTTTGAACGTTTTTAATCGGCCTTTAAGTATATTGGGCTTACATTACAAGATGTAGCGTCATAAATAGCAAACTAATAATACAGGAACCAAAATACTCGACCATGTGATAAACCCCTATTTACCAAAATAACTATGGAAGTTACTTTTTTGTAAGGAAATGTGCATACTTACTGGCGAATGGCGTGTGTGGATTTTTTCGACAGTCTGCTTGATTTTATAAAATAAAGTTTGGTTCATAGACACAGAGCTGTGATGCTAGTTTTCAGCTAGTTTTATTTTAAAAATAGTTTCAAGTTTGCGCATTTCTATGTTTGTTCAGTTGTTAGATGTTGAGTGAGAATGTAATATTTAAAATAAGAAGTCTGAATGTGAACTATTTTCCTACGCCCGTCACGCATGTGTTACATATAAATATAATATTACAACGTTTTCCTTGTTTTTCTTACTTGTGGTTACTATTGACAGACTATCACACGTCAAGGTCATAGTCATAGTCATTTATTCATAACTTGTATCTGAGTTTACACAATCACAGTATACACACTAATATATAAATTACATTTGAATTTCATAAATTATATCAGCAATTTAAAAATAATAAATTTATATTTCTTGAATATTACTTCGACATGTCAATTAACCAATATGGCCAACACCTTAAAATTTAAAATTATAACAATAAAATAATTATATAGGTAAAGTTATATTAGCATAGATTGATAGAATTAATTAAAAATAATAATATTAAAATCATAGATCAATAAATCATAATTAACAAAAAACAATAAAATTTAACAACCCATGATTGTCTCAATAAAATTACAATTCAATAAAATTACAGTTCTTCTACAGCATATTTATGTAGACACAATAAGTTCTTTTTTGTTTTATTTTAAAAGCGCTACAGACTGTAGACAGCACTTTTTATGTCTGAAGGCAACCTGTTGAATAATGTTACAGACTGGTATCGTGGACTATGTTTAACAATTCTTAGGGTGTGATTAGTAAAACTTTTATTCTTCAAGTCCAGTCTACGGGTGCCTTCCCTTATCTGCCGTTTTTCTACTGTCTCATAGTCTTGTATGTATTTGGCCATATTATTTAAAAGTAGCAGTACATAAAGACTTGGTACGTACTGTAAGTATGCCTAAATTTTTAAAATGTTGTCGGCAACTTTCCCTTTGTGAGATGCGGACCATGGTATGAATTGCACGTGTTTGTAGTGCGAAAGCTACTATTATATTCATAGCTATTTCCCCAAAAAGTATGCTATATCTAATTTTTGACTTCTTTAGCCCAAAATATACCATTTTTAGCTGTTCTATGCTGATTTCATTTCTCAGGGCTCTCAGAGCGTAACATGCAGACGATATCGATGCATCAATTGCTTTTAATTCTGGTTTCCAGTTTAACAGTTGGTCAATATGTATACTTATAAACTTTAATTCGGCAACGAGCTCAATGTCGACTTCATTTAAGGCTACATTTAAATTATCTTTGTTACGGGCTGTAGTTTTGAATAACATTATTTGAGGTACCTACACTACACCATTTAATTAAAACAATGGACCAGTATCTCTACCCACTAATAGGTATGTTGGCACAGTGTGCGCGCCTGCCTCCGACGAGATGGCCCGTCGGCAAACAGGACGAACGTCTGTAACTCCTTTAAAAGATGGATTTTCAAAAGTCCTTTCTTAAGAGCATTCATCCCGCACGGGCTGGCAACCTCATATTTCTAGTGGGTTTTCGTAAATTATTTAAGTAAATTTAAACCAAAGTACGTAATATTTTTTTACAATGAAACACTAGATCGTTGGTATCTATCTATATACTTATAATAAATTTGTAGAAGTGAAAATTCTGTACATTGAAAATATAAAAAAAATAAATAGCAGGGGGTGTTACTAGACCGACACCGAACCCAAAAATGTGATTAAAAAAAATTTTGTCTGTCTGTCTGTCTGTCTGTTTGTTCACGCATCACGCAAAAACTACCGGTTCGATTACGATGAAACTTGGTATAATTATTCTTTAATATCCTGGGCACAACACTGGGTACTTTTTATCCCGGAAAAGTATATACAATAAAAAACAAACTTAATTTTGCGGTTCGATCCCTAGACCCGATTACTGTACCAACCGCAAATAATAAGTGTGTCGTAGGTTACGTCACAGTATCTTAGCCGTGTGCAGTGTCCCTAAGTTATGCTCTAAATGTAGTGCTGAAGGTTGAATTTGGCTTGCACCGTTCGCAGCACACGCGTGGCGCGCGGCCGCGCGCGCATTACGTTAGTACTTATCCTTACCTATGGCATTACATTTTTTGAACTTTGATTTGAACCGACGCGACGTGTCGAGTGGCAAGCGTTCGTTCTTATTCTTATTTTAACTGCTACGTGCAATTCTAAACCGTGCTTTTCAGTGCGACCTTTTTATTCCTTTTAGTTTTTAGAGTTATTTAGGTTTATTTTTATAAGTCGTAGGGATAGATTTTAATTTTAAAGTATAGGTAGGTAGTATATTTGTTAGTGTACGTAGTGACCGTAGGTTATTTTATAATACGGTTAGGTAGGATTAGTCATTCGTATAGATATTAGTTTTTAGGGATTTTGCTTATTTATTGAGTTTAGATTAGTTATCATCAGAAATAGGTTTATTTAGGTAGGTAGGTATTTTATTTTCTGTTATTGAGTTTTTTTTTTAATTAGGTAGGTACTTAGGTAAAGATATCATATAGGTACCCTCTTAATCACCACTAATGAGACACAATTGGTTTTCTATTGTAATTAGCCACAAAGGGCCCGCGAGATAGATAGCATCCTGGGGCACATACATTTTATCCTGTTAGCACGTTCCCGTGGGATAATTTCCGACATCCACGCGGGCGAAGCCGCGGGCAGAAGCTAGTTTATAATATTATTTTAAACATTTACTCTTAAATAACACTCAGCGAGCTTTCAGTGCCTTGCGGGTCCAATACAATAATGCATTCAGGGCGTTGATGGGGCTGCCACGCTACTGTAGAGCATCAGGGATGTTTGCGGCAGCCCAGGTTGATGGCTTCCATGCTATACTGCGCAAAAGAATTGGCTCCCTGATGCGGCGCGTGCGGGGCAGTCCCAACAGCCTCCTGAGGGTAGTGGCAGAACGACTGGATGCCGACTGTCCTATTATGAGGCACTGGACGAGGATTCACATTACCTGTGAAACCTCGTCGGGTGCCCTCAGGTTTTAATTGTTGTTGTTTTTATTTATTTTTTATATTGTACTAACATAGTTTATAAGTCTGATTGTTACTAACCTAATATGGACCTACTACAGTCTGAAATAAATGATTTTTATTTATTTATTTAAATAAAAATATAATTGCAATAAGTACCTACTGCAAATAGAAAATAATTGGCAATTATTTAAATTTTTATGATTATATCAAAATAACTCTAAAAAACCGGTCAAGTGCGAGTCGGACTCACGCACCGAGGGTTCCGTACAAATTTGTAGGTATGTAACTAAAAACTTACGGTATTCGCAATTTTTCCTTTATCTCTGCTATAAGACGTTGCTTCGTACCAAATTTGAAAATTCTGATTTCACGGGAGGTTTTGATTCGGATTTCACGGGAGATTTTGCGAGTGTCGAAAATTTGCGGAAATTTGGCATAAACGGCTGTATCTTTTGATTGCGTTGGCTTAGAAGTTTAATTTTTTCACAACTCCAAGGGTCAGTAGCACAGACTTAGTCAGTAGACTTGAGTATTTGATATAAATTCCAGCTTGATACCTCCACGCGTTCCTGAGAAAAAGGGTCTTGATAGACAGACAGACGGACGGACAACAAAGTGATCCTATAAGGGTTCCGTTTTTTCCTTTCGAGGTACGGAACCCTAAAAATGGCATACAAACTTATAAATACCAACGATCTAGTACCTACTTGGCTGTAAACAAATTGTACTTTGAATAAAATAAAAATCAGGTAATACCACTAGAAATGCGACGTTGCCAGCCCGCGCAGGATGGATGCTCTTAATGCTCACCTTTGTTTTGTTGAACTTTACTTGCCTAGACTCAGTGGTTTAGGGTGTCAGCAAATATAAGATATTTATTAAGTAGATAAATATGACAAGACACAACACTGACTTCACTATCCAAGGTTGACGACGCAACAGCGATCGCCCTGACGCGAGGGCTGTGTCAATGACAGCCGGTGACGGCCCTTGGAGTGGCCTGTTTGCACACCGATATGACTAAAAATATTTATGTTGACTGCGTAAAACCTCGGTAGCTAAGTACTGTATCTGTTTGTATTTGTGGCAAATAACAGCCGGCTTATGTTTCAAACAAACACTAGTAATATCAACGTGTTGTATGTAAGTACTCGATACAGTAATTGCGCTTTTTTTGTAAACTAACCAGCCGAGTCCATTCATTATATTTTAACACTTAGATTAATTTTAAACACAGAATCTAACATGTGTTACATTTAGCACAACAGCTGTCACTGTACTGACTGATTCCCACAAGAACTGTGTTTAACTATTCCAAACAAAACATTAAAACTGATTAAAACATGAAAGGACATTAATAACTTAAAACGGTACTTATACTTGTTGTAGGTCGTAGGATCGAACTCAGGCAGGCACTTTACTTTGTGTAATTTATTTCATCACCTGCTCAAAACGGGGAAGGAAAACATTGTGAGGAAATCGGCATGTCCTAGAACTAAAAATTCGAAGACACGTGACATCCACCAAGCCGCACTGACCCGCGTGGTGAATCATGGCCGCTCCCTCTCATAGAGAGATCTGTCCCAACATTGGGAACGTTGTAAGTTAATTATGCTAATGTTAAACTAACGCTCACGTAGCAGGCCTAACAGCAAGTAAGTTCTACTCGCGAACGTACTTGCTAATCATAAAACAAGATCAACCCCCGTCAAGCCCTCGTGCTAATAAATCTCCGTGTCAAAGCTGTCGTAAGTGTTGGCACCGTGCCTGCACCGTGCCTGCACCGTGCCTGTTCCGTGCCGGCTGCAGGCACTTTTTGTAAGACCACGTAATCGTCTGCAGTGCGCGCCTTATCTTAAACTGGACAACTTTCAGTTTATTAAAAACGAAGCTTTCATAAGTAATTACGTAGGTAGGTACATAATTACACTAATTAGGTATATTATTATTATACCTAGCGCTGGGTGTGTCCGTACGTCACTATGTCATGAAAATGCGGAAAGTGTAAAACCAGGGATTGTCATTTTGCAATATGATTTGGGAAAGGCTTTTGTTCAAAACTGAGTTCAAGTTCAATTTGTTAAGCTACGTTTTCCATAATTATGGAACTATCAAAATAAATCGATGAGGAAACAGACCCTTTTTGTGTTAATTGTAATAATAATCTGAAACATAACGAACTTTGATCACAGTTAGCTCAGTCTGTGATTACGACTGTGTTTCGACCATTCTCTGCTCGTGTGCTGTGTGCTCTAATTATTAGCCTAACGTTCTGTTAAAGTTTAAAATAGTAGCGGTCCCCCGACGGGACAACATTTAATCAAAAAATTTCATACGTACTTACGTAGGGTCATAATTTCAAGGTTATTTATTTTTTTCTTTTTAAAGGGTTTCACGTTTATACCTTTTTTGTTCTATTTGTAGCTATTTTATCAATAGTTTTTTAAAAATTGTTTTAGGCTTTTTATATTCATACTATTTTTGTTATTATTTTGTGTCGGGGGTTTTTTAAATTTTTTATTTCATGTTTTTTGTGCTTAATAAATTCATTCCTTGACGGCACCTACAGGTTGGCCGATAATGCTAGGTATGCCTAGTACAGCGGTGGGACCTAGGACGCGTATGCGCGCTAACTGGGGTCAACTACAGCGACACTACGTCAATTGTTTTGTTCGTTAGTGGCCGCATACCGAGATACGTGGCACACTTGGTATGTTAGCGCTGAATGTTTTAATTGGTCACTTTTTCACTTACACAAAAAACGAAAAAAAAAACAACTAAATCAAAGAAAGAAGCACATTAAACGGATTTTCATAACAATATGATGCATAATGTTTGGATACCCAACAATAGTGAAATATAGATATTTATTACTGTATTATAATATATTTCTTACTTTTTTTCTTTCTTTGGAACTACATAGTACCCCATGCATTTACATGCACGATGTGGTTGGTTCATTGAAGCGCGCTCTACTTATTAAAGGTTGAAACACACCTAAGAACAAAGGCTTCAATCAGTGCGTCCTGCCTGTTATGCCTTAAGAAGCTGAAACGTGGACAGTCACGGTACGGCTGGTCTATCAATTCAAGGTCGCTCAGCGACCTCGAATTAGGCTATGGAACGGGCTGTGTTTGGAATCTTCTCTGAGGGATCCAATCTGAAACGAGGTGATCCGGCTGAGAACCAAAGTTGTCGACAGCTCACAGAATAAGCAAGCCGAACTGGCAATGGGCCAGCCCCTAAATCGTAGAAGCGATGACCGTTGGGGTAGACGTGTTCTTGATTGGAGTACGTCCTCAGGTAGAGCGACGCTCCTAAGTGGAGCGATGATCTGGATGGCTGGGTAGCATCTGTATGAGAGTTACCGAGAATCGAGCTGAATGGCGTGCAATTGGAGAGGTCTATGACCAACAGTGGACTGCTGTAGGCTGATGATGACACACAATGATAGATGCGTAGACGTAAAAAGTTGAACGATAATATTCAGCAATTAGAGTAAGTACGTCACTACGACTGATATATAATAGCTACATCCACTACTCCATCATCCCACGGTCGAATGACGTGGCCAATCAATAGCTATAGAGGTACGTGCCAATACAGTCCACTACTATATAATAGCTATAGATTGTAATACTGAGTTATTTTAAAAATAGTTACGACTGATAAAATATGAGCTGTATTTTTCACATTCCGAATGAAAAATAAACATTTTTCCCCAATATTTCGTCGGCGGCCGAAAATGTCTAACACTGATTTCGTGCGGAAATCGAATCACTTCAAAAGCACATGCACAGTGTGTACTTACAACATACCTAAACATGACATTAATCATAACATATAGGAGCAAAAATATTAACATACACATAAGGTATGCGTGAAATTATTTACTTTCACAAATGTCGTGAGCTAGCTTACAGTTCCTTGACTCACAACACTTATCGTACAACGCGTATGCTATCAGTGCCCTGTGACTGTTTGATTGTATTGCACCGTTTATGACACGTGCATTTTCTTAAGAAAATACAGAAAAAGTAAAGTTGCTACCGCCGTTATTAGTTTGTCTGGTCCAATCAATCTTTATTTACGTAAGGATTGCTAAGTTTATTTACGGACACTTACATTATTGTAAAAGACAAAATATCTTTGAGCGCATATCGCAAGAAACACAGCGTGGAGTTTTGAGACGGGGCAGTGAGGGCAGTCAGCTACTAACAGGAAAACGTTCTTAGGACTTACTGCATTCGCAAATTTTGGAAAGATTATGTACAATCAGAAAGTCGTATTAGTGGTCGCATCTGTCATCATTTTACATTATTATTTGCTTTCTTCCTAGCATTACGAATATGTGTCATTTTTCACATAATTCGGGATGAATCAAATGTGTTGTTATCCTATTTTCTTTTAGAGTATTACTGACACATAACTAAAAAAAAAATTAGGCCATATAACGCACATCTGAAAAATATAACTGTATACATATTTTATTATATTATTAATAGTATCTACAGTCAGGAAAATTAATAGTGTATCAAATTCAATCGTAAATTTGCCGTGTATGTACATGATAATTGTAGTTGAAGTTGCCAATTTGCTAAACAATTAATTTTCCTGACTTTACAAGGTTCATGACCTTCAATATAGCAATACTATTCATTTGGTTGATAGAGGCGTGAAGGTCAATGCTAGGTTAAATTTGAGACTAAGCATCCTGTGAGTGACGTCAGTACATTCAGGCAGACACTAGACATACATAATAATACATGTGCCCCTGAAATATAGCTGAATATTGAATACGATGACGTCACGGAGTCGTTTCTTTGATGTTCGAGAGTTTTTGGCAACGAGCACATTATCTACGTGTAATTGTTTTGTCTAACAATCATTCACACCACTCTTGAGACTAAAAAAAATCTGCGTTTCTTCTTACTATTTTTTGACGGCACGGTTGGCGCAGTGGTTAAGCGATTGACTGCTGCGCTGCGTGTCGCGGGTTCGATTCCCGCACGGAACAAATATTTGTATGACCTTCATGTATTTGTTCCGAGTCTGGCTGTTTTTCTATCTATAATATGTATGTATTTACAAAAAAAAAAAAAAAGTATATAAGTAGTTTATCAGCCATCTTGTTACCATAACACAAGCATTAGGTTGCTTAGCTTGGGACTAGATGGCGCTGTGTGAAATGTCCAGGGATATTATTTATTATTTATTTATTTATTTGTTAATGTCTACGTTTAGTACTAGTATTTCTATGAAACCATCCAACTCGGTTCAATATTCTGGTAACAGGAGCGGGTCCAATCCATCGATGGTCACGCTGCTGCAATTGGAACTGTTGACTCCCAGGCTCTTGTTCGCCAGTCTAATGCCATAGCCGGTCTAGTCAGTTCTGAAAAAGTTACGTCTAATTTCCTGTACACTAAGTCAGCCCCTAAACCTGAGTATGTACGTATACTAGTTCCTGCCCGCGACTTCATCCGGGTCGCATGTCAAACTCAAAGTATTTATTTCAATTAAATCAATTACAGGCACTTTTGAATTGTCAAGGGGTCGGTCAGTCAGAAAAATGAAGCTAGTTGCCCATTCCGAAGCGTACCTATGGAGAAGAACGGGCAAGAAACTCCATGGACACTCTTTTAAATCAAAATAATATGGTTAAAAATTATTGTTACATCATTCATGTTAGAAATTAGGTATGCATGTGAGAATGACGCAGAACGTTAAAAGCGTCGCATCGCATCGCCCACCGGCGCTATTGCCTACTTCGTTTTCTGGCTTTTTTTTCTATATATTCGGCCCCTAAGAGTTGATGTTAAATAGCCTTCCTAAAGAATTGGGCTATCAAATACTTAGGTATAAAAATAACTTTTCAAATCCGAATGGTAGTTCCTGAGATTAGCGCGTTCAACCAAACAAACTAACAACCAAACTCTTCAGTTTAGATAAATCGAGAGGGTCATCAATCCGCGGAAAGTCTTAACACAGCAATTTAGAAAAATGACGTATTGCACAACGCCATCTATGGGTGAATGGATAAAACGTCTGCACAAAGCATATGCACCGCTATATAAAGTTGTATTCGTGAATGTTTTAGTGGCATTTTGTATTTTTAGTAATTTTATATTATCTCCGAAACTATAATGACCAATTGACATCCTGTAAAGAGCAAATCTTATCTCCTTGATATCCTTGTGATCATAAAATAATTTATTTTGATAAGGATTTAAAATTAAAATTTATATTTTCATCCAAACGAAAGCATGTCAAAAAAAAACTTTTTTTAAAACATAAAAGCGATATTAAAAGATAAAACATAAAAGATAGAAATATGGTGTCCAGGACTTTTTTGTAGAACTATTTAAGGCGGACCAGATTGCCATACATTGTTTTTAGTAATATACCTACAACTGTTTAGGCTTCGCATGCAAATAATTCTGTTTTAAGAGGTATTTCTTTCCGACAATTGCTAGACAAAGTTGTGATAGTTCAGCTAAAATACATGATGAAAACATAATTTATCACTCACACATAATTTAGCTTTCTACCAGTGATAACATTTTTAGAATTGGATCATTAACTCCGGAGTTTAGGTACCTCCTACATATAAACAAATTTTACCTGTTTATTATATTAGTATTTAGTATAGAGGTTCAGGGCTGATTACTTAACAGGAAATTGTAATTATTAATTGTGATGTTGTATCAACACCATAAATTCACATTTACAATTTCCTCGAAATCGATCTCAATTATATTGATATTTTTTCTTGTAAGCAGCTTTGTACAAACACATTTACACTTCAAATAGGGATACATTTTTATTCAATACTAGCTTCTGCCCGCGGCTTCGCCCGCGTGGATGTCGGAAATTATCCCACGGGAACGTGCTAACAGGATAAAATGTATGTGCTTCCCCAGGATGCCATCCATCTCGCGGGCCCTTTGTGGCTAATTACAATAGAAAACCAATTGTGTCTCATTAGTGGTGATTAAGAGGGTACCTATATGATATCTTTACCTAAGTACCTACCTAATTAAAAAAAATACCCTACCTAAATAAACCTATTTCTGATGATAACTAATCTAAACTCAATAAATAAGCAAAATCCCTAAAAACTAATATCTATACGAATGACTAATCCTACCTAACAGTATTATAAAATAACCCACGGTCACTACGTACACTAACAAATATACTACCTATACTATAAAATTAAAATCTATACCTACGACTTATAAAATTAAACCTAAATAACTCTAAACACTAAAAGGAATAAAAAGGTCGCACAGATAATACTGCGGGTGACGTAACCTTCGACAAACTTATTATTTGCGGTTGGTACAGTAATCGGTCTAGGGATCGAACCGCAGAATTAAGTTTGTTTTTTATTGTATATACTTTTCCGGGATAAAAAGTACCCAGTGTGGTGCCCAGGATATTAAAGAATAATTATACCAAGTTTCATCGTAATCGAACCGGTAGTTTTTGCGTGATGCCTGAACAAACAGACAGACAGACAGACAGACAGACAGACCGACAGACAGACAGACAGACAAAAATTTTTGTAATCACATTTTTGGGTTCGGTGTCGGTCTAGTAACACCCCCTGCCATTTATTTTTTTGATATTTTCAATGTACAGAATTTTCACTTCTACAGATTTATTATAAGTATATAGATTCATAGAAGAAACACCGAAAGAAACTCGAGCAAGAACTGCAGCTCATCTCGGAAGTAGCTCAATGGTTCGACGAACAATACCAAAGAAAGGACATGGTGGTAGACCGCATGAACTGCTCAAACGTGTGTGTGTGTGTGTGTGCAACACATCAGGAAATCCAATGAAAAAAAACATAATATTATATAATGCGTCCATATAGTCCTCACGGTCACATTAATTAAAATAATAACAATGTACCTAAAAACATTAAATATACATTGTCAAGGACGGCACGGTTGACATATGTCGGACATGACACCGTCCCGGTGAATCAATCCGACATATTGTTGCCGGTTGTTCTCGTGTTGCTAACGACGAGTACTTGCACAGACACAATCTAGTGGTTAGGATTATCCACCAGCAAGTTCCCTTGCAGTACAACCTTGTGGAGTCCGAAGTACAGGTACTACACAGGTACTACAGGTATGTGCCCGACCCAGTTCTCGAGAATGGTCACGCCACATTGTACTGGGATAGATTTATCATCACTGACAGGACTATTGTAGCTAACGAGCTTGATATTTTTTTTTTTTAAACAAACTTTGCCCCACACTAGGTATTACTCCTGTATCGTGGGTGCGTTTACAAACATTTAAACTCACATACACAAACAGCCATCCCCGGAACAACTACTTGTAGGTCATACAAATATTTGTTCCGTGCGGGAATCGAACCCGCGACACGCAGCGCAGCAGTCAATCGCTTAACCACTGCGCCATGACGAGACTCTCGCAAAAGCTGAGAAAAATTAAAAAATCAAGTATCTTGACTTTGCACACGAGGTTGTCGACATGTGGGACGTGGATTCTGCAATCATTGTACCGATAATCGTTACAGTAAATGGCGTAATAGCGGCGAACGTTGACCAACACCTCAGGAGGCTCTCATTGCGCGGCTTGATTCAGAAAGCAGTACTCCTGGACATGACACGCATAGTGAGGAGGTTCCTCTCTCTAGCCCTGACCACCGGCAGCTTGGACCCTGTTCCTGACTCCTGGAAAAAAACGCTTTTTTAAAATATTATAAAGTAAATAATTATTCATGTCGGATAAGTCGACAACCGATCATTTTGTCATAATCACCACGCTTAGTAGACCAATTGATGATCGCTGAATGTTACCAGCATACAGTAGGATGCAGCTGCCATCCTCTAGACATAGTGGCTCTATAATAGAAGGCTCACGGACGGAGAGTGCTCTATTCTTTGCGATGCGCCAATTTCCGACACACCCTGTGTATCATGTTATTAGTTAATTAGGTTAAGAGGACTTTATGCTTTGTTACCTCTGGGGAACTGTGTCATAAACACGACAGCGTTCTAGTAGAACATTCGCGATGGACCTGCGATGACTTGCAATGACACTGAAGGACGAAGGGGCTTGCTAGTCACTGTCGCGCCGTCGCGGTACAGTCAACAAAAGGGTGAGTATACATGGCCACTTATGCAAAGTTAGGAGCTAGGTACACAGTTCCAATTAATCACTTCATATAAAGAAGAACCAGCAAGAAACACGTGCATTATACACATGTAAAACAGGTACATTATACTTGTATAATATGTATATAAGCAGCCAAGAGCCGTAAAGAAAGAGGAATGTCTTTTCGTAGATTATTAGCTAAAAAATAAAAATCAAAAGTCATTTATTCAAATTAGGCTGAGAATCAGCACTTTTGGAACGTCAAAATTACAAAAGACAGTCCCCCAAAAACGCCCGCCCTTCGCCACTTCCTAGTGCTATCGCTGGGAAGAAGAAGTGGCGCAACAAACTCCCCAGCAGCACAGCTGTCTGTTCAGTTAAAAAATACTTGATACTTGATTGTATACAATACTATGTAGGTGTTAAGTAGTTAACATTACAAGGTACAGAACATAAAATTAAATTACTTGCAACATGTCAGCTAGCCATGCCAATATACCAACAAATATAATAAAAACTGTACGTACTCAAGCTGAAAAATAATTCGTTAATATGTAAATAAAAACTTACTGCTTAGATAAAAGCCTCCAGGCATAAAGGGCGTGACAGCTTACATATTTATGCATTGCTGGGTTCTGGTCACTTAGCTATCACTTGAAGTCACAGATGAAAATCTAGGACCATGGAAGTAAAATAAATAAATAAGTTAATACTAATAACAATAACCTGCCAGTAATCTAGCTATAGCTACATACCAACTAAAATTCATTCTAAACTGAATAAAATGTAACGGCTTCTTTAGTTTGTTTTAAATTACTAGCTTTGTGATTGACATCCTAAACATAACATAAAAGACAATGTGTAAAGCATCCATGACATAATTGGTAAGTATGAGAAGTAAGTCAGGTACTTCAGTTTAAGGTATTGTATGAAGTGAAACTTCTGCTCGCTAGTATATTCAGTGGCGCTTCAGAACAGATTGCAAGACTAGGCAAGTGATTTATAGACAGATTGTTCTGTTCCGGTACGCATATTGCGATATTTGTAACAGTTTATATAAAAGTAATCTTTGATATAACCTGTTACAAATATCGCGATAGTGCGTATAGTAGGATTCGTAGGATGTAACACTGTAGTCACAACTTACGTACGATACCTTAGTTTTATTGTAGCGAATGTAACGATACGCTCTGTATTTCTCTAATTCACAGATTAACAAGATTGGCTACTTATTATGACGATTACACTTTTATTATAGTTTACAAGATTGCAATATCTAATTGAAAAAGAGAACCCTAAAGCATAGTAATTATGAAGCGATCCCCATTCGGTCCGGATTCTGTTGTTTCCATCATTGGCTGCCCTAGCAACAAATCGAGTTGGCTGCTCTAGCAAAGATCTAGAGAACCCTGAAGCATAGTAATTATGAAGCGATCCCCATTCGGTCCGGATTCTGTTGTTTCCATCATTGGCTGCCCTAGCAACAAATCGAGTTGGCTGCTCTAGCAAAGATCTAGAGAACCCTGAAGCATAGTAATTATGAAGCGATCCCCATTCGGTCCGGATTCTGTTGTTTCCATCATTGGCTGCCCTAGCAACAAATCGAGTTGGCTGCTCTAGCAAAGATCTAGAGAACCCTGAAGCATAGTAATTATGAAGCGATCCCCATTCGGTCCGGATTCTGTTGTTTCCATCATTGGCGGCCCTACCGAAGATAACTGATTCCGTGCGCCCTCGGCCTCGCGAAGAACAGCCAGTAATATACCTGTTACTAGATCAACATGTCATTGGAATATTAACGGGGTAATTAGAATGACCTTTACCAATTTCAAACACCGTCAATTAATTATTTATGTGCGTAGGCGAGCCATCAATAAATGAATGTTGATAAGATCGATTGACAAAAGAGTATTGTTTGTAGAGTCGCATACAAATTCATCGCTGATTTTAACGGTTTTTTTTTTACATTGAATGTGAAAGTGCTCTACAAATACAATCCTAAAATGTAAAATAGTGTGACACACTCTCATCTCTATAAGAACCCAATCAGAAAGAAATCTTTACTGCGAATAAAAAAATACAACTTAACATTACATTAGAAAACACAGCAAGTGAAAACCAGGAACCGCCGCTTGCAACACACAGGAACCTTCCAACTAGAACATCCGAGCTACGTGCGCACGTCGTCAGCTCACTGTCAGGGGCTGCCGACTGAGGCCACTGCAGACAGTTTCCCTACATCCCCGGTGTCGAAAGTGCAGGATGTGTGCGGCTGCGCATCGCTACTGCACTTCCACTCAGGGTTGGCCATCGAAGCTGGCTGTACGTTGTTTTGACAAGTGGCTTGAACATGAAGCTGAGTTTTTTGAGGTGGGCTCCGAGTTCTGTACCAGTGTTTTGTAGAGTGTTTGATAATTTGTGAGTTTGTGCGTCGTGGATTACGGCCCATGCCTTCTCACAGAGAGAAGGCCTGTGTCCCAGCAGTGAGAGCATTATAGGCTGATTATGATGTGTGCTGGTAGTTGGGTTTTATTCCGTGGATATCGGGAAAGGTCAAGGTCAAGGCATCCAGGTTATTGCCAAGTGGCAAGCAGGCTTGGTCAACATTCAATAAAACTGGCACTCGGGAAAGCGTTATCTCGTTATCATTTCTGTGGTGTTACAAAGTGCAGTGAAAATCCGTTTGAAGGCCGTTAAAAATATTATAGTCAGCCAGTTTAGTTACTGGCAAACGTAAGCTTTCACAATGTACACATTCGGAGTAAACAGCTGCCTACCGCGGTACACGATGAAAGGTTTCGTTGCACTAAGAAATTGTTTAGTTTGATAGTTTAGTAAAATCCTTGGTTTTGCATCTTTTTCATAATTATGATATCAATATTCCCTGGAGCGCCCGGCTGATGGCAATCGGCTCGCCCCCTGCACTATGGGACTTAAACATAACTGGCGAAATATGGGTCTATAACAGGTATACGTCTGCCTACCCCCTCCGGGACCGCAGGCGCTATGTTATGTGTGTGTTATATGTATATTGCAAGAACAATACAATACTTAAATAAATAAATTGCAATGTTAAAACATTATTAATGATGGCGCATGTACTCGTCTATGAGGTGATCATTATTTTGCGGAGTTCAGATGAACTGTCATCTCATTTCATATTTATTACTGATATTCAACGTTATCCGTAAGATGTTCAGCCAAATGCAACCAAGCCTTAGTCCGGTGAGTAGATATTCAAGAGAAACACTTCCTCGTTCCACTTTTTAAAATGCTGGAAACTTAGCAATTAGATTTCTATTCGATTCCTAAAACAGTTGCCTAATACAAGTTTAATGATAAGCGGAACTGATGTAATTTAAAGCATTTCAAGTAACTTCGATTGTATTACCTGGAGTTTAACATTTTAGGTCAGTTCATACTAACACGCTCGATACATCCGATCTTACGAAAAATACTTTAACAATGAATAATTCATCATTACCTAGGTTGATAATTGATCATAGTTTAGGACCAAGTGAAGCTACCTACAACACTTTTTTATGATAATGACGATTTCCTCCACGGCCGAGAAGTCGATGCAGTCTGTTAGCGCCTATTTTTATCTCACACACCTACACCAAGCATGCGTTTTCCGCATAGCTACTGAACGGTATTAGGTACCGATACTACATCGTTAAAGCCTTATCTACACCGATATTATAATGAGGTAAAATTTGTGACTTTGTATGCAGGGGTCAGTATGTTCGGAACTGTTGATCCGATTCCGAATATTCTTTATGTAATGGGAAGCTACAAGTATTGCCGAGTGTCATAGGATACAGTTAATGTTAAAAAAAAGATATTGTATATAAAATATTACTGTGTTAACTAAGAGTTAAGGCCTCTTCACTACAAACCACTCTCAGACCTTCCTATCCACAGTAAGGTATTGCCGTCTTACGTGCTACTGCTGGTAGCGTCTGCCGATGCTGACCTGTTCTCCAAGGCGACGAGGACTAAGGCGGATGAGAGGGATCTGAGGAACAGCGTATTTGACTTCATCATCATCGGAGGGGGTACGGCAGGGTGTGTGCTGGCGAACAGACTGTCTGCTGTCTCTGATTGGAAGGTATCCCTGGTTATTATATTTGATAGGCTCCCCCTATTTTCTACCTAGCTTGATGGTAACGGATGACGAAGGCGATGGTCCACGCTGGAATTGAAGTAGAGTCAAACCAGAAACCAAGTCCGATCGTCATCCGTCTGTAACGTTGTAACGTTCCGTTTTTTTTAAATAAGTAGGTACTAAAGTACATAAAGTAACTATTTAAATATTAGGTAAGGCTTCCTGTAAGCGTATCACTTTTGTTGACATATAAAAAAACCAAATCGCCAACGATCAATATTCAACGCAATGCGCATGACCTCCGCGTCACTCAAATGTATTGAAAAGTTTCTTGGAATTGCATAGAGTTGTTACTTAATCTATAATTTTCTATTCATGACAATACAAAATTGGTGAGTTGGTGCTTTTATGGTTGTAACAACTCTATATTAGATCTCATCATCGCGCATTCGTATTTCCGGAAATAGATGATTTTCTTCTATAATAATAATATTTTATTCAGTATTAAATTGGTAAAATATTTACATAAATTCTTAGAAATAACTTACAAAGGTATAATAATGTTAGATGCCTGTACTAGGATAAACCTGTATCACCTGTGATATTATTGTGAATTATTGTCCTGTGAATTAAATTTCTTAATAATATTTAACATTAAGAAATTTCTTAATAATATTTAACATTAAGTCTTGATATAATGACAAAACTTTATTAATTAGTTATTTTATACCTTCTGAAAAGAAAACATATTTGGGAATCATCAATCATCATTACTTACTCGAAACATAAATACTTCAGTTCACAGCAGGCTATGCTTAGCGGTAGACCGGGCTCGCCCTTGACCATTTAATTATCTGAGGATAAGTAGGGAATGACGCGGACGAAAAGAAGTTACCTTTTCAGTCGAGACTTTCAACTTTATAATAATAACTAGCTGACCCGGCGAACTTCGTACCACCTATATGAATTATCTTAATTTTTTTTTTCGTGAATTTTTCCTGTTTTAAGTTTTTTTTTTTTGTTTGTTAGAAATTTCCTAACAGATAAAGCCTATAATTTAAATGAATTTTTCGATGAGAGATTTTGACCATGTTTACTAATTTAATTATCTATAATATTTTTAATGTTCTCATATTGACATGACATTTATTTTGAGTGACATTATACCTACTTAAATTTTATTAATAATTGCATGCCAATTTTTAAGGCAAACGTGATGATCTGTGTTACCCCTACTTTTAACATCTCTTGCATGCAGACAATTTGTGTTGTATGTATTGCACCTACTCATGTTTGAGCAAACAAATGATTATCTTATCCTATATAGATTGAGATCTTGTATTGTCCTGTTTGTTGAGTTTGGTGTCCTGGTTTCGACACTAAAATATCGGGCGGTGTTTTTTTTAACTTTTGCATTTCAATTATAGATGGGCAATCCACCGGGTTTAAACCCGGTGCTTTGGTAAACACCCAGTAAACACCCAATTTTCTGGGTGTTTATGGGTGTTTACGGGTGTTTACCAAAGCACTGGGCTTAAACCCGGTGGATTGCCGATCTATAATTTCAATGTCTCAAACTGAGACATTAAAATGCAAAAGCTGACACTGACAATGGGACTCCCAGTAGCAGCTTGGAGTTTGGATTTGTGCGTGTTAATGACAATATGCTCGCCCCATAATTGGTGTAACTACTATAAGCTTCTACCTTTCCCTTGAGGAATACAACCGTGTGTTGTATTATGGTATTTTTTTCTCCTTGATTCTTCATCGGTTGAAAAATAGTGGTTACTCTTCTGAGCTGAAACACTCTTCTTGCATTTCATTCACAACCAGTCGATACGCTTCCGTGCCGAATTGAACATCAGCCAATGTTATCAAAAGAGCTCTCTAAACGCTGTTCACAAATCTAAAACCCGAGTTTCAATCAAACTATTTCTCATTCTCTTAGCTTCTGTCGAATTTCGAGATAAAGATAATCGTTTTTTAGGTGGCATTGATGCAGGCAAATTAAAATAAAGCTAAAACGTAAATGAAAATAAAACTAATATAAAAAAGTGAACGTAAATTAGCCAAAACTTACCTATCGGTATCTAAAATTCTATGCGTACCTACTACTACTTCACCTAAAAAGAAATAAAATGTAAACTATTAATAATTTGTAATTTGAACGAATATTTAAACACTACTAAAATAACTAATACCTATTTTATAAAATAACAACAAAAGGAATCTAAAAATAAATTGTCAAAGACTAAAAGTCGCGCTGATAAGCACAGTTTGTTAATATCAACTGTCAATAAGGTCGAACGCTCTGAACGTCAATTCGCTTCAACAGGCAAAAATCGCGCGATGGCTTATTATTAGCGTATTTCATGTGTAACTTAGGTGTTTTCATACCGATTTCTATGATTCTTTTTTATGGAATAGTTAATAATGTTAACTTTTTTAATTAGGGATGACTGAGAGTGTTATAAACGTAAGAGTAGACAAATATAATCAGAATGCTTCGAACTGCTAAGCTATCGGGAGTTACACGTGTTATTGTGAGTCAACCATAAAAGATAGACATATGATGTCGTGGGATATTTTTTATATAATTTTAAGGAGAACATTTCCGTCATACATTATTTCTGTGTAGCTTTAACCATTAAGGTTGCACACGCGACGGAAGCTTAAAATATGGAGTAACTTCTCCTGTTTTCCCAACATCTCCCTTCACTGCTCAGCTCCTATTGATTGTAGCGTGATGAAAAGTATACTATAACCAGCTCAGGAGTATGAAAAATAATTGTACCAAGTTTCGTTAAAATCTGTCGAGTAGTTTTTGTTTCTATAACGGTTATACAGACAGACAGACAGACAAAAATTTTACTGATTGCATTTTTGGCACCAGTATCGATCCCTAATCAGAATCACCCCCTGTTATTTATTTTGGAAATATATTTTATGTACAGAATTGACCTCTCTACAGATTTACTATAAGTATAGATATACATAGATAGAAGATATAAAAATCATTTATTTATTTCAGACATAACTCTAGTCTATAGTTCTAAACTCATACATTTAAATTACTTATAAGCTATTTAAAATTCTAAACAGATAAAAACCCATCATAAAATTGTGACTAATTAAATTAAAATATTCATCAACAAATAAACAAAAAATTTACAAAAAATTATAAAAATGTCAGAATCATTTAAAAGAAAATTACAAATATTTCGACAATATTTTGCGGGACTGTCGACTGATAACGTACCCATTGGCACGGTAGTGTTACCTAACATTACCATGCCAATGCATGGTCGGCCAATCCGAAACAAACACGGTACTTGCTATCGGAGCGGAAATACCATTTTAAAATGACATTTGCTGAAGTCTGCATCGATCCGGAATCAGGTAGGGAACAATCGGTGCATTATTATATTCACGATAACAACACAGGTCCACAATTATTAATACATGTACTGTTATTATTATTGCACTATATGTATAGTATTTAGGTACAAAGACTATAATAGTATGTTAACATCACAACAATTTCCCTGGTTATACGGAACATTTTGTGGTTTAAAATAATATATACGCATAAACTCAGGGTTTTTCCATATAAATAGCAACAGACAGGCAGAAACTATGCTACAATATGCTACGAACCTTCCATCCTCGTTTTAACGTCCACTTGCAATATAATAAAATATAATTTTAATTAAATATTGTCGGTTACCATTTAATCCTGTTTTTTTAACATTTAGGCAATCTGTAGTACTCTTTAGTGTAAGTGATCGTATTAAACCCACTCATTAAAGATTGCAATTATTATTTAGTTCATTAAAACTTCAATCGCGTCACTAGCCTACCGTTATATATTCTCTATCTTCTGTCACAATCAGTACTATATTTGTTGCGTAATTTTCTGTCAGACCTTGATATGAGTATAGCCTTCATGGTACAGTCAACAGCAAAAGTAGATGACCAAAATCAGAAATTCAATACTAATGAACGGAGCTCACGTCAGAACTATGTGGCGTCGAAGTGATTCAAAAGTATGTGATTGTAAATTATACCCAAATATTTACTACTAGTACAGCTGCCATATAGCTGCGAACTCCAGTCATTAGTATTGAATTTCTGATTTTGATCATCTACTTTTGCTGTTGACTGTACTAGGTACTAGGTACCTTAATTCTTCTCCGAGATGTTTATTTTATGTTTAATAGATTGGTTAAGGATGACAATACAAAATGGATGGCCCAACAGATGGATGAATCGATTGCTCTCCAAACTGAGTACTGTGACATACTTTGTTTTCCTCGAATCAAAAGCAGATACCTACTCTATAACCTTTTCCAGATTCCAAGTTATATAATATTTCATTTAAATCGGTTCTATAGTTTATCTATAGAACAGAATAGAATTTAATATTCTTTGTTATGTACAGACGCCAGAAGGTCAAGCTACCCGAAACTGTCAAATTTTTCCAATCAACCTTGAACCTTAATGCTATAGCGATAAAGTTGAAAATCTATTAAAGAAATTTGACAGATTGTAGTAGCTTGATGTGCTGGCGTCTGTACATACACCATAAATATTACAGATATAAATGTAGAAATTTTACAAGGGGTCACAACGGGCGGTCTTGTCGCTAAAAGCGATCTTTTAAACACAACCTTTTGATTTAGAAGGAAAGGAGAGACAATAGTGCTAGTCTGTGGTGTACAATACTGCAGGTAGTCTGTGGTGTACCATATACATATACAGGGTTAAATTAAATTAGCTAGCGAAACTCTGTATACAATAATAAATACACAAAACATATACTTATCAGTATAAATAAATTATACAATAATAATCGTAAAACAAGTGCAAAACACATAATAAATGACCTTTAAGGAGAGAGACAGTGTCTGTAAAACTTACCAAAAAGAGGATCAATATTATGCTAAAGTTGACATTGAGAACCCCCATTCCAGGTTCTATTACTAGAAGCAGGCGTCGACGAGAACATAGACTATGACATCCCAGGAGTTCCCACAAAAGAGTACCGCCCTATCCTTTGGAACTACAGAACTGAGCGGAACGGCTACTCCTGCCTCTCCAGACCTGGGGGCAGCTGCGAGGTGAAGACCGGGAAGGTGCTGGGTGGGTCCAGCGTGACCAATGACATGAAGTATACCAGGGGATCCAAGGTGGACTATGATGGGTGGCACAGCACGGGAGCTCTGGGCTCGCTGGACTGGAAGTTCGATGGTGTTATAGAACATTTTAAAAGCGTTGAGGATAACGGTGAGTCCCGATGGTGGCAGTTGCGAACTAGTCGTAAGACATGGTCTGCTGCCTCTGTGCGACAGACATACTGTAACTAAGACATGGTCTGCTGCCTCTGTGCGACAGACATACTGTAACTAAGACATGGTCTGCTGCCTCTGTGCGACAGACATACTGTAACTAAGACATGGTCTGCTGCCTCTGTGCGACAGACATACTGTAACTAAGACATGGTCTGCTGCCTCTGTGCGACAGACATACTGTAACTAAGACATGGTCTGCTGCCTCTGTGCGACAGACATACTGTAACTAAGACATGGTCTGCTGCCTCTGTGCGGCAGACATACTGTAACTAAGACATGGTCTGCTGCCTCTGTGCGACAGACATACTGTAACTAAGACATGGTCTGCTGCCTCTGTGCGACAGACATACTGTAACTAAGACATGGTCTGCTGCCTCTGTGCGACAGACATACTGTAACTAAGACATGGTCTGCTGCCTCTGTGCGGCAGACATACTGTAACTAAGACATGGTCTGCTGCCTCTGTGCGACAGACATACTGTAACTAAGACATGGTCTGCTGCCTCTGTGCGACAGACATACTGTAACTAAGACATGGTCTGTTGCCTCTGTGCGACAGACATGCTGTAACTAAGACATGGTCTGCTGCCTCTGTGCGGCAGACATACTGTAACTAAGACATGGTCTGCTGCCTCTGTGCGACAGACATACTGTAACTAAGACATGGGCTGCTGCCTCTATGCGACAGACATACTGTAACTAAGACATGGTCTGCTGCCTCTGTGCGACAGACATACTGTAACTAAGACATAGTCTGCTGCCTCTGTGCGACAGACATACTGTAACTAAGACATGGTCTGCTGCCTCTGTGCGACAGACATACTGTAACTAAGACATGGTCTGCTGCCTCTGTGCGACAGACATACTGTAACTAAGACATGGTCTGCTGCCTCTGTGCGACAGACATACTGTAACTAAGACATGGTCTGCTGCCTCTGTGCGACAGACATACTGTAACTAAGACATGGTCTGCTCTGCCTCTGTGCGACAGACATACTGTAACTAAGACATGGTCTGCTGCCTCTGTGCGATAGACATACTGTAACTAAGACATGGTCTGCTGCCTCTGTGCGACAGACATACTGTAACTAAGACATGGTCTGCTGCCTCTGTGCGACAGACATACTGTAACTAAGACATGGTCTGCTGCCTCTGTGCGACAGACATACTGTAACTAAGACATGGTCTGCTGCCTCTGTGCGACAGACATACTGTAACTAAGACATGGTCTGCTGCCTCTGTGCGACAGACATACTGTAACTAAGACATGGTCTGCTGCCTCTGTGCGACAGACATACTGTAACTAAGACATGGTCTGCTGCCTCTGTGCGGCAGGCATACTGTAACTAAGACATGGTCTGCTGCCTCTGTGCGACAGACATACTGTAACTAAGACATGGTCTGCTGCCTCTGTGCGACAGACATACTGTAACTAAGACATGGTCTGCTGCCTCTGTGCGACAGACATACTGTAACTAAGACATGGTCTGCTGCCTCTGTGCGGCAGGCATACTGTAACTAAGACATGGTCTGCTGCCTCTGTGCGGCAGACATACTGTAACTAAGACATGGTCTGCTGCCTCTGTGCGACAGACATACTGTAACTAAGACATAGTCTGCTGCCTCTGTGCGACAGACATACTGTAACTAAGACATGGTCTGCTGCCTCTGTGCGACAAACATACTGTAACTAAGACATGGTCTGCTGCCTCTGTGCGGCAGGCATACTGTAACTAAGACATGGTCTGCTGCCTCTGTGCGACAGACATACTGTAACTAAGACATGGTCTGCTGCCTCTGTGCGGCAGGCATACTGTAACTAAGACCAATGTTTGTACCAACAGGAACTTTATTCATTTAAACTAGGTATTGCTCACGGCTTCGCCCACGCGGTGAAACGTATTACCGGGATAAAAAGTATCCTATGTGTTAATCAAAGTTATAATACACTATCGGTGTGCCAAACATCCAAATCCTATTAAAAGCATAATACTAATGATTGGAATACTATCGTGAATTCATGCAAGCCTAGTAGTTTTTGTTAAACTACTAAATTAAATATAAGCTTCATAATATTATCATAGTATATAGTATTCAGTTAAATTACCTTCCCAGGTTCTTCCTTATGTTTTATTGAATAAATACATTGTTTTCCTTCCACTGTGATACTAAATAGCTTACTAATTATCTATGTATTCATGACTGATTAGTTTTCGAGGTTCCTCTAGTATTGTGTCGACCGATTGTATATTAATTAACGTGTTTTTCCGTAATTTTATTTGACTACGACTGCGGGACTTGTCAACATAAAACTGGATTAATATTTCGGAATTCAAACAAAAAACCAATTACGGAAAAACACGTTAGTTAATATACAATCGGTTAGTTAATATATTTATTTATTTGTCCTCCTACTGGAACGCCATACAGCAATTACAACAACGGACCAAAATACTTCATGTGCTACTTTCTATCCGTCCTGCGTGCGGTGGACATCGAACGGGCGGCGATGGAACACGCACGCTCACACAGCGTCACCTCCATATTATATCTCCATTCAAATTTCGCACATTCATTGCACATTTTTCTTTAATTTTTTCTCATATATTCAAATTGGGCTGAGAATAAGCACTTTATGAACGTCCAAATTACATAAGACTAAAAAAGATCTGTCTCCCGAAACGCCCGCCCTTCATCAGTTCCTAGTGCTTTAGCTGGGAAGATGTGGCGCAACAAACTCAGCAACTCGCAGCACATCCGTCTGGAACTTGATTCTATACAAAAGTATGCAGTTATTAATATTACAAAACAAAGATGCCTAAAATTCCTATGAATGCTTATTTCATTAAGACCGTCTTTGTACCTTTTTGTGAAAAAAGTTTAAATAAATAATGATATAGAAATTAAATTAAATTATTTGTCACATGTCAGCTAGGCTGGGACACACAAATACTAGAAAAACATTGAAAACTAAATTCAAGTCTAAAAATATTTTTAATGAAGTAGGTATATTGAAACTAACTAAATAAATATTAATATAGCAATGAGTTATATTAATATTAGTAGGTGTTATGTATGTAGAAATAGGTACTTATATTTTATATCAAGTTTTGACACTAGGATGTATCAGATGTATGTCATATTGTGATTTACATTGTCATTTCGGTAATCACAAAACCATAATTCCTGTAATCTTAGAATAGTTTTAATTTCAAGGTGACTACGACGTGCTCATGAACTCCCACTACCACTCCCGAGGGGGGGAGATGCACGTGCAGCGCTTCAAACACGCTGACAGGTACATGGAGGTCTTCACCGCTGGCTTCACGGAAATGGGCCTTCGGACCCTAGACATAAACACCAACATACAGGAAGCAGTAGTTAACAACCAATTCGCGATATCCAACAATACAAGGCTGAGCACCAACAGCGCCTTCCTCAAACCAGTGAGACACAGAAAGAATCTTCAAGTGGTAACAGGAGCATACGTGACGAGAATAGTCATTGATAAACAAGAAAGAAATGTAGATGGCGTCATTTATGAAGTGGAGAAAGGTAAAGAACGACCGGCGTACGCTAAAAGAGAAATAATTTTAGCGGCAGGCGCTATCAATAATGTCAGGCTGCTACATCTGTCCGGTATTGGCCCCAAAGCTGATGTAAAGAAACATAATATTACACCGATAGTCGATCTCCCGGTAGGACATAACTATCAAGATCAAGTGACCATTGGTGGCCTTGCATTCGTGCTGAATGACGTCCCGTTCGTCACAGAAGCCGAAGTAATTAACGATTTTAAAACTTGGTTCCAAAACCGCAGCGGACCGCTAGCTTCTAGAGGCATCGCCCAAGTGTCAGCCTTCATACAACTTTACGAGAACTTCAATGCTCCCGATGTGGAGCTTGCTTTAGAAGGTAATTTTATTAGAAGCGATAAATTTATGCTGACTAACGTAAGTGTACATGCGGCGGAGGAAACGAACCTACCCTTGCCGTACTATAATTTAGTTAATATCAATCCTATATTACTGAGACCTAAAAGCAGAGGAAAGGTTATGCTTAATAAAAGGAACCCCAAATACGGTCGACCGATAGTCCAAGCGAACTTCCTCAAGGAATCCGAAGATTTAGATACTCTTGTCGATAGCATTGACATAGCGCTTCAATTACTTGACACGAAAGAATTCAAGAAAACTGATATAAAGTTTGCACCGTTAGACCTGTTCCCTTGCGATAGACTAAGCAACAGAGATCAATGGAATTGTATCGCTAGACATTACACTAAAGCTATGAGTAATCCTGTAGGAACTTGTAGAATGGGGGAAAACAGTACCAATTCTGTTGTTGATTACCAATTGCGGGTGCATGGGATCGAAGGGCTAAGAATTATAGACGCTTCAGTAATGCCTACACATGCTAGAGGCGGAACATTTGCTCCCACAATGATGATTGCAGAGAAAGGAGCCAAGATGATCATAAAAGACTGGAAAGAAAATAATGGTCATTATTATAATAGGAGGTGACAGAAAGTAGGTTTAGGTAAATAAAATATTGTATTAATACCAAGTCGTTTTTATTATATCACTGGCTTTTTCAGCTATCATTATAACAGGAGCTGCAGTGGAGCCGCGGGTTATTTTTGGCATGATCGACGCATCAACGACTCTCAAATTTTTAACTCCAAACACTTTTAAGTTCGTATCTACAACTGAATCAGGATCTTTGGACGTGCCCATCTTGCATGTCCCGGCGTAATTGTGCAAAGGAGTTGAGAAATGTTTGATGATACATAACCAAAAATATTCAGATACGCGCTCATGGTCTTTGCAGTCATTGTTCAGAATATTGCGAGGATCAAACACATACTCTGCACTCTTGAAAACATCTGTATCAAATAATTTTACGATTTCTTGGATTCCTTCCAGTAATTTCTTCTCATCAGATGGGTCTTTAAGAAAATTGGGGTAAACCAATGGTTTTCCAAACACAGGATCTGTAGCATTCAAGATTACTTGACCACGGCTTCTAGGAGTCAACAACGATACACACATTTCAATCTTGTCGTAATACATGTTTGAGTCGTGACCTTTGAATCTTACCTCAATGTCAGGAGTTCCTAAAATATCAGAAATTGTGGTTTCTAGGAATGCTACAACTTGGAAGTTTGCTGATAAAGGTCCGATACCTTTAGAGTAATACGTTGTAATATCTTTTAGTTTCTCAGGGAACTTCGATGTTGTTGATGTTTTTGTCAGTTTTATAACAGGCAAACAAACTGACAAATGATCTTGGAAGTTTCCGCCTACTGGTAAATCATACATCACTTTAACATCTAAATATTCTAAGTACTCCTTAGGTCCTATTCCAGATTGCATCAGTAACTTGGGACTGTTTATCGCTCCGGCACTTAATATAATTTCCTTCGTAGCTCTTACTGTGACTCTTGTACCATTTTTTATATATTCTACACCGAGAGCAGTTATTGTCTCTCTGTTATCGTTAAATAATATTTTAGTAACTAAAGCTTCTGACAGTATTTCTAGATTAGATCTTAACTTCCTAATAGGTTCAATGAAGGCTGTGAATGCACTAACTCTTTCACCGAAGTACGACATCGTCTGTATCCTCATGAACCCTAACTGATGTCTACCGTTTACGTCTGTGTAGTTGTATCCTATTTCATTTAACGCACTCAGTAGAACATCCACGTTATCGTCGACGTAAGGATACCGGCCGACATCGAGCGGACCCTGTGTTGAATGAAAAAACTTGTTTTTTGATATATCCTTGTCGTAGTTTCCTTCTGAATATTTGAAATAAGGTAGCACCTCACTGTAAGACCAACCCTCGTTCCCGTTGATGGCCCACTCGTCGTAGTCGGCTGGGCTTCCTCTCATGTATGCCATGTCGTTGATAGACGAGGTGCCTCCTAGGACTCGGCCTTGTACTACCTCGCAGCCTCTATCAGCTCGATTCTGACAGAACCTGTAACGTGATACAACTATATGATTGATAAAAACTACAGTTGCTTTATCAGGATCTGTCGACAGATTGATTTTTAGGAACTTGGTCTGAAAACCTTAGAAATAAGTAAAATAATATTAGTACTCACTACCAGAGTGAAACAAACACGATCTCTACTGTTAAATAAGTTTGACTTAACTAGTAGTATACTAGTATTTTAAAAGCCAATCTCTTGACAGATCCCGAACCTTAGACCGTGGACTGAATCTCACCCCTTTTTCGGCCTCATGGAGTACTGCCAGTCTATGTTAGAACCTTTGAACTCGCTCGTAAGTCCTGGAATCAGTGCCATCTTGGGTTCCTCTGGACCTGCTTCAATCATCAGCACCTACAATCAAGATGAGTATTTTATAAACTGACTGTTTTATGGACAAATACTAATTTAGTATTTTATAAATAATTATGTAGACAGAAATCCACAAGTCTAGTACATATTTTTGGCAAGTTACATACTGATTAATCACAAGATTCATTTTAACTATGGTGCCTACAAGACAAATCATACTTACACATTTCACACATAGGACTGGAAAACATTGTTAAAAATACCAGACCAGTGTCTATTATATTAATTAAATATGAATTCCTTACCTTCCATTTCTTATTCTCGGATAGTCTGCTAGCTAGCACACAGCCGGCCGTCCCTCCGCCCACCACGATGAAATCATATTCATTATCGAAGTCTACGCCGCCGTTCTTCCTGTCGTGTTCTTCGGGAAACCTATCAAAGTACGTATACTGTTTGTAGGGACCCTTTCCTTCCTCCTTTGTCTGCGTCAATATGTTCCTTTTGTTCTTGCCGAAGTAGTCAGGCTCAGGTCCTATGTGGCCATACAGAGTGTGCACCAGGGATATCAGGAGGATAGCCGTCGGGGCACACTCGATGCGTCCGTCACATATCTTGCATAATTCATCAGTGGCGTTAGCACTCATTGCACACTCATATTCTGCTGGGTTGCCGACTGTCAAATCGGAGGAAACCGGCGCATTATCTACTATGAAGGTCGCAGGTACTTCGATAGGAGGAATTTTGAACACTTGTGATTTGACAGGTTGAAAGTATTTTACAGCCCGTTGTGCGGCTCAATTCCATTAGTATATTCATATGTCTCTAGCATGTCTACGTTGTCAACCTTATATTCTTCAAATTCTCAATTGTAAGTTAACTTTGTACTATGAGTCGGTATCATTGCAGTAACTTATGTTATTTATTACTATTTCTTCATTAAAACAATACTCATTGGTTGTTGATTATCAACAGTAGGTTTATTATTGATTTTCACTTTATTAGCTCAATTGAAACTATTGACACAATGTGTGACAGTAGCGAGGTATGCACAATTCGTCAGTAAGTAAGGCGACTGCCCGCAGCCGCGGCTACATCGCGCTATGTCGCCGACTCTAAGAATTTGTTGTTTACATCCTTTGTTTTGCTTGTTTACCATTTATCCATTGTTTTGAGTTCCAAGAGATATTTTTTACTTATAAAGTTCTTTTCATGTCAGTCGACACTGATCACTTTGTGAGCGACAACAACGACATACAAAGAAACACGACACGTGGGAGACTATTAATGTGCTGAATACTGGAAGAGTACTGTCACATAACGTTCTGAAATCGTAATTACATATTTACAGTACGAGAGCCCACGACCAAAACCAAGGCGCATCGTTTTACTGTCGAAACCGTGTAAAATCGTTAGCTTGTTTAGATGATTTTGAACCCGACTCGGTGGGCAGGACCGTTCAGAAACGCCGTAGTTTTTTGGGGGACAATGATATGTCAAAGAATATAGGCAGACAGTTTTATAACAATATGACGTATCAAATTAAAAATATAAATATAGGTTTCTTTGGCCAAACAATTAGCATTGCCATTCAACGTGGCAATGCTGCCAGTTTTCTGGGCACGTTTCCGGATGACGGCGATGCGGACGAGTACTTTGACGCCTAAGTGTCCTCTTGTTTTTGTATTTAGTTGTATAGTTAATAATAATAATAATAAATTAAACATTGATTCACATATACTACCATTGCTGGTGTAGAAAAATTAAATAAGCTAAGTGCATGCAAATCGTAGACATTACAATAAAAGTTAGGTATATTAAATTGATATAATTGCTTTGAATTTATATATTTAATTTGATACAATAATATTGATTTGGATAAATTGAATGGGATAGTTAGTTAGTTAGGGTAGTTAGTCTTTCAATGTAGTACCTAGTATCTAGTTAGAAGTGACGCGGAAAGTTTCTAAAATTAGAATTTTTGGATTCAGAATAACGAAATCTATCGATTTTATACGGTGTTCGCAAAACGATTAGGGAAAAGTTTTGTTCATGGGCTCTCGTACTATTACCGAAAAAGAAAATTAAAGTAATACTGTAGCTTCCAATCATAAGAAGAAATAGGTATCGATTACTTGCCGTTAGTTATTGAGTAAGCTAGGCTAATGGAGGAGCGTCGGCTCGCAGACAGACAGCTACTTTGAGGATTAATAGAGCGGCACATTGCTCAAGGGAGCACTCGGCTAGCCCTGAACAATGGCGATTAGTCCCCAATCTATTGTGCTGTATCCATGGGGGTAGGAAAACAATATCAAATAAGGTCACAACATGTCTTATTATAAGTATAACTATGAGATATATATACAGAGGCTATTTTCTATTTAATGGAGTGACTTTATTTTTTGAACAAAAAAGGCTCTGTCGCTCCTTGGGTTACATAAAATATGGGAACTTAGGCTAAAGTTTGGAGAGGACGGGCAGCTCCTCCCCTCTGAAGGCATATTTTCGTGCAAGCAGTAGCGACAGCAATTAACTATCTACCAGATAATAGTAACAAAACCTTCTTACAAAACTTCATCAAAAAAAAAATACATAACATAAAAATTTACATGTTTTCATAATCTTTTGCAATATTCATGACATTAACAAGTAGTACAAAACAGTTCATCTTGTGCAAGTGTGCTAACTGTTGCATCTGTTTTGCATACTGCTAAACTGTTTAACGCAGTTCTGTGTCCATGTTAACAGTGGTTTGTTATTTGTACATTGTGCTACTAACAAAATACAAATGTGTTGAGCAGGTGGAACCATAACATGACTTATTATGTCACTTCCGGCGTTGTCAAAGACGATGCATATCGAGATTTATGCATTAATGAATGTAAAAAAAGCTTTTTTTTTTCAATGTAAATTTAAATAGTGATCAAGTCTTGAACTACTCGCCTCTCATCTGACATAAGTTCCGTTTTTCTTTCATTCTTTTCACCAATCAATAAAACTGTTAAATGTAAGGTATCAATGTACAGACGCCAGCAGGTCAAGCTACCCGAAACTGTCAAATTTTCCCAATCAATCTTGAACCTTAATACTTTAGAGATAAAGTTGAAAGTCTATCACAGAAATTTGACGGATTGTAGTAACTTGATGTGCTAGCGTCCATACTTCTAACTCTGACACGGTAGTTAACTGAAGTTCGTGCCTCTAATCACAGTCAATGTGGACATTAAACTTTACGACTCAATTAGATACTAAATACATGTTGTTATGTTAAAATCGTACACCTGCTGGATTAAATGGATTTTAAACACATGCTAATGTTGGTTTTATTTTGTTTCAGGTAAAATTGCAGCGTAATTAAGTGTTGTGAAAGATTTGTAAGTGAATTCGAATAATATGACAATAATATCAAACGTTAATGTTACAAGACAGTTAGAAACATTTATTTGATTAGGACAAATTTTATTGATATATCGTCCTAATACATCGACCTAAATGAATGGATGTTAAAACAAAAACAAACTGTTAACTAACATTGAAATGTCAGAGTGCCTGTTGGAAAAGTTATAGCAACAAATCTTCCAATCATATAACACAACATTATCAGGCGCTCAACATCACTCTAGAAAGTTTAATCATTTGTACATAAATAACCGTTGGTGGTTATGCATGATCACAGTTGTACAATACATTATAAATTCATGAACTGCTTCGATTTTACGACATTCCAGTTGCTCCATGTTCGCATAAAGTTGGACGAATGTGTCCCGAATGGTGAATAAGTAAATAATACTTTGAAATTCGTTACCCTACCGAAATTCACGTAGGTGAAGAAAGTTCTCAGCTGCCAGTAATAAAGCAAAATATAATAAGTAAAATTAAGTGTTTTACGTGGAAATGCTAGGTATGCAGGGGTACGGGGCCCTACGTTTCAATAATGGATGAAAGCCTTCTAATAATATTGTCGTCGTTTACGTACCTCTGTTATTAATATAAGTAATGGAAACTTGTGCCTACTGTTGGACACGTGTCTCTTAATCGATTAACTACTCAATCAATTCGTCCTCGGCCGTGCGTCGATGTTCTGTGAAAACTGACGAATTTACAGTAGGCACTCTGGTTATCACTGTGTCAATAACTCAGTAAGTATGTGTCAAATTAAATGACTAAAAATGCAGATAAGGAAATCAGTTTCACTGAATAGCCAGAAATTCTGCATTCAATATTTTAAAAGCACAACCACATCATAATACTTAAAATAACTTGGAGATTTTGTTAATATTTTATGCCCAATACACAAATTTAAATATAATGTTATGAAAATTATTATTAACTAATAATGTTATTAGGAATGTGAGCTAGTCTAGATTTTATTATTTATTTGTGTTATTTATTACTCAGTTGCCAAGCAATCAAATCAAATTTCTATTTTGGATGATGTAATAATAATATTCAGTTTATTTAATTATTTAATGATAACTAATTGATATTTCTATAGGTAATTATTTATTATTAATGTGATGTAATTATTTGTTACCTATCTAGTGGCACTCATTATCATATTTTCGGCTAAAATCTAAATCTAAATTATCTTTCCTCTGTTCCAACACATATTGTAGCTGTTTATTGTCCCTGAATAAATAAAGTAATCTTAATAACTAAAGGACTAATGTATACGTAGATGACGAATTTAAGCGTTCACATAGTGTTCACCAAAATTATTACCTACTTATGGCAAACATAAAAGTAGCTAAAGTAGGTAACTATATATGAAGTATCAGAATGACATTAAGTTAAATAGGTCAGAAACAAAAAAAAATCTTGCCGAAATGGAAGTTCAAAATGCCATTCCACACGCACTTCCTGGGACGTACCTACTTAGTTCAAAATAACTGTCTTTTTTGTAGACAACTTTTAAACGTGGTTTACAAATTTAAAATTACTCCAAAATGTATCCAGATACATTACACAATGTGACACTCGGAATCACTGAAAATATTAGGCATTATTAACTTTATGCTATGAGAAAAAAGGTTGTAATTCCTTTGGCATCAACTTTGTTATAATCTGCGGAAGATTGAAAAATTTCCAGTGACAGTGTTGAACCTATTATTTTCTTAATGTCAAGTTATTATTTTTATATTATTTATGTTGGACTTTTATTGTTTTTTCTGAGCAGTAGTGTGGGAAAGGAAATTATAAGTTTAGGAATGTGTTTAATATCCTAATGCTTCCATGGGAAAATATTTACGATGTGATTTTTGTGACCATTCTTTTTCCCAATTGCTTTTTACTTAATCTACTAAATTCAATGAGGAAAGTGATTTAAAACTGGTTTGTCCACCCTGGTCGGTCACACCAACACAATCAACAAAATATAGGTAATAATTTACTTTCAAGTATTAATTTCAAATGCCTGTTATCATAAATTGTCTTGTTCACACCTACAACCATAAGTACATTATTTAAATAAATACCTCATTTCCATACATTAGTTATGACATACGACTCATAACGACGCTCATTTTAATAATTGAGAAATTAACAATAATCCCTGGTGGTTCGCTCATTGCATTTAACACGCTAACTCAAATTAAATGTACAATAACAATGGACTCTAATTATTATTGCTCACAAAATGGCCGGCTTCGCACTGTTATTGCGAAACCGAAGCGAGAAAGCAGCAAAAACGATAATAAATGAAAATATGGACGAAACCCGACCGCACTGCAATTACTTTTAATTCGATCCCGTTAAGGGTAAGTGCAGTTATTTGAAATAACGCCATCTGTGATCGGGAGTCAGAGTTTTGTTCGTTTTAGTTCTGCTATCGGCCGCAGGAGCGCTAGCATCGTAAAATTGGTTATTACCAAAGCTTAGTAGAATGCAAATTCTCTTGAAGGGAGGATTCGGTTTTTAAAGTACCGGAATGCTTTGCCCACCCTGAACAAATGTTCGTTTACCTTTGAATATTCATAAGTATAATAGGTATCTATTACCATTCAGGAATGTAGGAAAACTGCATGAGCCTGAGTTTGCGGTTTGAATCTTATCCAATTTAGCAGAAATAATGTTTTTATTTTAAATATTGATTTACCTGTTAGATCAGGCACGGTCGCAGCCCAAGATTTTGGGCGGGGGTCACCAAGTACTAAGTTAGTAACTAAATCATGGAGACTCTCGACAGCAAAACAGCTTGTATGATTGGGGGGTCATGACGCCCACGAGCCCCCCTCGGACCGCGACTGTGTTAGAAACAGGAGAATACCTACCTACCACATTTAAATCAGCCTAATGACCGTTTGCTGGGACTCAGGCCTCTATGTGAGATAATATTGTGTAGGTACAAGTAGGTACAACAATAAAGCATGTTTTTAGGGTTCCGTAGCCAAATGGCAACGGAACCCTTATGGATTCGCCATGTCTGTCTGTCTGTCTGTCTGTCTGTCTGTCTGTCTGTCCGTCCGTATGTCACAGCCGCTTTTTTCCGAAACTATAAGAGCTATACTGTTGAAACTTGGTAAGTAGATGTATTCTGTGAACCGCATTAAGATTTTCACACAAAAATAGAAAAAAAATAATAAATTTTGGGGGTCCCCATACTTAGAACTGAAACTCAAAAATTTTTTTTTTCATCAAACCCGTACGTGTGAGTTATCTATGGATAGGTCTTCAAAAATGATATTGAGGTTTCTAATATCATTTTTTTCTAAACTGAATAGTTTGCGCGAGAGACACTTCCAAAGTGGTAAAATGTGTGTCCCCCCCCCTGTAACTTTAAAATAAGAGAATGATAAAACTAAAAAAAAATATATGATGTACATTACCATATAAACTTCCACCGAAAATTGGTTTGAACGAGATCTAGTGAGTAGTTTTTTTTTAATACGTCATAAATCGTAACGTAACGGAACCCTTCATGGGCGAGTCCGACTCGCACTTGGCCGGTTTTTATTCTTCAAAAATCAAAACTAAGCAAAGCGAGTTTGTCCAGTAGCCAACAATCCAACATCACAAATGACATAAAAAGTGTCTATTTAAATAGCAGCTGTAGGTAATAATGTACGCCAGTGATGCGGATAATCAATTACTAAATTGATTTTTCGGTTCACATTTAAGTTAAAGTGTTGTTGATTCGTTATCGCAACTCGTTCGACAAATCATTGACGAGCCAAACATGGTCGACTAGCTTCAGGCGATAGATATCGAACAATTTATTACTTTTGTAGAAGATAATAATTGGCTTGAATTTATGTAAATTCTTCAAATTTATGTACCGTACCTACTTACAACAAGTAGGTAGGTGGTAGAGGAACATAGGTTATGATAACCAATTCTGATACTGTCATACACGAAGATTAAATTAAAAGAGGATTTTTCAAACCAGAACAATAGCAGTAGACTTAGGATAAAAGAAAATAATGATGAAACTTGAACAACACACGACGACACACGACGACACGGCGACGACACGGTTGGCGCAGTGGTTAAGCGATTGTCTGCTGCGTGTCGCGGGTTCGATTCCCGCACGGAACAAATATTTGTATGACCTACAAGTAGTTGTTCCGGGTCTGGCTGTTTGTGTATGTAAGTTTAAATGTTTGTAAAGGCACCCACGATACAGGAGAAATTCCTAGTGTGGGGCAACGTTTTTTTTTTTAAAGAAAAAAGTAAGAAAGACAGAACACTATTACATAATACTTATATGATGGGTTTACATGTAAACAAAACAATGATGGAACTTGAACAACACTATTACATAATATATGATGGGTTTACATGTAAACAAAATCCAACTAAGCTCCTAAGGCCTCTAACCTCTAAAATTGTCTGTCAGTAACAAACAAATACCATTCTGGGCACCACTCAATATGGCCTCCCCACGGATATCTATGGGCCTCCCATTATGCCCATAACAATCTAGCAGCTTCACACCAAACAGATAAGCCAATAACAAACTAATCGCTAATTAGAAGCAGTACCCTCACTAGAACAGTCCCAGTGAACCAAGTTAGGTTACAATTAGGTGAACATTCTAGCCCGCGCAGTGGCACCCTATGTAGCACGCTATGTAGGTAGGCACTTGTGTATGTGCAAATGAAATAATCCTTAATTACCTGCCCATACCCCTACAAGGATAAGCGAGATGTTTCTAGGTATCGATTGCGTGGCGGCAGGGCTGCCTGACTCCTCGTATATCCATTTCGTTTATAGTTTTATCATGATCAGATTTCAATTCCTGATGACATATGTGAAGTCAGGGAACTTGATTGTTTATCAAATTGACACACTACGTCAATTTGCCGTGTCAAAGCCATTTCTTTCAACTATCATAGAATAATATTTATTTATTTACGTACACACATATACCTAAATAGGAAAGAAGAAAGGAACAGAAAAATACGTACAAAGGTGATGCTTATTTGTAAAGAAATCTCTTCCAGCACAGCTGCGAGGGGAGTACATAAAAAGAGATGTAGCCAACGTAATAGTTGTTATTTGAATAAATAAAAACCGGTCAAGTGCGTCTCAGGCCACGCGCAATGTCGAGTTCCGTAGTTTTTATAACAGCCAAGTGCGGGTCGTATTCGCTGACTGAAAGTTTCGTACCATGCTCTAACTAAAAGCCAAACATGACTACCTAACTAATATAACTTCCTATACAAATCCTCACCTGATCCGACAATATTGCACGGAAAGTTTTAATTTTTTTTTTTGAGATTTGCATAAGACTTGTCATAGCCGGTGTAGCAACTGTTTTTTTTTAACCGACTTCTAAAAAAGGAGGAGGTTCTCAATTCGGATGTTTGTATTTTTTTTTTTTTTTTTATGTTTGTTCGCGCATAACTCCGTCGTTTGCCAACCGATTTGAAAAATTCTTTTTTTGTTGGAAAGGGTATACTTCCCAAATGGTCCCATAGAAATTTCATCAAAATCGGTTTAGTAGTTTGGTTTTTAAACCAAAATTACTGGTAAAAATTACAACTAAAAAGTGAAAAATAAAAACTTTTTTGCAAAAAAAAAGAACCGACTTCCAAAAACAACACTTCAAAGTGAAAAATAACTTTAATTTCGGAAGTCGGTGGCAAACAACGAAAATGCGAACCCAACGACACCGACTTCCGAAATTAAAGTTATTTTTCACTTTGAAGTGTTGTTTTTGGAAGTCGGTTCTTTTTTTTGCAAAAAAGTTTTTTTATAAAGCTTATTTAGGAATGAAACAATAGCGCGATACAACTGATGTTTAGCGCCATCTATCGACATGTCTATGGAGTTGTTCGAAATTTTCGAGTCTAATACAATTGGTCGACTATTACTCGTAAACTTTTAAAGCCCACTTAAGTGTGATAGTTTTCCTTTAAATTTCGTTATATATAGGTACTACTGCCGTGACATTTGAATTTCTAACTTTAATCGTTTAGTTGGTAGAGGGGGGGACACTTGACTCTAACGAAAATTGGTACTTTAAAGCTTAATAAGTCACGAACTGTTTACTTAATCAAAAAACGGTATTCCCAAACCCCTAATGTTTTTGAAAGACCTATCCAACAATATCCCACACTATAGGAAGGACGAAAAAAAAATTATCATCCCCACTTTAGATGTAGGGGAGGTACCCTGAATAATTATTTTTTTCAAAATTTTATTTTACCACTTTTTTGACGTCTTTAACGTGTGTACTCATGCCAAATTACAACTTTCAAGTACCAATAGTTTTTGAGCTAAACCGCGGACAGACAGACAGACAGACAAGATGGCGAAACTATAAGGGTTCCTTGTTGACTACGGAACCCTAAAAAATGGTACCTGCCAATTTGATTCCTAAATAATTAATGTGAGCACCATGTATCTACCACATAGTTAATTTATACGTCATGGTTTCATTAATCAATTTTAATTCTTTTACCTAGTGTGGTATAGTAATTTTATTTTAGGTGCATCGACTTCACTTATAATTATATAATTAATGTATGCAAAATATTGGAAAACATTTTAAAAGAGTAACGGTGGAGTTTCTTGCCCATTCTTTTCCATACGAAACTACCTTTTGGAAGGGGCGACTAGAATCAATTCTATTTTACTGTAATTTTTGACGTTCAAAAGTGCATTTTATGTGCCTATTTGAAATAAATGATTTGACTTTGACTTAGAATTTTCCCGACTTTACCACAGTTGTCTTATCGCACAAAACGATCAATTCGAATTCGATCAAATTCGACAACCATAAGATGGTCTAAAAGATAGAAGAGATATATTGTAGTCTTATGTACCAAACATCATACACTCGTAGCTCTACTAATACCAATGTTGATTACTACAACTCATTTTTTTTAAAGCTTTAAAGCCACTAGCAACCAGTAATTTAGTATAACTTGCATATAGGTACTTACATAGATACCGGTTTGTTATAATAACATGAGTTTTTCGACACTGCGATGTTCATTTTGTAGTGAACAGTTTCTTGATAGATTCAAATCTCCAAAAGTATTAGTTTTATGAATTCCGCAAGCCCTCAACATTGCCAACCCTGACCGGACGTGTGTAAGTCCATAGCATCTACTAATGTATGTAAACGGTGAGTGAAACTCCTGCGCAGCTATAGGTACTGCTCAGGATTAGGTTTCGATCCGATAGCGCGGCGCTTTGAGCCGCCCGGACTGTTAAGTTAGTAGCCCCGGCCTGCGAGCCAATTTAAATATTAATTCCAATAGTTGCCGATTTGAAAGAGAAAATAGAGTTGATCGAATGGCGTGGGGTGTAAGTTTTAAGATTTAACAGGTTGAGGCAGCGATTCACTGAACTTCCACACACGTGGGACCTCCTTTTTTCTGAAGCTAGCCGAGCTCAGCTCTTGGAGTTGGAGCACTAGAGCTGTGAGGGCAAAAAGGACTAAACTATCGGCAAATCGGAGGTTAGTCAGCGTCTTCTTGCTGACGTTACTTAGGTAAGATTTTTTATTTATTTATTTATACTTAATTAAAACGGTACAACAACAATTACATTAATTACACACAATTCAAAGATAAATAGAAAAGGCTCCATCTCTTGGTCACTGCCGCGTGGATGGAGCGGAGAGCGGGCAGCCCGGTACTATTTCTATCATAGCAATTCGTAAAGGAGAAGAGATGGACGATGGTGTGTTTAATGACTAAAGTATGCTCTTTTAATAATTTTCGTCCTAAGTAGATCCTTTGTGGATCACAAAACCGTAATAGGTCGAAAGGCTCAGACTATTGAACGTTTCCGATCTAATAACCAAAGCTAAGATGATAAAGATATTCAAAGTCATAATTAGAATCGTGAGTTTCTTGCTTCCTCCTCGAAACAATACATACACCTACTTACCCACATATAAATCTTGCGCACTCCACGTCAACGCTTTCGCACTGCGTCGACAAGTTTTTGTAATTTACCTTTAAGATCGGCGCGGGCAGCCGGGCATGCTGTCAGGTGAGTGCGGGTTCATTTCCCGTCGCGTACGCAGCGGCCTGTCATTCAAACTTACCTACGTCGACGCGTTGAAGTGATAGACGTGGAGTGATCGGTATGGTGGAGTTGGATAATCAAAATGATGTGGCATTTTTGAGAGCAGACTCATTTTGGAAATTCGCTCACTTGAAGCGATTCACAATAAAGCCCGTTTCGATCGTTAAATAAATAAAAGATTCTGTCAAACAAATCTGTTACTAAAGGCATTCAATGCAGAACTGACAATGGCAACCAATCATTTGAAATCATTTTGCTGAACTGAAAATTGTGCTAGCTAATACTTCGTTTTCTTTCTTTATGTCACTGGGTGTGCCGGCGAACGTAAGGATCGTTACCCGGGGAGGCTATTGAAGCAGTGAGTGACTGCATGTGTTAAGATTTATGGTCTAAGTAACGTTTATAAAGAGGGAATTGCCGTCTCTGATTACCCCCATCTAACACCTACCTCTTCATTCGTATCGTAAACGAGGTACGTCTTTAGTAAATAGCGTACATTTTTATGCAGCTATGTGCCCCGCGCGCCTTCTTGCAGGCGTTCGCGCCGCGCGGTGACATGACGTGCAGTAGCGCGCACGCATGCACTTTCTACGTCACATTCTCACATAAGTTGTAATTGTAATTGCAGAGTGAGTACGAGTAGAGATTGGAAAAATAACCACGCGTATTCTACAAAATGTATAAATCGATTCGAATCTTAGTTCAATCGTTATTACCGCCCACTCGTCATTCGTGTTACGAATGATTAACGCGACTTTTCCGCAGACTACATAAAACTGATTTGTTTATATTGTTTGGTTTTTGCATAAACATATGTATAAAGATTCAAAAGCACATAATATTCAACTAAAGCTGAATTATTAATCGACTAAGCTTTTCGCATGAAGCAGGAACTTCGCAATTCTTCAAGCATTGTATTGTTCAGTAATTTTCGAGGAAAACTCTTACCACCATATAGGAAGATATAAATTCCAGAGATGGGAATGTTAACCAAGTGGCACTCAGTGTGTTATTGTGGGAACCTCGGCGACTCTTACTAAGCATTGTGTCGCACTAGGAATAAACACGTTCAAAACTATTGACATATTTCTAGGTAAAGATGGTAGATGATTATCATTTTATGTCTGTGATACAATGTACAGGGTGGCTGCCCACCCCCGAATGGTATTTGTTTGTGGACTCGTAGTGCATCCAACTCATTACCGTTGCACCTGCTTTCTGAAACATAATTATACATATTAAGTTTATGTTAATAGTGTATTTTAACCTTTGTTTAAAAGTCAATAACTTCAGAAAGCAAACTTAATGTAGCTATTATTTCTTTTTCATAAGGTTATGTATATTGAAATGTTGTGTGAAAGAGTTTTTTTGTTGGTTTGTTTTGAGTTTTTGTTATTTGTTTTTTTTTTACCTTCTTCCAAGTAAAATTAAATGAAGACAGAACTGGTGACGGCGCCAGGGTTTTCGGTAGAAGTTAATTGTTCTCTCTGCTTGCATAATTACCTGAATTCGAGCCTTAGTTTTTATTTTATTTTATTAATTTTAGGAAAGCTTACAGCTACCTAATACATTTTAATATCTAGTAATTGTACTAGATGGAGGCCATCGTTCACACATTGGTGTGAACGATGGCCAATTACAAGCTTCCATTAACGATCAATGTGAGGAACATTAACAAATACACGAAAACAGCGACGTAAGAGATACGCAAATGAATTATCTCACGCTCAAAAAGTACAATAACAAAAGAAAAAATGGATATACATACATACATCATACATCGAAGAAACAATTACTCAAACTTTGCTTTACTTCCTTAACACTACTAGTAAATAAATCAATAATTTTGTCAACCTTTTTCAATAGTGACAACCCGTTCATTATTTTAGTGTTTATCAATGGAAACTTGTAAATTGCCTTTAACTTCATATTGTTTAAGAACACTGTTTAAGTTAGCTGTAATTTCCGGAACAGAACAAAATAAAATAGAACAATAACATTAGACAAACGGTACAGCTATACCGCTCACTTTATTTCAATATGGCTACCATTCCGATAGGTACTAATGAGCGTCACACAGTGAATCGTGATATGTGAAGCGAATAGTTTGATCAGAATAAAACAAAAGAATCTCCTCAAGGATTCGCCCCATAAGATACGATATTAATAGCCCACTCCGATCCCTTCGTTTTATTTGAAGCCCATATATTTCGTCCAGCGTCACACGCGCCCACTGGGCTCCTAATTACTGATATTAAATGCGCATGTTACTGCTTGAACAAGCAGAGAAAGATTACAGATACTTACATAAGTACTAAGGTAAGATTTCAGATATGCTGAACAGCATGGAGAAATTACTTAATCTTGTAGGTAGTGCGCAATTAAACTAGAGAGTATGTAGAGCTTGATGTAGCATTAGTAGTAGCGTCAGTTAAAATAATAGAGAAGGATCGCGCAATCTATGTAGTATGTAATAAGATACATATTGGCCAATTGTCGTTATAGTGTTTGTAGAAATCCCATCGATCGTAGTACGATCAAGGTGTGAAATTGCTATGGCATGATTTAACACATCTCTTTCAGACAATGCATGTCACCTTTACGAACCTTCGAAATGTTGGCAATACGGTACAATACGGTAGTCGGAAAAATAATAAGGCAGTAAGGTACACAGTTTAACTCGTCTCCATCTGATTTAAAATTGTAGCATTGAAATCAGTAACAGTCAGTAAATATGATGGTGTTGAGAAACAGAACCCACAAACTTGAACCTTCAACTTAACAACAATACACGACCTACTAGATCTGAGAGATATTAGAAACAATTATAAGATTCCATCCGGTGCCGAAAGTACCAGGCGCCTATAAATCAGGTGGAGGCGCGTAATGGCGCATAATGCCAGGGTACGGGGCCGGCTAATAGTAGTGCGATGGTCACAGGTAAACTGGAGCACGGGTACATGTGAGATGTGGAGGTTTGGGAGATTTTTGGTTTTGTGAGACTGTTGATGATATTGAAGGTGAAGGTAAATAAAGTTACAGTTGTACGAGTAAAAACAAAGTGAAGTAGATTTGTACTCACAATCAGCATATCAAATTATACAGGGTGGCAGGGACAACCCGTTACCATAGATTAAGCACATGACTCTGAACACCCCTGTGTTAACATGTTTCGGTTATAAAATAAAATAGCTGTTTCATGGAAAAGTGTTATAACAGGCTACGCGGTCAAAAAAATTCTGCGCTTGGTTTCTAGGGGTCTATGTTAGAATCATGCGCTGAATTCATGGTTACAGCGTGCATCGATATCCCTGCCATCCTGTATAATATGTCCATAGAAAAGAAAAACAACACATCTGAGGATTGAATAATACACAGATAGATACTTAAATGACCATTGGATCCGCTATTTTATTGGAGACATTCATTTTCAATAAAGAAGCCGCCTATCATTGCTACCGACGGCACTCAAGAATTAAATAGATATTATGAGTTTCCTATTGTTAAAACCAATTATGGAATACTCAAAACCTGAACTAAATATCTTCAAATCTGACCGCAACAAATCTATAATTTGAGACCATCATAATTCACAATCCGTTCATGATAATACTTCAAAGACAGGTGAACTATGAGCCCATGATGCAACCACGGTCCCTATGATAACGGTCAATTCACTATCGAGTTATAAATTAAAGTGAAATTAATTTCCTTTAACAAAAAGGGTGGTTGCGTCAGCATCCTCGCACGTAAATCACGCGGGCGACAACCGTTGCGAATTGGTGATCGATGGTAGTCGCCAGCTGGTGGTGGTATTGTGAGATGATGGAGCGATGTAATTACGATAGCGGTGCGATATCGGCACGATGTTGTTATTGTGTGATGCTTTACGGATTTAGTGATGGAGAGGAAGACTATAGCTTGGTGTGGCAGGCAAGGATTCAACGGTTTCGTATAAACAAAGACAGGTCCAGCCAAAGAGGTTTCTGTCTTTTTTACCTTCTTTCTCTCATCGTGGAATAAACTTCTTCTCAGTGTGCAGTTACAAATATCTACCTAGCATTATCCTTTTACGGTAATATTTTTGATAGTATTCATGGAAATAAGTTTAGTAGTTTAGTTACTGACGGAGAAATGGATTCATCGTGTGAGGATTTTCCCAATTTTTATTGCAAAAGAATAAAATATAATTATACGACAGTATATCTACATCGATGACATTGAATAATCCCGTGTGTTCGAGCACAGATAACCGCGGTGTGGCGGTAATGGATTCAGCCCATAATTAACTCACGGTAATGCGCTACTGCAACGGGAAACTGTTCCCTCTACCTATACCTTAATACGCGATCAGCTGACCGCGCGATGGATCACCAATCACTATAGCTCACACATGCTTTGATTAATCTAGCTGACATTAGACTGATGCGATGATCTGCTGTATTTTTAAACGGACACTGCCCAACGCACTACACAATCACCATTCACTACACAATACCCAGAAATTATTCATTTCTGGGAATAAGCCGCTTCAAAGTTCCGACATAAATATCAAGATTTCCCTCCGAATCTAGTAACTAATTCAAAATTAGCTGCTAATATAGACCCCACAAAGAATTACTTCTTTGGAATCGTAACGAACGATGTTTAATTTGACCAGTAAACAGTTATAAAACCCCATATTATAACGAGACAAATCATAGCCCCGCTCCTAAAACACAGCCCGCTGGTCCAATCAGACGCCGCACGAGAAACAAAACTAAATCAGCTTATAATTCCATAGGCTCGCATTAGACTAATACTTAGAATTCAATTCGATGCCCAACAGGCAAGTTAAACAGGCAAAAAGACTAAAAGCGGGCAAAGTTGCGGACAATCGGCGCACACGCAAGCCTGATACGATCGGGTTCGTTCGGAGCGCTTCGGAGCTGATCGGCTAATTAGTGGCATGGCCGCCGCGGCCGCGGGCTATGCTACCTGGTCGATTCGCTTTACGCCTTCATTTGGTTCAAAACGATGGATTAGCATTGGCAGGAGTTTAACGCTATAAATAAGTAAGGTGGTTTGCATGAGTCTATTCTGCCTATCTCTGTTCGGAGTTGTTTGTTCCAAAGGATATGGCACCCCATTCTCATTGGTTTCGTGTAAGACGTTTAAAGTGTTGCATCGAGTGGATGGTCAGTAGTGTTTGGTTTTTCTGCTGCGGCTAAATTATGGTTATTTCACATATGGATGGATAGCATTAAAACTTTGTGGGATGATAAGATCGCTATCATCCCTACATAATCAAAGAGATCGATTTTCACGATCGACTGGTTAGGGAGATACTCCTTTGTGTTTGTGTTGCGTATTTATTTTATTAATTTTTTGAGTGTTTTATTTGTTTTTAATATCCATAGAAGCATTTTTTTTTCTTTTATAACTAGGTACTGTTTATCACATTCTTAAGTGATGACCTTCAAACGCAGCCGTTACCCATTCCTGGCAGACAACACGCACAGTAGGTACCCATGGTAATTATTTGGAAATAAAACGGCGATGTATGTAATTGAGAGCACGTTTTTGTCCAACTCCTGCGCAATTTGTAGCACTGTGCCTAAGGCTGCGGTTTAATTTTATTCCTACGTTTTGAAAACACGCGAGCTTTTATGTTATGTCGGTAATTTATTGTGGATCGTTGCAATGTTATGCGAGAAGAATTACCAGATCTAGGTATCAGCTGTCCCCTAGGGATCTGTGGACGTAAAAAGTCGTACAGCATTAGTAGTATTCATCCATTTGCCAACACAATCATCATCAGTTTATTGTGGCGGACTTTCAACTTTCATGCTAACCAAAATCCCTTGGTTAAGAAACCCAACCCAACTGCTACATAGAAGAAGAATATCATTGTTTTATTCTTCACTACACCTTCAATAGGCAAAAGAAAAATATACTTACTCCAATTTCTTGTTTGAAAATATTACTGTAGATTAACAATTCCTTATGTTTCCTATTCCTATGAAGTACCGCCCAGCGCAGCGCCTTGACCAGTCATAAAACTTTGTTTTAATAATACTCTACGTCCATGTGGGTCGATCGATGTGTTCGCAGTAACTACTAATAACTAAATAATACAGCTTCACTTCCACAATGGGGTCAGTTCCGACTGTCGTTAGGTAGGTACAGAGGCCATCTGATACGGTGCACTATGAATTATATGATCCCCATCAGCATAAGGTTTAGTACCCTTGATGTCATCAACAGCGGCTTTCCTTGATGTCATCAATTCACCATCATTATTCCAAACCATAAACCTTAGATGCTTAAGGTGGTTCAACTTCACTTGCATATCATTATTTTTTTCCGACTATGTATGAAAACATATTGAATGAAAATGACAGTTCGAAAAGATGACATCCACTTTTTTGGCTTTGCCGAAAAAGATTTTGTTTGAAACTTGCCTAACATCTGCTTGATCACGCATGGACTTGCGTAACCATAATATTGTCCTCAAGAAAGTAGCAAACACTTTTAAAGAAATTACTGGTTTTAATATTATTAGCATTTGTAATAATTACAATAAACGGTCGTGCTGGTTACATAAATAGATCGCCACGTGTGGTCTCATTGTGATGCGCGTCGTGATAAGACCCACACGCTATCGAACACAATCATCATACAATTGTCATGCACGTGCATAACATAACTTTTGGAATGCGTGCTAACAGATCACCCTCTCACAGAGGAGGCCTGTGTCCCAACAGTGGGAACATTATAGGCTGATTAGGCTTATGCTAACAGATGGTGATAATAGTTTTCGAGTTGTGTCCAAAACTACAGGGCCCCACGTCTGCTATTACAATAGTGTCAGAATGGTCTACCATTGATTTCATAATTGTTGATTTTGACAAGTTTGGTAATCTACTAACATAATGGCGTCATTATGACTTTCCAGTGGGCAACCACTGACACTCCATTGAAAGAAATGGCATAGAATGGTAATCTCGTATGTAAGTACATAATGATAAATGAATGACTGACTTACATAAAACACTTCACTTGTATAAAACACTAATAAATAATATGTAAAAATATATATAAATGAAATCTGGCATAAATAAAGTAGTGGTAGTTTTTCGAAAATCATTTCTACTAACGGGTTTTATAATAATGGCAATGTGACAATCTCACTATGACACAATTCTATTACGAGACCATTGACCGACCAATGACCGCCATTAAGAATTTAGCAGATTACGAACTTTAAGCAAAAGGACAATGGTATGGGAATAGGATCGTGTTGGAATGACGAATTTATAAAAATAGCAGACTTGGGGCCCTGATTGACACATACGAGTGGCTAGAGCGTTGTAATTACAACATGTCGCATATGAATTTTATATATGTCGCATATTTACAACTTGAAACGAAGATCATGTAATAATTGCATCAAGATGAAATCGGCGAGAACTGAACATCAGTTCATTATTTCTGTTAATATTACCTATTAACAGAAATAATGAACTGATGAGAATAATGAACCAGGCTTCAAAGAAACATTATAATTAATTGTACGATTGTTTAATGACTAAGGGTTAAAGTGATCATAAAATATGATATTACTCGTTTTTAATTCCAGATTCCATCTTTTCTTAATAAGCTCAGTCATTGCTCTTTTCACACCTGTCAACAGGTCGGGCGACCTCCCGACCCAGCGGTGTGAACATAATGAACGAAACAGATGCGTATCGCGACTCTGTCCTAATATGGTGGTGATTTATGATATTCAGTTGATCAACAGATTAGTCACGTTGGGAACTTTATTTAGAATTCATCGGAGATACTCATCGGGTTGTAGATGTGGCGGTTGTTCTGTTGGAGACGAGTCTTTTTATTTAGAAGCAGTACGCCGCTGTTCTGTAATTTTATTGCAATGTTCTCTTAACAAGGAAAGAAAACTATCCTTAGACAAAGTAGCTAAACATAACATCATGCCTGTATTTCCCGAAGGGTTGGGCAGAGCCCAGACCATTACCCAGTACACCCACATTTCGCCAGTCATGTTTAAGTCCCGTGTAATAGCAGGTGAGCCTAATGCCATCAATCTGGCCACTACTGAGAAATTCCTGATGAAAAAATCCAATAACACTTTGCCCGACCTGAGAATCAAACCCTGGACCTCATACTCAGCAGTAGTACTTGCGACCACGAGACCTATCTAGGTAATCAACAAAGTATAAATATGATTTACCAGATCGAATAATTTGGTCAATATCTTTATAGGACTTTATGTAATAATGGGTAACGTGGCTGTTAATGGACCCACCACAGACAACAAAAATCCTGCTCTCATTCTACCAGTCAAAGACAAGCTCTAATAAGTAGAATTATCACAAAAACTGGCCGTCAATCATCGAGTGTTGACGTGAATAATATTATTATGTGCGATGAATGTTACGAGAATGATAATAGTCAGCGATTGACTTGTAGATGTGACGGTGTCAAATTATGCGCCGGAGTGACGGGAAAAACGCTGAGTGAGATCTACGAGTATTGGCTGGGACAGTGACGACTTGTGAAGTGTGTGGCGGGGAAAAGTGAGGCTGCTACTATGTAGGAGGCTTCGATTGAATTAAAGTTTGACATTATGCCTTACTGATGAATGATGTGTCTTTATGGTTTTTTCTCACCATGTTTAATGGCTGCCCCGTGTTTCTCAATTAATTAATTACCTCTCAATACACATCTCTTTTGATAAAAATACCTCTTTATTTAAATTTCAGGTTTATAAGCTTCTTCTTTAACACTATTATCTCTCTGAAAAATATTAAAAAACCATAATGACATTAACGACACACTTGATTTACACTACACGATAAAAGCCTCGCACTGCGATACTCACAATCATTTTTAATCACCGATGAATTTATCAGCCTTATTAAACCCTCTCTCCGCGAACTTATCGCGGTCGCTCCTGTGTCTATCGCATTATCATCGTCGTGATACATCGCCTCCCCACAATGGACAATATTAATCTCTTCGCCATGTACGCTCGAGCTTATAAATTAACACTGACACCTCAACACTGCCTTGAAATTTACACTAACTAGTTTTTATGCTATACCAGTTCAAAAACTATCTATGAGTACACCGTCCATTGCTGGTTTCATTAATCTTTGTGTATCATCATTACGTTGTTCTCAGTAATGGATGGTGGATGTGTGATACAATTTTTTTGTAGTCATTTTGTGTTGAACCGGATTTTGCGGTATGCAACTACATAATAGTTTGGTGCAGTTTTTAATTACGATTTGTATCGAGCTCACGGTGGCTGGATGGATGAAGTCTTGTGTTTGTAATGGGTTAAGGGTTTACTTTTAGAATTCCAGTTATGAGTTGGTTCTAGTAAGTCATTTATTGATATTTCTGTATGGGGAATAGACTCTAGGAACGAGTGATATTTTATAATTGGTAATTATGTCGTACTTGTTGTCGTTTGTTAATTGTTTTTTGTGTGCGGTCGTCTGTTGACATTATACTGCACCAATTCTGCTGATTCATCTCCCTGGTTCTAAAACACCTACTTACTCATATACTTGTTTATTTCAGGTATGTCTTCAGCCAAAGTTTCATTATTTGTAAGTATTAGAAATAAGTCTAATCCACACCACACAATTTCTTAGGAACTGCATTTTACAGAACAACCAAGAATCAGAAAATTGCCTAGATCCCCAGATTGAATCGTTTTAAGTCGGCTACCACCTTATCTGGAGTCCGTTACACAAATAGGCTATCCAATAGCTCCGGGCTATACTTATATCGGGCTAGAGCTACATATAGCCCTTCTACAGCCACGGCCTGGAGGCAACACGATTACAATTTCTTGCCAACTATCAATTAATCCTAGTTTTACATTATGAAGTAGTTTATACCTAATAAGTTTGGTAATACTGACATTAACAAAGTGGAGGCTGGGCGGTAGATGGAGTAGGATTTAATTAAAAACCTACGCAGTTGTTTCACATAGGTTATTTTGTAATGCCATGTTCTAGCATGTATAGCCGTGAGGTATGAATACAAACGAGTTTAAACGACAGACCGTTCAATATTTTATGTTTTTCTAAATTAAAATGCTTTTTAATGCAAAATCTTGAATGTTAAATCTTGATAAATACAATGATGGAGAGAGAGACCACCATGCGGTTTATTGAAATCTTCTCCAATGTTACTTCTCTTTCTTCTCCATCTGAACTGCCTCCATTTAGTAGGAGTTTTCTTCAAAATTCGGTGAATACCTGTGACCTTTCACATGATAGCCCGTGTGAGCTGGTGTGAGTGGCGTGCGCAGGCGCAGGGCGGCGACCCGTATCGTAATGTTAATAGATTCCAAACATCTCGCTGCTAGCTGTCATTACGTGTAACTTCGACGGCTCCACACAAGTCAGCAGGGCTACCACTTGTTTATTTCTTGATCTACATGTAAAAATCTCACCGTGAAAACAGGTGTCGTGAGCCATCAGTCCACCTGCTGCTGGGCACTGACAGTGTAACAGGTCACTTCACCTAAGTCTTCGCGGTAGGATTTTTACGATTTAAGAGATTGACTGTTTTCATGACATCTGTGAATAGTCTGATTTACCTGTCAATATGTAACGAAACTTGATTAGTAAATACACTTGTAAAAAATCGATGGACCAATTTAGGTGCGACATTTTATCACTGTGTAATTTTATTTATTTAATATCATAGCTATTAAACTCGTGCACGTTATTAAGTAGCTTATAATCACACAATTTGTTCTGTTGCATTTGTTCTGACATAATTTCATTAATTTACCCAATTTAAGTTATCCGATCGATTCATTCTTTTTGTTGACTTTTCTTTGTAAGATTTCATAATTAATATTTAAATCATTTTGCCGATGTTGCCAGCCCTACAGTACACTGTGAGTTGCTCTGATGCCTTCTCTAAAATTGCTTGTAATTTGAATGATTTCGGGTGTAGTGTCCAGTGCTCACTACTTTGGTTAAATTATTGTATTGTACGCTGCACGCTCTCAGATATTATGAATTTTATACAAAAACGTATCATTACGTTTAATTCGTTGATAGAAAGAATTTTGTACCGTTTAGTGGTAATGTGCGACTCTATTTTGGCCGATTTAAGGTATCCGTGGATGTTTAATATTGAATATAGAATAACTATTAACCGTAATTTCCTTTAGAGAGTACGCAGGTACATTCTTTTGGCAAAAAAATCCAATAAATTGAAACTTCACTAAGGTTGAAACTATCTAACTGTCACTCAGGCAAATAGACTTTGTCGTTTAATGATTTTATTTTTAAGTATGGCATCTCGCACAACCTATGAGGTTGTCGTCTGCTGAACCGGGCTTGCCTGAGGATGCCTCAATAAATTAAGGCCTCCAGCCAGGGGTAAACAAAGTTAAAAACTAAGCGACTACACGCTAACGGCACCTTTGGGGTACGGAGCTCGGCTTAGGGCGTCGTCGCTGGGAGAGAGCAGCAAGGGACAGGCTGGATCGGAATTAGCTTTCTTATATCTACGCGTGCAGGTGACATTCAATCCTAAGATGATATAGGAATTACGAGGTTGAGCATACCCTACGGTTCTAAAGCCCTGATTCAACGAAGGACTTATTTCTGACAAAGTGGCTTTTACTCGTATTAAGCAACCTTACACACCAAGCAATCCCATCACTACAGCTAGTGCACCATAGCTAAGTATTTCTACTGAATTAAATTATGTAACCACTGAAGACATGTACTAGCTTACTTTCCTTCCCATAGTCTACCTCCACGCCCTTTCCAGTAGGAACTAATTGAAAGCCAAGTTTATCTCCTGCACACGAACATTGTTCGAGGTCAGATGTCCCTAACGAGTTGGTACTGTTGCGAGATCACGATCTGTAACAAGGCACATAACAACATGTCTGCTTGAGGATCTACTGCCTACGTGCTGATAACTGACGGATATAGGTTGCTGGTAGATACTGGCAGGCCAGAGGTCAACTTGGGATTTAATAGCGGTTTTACTTATCATTTTGAAGTAGTCAAAACTCTAAATCGTAAGTAATGAGCTGAGAAGAGGAAGTGGCGCTACAAACTCTTCAGCAACCTTTAACAAGTTTGTATTTGACATTACAACCAGATGTAGCTGAAAGTTGCAGAATAATCTACAACACTTTACTTACATCTATCAAACAGGGAAGCCGTAATTATTTTCCTTTACAATTTCTTCTAAGTACGATTAAAATTAACAATCTCAAATAGCAAAGACGGTACTATCCATTAGTACTTAGTGTTTCTTTTCACAAAATAAAGCACTTACTATAATATTTCCGATCGCAATCGAACTTCGCCACAGCGATGAGAAATTATTGTTCTTTTAAACACAACGCTGTTCTTTTGTTTTTAAATTGAAAGCAAATTACAAGCTTTGTATTGAAAACAGAACCACATGAGTAGTATTATTATACCACCAATGTAATACACAATTAGGATATTGTAACCACAAATGGTTCGAATACCTCCACGTACAAATGGGATTGGTTTTATGTAGGTGTATTATTAGTTTTATTGTGCTTTACAGGTTTAATCTACCCACTTTTGGATAAAGGTTTCTCTTTGCTGATCCTAAAATGGACTGACTGATTGCCAAGCAATGGGGTTCCGGGTTCGACCTCCCGGCCGCCTTCTGACTGTCAAAGTTTCGTGATGGTCACTAAACCATCTATAGTATAGAATAAAGAAGTCAAAACTGTACCTACATTGAATATTTTTAGAAAAAAGTAATTGCTACAAGGTTTGAGAGCGATTCTGATTCCGAAAATATAGTTTTCAGAATTTTTGTTCGGTTGTCTGTTGATCTGTTTGTCTGGATGTATGTTACGGATTAGCGCAAAAAACGGCTGAAAGGATTAAATGAAATTTTGGATGAAATATTTATAGTTTATTTATAACCTGGATTAACTCATAGGGTCCTTCAAAACATTCCCGTGGGATATTTTCCGACAACCACGCGGGTGAAACCACGGGCAAAAGCTAGTGGTCGAACGACGAATAACACGACACAAGTCATGTCTAGAAATTCCCAAACACTGCTGAAATAACTCAGGACTAAGAAGACAAATAGATTCCTTTAAATCAAACAAGTAGGTACGGCGCAGTAAATTCCTAGCGGTAACAAAATGGCCTTTTGTGCCATAACGGGGAGATAAACCAGAGATAAAGTATCGGGAATATACTGAACGTGCTTGTTCAACATGCGTTCACTAATACTGGGGATAACTTCTACGTGGAACTGAGCTGTGCGCCGTCGGGATGTGTGAATTTAGATAGGGGAGAAGTAGGGAAAAGAATTGGCAATGTTTAATTGAAAATATGGGATATTGTTGACATTGATAGGATTATTGGTAAAGCATTTGTGAAATTGTCACATAATTTGTATTGAAAAAGAGCAAGCTGGAGGTTTCGTTCCGATGGTGGCCACACGCCCAAACATTTTTGAAACATTCTACTTACAGAGAGCTGCGGGTGATTGCGTTACACAATAACAGTAGCAATGGGTTTCATTTTGACAGTTCAACAACATTCATTGCGTTATTTATTTGTTGAGCAGACACATTTTTTCGAACTTATGAAGCAATGGATTAGCAATTTGCTTCAACATGATTCAGATTACTATTGATTGTGTGTTACGCAATGAGGGTGCTGATGACATCAGTGCACGTACTTCTTCTTCTTCGTGTCGCGCACGACTCGCACGACTGTTTTAAACCTTTTTAACCCCCGACGCAAAAACGACGGGGTGTTATAAGTTTGACGTGTCTGTGTGTGTGTGTGTGTGTGTGTGTGTGTGTGTGTGTGTGTATGTCTGTCTGTGGCATCGTAGCTCCCGAACGGATGAACCGATTTTAATTTTGTTTTTTTTGTTTGAAAGGTGAATTTGTCGGGAGTGTTCTTAGCTATGTTTGATGAAAATCGGTCCAAGATGGCCGCCGCTACAAAATGGCGGATTATATATTTTTTCACAACTCCCTCAATATGGGTATCAAATGAAAGGGCTTGACTAGTAGAATACTATACACTATGATAAATTTCAAATCCAAGATGGCCGCCACCACAAAATGGCAAATAACATTTCTTTTTTCACAACTCCCTCAATATGGGTATCAAATGAAAGGGCTTGACTAGTAGAATACTATACACTATGACAAATTTCAAATCCAAGATGGCCACCACCACAAAATGGCGAATTACAAAAACGCAAGAAAATAAAAGAAAAGAAATAATAAGAAGTCCCTACAAAAAGCATGAAATAAAAAATTAAATTAAAAATTTAAAAAACCCCCGACTACGTGAAACCCTATAAAAACAAAAAAATAACCTTGAAATTATGACCCTACGTAAGTACGTATGAAATTTTTTGATTAAATATTGTCCTGTCGGGGGACCGCTACTAATTTAAACTTTAACAGAACGTTAGGCTAATAATTAGAGCGGTCCCCCGACGGGACAACATTTAATCAAAAAATTTCATACGTACTTACGTAGGGTCATAATTTCAAGGTTATTTTTTTGTTTTTATAGGGTTTTTTAGTTAGACATTAGTTTACCTACAAACAAGTGAAGTTAAGTACATAGGCTAGTCCGCATGCAGCTATATAAGTATTGATGACTTTGATTCATGACTACACAAAGACTTAGGATTTCTTACAACAGTTACCCAATCTTATAAGTCTGGCAAAGGCAGCAGTCTGGTAAGGTCTCAAGTACCCATTTATTGAATTGATACTATACAGCGAGCCGTTGAATTTTTTGTCGATTATTAAAAAACAATCTGCTGCTTTCTATCCTAACCTACGCGGCCAAACTGGGGTCCTAAAAAGGCCACTTTGGCAGAATCATAATAGGATAACAATATGAATCATATTAAAAATCGTAAAATGGTCACAAACTGATAATTCATAATATGATCTGTGTGCGATTCATATCACGTAATTCGTCTATTTGACAGTTTTGCATGAAGATTCGTAAAATGGTCCACAAATATGAATTGCTTTATTAGCAGATTCATGAGATTTTAGTCAAAAGCAACATCTCACAAATCATATGGGAGGTTTTGTGAAGAAATATTGTTATAATGGCAGATTTAGGCCTTTATAAAAAAAGGGCAATGTTTACACCAAATACGATTGTGATATGAAATGAATTGTAGGTGGTTAAGCTATTATGTGTAACCATTTTACGAAAATTAGAGGAATTGCTAATGATCTGCTGGGAATTCAGGAAATGAATAGCTTCTAGAGGTATTACTTAAAGGCTTTTTTAGGCCCCCTTGTACGCAGGAGTTCCAGAAGCATGTACTGAATCCGTGGTAACAGGTTGTGTGTCGATATCCCTGCCATCCTGTATATATTTTCGTTACTAAACTATTGCAATTTACGATGACTCTGCGCATACTTGTTTTACTCGATTCTTCTTATAAAAATACAGTAAGTACTGACATCAAACGACAGTTAGTTATAGCTATTATGATGTAATGCCGTGTGCCTCTAGAAGCCTATGTTCCACTTATCTAGTGTTGATAGGATTATCTTAATCAATGTTAATTATTAATATTGGATTAAAATTACTAATTACAGGTTTCCCATATTAAAAACCCGTTCGTATTAAGTCCGGTTCATTATAGTAACATTACTTACCATAAAGTACGTGAGTATTTTATCTTTGTTCGCTTTTTATATGAATTATAAAAGCAGCATTATGAATTGCATTATAGCTTTGGCTCTCAATAGTCATAAAAATATGATCGTTGAATATTAGTCAGTCAGTCGCAGTCAATCATAGAGAACAGAAGAAACAAAATTAGCTTTAAAAGGAAGTTTTAAAAAGATTTTAAACGAACCATGACCAGCAGTGCGATTCTCTAACCATCTCACCGTGAAAACTTAAGTGAAGTGAGCGTGGAGTGAGTTGTCATTCCAACTAATACTAGGGATTAACACTATTGACAGCTCACTCTAAGCTCACTTCACCTAACTTTTCACGGTGAGATTTTTACAGAATCGATCGGCTGATATTTTTCCTTTCCTTAAAATTTCATTCATCGATACCAACGCACCTTCTGACTCAACTTCATCAACAAACCGTTTCTCCCAACCCGAGCCCAAAATACCACTGACCTAACGTTCACCATCTAATCACCACCTTAATCCTACCATTACAAAGTTGAAAGTCCTTTGCCAGGAGTATCTGCCTAATTGCGTCCCTGCCTTAGGGCATACAGAGTCGTACTCGGAACGGGCGTGGCTATGTTTGGGTGTTAACGTCTGTCTGCAGCAACAAGTGCCACAGTCTCAAATTATTAATTGCTCTCCTTGTCTAGCAAATAAGGAAATAATATGAGGCTATCAACCTTCAATGTATTGTATCGGCTATGTTTACATTTTTCATTAGAATTTTTTTCTCTTTTCATAAATTTGAAGTACATTTATGGAAAGAGAAAAAAAATAATAAATATTGTTTATTACGCAGAAACAAGACGCACATAAAAAAAGCCATAAAATACTCACACTTATATAAAGTAGCCAAAAGCCTAGAATTCAACAAATAAATGATGATTTTTTTAAATGACATACATTATCAATGTTGATTTTGCTATATATAAAATTTTATTAGCATACGAGGGCGGAGTGATAAGTCTGGTAAGAATGTATTTTGGAATAAAATGATCGCAAATTGCTCCTTGGTCACAACTCTTTTAAGGACCAAATTAAAATTTTCAGCCAGTACTGTCGGTTAGTTTTTTTTTTCACAGCCATTAAAGAAAAACAACTGAACACGTTTTTGCAAAGATGGAGAAAAGTGAATTTCATGTCGTGATTAAACATTATTTTTTGCTCAAAAAACTATAACGGAAACGAAACAAAATCTTGATAAATATTATGGGGACTCTGCTCCGTCAATTAAAATGATTCATAAGTGGTTCAACGATTTTTGGTGTGGTCGTACAAGCACAAGTGATGCTGTGCGTCCAGGACGCCCAGTTGAGGTCACTACTCCAGAGATGATCACTAAAATCCACGATATAATGTTGAACGACTGAAGAGTAAAAGTGAGGGAGATAGTCGAGATAGTAGGCATCTCAGCCGAACGTGTTCGCAATATCTTACACCAACATTTAGATATGAAGAAGCGATCCGCGCGATGAGTGCCGCGTTTTCTAACTGTTGATCAAAAACGCATGCGTGTGACCACTTCGTTGTTTCAACGGGATAAAACCGCATTTTTGCGTCGTTTTATAACAGTAAACGAAACAGATCCACCACCATATCTACCCCAGAAACCAAGCAACAATCAAAACAGTGGATTGCTACCGGCGAACCAGCTCCAAAGAAGCCCAAAGCAGTTTTATCGACCAATAAAGTGATGGCTACAGTTTTTTGGGATGCACATGGAGTAATCTATATTGACTACCTAGAGAAGGATAAAACGATTAATGGCGCATATTATGCAATTTATTGGACCAATTTGAACACATTTTACGTGAAAAACGACCGCATTTGGCTAAGAAGAAAATCCACTTCCACCAAGACACCGCACGAGTGCACGCCTGCGCGATTGCCATGGCCAAACTTCATGAATTGCGGTATGAGTTGTTTTCTCATTCACCGTATTCGCCAGATTTATCCCCTTGCGACTATTTTCCGTTTCCGAATTTAAGAAAATTGCTTGGTGGGAAAAGATTTTGCTCCAACAAAGAGATATGCCTATTTCGAAGGGGGTAACCCTTCGAAATAGGCATTGGGTAAGTCGTACTTTATGGAAGGGATCGAAAAGCTAGAGAAACGCTGGATGAAGTGCATTGAGTTACAAGGAAACTACGTTGGAAAATAAATAATAATAATTAAATAAAATTGACTCCTTGTTTAATTTTTACCAGACTTATCACTCCGCCCTCGTACATGTGCATTTTAATCTACACTTTTCCATTTGAACGCATAAAGTGCAATCTTTATAGAGCAAAGTGTTTTGCTAATGTGTCTGAACCTGATCACTTTAATCTTATTACGCGCCATTCGATGAAATTCTAGACTCGTTCAGATCAGTATGAACGTGTGACAATTTGCACGATCGTGAAGTTCTGGAATTACCGATACTTGTTGATACCGTTAGTGAAGTCGAAGATAGAGGTCTGTATGATCACCATTATGGCATAGACGTGAGTTTAGTTGTACTTGAAACTTTGTCTTCTTAGTATTTCTTAGAAACGAAAATGTATCTAGATTATCAAGTAACAGAACAACCTAGTTGCACACTATCTCAACTCTTATTCCGTCCAATTAATAAGTGACAAAAATCTTAGGTGTACTTACTGAAGAACAATACAAAACGTGATTTAACGTGAAACCATTTCATGCAAATCTCCTCTTACTTTCACATATACAGCAAATGAAATCTGTCACCAAACACTTTCCAAGTCGTTGCAAAAACCGCTCATCTTGCTTTACAAGCTATTGTTGTGCAGACAATGTGCCATGTGCCATGCTCGCGTGACTATCGGTAACGGTGCCTGAGCCTGCAGGACCAGACGTACTTAGAAAGGCATATGGGGACTGGATAGTACCTCCTGCGTTCACTCGAGATAAGAATAGGACATGTCGTACGCCTAAATGTTTCTGTACGCTTGTAAATCTTGAAAGTTTTCACACTCATCATCAATATCTTGAAATATGGGGTACTAGATAAATCAGTATGATATAATATCCCAGTGTTCTTGTCCTTTTCTGTAAACCATAAGAAAACAGAGACTTTTAATTAGCTCGAGAAAGAACGAAATACAGAATAAAACTACATTAAAACATATTATGTTGTATTCTAAAACTTTTTTGGAGCAAGAATAGCAGGGCGTTTTAAAATTCCGTTGGTAAATTAGAAAGAGAAGTTGATGGCAAAAATAAATTAACAACGCAAAGTACAACAGCTAAGATTTCAGAAATAACCCTTCTTCAATCAAAAGCTATATATACTATAGTAGGTGACAAATTCCTTTAAAACGTAGCAGATAACCAAGCTACAAGTCCCAGACCTCAAAGGTTCGTGCCCGTAGGAAGGTATGGCCATACCAACCGGAAAATTGTGGGCACACCGGCGGCGCGGGCGGCGGTATCATTTGCTACCGCAATCAGCGTAATAACTACACTGGATGATTCGAACCGTCGCGCTATCGCAGCAACTCGTGCGCGTGTCGCCTTCCTTTTCGTTTTATTTTTCTTAAGATTGGATTGAATTGATGTCGCTTTGTAGATAAATTGTGTCGTGTTTCTGTTATTTGATGGCGTAAAAGCGTTTTTGTGTTATACGATTCATGAGATACCTACTTATTTTGTGTAGACAGCCAGTGTCTATGCTGAAGTATAATTTGAACTTGTATTTAGTATCGCATTTATTACTTCTAAAATTATCTTCTATCAGTAATGACGATCACTCTCCAAAAAACCCCAGATCATATTCACGTTCCTCTTAAAAGCTTTTTGGACTTAACTTACGATTTAGGTTTTAGGCTAAATCAGTTAAATTTTACAGCTTTTCAAATTCTTCACACAGTTTTCTCGAAACGAAACTTCTATCAACGTACAACAATGGTAACTCAGTTCGTCGCACGCGCTTCCATTCCGTTACCAATTGTTGTTTCATGAATTTCAGACCTAATACATCCTCTGAAAGCTTCTTTTTGCTTATCATGGACTGAGCTCAACAAAACATCAATAATACCATAACTCGCAAATTATTTCCACGCTATATTGAAGACTTTGTTTCAGTTATTAAGGCATATTTTCGTGTGGAGCGTGAAATTGATAGAAATGAACCGTTTGGCAGGTGGTTGTTGTGTGTAACATTGTTGTTTTCAATAGATAGGCTTGATGTTGAAGACCTTTGCTATTTATGAAGTAACGTGCTCTCGGGGAAACTCATTTATTGCGTACAGCTGACTGTCATAAATAACGTTAACGCGGGCTTATAAATGGTTCCTGGTCTTTTTATTTATTTATTAGCTTATAATCTGATCAAGAGTGTTGACATAATGTGAGATTTGCAGGAAATAAAAAAGAAATAGTTTGACTAAGCGTGCTAGAACTAAAATTATTTTCTTGGTTTATCCGAGCTTGATCTAAAGAGTTTTCTGATCTTTTATTCTTAACGATAGCTGGTGGATGTTGCTTTGTTTGCAGCAGAGTTTCTATATAAAGCTTATGATCTCCTGTCTTCAATTTGTTTCCACCGTCTTAAACGTTTAATCCCTTACTCGTTTCCAAAAGAACTTGCCCTATTCGTAAGTCTAAATATGGCGACGAACCACTTGTAATCACTTGCGTACTTTCCTATCTACATATAGACAAGCTCACACGTCCAATTCAAAATTACCATATTAATGTAGTCGCATTCAAATGCAGCTTCATAAAGGCAAAGTCCGTAAATTGTGAGATAAACGACGAGTTGTCTCATAAATAATATCTCGAAGCTTTCCAGCGTTTCTCTTCATTACGGGGCCTTATTAATTAGAAGTAGTGAGATTAGTCAGTTTATCCGATGACACACATCGGGACGGGTTTCAGAGGATGGGGAGTTTAGAGGTGGATTGGATAATATGTTCTGCTGCGCTCAAGGAGTGGGACAAAAGTTTCGAAATTATCGTGCAGTAGATGGCTTGCCTACTGCAGATTTGCAGATTATCGTGTAGCTGAGATTGATTGTTTAGAGTTACTGTGGAGTTTATTTAATGTTTTCTGATTTAGTCATAAACTGATTTTACTGCTGGGTTTCTTACTGGTGTTCGTTAACTGATTAACTTTCAAGTTGTTTCATAAATGTTTGTTCCTACTCTCCGAGGAAGAAGATGGTCCCTCCAGGGTGTTCCTACAGCAATGACCTTACTTTGATCATTGTTCTTACCTAGCGATACAAAAGCATTCCGCCATTCAATCTAGTTAAATTTCGGCTTAGCCCATCAAAGGCAAAGTACAAATATATCACTTCCTAGTCTAGAATACGGTCTAGATACGAGGACACTAAACCAATAGGTGGATACACTAACCTCGGAATGTCGGAAGCTTGTTACAATCACATGATTCGTGTTTATGATGTAATAACTATTCTGCTGAACTTTACACACATACTAGCGGTATTAAACAAAGATTGATGGATGGCAGAGAAACCTACCAGTATGCAATGTCTAATTCACTCATATAGCAGCCTTCAATACCGCGAGCACGGTGTAGTACACAAATTAAAAATAGTGTTTGTCGTCCACAGGCTTTTATGATATCTGCGTACATAAATTAAAAACAAGCACTATCGTGTAGGGACTGAATTCCCAATCAGGATAACTATCAAACAGTCAAGAATTTTAATAACGCTCGTAATAATAACATGATATATTTTACTATGCAACCCGTTTCAATTAATGAAATAATAAAAGAGATATTTGTTGCCGGTTCAAGGGATGGTTTCATGTATATTCGTCTCTATCTCACTTGAGTAAATTTTCGCTTTTTATCTCTTTCTTGGAGGCATCGTGCGCAACGGTTGGCTGGCTCTAATGTCACTCAGTTGCGCACACGCAGCCGCGGGAAGCGTTCGCGTTTGAAATTCGAACGCTTTTCGCGCGAAGTATTATTGGCCAGTGATATTTCGTTTTGCATTTTGAATTTTGGAACTTTTTGGATGAGGTGAAGTGTTGAAAAGGTGCGTTTCGTGGCGGATTTACGGTCGCATGTGTTTAGTCGCAATGTTTTGTGTTGTGTAGAAAGTGAATCTCCGACAAAGGATTACAGTGTTATTGTTGGATACACGTGAGAAGTATTGGCTAATTAATGGCGTGCGGAAGGGAATGAGAATGGTTTATGACGTAAACTGGCAGTCGAGATATAGATATATACATACACGTTGCGACAGTAATGATATGTGTTCTGTCAGGTGTGATATCACCTGTCGGTTCCGTTTCTAATGAAGGGTTAAAACTAACGTTCGTTAAATTCAACGTTCTTGGATATGTTGGAATTATTTCTGTTGAAGAAACATGGAATTTATACGTTTAAAACAGGACTCCCACAAAATGTCATGTAGTAAATGAAAATCCAGGTTTGGTTGAACTCTGAGTTCTTTCATTACTACAAAAGTTTGTAATAAACCCGTTACTGCTATTCTATGTATGTTCCTACGCTCCTCATCAACCTGATACCCGATATACCTAATTACCATAATGAGACATCTATTGATTATTATTCTTCATACATTATTATAATAAGCTGCTCCTGTATCGTTGCCCACCGGTTGAACAATGTTGCAACCATCACCCTGCTCTACCCAGGCTATAAAAGTGACTGTTTACGACCGATATCGTTCTGTTTTACGCGAATACTGCTTCTATTTTATGCTCTACAGCTATTTAGTCAGCTACTTCTATGGTAATTTGCATTGACGACAAGCCATTCTTGTGATAATAATAAATGTTTTTTTTATCACTAATGGTGGCTCTTCTTAAACTGTGCTCGAGTCCTTATGGTCTATATTATCATTTAGTGGTTCAAGTGCACAGCAAAGACAGGTTGAAACTGCCCCAGGTTGTGCCTTTTTGCTATAACGCTTACTATGTAAAACATAACCTAACATGAAATAATTATCAATCTCATAAGTCGGCTCAAGATTACTCACTGTCCAGCCTAAATATTAAAATAATTAACCACGCTGCTTAGCTTAAAGTACAATTGTAGTTATTGTGGATGAACCCAATATTATTTCCTACTCCATTTCTGTAGAGTCACTTTAAAATAGTTAACCAGGAAGAAATATTTAGTAGTTCATAAAGACCTAAATACACCCAAAGTCAATGCAAAATCAGTCGTATTCATCCATTTAAATTTAAGAGCTTATAATAGAGGCTTTAAAAGGAAAACAAAAAGGTTTGACAGCGTTATCTAAAGTTAAACGGAATAATATCGAAGCAGATAACATCGCAGATGACGCTAGTTGTAATAAAAATGCGCCGCGCATTCTACTGGGGAGGCGGTAGGCAGCAGACGTGGGAATATTTGCAATACTGCGTACCTATGAAATGTTGGTTATATGAATTCCAAATAGGATAAAAAGGATTAAAATTAGTACCAAAGATCAATGCTTTCCTAGTTAGTTAGTAGTCGAATTATATAGCAATAAGTATAAAAGTGGTAGACTGGTAGTCGAAAATATATCGGCTTACAAAATATATACAGTACAATCCTTCTGTTATGCACAGGCATTACTATAGGCTGTAGTTATTTCCTTATTGACAGTGAGTGAAGCAACACAAAGACTTTTCTTGTTTGACTTTTAAACATAACAGGGTAAATGTCAATCTGTGCATACAGTACATTCCAAAAGTAATCTCAATTACATATCAAGATTATTACTAAGTCTGCGAGACGCCTTTGTTTATCAAATCAATGCAAATGTTATCATGTTCGTGTCAAGATCTACTAAAAGCTCAGTAATTGAGGCACCACAACATAACAAGATTTCCATCAGAATTTTAAGTAACTTCATCGGCTTTCTAGCATCAAGTAAAACCATAACGTTTACGGCCCCATGTATGGATCAAATTATCTGAAGCTTTTCATGAAGAAATAACAAGTTTTATAGGTCCATAAACATCTAGCTGAACATATATGAAAATTGTTATTAAAGCTAAACACACCATAACTATAACATTTGGTTTTTATAGCTACTTAATGTCTAATGTATATATTAAAACGGTTATTTAATTGCACATTTATTTTGCACATTGCACAGGCTTCGACATTTGTCGGTAAAGTTAGGTTCCTTTACAGTAACATAAGCATAATCCGCCATTGCTGCGGCACTGGCCTCCAGACAAAGTAACATGTTATTACTACTGGAATTATTGGAAAATAAATATATTTTCTTTATTGGTAAAAATTACGTCTTAAATAGGCGAATCACAAGAGTAAAATATACCTAATTGAACACAATTTAACAGAGAAGATGATGATAAGGCGGATGACGGCTGATAGACATGAAGAGAGACATGCTGCGCCTGCGTCAACGAATGGCAGGAGGATGATGAAACAATATCTGAAAGAACTGTTTAATCACACCAGCTTGCATGTCAGCACGTACTCTAGTTTTTTTTTTAAATTCAACCACCGAACGAAAATCCAAGTCAACAAAAATATGATGCCACGTAAGGTTCACGAAGAGAACAAAGCAGTGAGCCATGAACACAAGTGAGTCAGCTGACATACAGACAGAGTACTGAACGACACCGAATTGCCTATTAAAGCACGTTCAGGCGAGAGAAAACCTCGTATTGTGAGCAAACCATTGTTGAATTGGCTAAAGTAAAGTTAGCTCGTGTGAACCTTTGTTAAACATAACAAATATTTAGGTTCAGACTATGATTCCGTTAAAGCTTTTCAATTTGTTTGACCAGCATAACACGTATTATCTTTATGAATCGCATTTTCCAGTTTGCTGGGGTTGGATTCTAGTCGAGTCGTCATCATCATCACAGCCTGTTTTCATCTTCAACCTTTTTTTGGTTGTGCTAGTCTCTACAGTCAGGGATCAGTTTCATCCAAGATTGACTAGAGTTAACCTGTTACCTGAAGGTTCATTTCCAGCTCATAATATGATTGTGCTGGGGATACCAGATGCCAAAAACTTTCCAAAAACAACGAGGGGGTTTCGAACTCATTTAACTGCTTCACACATTTAACTGCTGCTTGCTTGCTTGTGCTCATTTAACTAGAAGTATATAAAACAAAATAATCAGATGTAGTGTCAAATGTAAATACATGCATGAGAACTTAAATTATCATAAATATGACTGTTTTTGTGTTAGTGTTATTTTTAGAGCTAGATCATTTAATTTTGTGCTAAGATATTCAAAATATTCTAGCTATGTGTAAACATAATTTATCGTTTATTTAAATTCCCATGTAAAACATGCATAGATGCGTAGTAAAGTTTATTATGTTACTGGTAGAAGATCCCTCTACTACTGTACTAGTTTTGATTGGAACAAAAAGACTAAGCATATATGATTAAATTAAGACGATGGCCAGTGCTGCTGGGCTACTACAGAGAGATTTTTGGATTTATAAGCTGTAACGTTGTATAAGTTGTAACCACTTAGAAACTAAGTGGACCACGGTCTCATTCACACAAAACCTCTGACCAAAAATCCTGTTTCTAAATCATGTTTTGATTAAACTTCTGATTCAAAATAAAACAGATTTAATAAATGGCCGCAGATCACGGAACTCAACGGAATACTTCTCTAATAGAATCACGTATTGCTTCACTGCGGTGTTCGGTATGCAAGTAACGGAGAGGTGATTATAAATCATATCGACACGCTTCCACAAATTAAAATATGTTTTAAATAACACTCGATAAGAAAGTGTCTGTCCGTCTGTTCGTGTTGTATTGACAACCGTTAGATTAAAATATTATAGCGATTTAAATGAATTTTTTACTGTTGGAAAGTTTTCCGGAAGCTGTGAGGTGCTTTTGACGGATTCATGGCAATTTATTCCGATTAAGGTTTTTGATAATTATTGCAACAGGTCAACTCCTCGGTATTATGAGTTGACTGCGTCGTTTGTGTAGTGATCCCAAACGGAACTGCTGAACGCAGGTCTGCCGGGTTCGGTTCCCGGGTCGGGCAAAGTATTATTGGGTTGCTCAGGAACTTGAGCCCGGCCATCGGCAATAGCCTTGAACCCTACATGGAGGACTTGAACCTATCTAGCAAAGTCGTGAACTAGCCCATAGATCTCTACGTAACCCTTCCTGGAATGATGACTTACGAAACATTGCGTAAACTCTCAACTCAACTCTTCGAATTTCAACCTCTCATCAGAGTCAGAATCAGAATTTTATTTGTCAAACATAGGTACATTGGGTTCTTGCATTTCATATTTATATAGGTCGCCATGTTTTGCCATTACAGCATACAAAATTTTAACATAACGATTGTTTAAAATAACAATCATACTCAATTTAATTACAACACAATTAGTAATATAAAATTAAATTAGGTTTTGAAAGATTATAATAAAATACGAAATGTCATAATAAGTAAAATAAGTGGGTACATAAAAAATCACAATAAATTTAAAAAGTCACATCAAATTGTTAATCAACATCAACTTTGGTTCTTTTCTTCCTGATTTCACTTCGAAACAATAATACTGACTTGCTTAATGTTGGATTCCTTTCCATCATTAGTTATATTACCAGTACTAGCATTCTCTCTACCCTTACTTATACAATTCCATTTGCCAATATTGATTATAGTAGCACCTAAGCGCTTCACACGCAATCATTTACTGCGCATTTTATTAAGAGTCTCTCTTTAGCAGTTAAAACATTTACTGTCTGCTATGATGAGAGTTTTAATAATAACTTTATTATGGTACCTCGTAAACATGTAATTCCAGCCCTTTTAGATTTTCTTCATGTCTGTTTCCTAGAAGGTACGAGTATATGTTTATTCTTCGGTCGCAGACGATATTCATTTAGACAAACAAAACACAGCATGTCTTGATGGAAATGTTTCCAAAAATATAATATCTGATAGTTTAGTGTTTCGTTTTGTTGAATTTGTTTTTTGCTCCTTTTATGCGTCATGTTTGCCGCAAATAAATGTATTTTCTTTCTAATAACAATTTACCGAAGTCATCGAAGGAAGCACTCAAAGATGTTGTTCTCAATATATTTATGAAAATCTTTTATATGCCCATAAAAAAATAAAATTGTTTAAAAAATACAGTGATATCCATGATATAAATACTATAGGAACAAACACAAATTTGTTGTACAGTCAACAGCAAAAGTAGATGATCAAAATCAGAAATTCAGTACTAATGAATGGAGTTCGCAGCTATATGGCAGCTGTACTAGTAGTAAATGTTTGGTATAATTTACAATCACATACTTTTGAATCACTTCGACGCTACACAGTTCTGACGCGAACTCCGTCCATTAGTATTGAATTTCTGATTTTGATCATCTACTTTTGCTGTTGACTGTACCTACAACAAGGCTCAAGAAAATAGGTGGCTCGTTCAGATGCCAATGTATACGCTTTTATAATAAACTTCCAAGCCCCGCTCAAGATCTAAGCCTAAATAAATTCAAAATCATAGATTAAACGTAAGTTGTGCCAGAAAGCCTTTTATAACGTTATGTATTACCTATTGAATGTATTTATATTTTTCTCTCTTTTGTTGTTTTTTTTTTTTATATATACACTTTGACATTAATGAATTTTATATATACTATGACATTTTCTTACTAGTAAAAGTATTATATTATTTTAATTATTGTGAATGTGAAGACTATGTGGGTCATTTTATTTTCTCTCTGTTCTGTTAGTTTTTGTCATGGTCTGGCAGTTTGAGTAATTAATGTAAAAAAAAATGTGGCCTACCCAAATGTCCTTTCTTTGGTATTGTTCGTCGAATAGTTGAGCTCCTTAAGTTTTGACTTGAGCTGCACGATTTCTGACAAATGCGTGCACTGTCTGGACAGATCCTCTCAATCTGTGTGGTTCTTGACTCAAAAGGTCATCTCAGACATCGATCTACATGGTGTTCATATGATCTGACCAAGATAACGTCTGGACTCTAAAAGAGACTGTGACCTCTGATTTTATTTCGGCCTTCCTTTTCAGACTAGTCAGATAGGAAACGCCGACCTCATCTAGTTTTAAAATATAATTTACGTGTAAAAGTGTTTGTATAAACCTACTTACAAAATAAAATCATTTATCGTTGAGTGCACATATGTTCTGATTTTGCTGAGTGAGGCTAGACTAAACTAAGAAAAAATAAATTAATTTTATTTGCAGTAAACACAACGAGGCAGTAAACTCCCTTTTCATAAAAACCCAACAATGATCAGAAGTGTACCATTTTACAGAAAAACTACGACCAATTTCTATTCAGTCTCCAGATAAACTTTTTACTAATATCCCATAAGCAATAACTTTACCTTATACAGCGTGTTCAATAAATCAGGGCCAATAAAATGGTGTAAAAACAGTCGGCGAGCGCGCGCTGTATAAGGCAATATATATGGGGACAAGGGGGTATATGGTACATGACTCTATTGCGCAGTACGAACACGGCTGAGGAAAGACTCGTATCTTGTGGTCTACGGGACTGTCGGGTTTATATATTTCCTTTATGAAATGGTAGGGTTTTTGTTCCGATATAGTTATGGTGAAGAAGATAGATTTGAGAGACAACTTGACTTGATTTAACTATAAATGGTCTTAAAACTTTCATTCGCCTTTACTCGTAAAAGGCGGCTTCCAAAACGAAATTTGCCAAACATGCATAATTTTTCAAGACATGTTAGATGGCAAAAGCGACGCAACAGGCATCAATTTATAAAATCTGGTTTTGTAAAAAATCTTTTTACTTTTTTATGTATTTAACTACCAAAAAGGCAACAATAAAAATATCAAGTTTAACCAAAGTATGGAAAACGTCATAAACCAAAACGTTTTATGCATATTCCCCATCGCCAAACTAGAAATCCTGCAAGACATCACGACCTCAAGTATAACAATCAGACAGCAACTCTATAAACATAACAAACATAACGAACCAATACATAACCGACCAACAATTAACAAACACATACCTGCCATCAATCCTGCTTCTCCAACAATTAACCCTGACGAACCAGACAATCGTTGCTGCGACCAATCAGCAGTCTTAATTAGCTCCAACCCTTGCTTCGACCAATCAGCTACAATAATGAGCTCCTTAAATCTCTCCTCTGCTAACGAAGTCCTCCTCGCCTCAGTCAGAATGCCGTTAACAAATTACGACAGAAAGCCAGAAGTAATATATCTTAACAGGTGAGATAACAGATAGTTAACATAAATATAGAAGAAAATAACGTAGTGAAGGACTCGTTAATTTAACGCAAATGAAGACTAATTTAATTGTTGATTTGCCGGTAGATAGCCAGGAAGATCTAGCGGCGTCAGTTATGGACGGGAAACTTCCCTATAGTATAGATTACATATTACCTTGTATGTTTAACTTGTACAGGGGTACTATAGGTCAGTCAAATCTCAGTTTAAAAATGTAAACTTTGGGGTATGTTGCAGATTTCTTCATTTCGGAATGTCAAATGTCGTCATTGCTTTTATCATATTTAAAACATTTATTCAATAACATCATAGACTACCAAGTTAGGTTTATTTTATGTCCTAAAAGAAATTTTCATTAAAATAACGCCAGTCGTTCTTGGCGCATCTCCTTCATTTCTTCCATCTCTCGAGACAGCGCCGCCATTTTTTACAGCAATCACTATTAGTTTCTACGATGGCATGCGGTTGATTAACTGAAAGTATAGTCTCGTTTTATAATTTGTTTTGCGCCGCTAAGATGGCAGTATGATGTCGCCGTGATTAAACTGTGATGTCACGTACAGTTATGTTTAAACTAAATACGTTATTGTTGTGGGAGAATGGGCTTGTTGACGCGATGACAATGATGGAGCTTACGTATGATGTGGATGAATGGTAATTAATGAATAAGGTATCAAGAAATCTCTTTGTTTATTCAAGGAATGTCTTCGTTGTGAGGGATACCGCAGCCATAAGCTACATGCTTAGATATTATGATTGTAACGTAAGAAGTGCACTATACTTTAATAAACATGACAAAGTTAACAAACAACCGAATTGTATATTTGCGTTAGGTCATAGATGAAAAGACAGAATGCCTATAAATCAGATTCTAGAAATGACTTTGAGCTTCTGTTTCGGAAATTGAAATAAGTATTACTTATAAAATGATGAAGACAAAGTACTCATTGTTGTGGCGCCTAGCTGTGCAAAACAGCTTTGAGGCTGCACTAGCATCTGATGGATTACTAATTACTGTTATGGCCCAACGTTGTGTGGCTTTTAGCCATAAATAATTTACCTTGTAGTTGCCAAGCTGCTACTGGCTTCAAATACACATACTGTGGAGGCACAGAAAGTAAACTAGTGAAGTCTACATGGATCACAAATTCACAATCCTTGATAGCAATTTTTTATTGGTTGTGCTTAAGGAGAGGATATAAGACGACTGTTGTATCTCTCATTCGGTATGAGTTTCAGAAGTCAAGACACGTATTCCAAACTACATCCAAATACTAGTGAGCTACTCATCGAATAATAGCCAGGTTCCCATCTGGAGGGACTTACACTGTCCTAAAACATTGTGAAATCTTCCATGTCAACCTTCTGAGGTAATGTTGATATAGTGGTAAGCTTACCTCGCCCTGACGAGCTGCGTCAGTTGGCACATGCCGTTATTACCAACTTTTTACCATTACCATTAGCTGTTGAATACAAAGTGCGTCTGTCAAGTTCTCCATGTTCCAACACAATAATACAGCCTTCATTCGGAACCGGGTGTCGGTCCACTATAATTTAAACAGGACCTAACCTGGGGCAATCATTACTTGGCTACTTATAGCACCCTTATCCCAAAGTCACAAGGTCAAATATTGTGTAGCAAGATTCGTAAGAACAGGGATTATCTGGCTCAATAACGACCTTTATTGCAAAGTCTTAAAGTTGATAATGGCTTGACAAATTCGAGGTTTGAGTGGCCCAGCCTGTTGGCCGGGGGCCACCTAAGACTGCTGCTTATATTGTGGTACCCTTGTTTTTTTCTGTAATTGATTTTTAATGGCTTTTAGAGTTGTTAGGATGATTCTTGAAATTCGGTTCAAGATTATTTGATGGGGATTTTTGGTTGATTCCCTTTTATGATAGGAGACAGAATAACATAATTATATTAATTAGGCGATAGAGGCAGATGGGTTTACTTAAAATCTCGGCGTCATCGGGTACTTTTGATTCGGCTCCTGAGAAGGATGCTTACAAACATTCCCTAAGAATTTCTTCAACATAAATATTAGCACAATTCTCACAGTATTTTCTCGCTTCTCCCTAATGAGCAGCCATAATTTTCTAGGTCTAATTAAACAAACATTCCGTGTTAACTTTACGATCAAATATTTTAAAGCGTGTACAAAACAAATGAAAGGACCCATGACATGCAACAATATTGTGCCGCGTCCTGTGTCCAGGTATACCAAGTGCACTTGGCTTGAATTAATAACACAAATGGGTAACAAATGCGAGCCAGTCGGGCCTGAGCTGGAACATTCATAGTGCTTTTGGCAAAATAAAAAAATAAAGTTTATTTATCCCTACAGTATTTAAGTTAGTCTACGTTTCAGTCCAGGCCCAGACTAAGTTAATTAATTGTAAGTTAATATTGATTGGCATTGCATCCTCCCAAAGAGAAAACAGTATTGTTAGTGTCCATTTAAGCTTTTAATAAATACAAAGGGTTAGAGTCACATCTAACAATTTGTCGTCTTCTTCATCCATTAACAAATGCATTAACTTTATAGCTATCTCTGGGACAACGTTTACAAGCGAATCCTGTTTTCTGTGGTGTGTGGTCACTATAATTGTTTCTAGCCTTATAAGGTCTAGAAAAAAGAGAATTAAAAATACTTTTTAACGTTTTGTCTTAAACAAATAAACATTCAATCTTCTCAAACTGGTAACTAGTTGTTTTTAATTACTTGCAAATTGCTGAGAGTGGATGAGCCAGAGAAACCATTCGCAAGGATGTGATCGTAGTAGCTATCATTCTAAAAGGTGCACGAATTTATGTGTATACTTATTTCATTCACGAATTCAATATTTGCGAGGGATAAATAATAATTAAACTATGATTCCGTTTTAATAACCTCAAATCATAATTAACATATTATTTGGCCATCTGTTCTTTTTCATCAACATAAAAAGTTTATTGATTTTCTGACGTAAACATAAAACATCTGTAGAAATTATCATCATTTAGTTGATAATCGTCATTGAGGAGAATGGCCGGACGGGTTGCTTATATACAGTCGTTGATAATAATATCTTTAATTCAACGAGTGATAAATGGATTTCACTTTATATCTTTTTGGATCTATCTCGTAAGATAAGGTGAATACTGGATTTGGTGATTTTTAGAGTAGGTAGCTTTGTGTTTTTTCTATCGTTTACTTTATTGTTCTAAATTGCCATTATTACGTCGGTATGTCTGGGAACTTAATTTGGCTCTGCATCAACAAAAACTTTATCACTCAATCGCGTTCGGTGGGAACTGGCTTATGGCACTAAAAATTGTGGGTCATTTGCCATAAAAAAATACTTTTTACCAAATTAAGGGCTCCCAAAAATTCGCTCCGGTAGCGGTCAGAAACAAAATCTGATATTACCATAATCACCGACGCTCGACAACCAATTTTAACGACGAAGGTTAAAACTCGCATCTATCTTTTTTCCTCCTACTGGTGTTCCCACGTGAGAGTGAGATAGATTAATTTCTTGTTGTTTTTCTTGTAGTTCGGCTCATTTGCATGCACACGCGACGCAAGCGCAGTGCTCTGTGTTCGGGTTTAATAAGACGATATATAAATACGATAACGGTGGAACAGCCTGTTGGATTCTTATTGACATTTTGTTAATACGTTTGTTAATGTGTCACCACTATACGGTTGTATCTCCAAGCAGAAATTCCCAAGCTGGTTTTCTTTGACAAAATGACTTTGCATAAATACTCTGGCATATATTATCCAGACAAACACAAGTTATGTCTTGTAAATGACAATTTTTCATTGCTCATTTTTGCACTCTCCTCAGACTCTTCTTCTATGACTCTTTACAAGGGTCTCCTCATAGGGTAGATTAGGCTGCGTATTCTGAAAAATTCAAAAGTATTAGTTATAGGATGATCCAAACGTATTGCAATACCATGAACATCTGCCAGGGTAGCGAGATCGTCCGAAAGGGTTACCGCTGCCCTGGAACATAAAGGGCTAAGGAAGGAACACGGGTGGGTTTTAGTCAGTAAGAGTCTGACACTCCCTCCGCTCCGCCCAGAGCGGGAGGGGTCATTTGATGATTTCCCATCCTGAAAAAAAAAAAAATACCATGAACATTCTCCTCGGCGGATCGAGGTAATTCTTGACCAACACAAGAAACGCCTTCTCCCACTGTAGCACAATATCTGTTTTTATTCGAAACGATCGCATATCGCAATAAAGGAAACAAATTGTAACTTCTTGCTGCGCATGAGTTATGACAGGTTATCTCGAAGTTTCATCGTACCGTTTGTTTTTCCGATTCCACGGAAGTGACCGATCAACAAATAAATTATTGTATTGTATTAATGTTTGCTAAACAAATAACAGATAGCCTAGCTAGAGCTGCTCGAGATACAATGAGCTACAAATCATCTGAGCTCACAATAGAGCTGCGCCCTGCGCCGCATCGACTCGATACTATCGATAATTGCGAGATACCCTCGAGTCTATAATTAGAGGTGCTCCGCCAACATCTGCTATCGATGATGTCAATAATTATACAACACTTATGTTTATAAATTGTGTGTGGTACTTTTCATCAGATTTTTCTTATCTATTACTGACAACTTTCCATTGCAGTTTACTAAAGCTGGATTAGTTTTACAACCGCAATACATTTTGCAGGGTCTCATAATTGTCACTCTTCTGTTCATGTCATGTTTATTTTTTAAATCTCTTTTATTACTCTGAATGTCTAGCTAGAGACTCACTCACTTTGAACAAGACTTGTGCATAAGATTAACGGATGATTCAGAAATCACACGCTAAAACTTTTTATGACCCATTAAACATTAATTCAAAGAAAATAAAACCTGTTAAAGTCTCACCTTTTTGCTCACACCATAACAGTAAAACAAAAGTCACACCCACATCTGAAATAGAAAGTGCAAGACAATCTGGAACACAATATTGTCAGATAAACCACGAGAGTACAGCCAGGCACAATAGTACAGATAATGGCGAATTGAGTGGTTGGCATGGTAATGATAGTAAGACTTGGAATGACGTAAAAGGTAGTGATCAAGTCATACATCAAAACCCAGTTGAAAGACCTGAGTGTACTGATAAATAAGGTTAAATTATAGTTAGGGAATAAGAATAGAGCTTCCGAACTTGGAGTTACTTGCTTACGTTATGAATAATAATATGTCGTTCATAGTCTTATGAAGGAAACAGAGAGGACAAACTGTGGCATTCTGTAGCTTCCTAATGATACTATGTGTGCCCCATCGTGTTCTATATCACGTTTATCTATGTATTACGTTGTATTATACTATCATTATTGCGGTTGCTGCAGGGCATTGCACTCTAAAAACAAAAACTAATTCATAATGATATTATTACAAAAATTCTCGGTTGGGTAGAATATGAAAACTTGATAGCAACTTACGTTTCTAATACACTTATAAAAAAGAAAATGTTCAAAGAAAACTTGTCCAATTATAAGATAAATCACGCAGAGCCAGCCGGTACAATGCGATCATAATCGCAGCAGATTCCGGAGCGGGTAACCACGGTGCGGAGAGTAATGACGAAGGGCGCGGTGCGGGAGTAGCATTGCAAATAATAAATAACAGAGCAATGACGGCACATAACCGATTGATCGAGATTCCGAAGTAGAAGTAACGGAATGAACACAGATTCATAACGAAGCCGATGAATTGTTGTTAAACTAAGATCTCGATCAAAGGTTGCTCAAATCAGACGCGGTTGCTCCGCACGAAATTGGAAATTACGTTTGTGGTTGAATGAAGAAGGTATTTGTGGCCTAGTTAAATTATATTGAGTAGAGATAGATTAGACTCTGATAGTAAACAAAAGTAAAATATAAATAGGAAGCTGCTAGCGCTGGGCAATAATTACAAAATGCAATATCTTACATTCTATTTATAATGTATCTCCTGAACATATTAGCCGTAAGGTTCATCTGACCATTATAAAACACTCAGCTACTTGTCTGAGATTAATGAATTATTACTGAACATACCATATATGAATAATTGATATCCTAGATATTATTAATTTAGTCTCAACACGCAAGTCATATGCCGCATTCACGCACGATTCTCGCTGAAGTCTAGTCTGGTTTTGATGTTTACTCGAAATTACTGACTGCCAAAGCTGAAACGATTAAACAGGGCTTCAGAAGCGAAAGTATTTAAATACGGGCATTGGTTTATCTTAGCTGAGTTATTAGCTAAGCAAGAGTTTGTGTACTGGTTCATGTGCCGTAATCTTTGTCATACCAAGTAATTCGCTAGCAGTTTTATGTTTTACTGTAAGATAGGTTACAATATATTTACGATAAACATTCTTTCAACAACATAAAAGTATAATTCATAAGTTTACGAGGAGTGCCATATTCTCGTGTTTCAATTGTTTATTAACTATGATTTTCATCATGTTCTACTTCTGTTTGTCTTTGATTTCATTCATCCATCTACGTATATTTCAAACACAGTAACTTTTCTTTGACTTTAATCGATTATTCAAATGGATTATTTCTTATTCAAATGGCAATTAAACGTAGAAAGCATAGCATAGTGCGTAAAGACAATTGAACGTATAAATCTCGTAGTAAACTGCAAAATGCCAGCAGTGCACAATGGCTCTGGGTGAGGTAACCGCACGGATTGAGTCGGTACCACCGCGGCGCATGCGGACGTAATGACAGGCCGTGAATGATGGCTTGCCGAGGCAGCGACGGGTAGGCAGGGCTCGAGGTTTGACGACTGTTTTATTTTATGTAGTGCACGGCAGCCTAGCAACTATAAATCAGAAAACCACCTTTGTCTATATTATTTTTTATATAGAAAATCGTATCATTGCATCGCGTCTACGTCATAACATTCTCATTCATACTTTCAATCGTAATTATTTCTGTAGCAGCAAAATGTCGGCGACTGCGACAAGACATGTAAAGTCATCCAATTCGGCGAACATTCTTATGTGCAAACAATGGTGGAAAGTGTGCTGGATGTACGGAGACCAAGAAAAGTACTACAGACAACTCTATGGCAAAAGAAAACTCAATAATCTAAACACAACGTTCTTAAACTTCAACGATACGGACACCAAAAGACCCGGCGCGCAAATAACTGAACTCACAGATGATTTCTTTGAAGATAATTGCTCACAAATTGAACCAGCACCAGACGAAGTGGACGCTCCAAGAGAAATACCTTTAGCAACAGAACCCGAGGCGACCTACGGCTTCGATTACCAAACGACGTGGCAGAAAGACCAAAGAAGACAACCCATACAACAAAGTTACGATGAATACATGAACACAACAGATCTAGACAAAATATTAAATACAAATCTCAACGCAGATAGTATTAAGAGTATGTTAGAAAACGGTCTACCTCAAAGATCTAAAATTATTGATGCGAAAGAAGAAGTAGTAAGAAATGGGAATACAGTAGGGAAGAACTCTAGAACAGTTTGTAGGACGAAAAAGGGGGCTTTAGTTACTGAAGAAACTGAGATCTCGACCGATGGGAGGACTTTGGCGAATCTGAAGTTTCATAGGTCTACTGTGAAGACTGGCCCTAATAAAATGAAGGAAGTGCTTCAGCCGCTGAAGGAGGACAAAGTGTTGGACGAGTGCTTGAGGAGGAAGTGCATCGGAGACCAGCTCACGACCACCACCACCACGCTGGTGACGGTCACGCAGACCTCCATGACTTCGTGCAATGAGTGAGTATTTAGTTATAATTTCCATGAATTATTAGTAAATAGGCATCGAATTATATTATTGTAGGTGTCTGGTGTCTGCAGTATTTTTTCGAAAGGGTTGAAAATACTTTACACATTCTCTATTACCCTAACTGTATTTTCAAGTGGTCATTTGCATTAATCCTTTTTCACAATTGTTTGTGCGAACTGTGATACTAGCCATGCAACACCGAGCGACCATCCATTATGATAAAAAGCATATCAAGTTCAGATACAGTTAAATCAATCATATCAGGACATGTCGCAATATCTGAACCAAATTCTCTTTATTGTAAATTTATTATAGTCTTGCTGCACTCTAATTTTACTATAGTCACCCACACAAAAGAATTCAATTTTCCTCCCAACGTCTTTCGCCACAAAGCCCCGTACTGCACTGCAGGCGGCGCGAGCGCAGCCACACGCAGTTCCGGTAATGACGTTATTGGAATCCGCCATGATTGCTGTCTCGTGGTTTTCGAACATGGCAGGGGCGATGTGACCGTATAGTTTCATGGAAATAATTATGGCAAGAGCAATGCACTTTAAAAATATAAAAATAAAGTTATTCTTATATTTTTTACTTTCCATCTTGCTGATAATACATTAAACTGATATTTTTTTGCTTTATGTACGTTTAACAATGTATGTTTCCTAACATAGTATTCTCTACACTAATTACCATAAAAATATTGTCACAAAAACTCATCAAAGTTTACCTTACCTCTACCACCACAAAGTAAAAGCCAATAAAAACGCCGCCATCTTGAAATTGACAGCCTACCATAAAATGAGTTACTACGTAAAAAAAAAGATAATTCCATTCAATAAAACAGCAGATTGATATCGTACGATTTATTGCGGTGCGGGAGCGATTTGAAACGAACAATGTAATCCGATGCCGCTTAATGCGTACAATTTAACTACCATGTTACAGTGTTGTCGTGTAATTGACGTAAAAAGGCTTGAAATCCAATTTAAGGAGCTCTTTATAGTCCACTTTTATAATAATTGTAAAACGCTTCTTGGGTCTTATATGGACTCTGATTATTAAAAATCAAGCTGTAAATCGTTTACAACTATCCTTTAGAGTTTAACATAATAATATTTAGTAACAAGATGAGAGCATCTTGATGTACGCTTCTTACGCCAACCATGAGAAGCAAAAAATAAACGAAAATAAAAATTAACAGCTTTTAAAACTCTCTTAAAACTGCCACTTAATCTGGCAACCCGGCAGACTATGCATCGCCTTTGCTTGCGCGCCAAAAAATGTAAAAACAAAAATCAACATGGCGGAGAACGGGAGATGTTATCTCGTGGCTACCGTTTACAACGGCCCTCGTGTCCCTTGTAGTCATGTACCGACGACGGGCAGTGATCGATGACTCCCTTTAGACAGTTTTTTATTAAATCTTGTCACTGGATTCTGTAGTTTATTTGTTAATTCACACTTAATTTGATAAAGTAATCGGCGAGTTTGTTAAAGAAGATAATATTCGCTAATTAATATTATGTGCTGGCAGAAAAGTTGGGTGCACTCCACGTTATCTTATTTGATCACTGTTGGTCTTAATAAATAAAGCAAAACTGGACAGCTTCGAGACAAAATCTGGAATGAGGAAGCAAATGCAGTAAATACTGCTTACATAGCTAAAGGTGGTACTTACTGAAGAACAAAGTGTTGCTACTGCGTGAAATTTTCTCTACACCATGGCGGAAAATAACTTCCCAATCACGATAGTTCCTAAGAACTTAAAAACTAACTTGATACCTACACTTTGAACTGTTTTAGTATCACTACTAAAATGATCATCAGGCGCCCATTCCCTTGTTCATAAACTAAATTATAGGAGATGTTTCATTTTTGGCTAGCACTTGTACAATATATCAAAAAACGGGGAAAAATACCCTGAATTTAGGAAAAATATTAATCTGTGAATTTGAGAATAACCCTTTGTGTACAAACAAATTAAAGTTTTTCAATTATTGCCATTTGTTATCGTTATGGCCAATATGGCGGCGTCCTGACAGCAAACATGCGTTCTGAAACCAGAATGGATCTGAAATGAATGTGAAACCGTAAAAACAAAAACATTAAATATAATTATATAAAAAGGTATCACTTGTTATTAATTCATTTATTACACCTATTTCTAATGTGTTACTAATGGACACATGTAAAAAAAAAATATCAATATAATAATTTGATAATAATATTCTAGTTCTATTAATCATCTACTTGGCCAGTGTACAGACGCCAGCAGGTCAAGCTACCCAAAACTGTCAAATTTTCCCAATCAACCTTGAACCTTAATACTTTAGAGATAAAGTTGAAAGTCTATTACAGAAATTTGACAGATTGTAGTAGCTTGATGTGCTGGCGTCTGTACTTCAGAACGTCCCGTCCCGTCCCGTCCCGTTTTAGGTTATATTGACATTAACGTCATTGTCATCTGTCATTGACTCAATATGTCTCTATTTTACTCACAACAAATGTCAAACATTTTCAATTTTAATTTTCTATTAAATTAATACAAAATAATTCTATAAATCATTGCCTATTATATGTTTAAATAGATATATTTCACAGATTTTCTGAAATGTACATGTCCTAGCCAAAGCTCCATACAAAAATGAAACGTCTCCTATAAGTGCAGTGCATCTTTTCCTTTCTGTTTCATTAAGAAAAGGGCAGAAGATATATATTAGTTTAGTCCTGTCTAATTAGTCAGCGCCTGAATTAAATTGACGTAATTTTAGTAGCCATGTTTTTAATCACGCCTAAACTATCTATGGAGTATCTTAATTTGACAGGACTAAACTAATATTTATGTTCTGTCCTTTCCTTATGAAATAGAAAGAAAAGATGCACTGAACTTAAATTTAGTTTAGTTGGTGAACAAGGGAGTCGGCGCCACTGTTGATAGTACAAAATATAATGCCCTCCAATAAAAGCACAGCCAACCCGCCTTCCGTTATAATAAGGCTTCTCTTTACAACATCCTTCCATAGTGAATCACGACTGTGTTTAATTTCAAAAACTCGTTAAATGACTCAAATTAGCTATTACGACATGTAAGAAATCAAGTTTCTAAGTAGATCTGTAATGCTAGAAAATCATACAGTATATCGGATACTTAACCAACATACTTCAGATTATACGTTAGGACGTAAGAAACGTTGCAATTTCTCATGAAGACACGGACGACGGAATGAACTGACAGATTTGAGTCAATGCTGTCAAAGTGACACTTCGTTAGACAGACTACGGTAGGAGAAATCCCATAATATAGTGACAGGATGTCAATACTAGGCCGTCATCAATCTAAACAACAACCGTGCTAGGAGAACGGTTTCGTCTTTATCCAAGTTTAGCGGTGTGCGTGATGACCCGACATACGGTAATCACATAATTCTTTTATAACTGTTCCCAAATCTATTTCGTTGATTACCCAATCTTACACAAACAATGGGAATTTGATAAAACGCCGTTGGTATCGAGGCTAATGTAATTGATATTCCTAATCCAAATCTGTTTTTAGTTGTCTAAAACTTTTTTCGTATAGTGAGCCAAGATGGTCGAAGGCATCAATTTTATGCACGAATAATAAGAATAAGAACCAAACCTAAATTCTTTGGTTTATGTTCCATTGCAGACTATAAACCGTAACTGTTGTGTGGTGCACACTTTGTGCTCACGCCGCGGATATTCCGGCGCCCGCGCCGCCGCCGCGTTGCAATAAATAGAGACGCGCTGTTGTGCAGCTTGAAGGGCCTTACAAGATGTTTCAGCTCGATGGTCTACCCTGTGTATCGCTGCGACGTAGTTTATGAGTCAATATTAATTTAAATAAAGTTTCCTCAGAGCACCTTCACCTCGTCATTCTCTACCCAAGATTTGTATTCAAACCTAGTACTATACACTCCTAAATCAATAAATACATCTACCTACATGTACATTATGCATGGAATTTCCCAAGGTAACTGCAATAAACATTAAAAAGATAATAATTATACATAAATCATAGGTCTTGCTCACCGCGAGGCGGCGGGGGTCCGAGTGACGCCGCGGTATTCGTAAGTGAGTTACGTCTCGTAGCTGGTGAATAGTAATGGGATTCGATGATATACCTATGCTAGTGGTGCTTCAGGCAGTTTCGGAGTTAGAAGCTTAGAATTTTTGATGTAGATCTTTTCATTAATGCAGTACTTTAAACCCAAGCTGCCAAACTGGGAGATGCCGAGGCAGACTGTCGGTTTGGGTAAAACCGTAATTGGTAAATACAAATTCCCTTATTGTTTCTTTGTATTTATTTATTTAGGAAAACCAACTAAATACACACAAAGACATTCCAAGTACATACATATGTAGGAGAAGGTATGACTGTCTCTCCTTAACATCAGGCATAATTTAATTACTGTGGGCGTATTATGGGTAGTGTTGGTTTTTTACACAATAGAAACACGGTTTACAGTTCAAATCAAATTATAATTTACGAACCAGTTAGTCACACTAGCGAATCACATACACACACACAACTCAACGATACGGAACGCGCGACAGTTTCTATTCACATGTTGTTCGTACGATGTCCAATGTTTCTATCATCTCGAGAGCTCTGCTCGCACCGCTTTTTCTAGATCTTGCTCCCGTCTCCCCACGAACTCCGGCTAGACTCTGTCTAGCGCCACGAGATGGCGCTAACGTTCCGAATAGTCAAACGAATGACTCCGACACATACATTTACAAATACAATAGCATTGCATGCATCTAAATTAAAGGTAAGCACAGCACTTAAAAAATAATTGGTAAATACAAATTCCCTTATTGTTTCTTTAATTCTTACTTAATTCCTCGTCTTTCTCCGTCACTAGGAGGTGATCCGAACAATGACGTTCTCGTTCTATCTTGCTATCTTCCCTTTAATTCTAGCACCATACACCTTCACAAGAAATCTATAAGCTATATATAACACCCACAACTCAATTAATATTCCATGATTTTAAATCCCATTAACATGAGCTTTATAGCCTGAATCCATGTCGATTACCACTGACACGATACTGTAGTGAAGTTAAACTAAACTAACTGTACCACCAGCTTCCTTATCAATTATGAGGTAGTTCCGAAGCGAACGCGGTTTATCAATCAGCGGTAATCTGACTTAATTATCTAGTTAATGATTTAACTAAGCCGCGTATACCTCACTTATTATAACGGATGCTAAGAACTGATATGACGAAATGAATCCCGTTCCAATTTTACGTCTATTAATCTGCGAGAGGAATCTGACGTTGGCAGAGATGTCGAATTTGGATGTCATGGCGGGAGAGGCCGGAGGTTTAAAACATCTTCGTGAAGAGGTGAATAGGAAGCCACTACGATAAGATATGTCACGCCACAGAATTTATGAGACAGCTAAGTTTTCTCTGATACGTAAAATAAATTAGTTGGGATGCCATCTGTACCTATTTACTAGCCATCTGTTTCTCTTTATTAGGCTTTCCATGATTTGATGAACGTGTCTTTGGTGACATAGAGACGCATCTATTCCTTCTCCAGAAGGCCATTGACCCTCCAATTTCAGTACAGTCCGTATCTGAATATCACAACAATATATCGTTCCGTGCTGCGCTGCAATAAATCCAAACAGCGGCGCACGCGCATGATTTAGTGCGCGCAGCTCCAAAGAAATTGGAAATCTGCCACGCTAGCTATTAATTGATACGCGTAGATATTATAATAACCATCGTGTTAACACGTGTGATTAATAGAATCCGAATGTAGATTGACGGTCGCTGAATGGTCGTTTACATCGTGCACGCGATTGTGATAGGTCGTTGACTGAAGCCATTTCGTGTGTGAATCCCTATCTGAACTATGATGGAAATTGCTTTGATGCGCTTTCTAGCTATCATCAATCGTTTAGTGAAAATAACAGAAAAATTAGATCACTTAAATTGCTATCAAACTGTCGACTGGACTGACAACTTTATTCAATAATGGAAGGAAAGCTTGGGAAAGTAATGATTTCCTCTTTATCTGTGGAATCTTAGCTTTTAGTAGTCTAACTCGAAAGAATGCTAAACATTCCGCAGCTGTGTGAGATAGATCCTCAATCAATCAAAGCCGCCTCCGCGAGAAACTTGCGCTGCTTTGGTAGGATGTAGTGAAAGCTGATTTGAGAGTCTACAATGTGTTGGTTGAGGATGTTCAACGTACACAACATATTATGTTATAAAGGTGTAGAATGTAACCGCAGATCTAAAGATCTTTGGTGAAGTCTTAGAACGCTTGTACATTTCTTCTTAAACCCAAAATCATGATGATTTTCTTGATTTATCTTTTTATAACGGGGTTACACAAATCTTCCCAATGATTTGTGGTAGTCAATGGGCGGTTCAACGGTACGAGGTATCACCGTATCAGATACAGATCGGTCCTCAATCAGCCCGAATAATGCTTCCATAGACATGTGAGTCAATCGAACTTTTGTCACTTATAATTCCGTGACACAATCATGTACTAGTCACACTGACTATCCCGATTTCACAACTACACACCAACCCGTCTCAGCTCCCGATGTTTATTCACACATTTTTCTTATCTCGCATCCCTCTCACACTTATGTTGTTAAAAAGAACCAAAGATGCAAAGTTTCTCGGTAGCTCGATATGTTTGCGGAGCTCTTGAGGTGACGTTGGCTTTACTAATTATTTACCGACAGATGCTGGCCGGCCAGGAATGGTAAGTGGCAGCATTTTACCATATTATGATGTAACGATATTATGGTAGGATGGTCGCGTGGCCACTTTATTTCTGATCTGTTTAGATAAAGTGCAGGTGTGAGGAGAATTGAGACCTTTTTCATTTCAACGTCTCCACGTTAACATTTAAAAAAATATTGTGTAACAGTTAGGTCTGGGGTATAAACTTAAAAAAATATGGGGTCAACAGCATCATGAGTTTAAACAGTTCATTATCATTGAAAGATTTCATAAATTCATAATTATATGGTACCTTTACTTTTTATCTCACACCATACGTAAGTCTTATATGGTGTTACGGCGAAAATCTCTGTTCGAAAACCTATAGGCAGAAAAAAGAATGAACAAGTTCTAGATACAGGATCATGTTTTCATTGAAGGGAAGTACTTTCCATTAGAAATAAACACGAATAAGAAAGTTTAAAATGACTCCCTATCCCTGCAATCTGCTATTAATTAGTAGCATTGCATACCACTTGATGTCTAAGTAGCCTATCTGCAACCGCATCTATTTCAGATTCCCAATCTATAAATAGTGCGATAATTAGGTACCGTGTAGGGCCGGGTACCCGCCGTGCTGACCGTGCTGACTGTGGTGAGGCTATGCTCATTATATCCCTGCTAATGAGTACATAGGCTTGCCTGTGGATGTAGCCACTTATTGTACGGCTGTGTGGAGAAAGTTGGGCAGAGGCGGTCAAAGTTTTGAATAAGATAACGATACAAACCAATTTAGATTATGAAAAATTATAGGGCACATGCTGGCTCTTCTACGAATCTCCATAAGTGATTACATATGATGTTGTGATCTCTTGAAGTTTCTCGGCTCTCATTTATAAGGATATCATATCGTACAATAAAGGGCCGGCAGACTAACTACGTTTTTTTAGTCTGCCGGCCCTTGAATTATAAACTGAGTTTACCAACAGCAGCAGTTACACCTTTCTCAATATGAAGAGTTGAACACGGTTTAGAAATCGACTGTTGTTTCTAATAACCGCTACACATCATAGTTAGTATAAAAAATTATACTATACATATATACTTCATAAAAAAATTATATTATATTCTTCAGCTTTTATAAACCTTGTTCTATTATCAGATCCTAACAGACGATTGTAACTAAAGCGTTCTCGGAATCTTCCTGTTCCACTCGAAGTTGGCTCGTTGGCTTACGGTTGGCTCGAGCCGGCTCAGGCTCGGCTCACAACTGCTCGATAATTAGTCGAAACGAGGTTTAGTTTATAACGCACCTGTGGGCTTGGATACGGGCAGACTGTTGTACCGGACCTGCTTCAATGCACGTGAGGCTTTTGTTTTACAATTTTGTTTTTAAGTTGGACTGTAAGATGGACTAATGGACAGTTCCATTGGTCCATATTATGATTTCTGATCATTGTCTGTATACCAAAATTTCTTATTACAAACATATTAGGTAGGTATCACTGATGACGTCAAAGTAGACCTACCAACTTAAAGTTTATCTACATAATTATCATCATATTATCATTATCATGTTTTTGCCGTTGTTCCACGCGACTAGGGGTCGGCGCAAAACGTTTTATTCCATTCTCCCCTGTAAGAAATGTATCGACCGACAAGACTACGGAACATGTGGTAACAACAATGTTTCAATCTCAATTCAATACAATGCTCCTACCTCCCATCTGTTGACTACAGCACGCACGGTAACAGTATACCTCCGTATGTTTCCACCCAAATTGGTTGGCGCGCTATCCCCAGGCAATAACCGGGTCCACTGTAACATGCGGGTCAGTTCGGAACACTGTTCTTGTTGTGTACATTTATGTGATAGCTGTTAATAATAGACTGGCCACTAGGTAAGTGGAGGCAAGTTTTAAGAGACCAATCTGTGGTTATGTTTGGGAAGGGACGCTAGCGTCGTATATCTATTTTGTTTTAAAAGTTTTATAAATATTGTCATTCTATAACATGTGTGTGAAGTAGTTGTGGCACAACTTGTTACATCCAAGGAACATTGCAGCATTCACATCATATTGATTAACTCCGAATTTTACGAAAGTTACAATACACGTATCTCTCTTGCATCAGAGGCAACTAGAGGTTCGCATTAGGAACAAGGAGGTTCTGAGAGCACTGTGTCGTCCCCAAAAAAGGCAGTCGTGCCGATCCTAGCAACTATCGGCCGATTTTAATAACCTCCATACTCTGCAAGATTATGGAGCGTGTGTTGAACTCGTGCCTCGTGGCATACCTGGAAGGTAACGATCTTCTCAGTGACCGACAGTACGGGTTTCGCCGCAATCGGTCTACTGGGGTCCTACTAGTGTATGCCACTCACTTGTGGAGCGAGGCCCTCGAGAGATTTGGTGAAGCGATTGCCGTCTCCTTAGACGTCTCGAAGGCCTTCGACAAGGTATGGCACGCTAGCCTTATGAGTAAGCTTCCAGTGTACGGCATTTTCCCTGGTCTGACTGGCTGGGTAAAAGACTTCCTGAGTGAACGGTCTCTCCAACTTATTGTGGACGGATGCTCATGCAATGCTGTTCTCTCTGCAACTCTTTTCCTGCTGCATATCAACGATCTACTTATGCCCGGAATCTATGGGTATGCAGATGACAGCACAGTTGTAGAGAGATACCTGCAGTGCTCGGGCTTGTAAGGAAGTAAGTCGGTCCGAAAGAGAGGCTATAGTAGAGCGTACGAATGTCGCACTTCAGGCAGTCTCCCAGTGTAGCGAAGCCAACCTTGTGGGATTCAGCGCCGCCAAAACACAAGTATGTCTGTTCATCGCCAATAGGAGCCCGTTCACCTTGGCTCCTGCTTTTCAGAATGTATCCTTGGAGAGCATCGTGTGTGGAGTACTGCAGCCAAATATGGGCTGGTACTGCAAAATGCCATCTAGCAGCTTTGGACTCAGTGGAAAAGCGTGCGAAGAGGCTAATTGGTGATCCAGATTTGGTTAAGACCAATCTACAAAGCCTGGAGCACAGGCGTAGGGTAGTCAGCCATTTGATATTCTATAGGATGCATTCTGGAGAGTGCGCGCGGGAATTACATGACTTAATTCCGCCATCACCGTTCCATCATCGGACAACCCGTCGTACGGCGAGTGTGGTGGACACTCGCCGTACGACGCCTTACGTTGTTACACCGCTACGATCCGGACGAAGCGTTTCGCCTCGTCGTTTATACCGCGTATCGAAGGACTGGAACAATTTGCCTGCAGCGGTCTTGCCGTCCGATTATAATTTAATTGTCTTCAAGGCTAGAGTGAATAGGCTCATAATCAATTAGTGCGCTTTACCATCAACGATTGCATCACTGCTTTCCATCAGGCGGGATCGCAGTCAAGCACTAGATTAACAATTTAAAAAAAACTATTCTATCTGACCAACTTACTCGACATCTAAACAATTTAAAAATCACTCTTAGTAGTCTAATTAAAATAATTGGCTAGAGTTCTGCACACGATGTACTATAAGCACAGAAGAGGAAATCAGACGTGGTTATATGTATACCCACAGACGTTTATTTTGATGTGTGTCCATCACCTATCAAGTCACCTGCCTGTTCATATGAAAAGCTAGTTACACACATACCTACTAATTACCATCAAATGCACGTGCCTCTTACAAGTAGTAAATCAAAGAGAACTCGTTGCTACTAATTGACGTGTGCGCGTTGGGCCAGTCGTATTTGTGCTCCCAGCCTAATAAGCCATTGAATCAAACCTAGATTATGTTAGGGCTAGGCTAGATAGGCTGGGTTCCCATGAGAGGATGATTAGGAGCACCGTTGTAATAGCTGGGTGGAGAGATTCCATGTTACATGATTACTTGAAAAACTGTTATAAGTAACGATATGTAGGGAGAGAAGGATGGATTGTGTGAAAGATGATATGGAATGCTTGAGGGTGACTACTAGATGATGGCTAACAGAGATGCATGGAAGAAGAAACGGGATGTGCTGGCGCCAAATAAATTGGGATAAGGGCCGGAAAATGATGATGAAGGGAGAAGTAGGCGACCACTCAATGTTTATACTTTGTAAATTATTATTCGTAAGTGTGAAGTATTGCTTGCTAAAGCAGACTTGTCGACTTCAGGGACCAAATTAAGTGAGTTTCAATTTCCTGCTAATTTCTCGCAACTTTACGCTTTTTATTCGTTTTAATTTTTATATTTCTTTTGTTTACTTGTATCATATGTGGTGTTGTATCCCTTTTCGTCTGTGCTCAATAAATGTATTTTCTTTTCTAGGTTTACCACAACACAACTCTCTACCTAACACAAGCCCTGTGTCACAGTCATAAAACTCAGTGTTCCGCTACATAAATGAATACTAACGGGAGTTCAAGTTTCGACAATACCGGAAAATCTTGCAATTGGCGTTAACACCATTACTCTGTGAATCATGATCGTAGTAAGATGGCGCCTTCCTCTAAGTAACACAGGTCGATAGTGTAATAACTAATCACCTTGGCTTTCCCTCTATATAACTTCGCCGAGAATAGATCTAGTAGTCATCATCATTCTCCTGCGCATCCCATTTTATTTGGGGTCGGCACAACATTCAGTCAACAGTCACAAGCGGTATTTTCTTCCATACTTCTCTATATTAGTCGTCATCTCGGTGGTCACCCCATTCCACTAGACCCACTAGTAAGTATTATCTTCTCTTCTAAGGACCGCACACCGATCTAAATACTACAACAACTCTAAAAGCTTCTACTTTCTTCATATCAAATCTAATCAGCCAGTACTGATGAGTTCAATTAATCTTCAACAAAGAGTTAAGATAATGCAGTTCTTTCAGCTGCTATCCGGTGATTAAGTGACGTCATTAATCACCCGTCACTCACTGGTGATTACGTTAAATCTGTTATTAAGATCACTATCTATGGCCAAATTAAAAACGATGAAACTTGTACTACTGATACTTGGGTCAGGCACGTGGCATTTCATGTCTGTGATGTAATAAAGATAATTATGAATACCTACACGATTTTTAATTAAGCTTGGGATTTGAATTAATTATACCTAAAGTATCGATTGAGCCTATATTTGTTCCGTGTTTAACATGGGCCACTCCAAGGTGAGTTATGATAACACAGGGGCAATTCCGATTTAAGAACTCACAGTCTATACTCACTATCAATCTGTCAGAAATACCTCTAATATCCCCTTCATTATTGACAAGTTTTTGAGATTGATTTCGCTAGAATGTAATTGCGACTAGATTTGAACGTTTATAAATACTGGAATTGGCCTTCTAACTCTTCTATATCTGATTGAAATTCAGATAGGTATATTCAACTTCAACATTTTCGCCAACAGTGTAAATATTTGCTGGGAACTTGGCTTCTTCTACTGTCAGTGGCCCTTCTGCAAACGGGAGCAAATTGTAACGGAGATATTTGTCCTCATTAAAATCTGGAATGTTATCTTTCAAAGGAACGTCGAGTATTTAGTACAGAGGTATTTGAGAGCCATTTAATAATTACTAAGCAATTTATTTCATTGACGTTGATTCAGTAAAGCTCCATGCTGGTGTGCAAAATATTATTCCTTCTGGAGATTTCAAAGGTTTATAATTAGCTACAAACGGGGTTGGCACCTTTTCGAAAACCTGTTAATTACAATGAAAATTAACTCATTACGAATTACCAGTGCGTTAATAAAACTTGAGCACTAGAATGTGTGAAAGAAAGAAAGAAATAAAGAAAAATGCGTTTATGGGCATTACACAAAATGAATACACCTTAAAACTACACAAACAGAAAACAAAGAATTCGTGTGAAATTCCAGGACAAAGCAATAAATTCTGTCATTTCTCACGACGAATATGAAATGTATTCCCATAATAATGACATTCGAGGTAAGTTCCAATTATTATTATTTACAAGATTCGGTCCTTTGAACACACCATGCGCAATAATCAAATGTAGGTACGTTACTTCTTTGTCACTCTTAGATTCCCCAGAAGATTTCTAATTCAACTTCTTTATATTTCTCGAGCCCAGTATATACTCAACTATATTCTTTATATGTCTCGAGCCCAGTATATACTCAGCTATATTGTTTTACCTTCCATCTTGCATGACCTCTTCCTCGTGCTCTTTCCTGCCTGTCGTTACAAATACTGAAGCTTGCCAGCTTATGCTTTTGTGCACAAATTCATCCAGCTTGCTTTATCATTAAAGCTTGATACTGACTTCTTGTCTGTTCGTGAAATGAACACCTGCGGGGTAATGGCGTAACAGTAACAATAGGAACGGACATCATTTTGACGGTTGAACAACATTCATTACGTTATTTACGTTGAGGAGCAGACAATTTCTCGAACATATGAATAATCTAATCCATTGGGATTAGCAATATCTTTAAAAATGATTAATATTGTGATTGTTAGTGTGTTACGATGGGGGTGCTATATGTCTCGATGGCGATATTGTTCAAGGTCCATTTTCACAGAACTAGCATCCATAGCAACAAGCAGTAGTTCTGTGAGTTATTTTTAGGAAACACTTGAGATCAACTATCTCAGACAGTAATTCTGTGTTTAGAACAGTGGCAGCCCACGATAATGTAACTCGTTCCACTCAAATTGTCAAGTACATAGTTTCACATTCCCCAAACAGGATCCTATGAACCAGAAGAGACTAGAATTTACATTTTTAGTGTCCAAAAGAATTTTTAATAATTATTACGAGAGTTTGTAACTGTCAGGAATATTACTGGTAACAATTTATTAGCAACCAAACAAATTGGTCTAGTTATTGAGTTTCGATTATATCATTTATTTTTCTAAATCAAATTGGTAATTTGAGAAGTCCAGTTCGGCCGATCGAACCCAATGCAACTAGGCAATATAAATGAATATAATTAATAGCAATCATTAACAGCTATCAACAAATTATAAGCATTTTCTCATGTGTCGTCTCATAATCACACCAATTTGTAAGAAAACCGTTGTACCTACGTACAATTTATTTAAATGTCGATGCTCCGGAGAGAGTCGAAAGTGCTACTTTCTATTATATACTTAGATCGAGATACGTAACGCTGCATCTGCTGGACTGATCTTATGTACAAGATAAACCCATATACGGAGCTTATTAGCTGATTCGTACATGTTTTATGCACACTTTCCTGTTTTTCTGGATAAAAGAGAGGTAGAGATTAAGTATGATTTGGCTAATAAGATAGTGAAAACATACATTGTAAGCTAGATAGACAAGATTGGACTACAATAAAATAAATCAATATATTTTTACATTATGAACACGAATCATTTCTTTAACGCCTGCATAAACGTTCATAGGGCCATCTCGACTGCAACTTAGGCTTTGTTTACCTAACTCCATCAAACTTACAGGTACCTACACCAGTCAAGAACATACACAGAACCAACGTTCAAAATTCTAAAATATTGTAAAAAAAATATAGTTAGACACAATTTTAATATTTGGAAGAGATGCTTCCCTGAGATTTAGTTCTCAATACTTCAATATTAAATACCTCTTCGTGTTTGGTAGTATCTTTTTTTTCTCATCTCTTAAATTTATTGCAAACTACAGTATAATTTAGAAGCATTTTTTAAATTTTGTAAATGTTCTTGACTGGATGTTGACTTGAAAGAGCATGGCAGTTGAGAATATGTCACGCTTATTTAAATGTCTCACTAGAGGTGGCGCGTGTGTTGGATCATCCGGTTCCCTACGAAATGGTTGAGCTGGGTGGTGCTGATCCACGCGTCATGTTCATGAACGGGCGCCGTCGGTTGAGACTGGTCATCTCTTAACTGCCAAGGCTTATTTTAAATTTTATATTTTTAATTGTTTCTTTTTTACATTGTTCTCACATATAGAAGCAATAAGAATAAAGTACCCATGATTTTGTAATAATATCTTGATTTAAATGAGTGTCCGTGGAGTTTCTTGCCCATTCTCATTCACTCATTCAGGAACTTTGGCTCTTGAGATACAAGTATCCTTTTACTTAGTTCAGGAGCCTGCTGTTCAACTTGCCTCTGCCCACTGCTTGTACAATCATGTTTATTATATGTCTAATCTTGTATGTTTTTTTCTTTGTACAATAAACTTATATTATTATTAAAAAAAAAAAAAAAAAAAAATTCTTCTCTATAGCGATCTATGTTTGGGAATGGGAAACTCACTTCAACTTTCTGACTAACTGACCGACTATTTAATTTTGATAATTCAAAAGTGTCTGTAAATGGTTTAATTGAAATAAATGATTTGAGTTTGAGTTTGAATAATAACAAATTACCATCCATCCCTCACATTAACTTCATATCCACTTATACCAAAAAAAACCCCAAAACATAGGGAACCCGTTACCGCCGAGCTACATTTCCTCGAGCCCGTGACCCGCCTATTACCTTCATGTCCAAACTAGTTTGGTTGAGAGCCGGCTGCTTTTGTTTTACATATACTTGCTTCCGAAGAGTTTTTATCAGTTAATGGTACCTGTTCAGTTAGCACGCTTGTAGAGTTCCATTAGAGGAGAGGATTAACGTGATAAACTAAGTGAGTACCTATGTGAGGAAAAAATGTGAGAAGGGGTCTCGAGAAAGGTGATACTTGTCGAGTTTTAGAAAGATAAATTTAACATTTTCTTTTTTTTTTGTTAAAGTCGTGAATATCTCTTGTACTTTCAGCGTAGATAGCTTTCAAACCTCTATAAGATCTTAAGAGTGTTAACGAGCTTTCTTAAGATTTTTAGAAAGATAATTTTAAAATCGTAAAAGAAGTGTTAAAGCGGTATACTGTTAAGTTTAGAATACACCAATCGTTTACAGACTGTCTTGCTCTTGTGTCGAACCTTTTAATAGTCAATAGTCAGCAGGTTCTTTTATCTATCAAAAATATCAATAAAAGGCCTTAAATTGCCTTAAAATCCATAAAATGCTTTAACATCCCACTCAAAACACAGCGAGTGTCAAGGCGCCCGCGCGATAAAGCTATAAAAGTAAGATATCAATAAAATCGGTGTCAATATAGAAACACGAAATATTCGACAAACGGTAAACACAGAACATCAGACTAATAAAGACATTAACATGATAACATATACGGAGAAGTTTTACCTATAAATAATGCTTATTAGGTAAGTGCCGGCTGCCGATCACAATCGCTCTACGAATTCTTTATTCGATTCGGTTAGTTATATTTCGCTGGGTTTTTCGTCAATTTTAATGAAAATTATTGAATCATCTTGTAGATTTATGACCTCGCTGCATGACAAACGCGCCTTATCATACAAAGATGGGTTGCAGGGCTAGAATGCTTTTCCCGCAATGTTTTTCCGTCCCATCAGTAAGGAGATTATTTTATACAAGAGTGAAATTTCTGTGTATGGGACAATGCCAGGTTTACACCACAATGTGCCTGGATAGCCATCTCTCTCTCTCTCTCTCCTGGATAGTCACGGTTACCGGGGCCCCTCTGCCTCGCGTGACGCAGGACGAGCTCAATGCAACTTTTTAGACAAGAAATAATTTCCAAAATAACCTGTTTTATTTCTGTATCTACTTTCATCGAGCTAGCATCCAAAGCGTACACCTCATATTTTATCTTGGACGCTAGATTATAGACGACTATGTAAATGAGCGGTTATGTCGGTGAGCTAGTATTCCGACCTTGCTCGTAGTAGCCGTGACCAACAGCCTGCCCGACACGCCTGCCCGGTCACTCCTGCCCGATTCGCTTGCCCGAACCGTCAACCGTGCTACGATTTCAATCTACACTTTTTTTTTATTTTTGTATAAAAAACGTTGCCCCACACTAGGAATTTCTCCTGTGTCGTGGGTGCGTTTACAAACATTTAAACTCACATACACAAACAGCCAGACCCGGAACAACTACTTGTAGGCCATACAAATATTTGTTTCGTGCGGGAATCGAACCCGCGACACGCAGTGCAGCAGTCAATCGCTTAACCACTGCGCTAACCGTGCCGTCAAACGTTTTATACGTCAAACTTTCCTGGTTTTATATTTTGGTTGACAATCCCTGTGACACATTATGTACAATAGTATAGATAATCATGTCCGGCGAGTGTGAACTACTTAAAACTGATGAATGGCATAAAACCTGGCACACGTCATGGCGAATCTATATGTGCCAGTATTGCAGCAATTGGTACCGATTCAAGGTGAATCCCACTGTGACAATATTGTGCAACTGCGGCATCAGCGTTTGTCGAGCGGGGTTTTGTCAGCCATGACTGTTCATTGTGTGCGAAAACCGAAGAGAAATATGTCGAGTTGATGTTCAGATGCGAGTGTGACAGTATCATAAAATGATTGCTAGAGAGAGTGCACGTGAGAAGAATTTTCCAAAATTTTATAAATGTGACAGCAGTAGCTGTAAGTTATAGTAATAAGACAGTACAACTGTTACACTTATAAGCAAAGCAAGCCTAAGACCCTATCTGCGGGATCGTCCGAAAGGGTTACCGCTGCCCTGGAACATAAAGGGCTAAGGAAGGAACACGGGTGGGTTTTAGTCAGTAAGAGTCTGACACTCCCTACCGCTCCACCCAGAGCGGAAGGGGTCATTTGATGATTTCCCATCCTGAAAAAAAAAGACCTTATCTGCGATCCAAAAATATCCGAAAAAAAAAATCAATCATGTGAGTAAACATAATTATCCGAAAGAAAACAGACGTATTTATATCCCAAATAAGGGCAAAACAATAGCCTCTTGTTTGCGGATCATTATAGCCCGAGCTGCGACGATGTCTTCCTGACAACGTGCGTAGGTCGGCACTGTTGACAGTACACGTGCGGCAGGTACCGCGGCACGTGCAGGGTCACAGGTCACTCTGGAGCAGGCACAGACTGACGCAGGCTCGACGATAGAATACGGAGATAGTGATGTTATTGCTTTACGAGGATTTCTTTATAAGAGCTGTCATGGTGCTGTCAGAACCAGTTTATTTTATTACTACAATAGCATGACTTAGAACTATACGTAGATAACTACATATTACATAACAAAAAAATGTTACCCCGTTAACATCTATTTTAATTTACAAATCATTTCTTCTACTTCTTTAGCTGCTAACAAGATTTTGGTGGCTTTCTTAGTTTTACGAGTTGTTGCCAGAGTCCTTTTGGTTTCAAATATTCAACAACTATCTGCATCGGTTTCAATCTATATTCGATGCTACTTGGTCCGTAGCAACTAACTTTATAAACAAAAGAGTACGAAACTTCCTACAAGATTTAATTTCCAATCGTCTCGATTGGAAATTAAATCTTGTAGGAAGTTCGAGAATCAGTCAACCATTTCTAATTCGCCGTATATACACGGAAGTTGACCACATTTTGGTCAATAAATACTGTACATGACGACGACTGCCGAGCCCCATCCCGCCCTTCCTTCGTGTTTGATTGAAGTCCCACTCGACATCCGGGGTCAACCACGCGTGAATTAGTTTTGAGGTTGGGTTTGGAACGGACACTCTTGGAAATCGTTTCTTTGTTCTTTAGGATCAGCCAATTATAAGGAACTTATCCTACAGCGTGCACTCCCGTCAAGCTGTTGTGTGTCTAATCACGTTGGTTCGCTTTCGATTTATGTGCAGTCACCAGAGTGATGTATGTAGCTTGTAGATTATTTTGTAAAAAAGCTCTACTGTGTTTTATATTATTGAAATTTTACCGTTTAGTTCGATAACCAGGAAAAGCAGATGTGAAACCAAGGATATTTGAAGCATAGGAACCTAATGATGTGTTCTTTGAGTGATCACCGCTCGGCTCCACCACACAACAATCTGCTTCTTCTTCCTGCCAGTTGCTTGGGGTCGGTGCAGCACGTTTTTCTAGAATATAACAATCAAATAACGAAATATCATATAGACTCCACTATTTTATATAAAACTTAAGTTTAATTGTAATGACAAACATAATTATCTTTTCTGGAACCACCCCCTGTGGCCCCCTGTGGCCCCCCGTGGCCCCCCTGTGGCCACAGACCCAAGCAATCACCACGTAATTAAATATATCAATTACATTAGTTCATTAATGCACGGTCAATCGTTATTTTTAAATTAATAATGTATGTTAATAGCTACCATTAATACTGATATATTTTGTGATCCCGCGTGGTATATGATCATATCTTGTAGGAATGTTTATTGATGGACCTCAAAAGGTGGTGAGATATGTGGTCTTTATTAAATATGGTAATTTGATAGTGTAAATACATCACAGGTAGGTATGGTCTGTGTCCATAGCCCAGTGATTAATATTGACATGTTATTTTTTGTTGAATTATGATTATTATATTCATGGGACTTTGGTTAGTTGATTAATTATGTTGCTACTTGAAGTAGTTTTTTACTTGTCAAGCTAATCATAATTGGCAAAAACAAATGCTTATGTTTTCTCATTACAGCTTTCATAATTTGATCAGCAGTGTGGCAGGCTCTTGGAATTCTTTTAGGTCCTTTGTTCTTGGCCTCGGCTCTTGGTATTCCTTTAGTTTTTGTTGATATATTTTAGTTATGTTTAACTAAACCGGGGGGGGGGGGATGGGGAGGGACAGTAGTAGCCCAGTAGTAACGGCCGCTACGTAGGAATCTTTAATTTGTGTAAATTATTTCATCACCATTGCTCGCAAAACGGCGAAGCAAAATATCGTGCAGAAATCGGTATTTCCTAAAACCAAAAATTCGAAGACGTGACATACACACATCTACCAACCCGAACTGGGCCCGCATGGTGGATTATGGCCCACTCTCTCTCACCGAAAGAGGCCTGTGAACCCCCAGTAGTGGGAACATTATAGGCTGATTATGTTAACTAAACCTAATATCATTTATACAATAATATATTTTATTTATTACAACTGTACATGTTTTCATCTATTAATTGATGATTATGTATTGTTTCAGGTGAGTAATCGTGATTCAACGCTGTCTTATTGTGAACGAGTTTCGTAAGTAATCTTCTAGCGTCTTTTATACGTTCGTGTCATTTTTCTTACGTTTTCATGTCCTTGAAACATTACGCGTAACGTTCACATTGTGGAATGCAATGTGTTGTGGAACGTAACAATATATTGAGTATTGAATATTAATCTCATTAGTGATTACAGCACAGGTTTCGTTTTAATAATAAATAATTGTTCGTTAGTGATAATGATTACCAGTAAAACAAGCTATGTAAATAATGTCAACTGCAATCGATAATAATTTAAATAAACAAATTGAAAATATAATTTTCTGCATATTTTGACCCACGATAAATTATTGTTCATGCAAAATTTCAATTAAAATTAACATAATGATATTTAATTGAAAACTTGTAAACACGAGAAAATATCATTACAGCTGAATACTTATGCAAACATGAATTAAAATCACATTCGCAACGGGAAAGATAATAAATATTTAATGAACCCTTCCAACTAAGAAAGTCTGCACGTAAAAAATTACAGTTTCAGTAATAATTTTATAGAAACGATATTTTGTTTATACGTTCAAAGTCTTCTTACACTTGTAAACCAGTACTTCCCATTCTAGGTGAGTACATTCAAGTAACAGCCAAAGTAACAAATCCTATGAATTTAAATTAATATGCACAGATGATGGCGGCATTAATATTGATTAGCAGAGAATTAGAAATTAAATAAGTTCATATGTTGGCCCTCGACGGACGTGATTGATGACGGTGCAGGGCGGGTTTCCATTGACACACCGCGAACTATGACGCAACTGGTTTTGATTTGTGTTAGACATCTTTGAAATGATAGATACCTTGTACTTGATTCAAACACAGCTGTAAATAGATACTTAGAGCTCGGTTAATTCCGTTATTATATTATAGGTTGTCCATTGTATGAAGCAGTACAATGTTTTCTATTGTTATTTAGTTTTCAAATGTTAGCAAAAAAAATATTTATTGTTTGAAACCTAAACATCATTTTATAGAGAGTTTCTACCCCAGCTGCTCAAAAAACTTGTTAATAACTTATTGCTCGTTCACAGTTAATATTTTATGATATATGACGACTAGTTTAACGTGACGTTTATTAATGGAAATACACAGTACCAGTGAGTGTAGACAGGCATAGATAGATATTATAAAATTGAACATATTTTTTGTTACAACCGTCTGAAATCAATTTATTTTTGTAATTAGAGGAAATGAGAGATAATGAGTGTTCTCGAATCATCAATAATATGATCATGGACGAATATAGGATCGCACTTATTAATTGGTTCTCGTACTAAGAAAAAAAATGAAACAAATCGGAAACCTCGCCAATAACGGATTTATTCGCTGACGTCATGAAGTTATGTCGAGTTCTTTCGAGCTTTGTTTTGAACAGTAAAAAAAATCTTATTGATTTCATACTATGATTTGGTAGTTGGGTAAAACAAAGCGTGTGATGACTTTTTAGTCAATCTCACATCAGTAGTAACATTTGCATTACGAAAAAATCCCTTACTGCTACGACATACATACACAGCCAATGTAAATTTTTACCACTCATGTGAGCTTTACTGGACATAAAAAAATTATTATAAATAAGCCCCTGTTTTACCTATGTGACAATCTTAAATATCGTTACTTAAGACACAAACCAACACTCGTTCCTATCATGTGACTGATCGCAGGAAATCTTAAAAAAAGGAAACAATTCAACAACACCGCATACTCCATCCGTCGTCCTTACGAGAAAGGGCGCAACGGATGCTGCGCGCACGCAACCAACTGTATGACCACGCGATCGCGCTTTCATCGCAATTGTGACATACCATCATTTAAATGACCACTGACGAGCCTTATATGTTTCATTTTATAAATGTTAACGAGATATAAAGTGGTGCATCTACTAAATATGTTAGGCTGCGCACAGACCGGAATCTAGAATGTCTGACACTATCGCTCTACGAAATCAATCATGGCGCATACGCTCTCAGCAAAGCTATCATTTTATTTCAACAGACCAACCTATTATATCTACCACATATATAAAACAGTGTAAGTAATGTTCGTGCTTAACCATGTGAAAATAATAAATGTTTTATTAGAAACCTCAGGTTTACCAGAAACTCTATCATCGGTCCCCAATTTGAGGCTGGTTACCGCCTACAGTACCTACACCCCTCTGCTTTTAAGATAACCCTAGATTGAATCTGCTTAATAGACGTCTTAAACTACACTACTACTCATACCAACCTTATTTAAGAACTACCCAGCGATACGAAACTACGGAATGAAGTCCTTATTGAACACCCCATACGTCGCACAAAATGGCTGCTTTATAAAGACAAAACAGAAACACTCCGCAACTCCAAAACGGTGGTAAGCGAGTAATCGCTTATTACCGCGGTGAGCACTTGGCCAGTCAGTAAGGCGCTTGCGCACCTCTCAATTATGGGATGCCAGCGCCTAGGGGTGGGTCTTAAAAGATAAGATGAGCTGGTGATATAACTGTGTTTTAAACTTGGCACTTTTTGATACAGCACTTGAAGGTGCTAAAATGTTCCTCAAAATAAATGCCCTACCTCCATTCGTTTTTTTACTTTTTGTGACGTTGGTTCCACAGTATACACAAATTGAGTGCGCCAACACTTAGGCTTGGAACACATAGGAGTGTCCCGTTCAAATATTTGCCTCGCCTTGGAAACCTGACCCACAATACTTAGCAAAGAAAGGGACGCCCTATCACAGTGTGACTACGTCATTAAGATAGCTCAGCCTCTAAGTGTATTTAATTTATTATATTATATCAAATCATTCGGGGTTATATTGACTGCTTGATTGACATTTTGACTTTGGTCAAAATCTCAAACTGTTAGATTTGCCAGAAGTTTTGCTGATCAGTTGATTTCAAGGAAAGAGTTTAACATTATGAGGCTAAATAAAAACTTGCAAGATCAATATCACCTATTTTAATAACACTCTTTTATCACCCACCAAAGGGTTGCAAATAACCCAGGCCAGTGTCCGACAGTGATCATTACTTCGGCTGCTGCGCCCGCGCACAAAAGCGCGTCACTCACGCGCACCTCTCAATTATAAGATGCCATCGCGCAGGGGTGGGGTCCATGTGGTGATGTTTTGTTATATGAAGGTTGGTCACATAAGAAACTTAGTATAAGTAGTGATTTTGCTATAAAAATAACTAGCCAAGTACAGAGGTACGTCGCTAGCTGGGATTTCTACCTTAATCCACAATTTATTCAAAAATAAAGTTAGTTAATATAACTTCCAGACGTAGGTAGCATTATGGGAACAGGTTACCTAGGTATCGTCCGAAGAATCTTGTCTCATTTAACTACCCAATATTTAATATTTTACAGTCCTTTACAACCCTGATAATTTTATAATAATTCATATCTTGGACGGCTTTACTATTTCATTATGAAGGGAGATTAATTATTAATCACATATATTTCACTGGCAACCCTGTGCCGCGGGCTGCCGCCACGACATCCGAGCATTACGCCATTTTGTTTTTTACTTTTTAAAGCAGCGGCGTTTTGTACACAGCCTTATCTCGAAGGAGGTCGCTTATAAGTTTGTTATTTCTTTTAATAATATTTTTAATAGCCGATCTATGAAATAGGTATGAAGCTGTTAAGTAACTTTTTTCTTTTGAAGGATTGCACGCATGCACGCGACTAAGACAGGAGATGAGATTATAAAACATAATTACATTTCATTTAGGCTGTGAATCATCGGTAACAAATGCGATAGCGATTGTTGAAGATCTAAGAGCAGAGACTGATTATATAAAAAAATCAAACACAAAGGAATCATTATCTTTTACATGGGATCCCTTCTTTCCGCATAATATTCTTTTTCCTAATATACTTTGGCATAACGATTTTGGCATAATTTGTTTTGCCATAATAATACTTTGCTATATTTTTTTTGGCATACAGTTTATGTTGGCATAATTATCTTGAAGGCTAATTTGTTTTGGCATAAATTTAATTCGCATAACGTTACTAGGCCTAATGATTATTAGCATAATAATATTTAGGCATGCAATTAATAGAAATAACGGAAACTTTGAGTTATTTTTACGTATTTATTTTCACTCGATTCTGAATCACGTTTTCCAAGAGCCCCAAGGTCTAACACATCTCGATTTAGTAAAAAGGCAATAAGTACTTAGGATGCAAGAGCGAGCGAAGCGAGCTCGGGATTTGGGGCACCCCGACTCGGACAGGTTAGGTTCGAAGGGGATAACGGGGGCTCAAGTGAGCGAGCGGAGCGAGCGAACGAGCCCCCGTCATCCCCTTCGTGTTAGGTTCCTTTAAACCCTGCAGAAATAGGGGCCCCGCGAAGCGGGGCTCCGTCGACTACGCCTTATTATTATTGTTATGCTTAATAAAGTTATGCTTTAGAATGTTATGCTTAATAAAGTTATGCTTTAGAATATTATGCTTAATCATTATTATGATTAGAGAAAATATGCGTAAAAAATTATGCGTAAGCTGTTATGCGTAAATAATGTATGCGAAAATATAATTAGGACAAACAAAAGTATGCCAAATTATATTAGGTCTTAAAATTTTATGCAAATGGATGGGAACCCTTTTACATAAGCACAATCAGCCTATAATGTTCCCACTGCTGGGTGACACAACACAAGTCTCTCTCTGACACAAATCTCCACTCTTCGAGAAGGAGTGGGCTATAATCTACCACGTAGGCCCTGGGTTGGTAGATGTCACATGTCTTCGACTTTTCGGTTCTAGGACATGCCGGTTACACCAAGCAGGCGCTTTACTTTGTGTAAATAATTTCATCACCAATGCTGTCAAAATGGTAAAAGAAATCATAGTGAGGAAACCGGCTCTTTCATTTATTATGTTCTAAAAAGAATTGGCCGGTCGGCCGGCGGTGTGTACTATCAAATAGTATTATAGTTAGTAATTTGATAGTAGAACCTTATAATATAATTCAACAAAATAAACAATCATAACCGGTTAAACTTCAAAAGTCACTTTCAAAGTTCCCATTTCCTAAATGGGTCTAATTACTTATACTTTGCAGCTGACAGACAAATCCTTTAATGGCTTGATACAGATAAAGGCGTTTTCAAATCTATTGTGACAGTAAAGCACGACGACATGTTGACCGCCATTAGTGTGACGTATGGCGCTGTCAAATTTGACAGATGTTTTTTTAACTGTCTTGTTTAGTGGCCAGATAAAGAATAAAGGATGTAGCTTTGATTTATATTTATTTTAAGCTAAATAACTATTGAATCGCTTGGTTTCGATTACCTAATTCATGGTAAAATTAGCATGTTTATTTTATTTTTATTTATTTATATATAATCTGTATTAAGAACATACACAAAGTCTGTCAAACTGCATAACAGTTTGTCGGTAGTTTATATAAGCTTTTATAAACTAGCAATTTTAAGTTAGTATGTCTATAGGTTATTTCATAAATGCATGGTGGATGGTATAGGATCAAACGTCAATTTATATGAATCTTCCAAAGACCTAGAACCTTTTCCAAGAATGTTATTAGCACAATAATAAATAGGAAACCCACATTTCTTTGGCAATTTAAGAGTAAGAGCCGCTAATTACACCTTACGTACCAACGTCACGACTAGAATAAATACTTGTTTATGGAAATCACTGTAAACTGCAAGACACGGCCAATAAAAGTTTAATGTTGGCAATACCGGCCTACATAAAACCATTGAGTCCAGGCCGCCATTACAGATAAAATATACATTTATGTGGGAAATTGATATTGTACACGGGGCTTTAAGTGCAGGGATGTCAGGGGGTAAAAAAAACATTGAAAGCGGTTAAAAAGCAGGTTATTTGTTGATTACCTTAAGATCCTGAAACAGTTCTCAAATGAAGGTACATATTTATTTTTTGAAAACCACCTGCAAGAACCACTGAAAAGTTTCAATCAGAACCATTCAAATCATCTCATGTTTAGCCTTTATATGAATTGAAAAACTGTTAAGTAAGATAAGTTTGTTTGTTATTAAGTTATCTTATCTTCCATATCAAACTCATTAAATAATATCTCTGAAATACTTAATTCTAATATTTCTCCAATAAGAGTTAGGTATTTTATTTTAAAACACAACTTTAACACGCAACTCAAGCACCAGAAAACCCTGCCACACGCGAATGTCCACAAAAAAACTCATCAAGTGACATCCCTACCACATACATGACATAAACCCTTCCAGATGCCCCGTAAGGCTTAATCCACACCATTACATTAGTCGCGCGGTCGACGAAAGACGCGATCCGACGCACAGCGTTTGTGTGCTCACCGCTTAATGCGATCAACGACGTTTAATAAAAATAATATATTACGTTTCTAAGCTCTTAAGTTGATGAGTCTGTAGGATATGCAGTATCTGCATAAATGGCAAGGTGCAGGTGCGTTATACTTAAGGGGTTATAAAGAGGTCTGGTGATTTTGGGTAGATATTAATATCGCTACCAAGTCGATCAGCCGTGTCATTTGTCCTGAATTTACGACAAGGTTTTTTTTTTGGAAATAAAATAAGTTAAATGGTGACTGAAAAAAGAAAGTAAAATGTACGATTTTTTTGCAAATGTCCGGCTTTTTGTTTTTAAATTTCACTAACCTTGTCACAAGTTTCGCTGGCTGGCTAATGTTTTCACCGCGGCATGAAACGCGCGCGGACTGGCGAGGAAAAACACTTTTCCCAGTCAAGGAGTGACATTCAGAACCATGAGATCACACTTTCAGATAACAAAACAAATGAAATGATGTGTTACTTGTCTCGGTAGTAAACTCTGATTCAGTCAGAGGCCCTAATACGAACGTGTGACGTAAACGCATAACGTAAATTCGAACGATTTTTTAATCGAAAATAGATACAACTATTCTACAGCATTTTGGTTTTGCGGTAAATACGAATAAAGTCTCGATATTAAGTAAATATTATGCGCAAAAGCAGTATTTTTTATTTTAAAATCGTTCGGAACCTACGCAGGTATTGGTTACTTCTCGCGTCCGTTCCACTGATAAATACGTAAATAATAAACTACCTAATATGTAGGCATACCAATTGAAAACCAATAAAAAATAAACAACGTCAACCCAGTGACAGGTGACGCATGTCCGACACCGGTTACACAACACCACGTGTCGGACGTTTAATTAACAAATGTGTTCTGCCCCTTATCAGCCGGTGCAAGGTGCACAGCCGACAAGCGAAATGGGTCACAGCACTGACGGTTATAGGTTGTTTACATGAGTAGACATTGAATGCAGTAATAGAAGAAGGCTGTAATAAATAGTAATAAACAATAGCCACTATCTTCTCCTTAATAATAATGTTAAATTCATTCACTGACATACAACGTACATCCTGAACCGCGCGGTCTAGGAACAGGAAATTTTGCTAAAGAGATGATCCTAAGTAAGATTTTTTGTGAAAATTCATCGCAAATTCATTCATAGGTTAAATACGTGATAAAAGATTGTATGCAAGTTCGCCAGTTTTAGCATAAACAGTTATAACGTTCCTACTGCTGGGACACAGGCCAGGCCTCTCGGTGAGACAGAAGTTCGTCACTTTTGCCGATAAGAAACCCCATCGGGCACACGGCTTGTCAACCGATAAAACTTCATTGCTGAATATTGGAAAGCTTTTCCGGAATTAAACAGCGGCCTGGATAGGTAATCTACTTATCCTAATTGTGGAACTTCACTTATAAATAATAAATATAAATGCATTGTCTTCAGCTGAAGACCTCCCACCTGGACATGAGTTGCCTTGGGTAACCTGGAAGTCTTTAAATAGACTCCGGACCCAGGGTGGCCGAAGCAAGGAAAACCTGTTCAGGTGGAGATTCATAGACGACTCCGCCTTGGAGTGTAGATGTGGTGCTGTTCCACAAACGATGGGACCCTTAATATCGTGTCCTGCGTGTCCTATCAGCTGCTTGTTACAGGAACTGATGGACGCTGGTGTCGGCGCCAAACAAGTGGCCGAATTCTGGGCCGAGTCCATTTAGATTGCTATCGACACGCTAAGAAGAAGAAGAATACATTGTCAGCCGGCCGCATCCGCCATGGCAGTTTTTTTTTTTTTAGAAAAAGATCTGTGGTTTAGAAATCATTAAATTCCCACCGATCTCATAGTCATAGTCAGCCTCACCAACTATTATTTTTAATTATACCAATATTTTCTCTGCAGGTTCCGGCGCGTAAACGAGACACGATGAAATTTTATTGTTATGACGGCTATAACCGTACGCCTATAGTGCCCTTGAATCTATAATTCTAATTAAATCTATAATTTTCAAACCTGAGAACCAATCTTTGAAAACGGTAGCTGCCAAAGAGTTAAGAAGCTCAATCAGATCGATAACAATCTAACAGACACCAAAAAAAAAAAGTCACACAAACAACATATTAATATCCCTACGTCACATCGGACGGAATTAGGGCATCGTCACACGGTGTGACAGACAGCGATCATGATCGACAGATAATCGCAGCCGTGTAAGTAGCCTACGATTAACTCGGATAGTCGCAGCACAATGTGTAATCGGACGGAACGATGTTATCGATGAAACGATCCCGATGAGCTTTTTACTGACAACTCCGTTCGGAATGCATGCAGCGGTAATGTGTTTATTTGTGCGTGAAGTATTCAGATCAATATTTTAGATAATTGTAGATACTTATCACTATTGAGATTGACTGTCAATTTATTCTTCTAACTGGCTTCCGCCCGCGACTTCGGCGGTGTGAAGTGTCTTGTTCCCCCGACCCTGTCGCATCGCATCGCATCGCCTGACGCTCTATTACTCCCTAGCGTGATGTAAAATAGCCTATAGCCTTCCTTAAGAATTGGGCTATTAAATGCAAAAATATTTTTTTAAAACCCGACTGCTAATTCGAGAGATTAAGGCGTTCAAACAAAAAACTAATAAACTCTTTAGCTTTATTACTAGTGTAGTACATAGTATAAACTCAGTGTGCGTTCCACCGGAGATCCCTGATTCTTATGTCTACTTAGTAGCCACCAGCAAGAATTAAAAAATCGTCTTAAAAGGTTACACTTTGCAACATAACCAACGGGTTATATTTAATTAGCAACTTTAATTACCTACATAACCCATAAAAACCACGCTGGACATTTTCAGGTTACAGCAGTATTTAAACTAAAAGCTTTAACAAAATATGTTTATAGGCAAACGGGCCGTTAGCGATAACCATTAAAACGTGCGCGTATGCGATGTGTGTGTGTGTCCTATACTAGCTTGTGCCGGCGGCTTCGCCCGTCTGGAACTTGGAAATAATCCAACGGAAACGTGCTGCCGGGACAACAAGTAGGCTGTCCTTCCCCAGGATGGTGGCATCATATCTCCTTGCCAAATTCTATTGAAATCCGTTCAAGGGCTTAGGCGTCAAAAAGTAACATACAGACAGAGTTACTTTCGAATTTATAATATCAATATGGATAGCCGTTGCCCACGGGCCTCGACCAACAGTGGACATTTATAGCCTGGATGTTTTACGAGCTAATTAGTAATTTTATAGCCAATTAATTAAAGGCTTAAGAAAATTAATTTTCTAAGTTTATGGCTTTGAGGAGTTTACGCCTTTCATATTGTACTTGTTGACATTGCTTAGCCTTGCTTGTAGTACCTACTTCATGGGTAAGGAAACCTGTAGCCTATAGTTACTTCTAATCGAAAGGCCAATCGGAACCGTGCACCTAGCTTCTAACACTTCATACGTGCCCATGTAGGTTTATGTGAAATAAAGTATTTTGAATTTGACGGCTTTATTCTTAGTAGCGCTTTTAAGGCGGGAAATAGACAATATGATGTTTTGATATTATCATTGATCTACTCGTAGGCCAAGTAAGACGTACTGCGCCTAGTATAAAATAATATATCACACGTTTTATTCTATGCGAAAATAATATTGAACTCGAAGTGCATAATTTGTTAACTCCTCAAAACGCCATGTTAAATCTCCGCCCACGTTGCGTAGGCGCGCTGCGCACGGTGCGACTATCTGTCGCACGGAATCGCGACACGACTGCGTCTGACTTGATGTATGCGCACGATCCTCCACCACTCTCCGGGGGTGGGAGACGCGAGATTACTTTGAATTTATTATAATTACTCTCTTCACTAGAAAGGTTCATATTTATTGGCAATCTTTTCTATCGGTGATATTTGTGAGCTCATATGCCACAAGCGTTGTCACTTAACTATACAAATAGTCTATAATAGCCTAGCGACCCGACCCTGCTTCGCACGGCTTTTACGACTTGGCGAAATATCGTGATTTCTTTATTATGTTCTGTAAGTTTAATATTATCATACCTTCCCTAATAAACTCTCTAAATGCTGGTGAAAATCCCGCATCGAAAACCGTTGCGCAGTTTACAAGAACAACGCGGTCAAATAGATGCGCCGGACGAGCGACGAGAATTTATAATGTGTCCAGATATAGATATCACAACCTAAACTTTACGACAGTTAGCCCAAACACCTGGATAATTTCCAAATCAATACACAAACACATCTATATTCCAGTAAATCGAAGAGAAACGTTCATTCAATTAAAGTAATTAGTCGCTGAAGGCCGCGGCTCGTCGCCATCAATCAGTCCGTAATGAAGTGGTGCGGGGAGCCTAATGGCCGTTTTCACGCACCATTTATAAGTCATTCAGTGGCTTTATGAGGTAGGAATTTTTAAATTAATACATCATTTTTTTCCATTGTATTTCGAGGAGAGCTGTAAGATTAAAGACTTTGTAAAGGCTAATGAAAGAATTAAAAATACTAATTTAGACAAATGCAGACGGGATTTCTCATTGTAGATGATTGCCAATCAACAACGCAGTAGCTTTAAATCAAATTCAAATGAAAGTCATCATCATAATTTATAAATATACTTATCTTAGATTGGCTCAATTATAATGTGGAAAACTGAGATTTCATCAAAAGCCAAACTGAATGAGACCGCTTGGGAATTTTCTAGATTAAAAAATTATCCTAGTTCAAGACACAGTTTTTTTAATTCAAATTTATCTCTATGATAATAAAATAAACACGGCTAAACATAGACACAAAGACAAGCCGGTATACGTATTTTCCAATCATCTAATAGCCTAACTACACATACACGTACCCATTTACCGACCAATCACCTACCAGTCCCAACACAATCCTAATCAATAGGACTGCGACACGGTCGCATATGTCGCGCGACGATATCGCGCGGTCGTGTCGCACGCCCGTATCTTGCGACGAGTACATCAAAGTGAATGTTCCTTGTATCTCTGTAGCCTGTACTGTATTATTTGTCTAGGACGTAGGTTGTCAAAGTTTAAGGAGCAGATTAGGAAAATTAGTTGAAAATACTCCTTGGAAGCTTTATCACGACCGTTAGGTAATACTATGGCCCTTATCATGTCATGTCATGCTGCAAGCTATCAGTCAATTAAATTATTTAATAAACTACCTTTAGAATTAAAGTCCATTTATAATTTAAATCAGTTTAAGACCTAGCTAAAGTCCTTCCTGATAGAAAAATGCTATTATACACTTGACGAGTTTCTCAGTGATGTGTATCACTAGACTGTTATAACTATTAACCTTTTTAATTTTATTGACATAATATTTTTTATTTTCTCTCTTGACATTTGTATCGGTATATGGAATTTAATATTATTTAATTTTTATTATATAACTACTTATCAGTGGCTTATGGATTTTGAATTGTTTAACTACGAAGATTGTTTTAAAATTTGTCACTCATGTAGGATGTATTCATAATATGTATTTGTTATTTCTTATCTTTCAATTGTGTTTCCTGTTATTTTAAATATAATGTAATACATTTCGACACAATGTAAAAATTGTTAGTGAAATAAAACAAATAAAAATCAATAGAGCCATCTTCATCTGCATATTCAGACAACAAATCTCCATATGTATGGAGATTTGTTTTTTAATAATAAACATGTAACGTGAATTTTAGTTAGAGGAAGCGAAAGATTCGCTTGATTATTGCAATTGATATAATAAGCCCTTCTAATACACTTGTACGTGTACGTCTCTAACATCTGCTAATTCGCAAAACGTTGAGCACCGGCTCCCATGTAAGCGCGTGCATGCACCAGACGATGGCGCGATAGCGGCGCGGCTAGTCGCAACTAATGTGACACTCGGCGCGTAATGAATGGCCCTCTTTAGATTGCCGATAGCGGGACCATCGACGACAAATGCTTACAATATGTGACGCTGTATGGAGTTAGTTTGTATTTACTTACAGGGCATTTATCCCCCATCGGCGGGCTAGCCAGCCATGGGGAGATATTGCAAGCGTGGAACGTTACTTGTAATGTTATTAATTAACTGTAGGTACCTACATTGTATAGAGCGTTTGTTGATCGTAAATCAATGTGTGGGCCAAAGAACATGAAGCCTAATGGCAAGCACACAACACAAGTCGCAATAGCTTTCATTTGCAGCCGGCCAGTAGGTTATGGTTAGAAATTCGTGTTCCCGGTGACTTGATGAACTCTGTGTGAATAATTCATCATCATCTTCCTGCCCTTATCCCATGTTACTTGGGGTCAGCGCAACACGTTTTCTTCTTCCATTCTCCGCTGTCAACCGTCACGCTATCATTCACTCCCTTCTCTTTCATATCATTCCTCACACAATCCATCCATCTTTTCTTCGGCCTTCCTCTCCCTCTCCAGCCATCAACATGTATATTCATCACTCTTTTAGTCACATGCGTTTCGTCCCTTCTCATCACATGCCCATACTAAGCCAAACGATTTCCTTTCAACTTTTCTGTCACTGGCGCCACTTTCAAACTTCCTCTTATATACTCATTTCTTACTTTATCCATTCTCGTCACTCCACACATCCATCTCAACATTCTCATCTCCGCTGCATGCAATCTTTTTTCATCCGTCTTCTTCACAGCCCAGCATGTGAATAATTGAGTCTGTGTGAATAATGATTGTGACTGCGCAATACAATGACGAGTCTGCGGGATAGTTGCACACTACTGTAGCAATGGCTTTCATTTTGACCATTCAACAAAATTCATTGCGTTATTTGCGTTGCAGAGCAGACAAATTTTTGGAACATATGAACCAATGGATTATCAGTATCCTTCAAATTCATTCAGATTGTGATTGAAGGTGCGTACATCCAAGATAAAGTACAAATAACTTATATATAATACTTTACTTACTTACTTAACTCTTCCGTGTTAGTAGAGTCAAGACTAACAATTCACCGTCGTGTTATTGTGATAAGTAAAGACTGCCATTGCCTACCGGGAGGTAATTCTTAAATAGTCAGTTCAGGGACCTCAATAAATAAGTCCCTGAACTGATTTAATTAAGAATTACGTCTAAGCCGTGCAGAAGATTTCGAACTACACCTGTGCTTCAGCTTGACCATCGTTATCTGTAATCCTGTGAAGAAATCAGAGAAAGAATTTCGCGTGAGATGAGAAGCAACTGATTCGCACCAACAATTTGATTTTATTATTATTGTTTCCTTCCACAAAGTAACTGTATTGTGCAATCAACGTTTTTACTCAACATTTTATGATATTATAATATAATATTTTTGGTCTGGATATAAAAATTAACAACTTTACTGATGATTACGTGCAGTGCCATAACGTGATATCTTTGAGCAAAAACTTTTGGAGTATCCGATGTCATGCGAGGAAAAAGGACAAAAAATATAATGTCTTATGACAAAAAGAGATAAAAAATAAATCAGCAGTGCATTAAGTGAGTGCAGTTTTATTTTGCATGTGGATAGTTCTTATGGGGATATGTTAAGGGTGAGTTTTCTTTGTTTTGTGTATAGTTTGTAATGATTATAAGGACGAGTGGTACAGAAGGCGTTAAGCGGTTTTGTATAATAATTATGTTAATATTATCATCAAAATCCAATCATAGTTGTTCACCCCACTTCGTAGTCAAACACAGTATGTAATCTTATTTGAAGCATCAGAACTTGTTTATTCCACTAATGAAGTTTCCAACCTAATCGAATGAAATCGAAGCCTAACATAATAAAATTCAATTAATAAAGACAGAAACATGTTTATTGACAAGAGAAGTCGCGTGCCGACGCCTGTCTGACATTAACCTTAATTCCGAAGTATTGATCGAGTACTCTGTCTCCGTCTGTGTTTACACGTGCCTCGATCTAATATTCGGAGAACGTGTAAAAAAATGGGTCAAAGCCAAAACAAAGTTGATTTTTATTTGTATTTAGCTTGATTATGAACTCAGGTATATGTTTCATCAGCAGCCTACAGCAGTCCACTGCTGTCATAGGCAGAGGCACTTGGAGAGCCAAGTGCACGCCATTCAGCTCGATTCTTGGCGTCCGACCTTACGCTTGGCCTTATGATGGGTTGTATTCTACTCATCGCAAACCAGAAGCTTCAAATTTAACAGCCTCTACTTCTTCTTTATGGATGCAGAAAAGTCCCGCAACATAAATTGTGATTTCCATAAAACTGTCACTTTTTAGATGTAATGTTCCTGCCTCTTCCCCATGGTCCGCTCTGCATATGGCGCTTTACTGTATGTAAATTATTTCATCACCACAGCTCTCAAAACTGTAAAAGAAAACATCGTGAGGAAACCGGTGTGTCCTAGAACCAAAAAATCGAAGATACTCGTATGTGACATCTATCAACCCTCACCGGGCCCGCGTGGTGGATTACGGCCTATTCCCTCTCACAGAGTGGAGGCCTGTGTCCCAGCAGTGGGAACATCATTGGCTGAGTATGTGTTCCTCCTGTGCCTTGATATTACTCGTTGATTTTTTCGGTATATTTCTTCTTACAAAAGCCTGTTAGTTTGCAAAAACGATTCCCGCTGTCCGCTTTCATCTGTGCCTTGCCTCACGCGAGATCCATAAAGCGATACATTATTTTTTCTCGTCCCGCGGCCCGTATTAAGGCTTTCTTAAGAGCCTTATTAAGCGGTATCTCGTATGAAGAGGTATACAGTACATCTTCTTTATCGAAGACGGACATCGAGGTAGCCGCAATAAATATTGTTGAAACATATTTATAAAGTGGAGATAGGCATCCAGTTGACCACATTCTTGGCTGATAGCAAATATACTCTATATTTTCTATTCGATTGGAATGTAGTAGCAAATTAATTCTGCAATATTAAAAAAATGCAGATGCAAATGTAACAGATTCTTTGTAAAACAGAGCAAAATATTTGACACCAATGTCTTGTTCATTTTCAATAATGAGGCATTAAGCTTTTAAAAATAAATTCTGGAAAAGACAACACCTGCACCTTCAAAATCAGTTTCATAAAGTTCAAAGACACCATCAGCCATCACCTACAGACTCGTCACCACCAGTTCTTAAACTTGTATAAACGTATCATAATGTTTCGCTTCGATTATACGTGATGGTCCGCCCAGTAAGTAGGTACAGTATCGCTTAAAACTCCAGTGGCATACTAAGGACTACAACACACTAATGAACTGACGTCGCACTACGCGAAATAACATTCTATTTCCGTTGCATTTAGAATACGTGTCATAGTGTCGACCTGTTCTTACCATTGCATTGCTAAAATTCGCGTAAATGTAACATGTGCTGGAAGCTGTTTAGGTTAACCAATGGATTCACGATCAACGAAGTCTGAGTTCGTGTCTTAATTACAATGTGTGGCTGTTTTTTGCTTCTTTGAAACCATAATAATATTTGTATTTAAGCAAAAACTTGTCAGGTAATATTTATGTTTATTTATAATGTATTCATGCTCATTATTTATTTATAAGCAGTTAAATATTATTGATTGTATTATTACTTAACTATTTATGTGATTATGTATTTAATTTATCTTTTTAGTGTTGGAAGGTGGAAATAAAAAAGTCGTGCTGAATGATAACAAACATCTTTATTCGTTTTATTCATTCATAAAATTAACAAACTTTTATGAGAATTGTGACGTCACATTCCTGCCTATATAAAAGAAGTTCCGTTGTTTTCCGTTCATAACATTTTTTGTTGTATAGGTACTCACAGTAACATAACAAGGAAAGGATATTCTAATAACACAAATATAATTGTTGATACCCACTTATTATAGGTATCGGTCGGTATTAAGCAGAGTTTATTGATAACTAATATATGTTTTAGACTTTATGAACATGTTTTTTTATGTAACGTCACAATGAATGTATTGAGGTTATAGCTTAAGTGTCCATTTTCTTGACGAAAAGAAGATTGAAACTAAACCCCAATTTAAGATCATTAAATAATTACGGACATATCAATAGGAATTACTAAATATTTAGTTACACCGTCTAATTATTAAAACCAAAACTTTTATTTGGGTACTAGCTTCTGCCCGCGGCTTCGCCCGCGTGGATATCGGAAATTATCCCACGGGAACGTGCTAACAGGATAAAATGTACCTATGTGCTTCCCCAGAATGCCATCTATCTTGCGGGCCCTTTGTGGCTAATTACAATAGAAAACTAATTGTGTCTCATTAGTGGTGATTAAGAGGGTACCTATATGATATCTTTACCTAAGTACCTACCTAATTAAAAAAAAAAACTCAATACAGAAAATTAAATACCTACCTACCTAAATAAACCTATTTCTGATGATAACTAATCTAAACTCAATAAATAAGCAAAATCCCTAAAACTAATATCTATACGAATGACTAATCCTACCTAACAGTATTATAAAATAACCTACGGTCACTACGTACACTATCAAATATACTACCTATACTTTAAAATTAAAATCTATACCTACAACTTATATAAAAATAAACCAAAATAACTCTAAAAACTAAAAGGAATAAAAATGAACTCCATTGCGGGTGACTTAACCTACGACAAACTTATTATTTGCGGTTGGTGCAGTAATCGGGTCTAGGGATCGAACCGCAAAATTAAGTTTGTTTTTTATTTTATATACTTTTCCGGGATAAAAAGTACCCAGTGTGGTGCCCAGGATATTAAAGAATAATTATACCAAGTTTCAACGTAATCGAACCGGTAGTTTTTGCGTGATGCCTGAACAAACAGACAGACAGACAGACAGACAGACAGACAGACAGACAGACAGACAGACAGACAGACCGACAGACAGACAGACAAAAATTTTTTTAATCACATTTTTGGGTTCGGTGTCGGTCTAGTAACACCCCCTGCCATTTATTTTTTTGATATTTTCAATGTACAGAATTTTCACTTCTACAGATTTATTATAAGTATAGATAGGATATTTGGATATAGGTTATTTGATGAATAGGACAATTATCCAGGACAAATGTTATTTCCGTCAACTCGTCAGCTGGGTAAATGTTGCGCACAGTTATGGGTAGCATGATATCGTCTAATACTTCTACAGACATAAGAAGAAGGGTTGGCGCGTGGAGGAATAAAAACCAGTTTTCCTAGCCCTGCTGCACTCATCTATCCCCACATATTAATTGTAATTCAACCTGAGTCTGTATTAAGGATTACGTATCACACCAGCGAGTGTTATCCTTGGGCCTAAATGAAGCCTACCCTTTTGATTTGATTTGAATGTCTTTTCGTCTGAAAATATGGTAGTATTCCAGTCAAAATCTAAATAATCCCGTGCGAAACGTAGACGTTCTTGTTAGATAAACAAGAACGATTACTTTTCGCACGGGATTATTTAGACATAGAAATTATGAGCTACAATCACTTATTGACGACAATGTGTTTATTTTGTTTTTTTGGAACTAGAAGGACGTAAGTCATATTAAACGTCAAGCTATTGCTTTGTGAGATTGCCTGTGGACTTTTGGTCGATACTGTACAATCAAATCAAGTCAAAAACTTAGTTTCGCGCGAAAACTTATATTTTTGTTAGAAACATTGTCCTATAAACTTTGTTAACTTTGTTATTTATATACTATCATTATCCCATATTACTAACTCCTATCTCTCCTATTAAAGACAACTAATTATAATTTTACAACGTTCATATTAATTCCCTGTGACCGTTATTGAGATTAATCGTACCTATACTATTTTAAGGGAATTTGAACTGTAACCCGTAGGCAATAGAGTAGGTGGCCTGATTTTGTAACTATGGTAATTGGTTGGACCATATAAGGGAATGTTAATATGTAGACCATGTTTAGCGGTGTGGTCCAGTCTTGTACCACTTTGTAGGGCAAGAACACATGCATACTCATACTCAGCATATAATGTTCCCACTGCTGGGGCACAGGCCTCCTCTCTGTGAGAGGGAGTGGGCCGTAATCCACCACGCGGGCCCAGTGCTGGTTGGTAGATGTAGGACATTTCATTTCTCACGATTTTATCCTTCACCGTTTTGAGAGCAGTGGTAATGATATAATTTATAGAACACATGACTGAAGGATAAATATTTCTTGGGACCACAACTTTTGTGACATAACGAAAGCAACGTTGAAATACGATACATTACATAAACCTATGGGTTCGCAAATGTTATGTTCGTAACAAAGTAAAATTTCATTAAAAAATAAAGGAGTAAATCGCTTTTTAATAAAGCCGAGTGTATACATACTTTTGCTCGTGACTGTACAGGCACAGGAACGTATTTACATATGAAAGAAAGAACAAGAAAGAAAATACATTTATTTAGCACAGGCTAAACACACAGAAATTAGCAGGAAAGTGAAGATACGTAAGTGAAATAATGTTATAAGGATCAGATCCAGTTGAACACCAGCGTCAGGAGAGCGCGACGCTGGTGTTCAACTGGACCTGACCCTTATAACATTATTACGCTCACGATACCTTCAGCTACACTTTTAATTTTTCATTCCACTCAGGCTTCAATTTGATTCGATTTTTTATTGGAACTATAAATATCAGTTTTATATCCCTGTGTTATCTTTCTCTATCTACAAAATACATGATTATCTACCGATTGCATCAAGCCTCTTTACCGTAATTATAAAAATGCCTTCAATTAACTGCATCCCTGATACTGGTACCCACGGCACAATGATCTCATGAATAACTTCATTTGGGTTCGTCTGCCTGTTATAAAGTGTACTATTTATGATACCTTCGAACCGTTTAATGTATGACGCCGATATTGAAGAGAAGACTGTTGTTATTATGCGTGTGCGCCGGATCCCAGTGCCAAATAAAGGGCGTGAGTGTTTTTAATCATTTTGAATTTTACTACCTAGTTGAGATCTCGCCTTTTGCTTTAGCGATAGAAATTGGCATAGTGTTAAGTTACAGCGTTAGTTAAACAATGTAAACATGTTACAACCCAAGAGCTAAAAGAAGTACTCTAAACCTGTGTCACTATTTGCATTGATCGTTTACACCTAAAACAAGTGGTACAGGCTACTTGTATAGAAAACTTGGTAAAAATTACAAAAACGTGAACGAAATAGTAAATAAAACATATCCGAAACAACATCAGTACATTTATGTTTTACACACGACATGTTTTGATAGGTCTTTTAGAAGACTTATCGAAAACAAATATTACAATTTGTATATGGGTGGAAACGTATTGGCTTCCTGTCTAAATGACCCACGATCTATGATCTATCATTTGTCTTATCTACGGTGGTCTACATATAAACTGGAGCACACATCTGTCCATCCTACAGAGGGGCGATAATATATGCAAGTGATTCACTCGGCTGTCCGAACACACTCCCTGCACATTCGTTATCTCCTATGTTCAACCAGTTCTTAATTTCCTTTGGCATGTCATTAAAATTACCATAGCTACAGTGACCAGTTTATCTTGGCACACAGTGCGGCGATGACTGCGGGATAGTCAACGATTTGTCATTAGATCACCACCCTCCACCTATAATTATCAGTTTATTTGGAGTCGGCGCAGCATGCCTTTGAAATCAATAGTGTCTATTGTAAATAATGCCGAACATAGGTTTTTTTTTTATATTATAAGCATAATAACATGATTATTGTGATACTTTATCTAATTGGGAGTCCAAACAGTCTCTTCTAAATACAGATTACTCAGAGCAGCCATTCATCCAACATTTCGTTTTACCTACTCCATGTATCTGTCCCTTATGTACTACAAAACCTTTATGTACCTTTGAATAATGTACGTTATGTAACTAATCCCCAGATTGAGAAACGTATATATAGGGTTTTCTGTTAGGATTTTCTCATTAACTTTTACTTTTCGGAGACTAGATTCCTGTCCGGTTTATGGCAAAAGGCTCGATGGGACTTAAAAATAACTGACGAAATGTAGATCAGCTGCACACCCCTGCCTGTCCCTTCGGAGACTAAATGCATGATGTCGCGTTTTCATACTTTCCCGCGTATCTAGATATATTTGTCGAAGCAGTCTTTACGACTTGCCTTTCGCTCAGTCGGCCATTTTTACGACGGTTTATCTCGCGACAATAATGAACTACATTCTTTTCTAAATAATTAAAGGGAACTAGTTTAACAGACTCTCTCTAATTAAAATTTTACAATTAAAGTGGAATAATCAAACTAATGAAAGAAAGTTGTGTTCGTTTCTCGCGTTTTATTATTGGAATGTTATAACGTTATTGCGCCTTAATGAACCAAAATTACGACTTAGAAATGTCTGACTTAAATATTCATACAGTATACGTATTTAAAAAAGTACGCAATAAATATAACATACTTTTGGTCTAAATTTTGCAGCATAACTCACGAATCAAAGCTTATTTATCATAGTTAACGAAAGTGATTAGTCATAACTACATATTACTCAAATAAACAACCACGCCAGTTTCTCAATAATTTCCTAAAGTTTATAAGAAACGTGCATGGTAATTAACCTAATCACCGGCGCTAATCAAGAAGATTAGAATCATCAGTTACAGACTTCCGGAGATTTACAAACAGCATCACACTGTTGGTTGGTGAGGTGTTCGAACAACATCAGACGGGCAATTCTCATCATTTTAAGAACGTTCACAGTCAGATTTTGAACGTTTTTAATTACGGAAATTGACCTTCTGCACAGACTTAATCTTATTGTGAAACAAAACACTTCGAGATATTCTTCTTATATTATACAAGCTGCGCCCCGCGATTTCACCCGCATAAGTTTCGATCCCGTGGGAATATTGGGATAAAAAGCATCCTATGTGTTAATCCTGGCTAGAAACCCTCTGTGTGCCAAATTTCATCCAAATCCGTTCAGTAGTTTTTGCGTGAAAGAGTAACAAACATCCATCCATCCATCCATACAAACTTTCTCACTTATAATATTAATAGGATACTAGGATTATTTTGCTTTTCGAAAATGACAAAAACGTGAGCAGTTTTGTTTTTTTTAGAAATGGCTTCAAGCTGGTCCACCTGGAAGGTTGTCTGCTTATCCGGGTTTGCCTGTAGGTGCCTCAATAGCCTCCAGCCAGGGCTTAAAAACTACGCGACTATACGCTTAGGGCACCCCCTGTGGCGTACGGACCTCGGCTTAGGACGTCACTGGGGGAGGGCAGCAAGGGTCAGGCAGCAAAATACTGTGCACAGGCTACATCCCACTGAGAAACAAAACACCGAGATATTATTCGAACAAGAGTAACATACAAGGCCGCACAATTAGCCAAACTGATGTTATCTCCGCCCGACTATATCAAAACTATGACTAATGTTATCTGCCTCGATCTCCATGTTACACCAACGGCGCACGTCGCGCTTCAGACTTGTGACAGTTGATGTGATCTGCCGTGTATGAATGCCGATTAGCTAGACAATGGATAAAGTAGGGCACTAGACACATGACAAGGAAGAACAGTAGGCTCAGTTCCCGACTGCGGCAGGCACTCTAATTGCGTATCGAAAATCACAATCCGAATTATTTCGAGGGTTATTGCCAATCCATTGTTTCATATATTCGAAAAATTTGATGATGAATGTTGTTGAACTGTCAAAATTAAAGCTACTGATAGTGTGTAACGCAATCACCTCGCTGAGCTTTGCATATATTCTCCTCTAACTTTTCTCACATAGCTCGTGCCAATAAGCTTTTTCCAGTACCATAGTAGGTAATCATTTGTCAATCATGGTGATTTTGGCGTTGTATGGGCTGATGAAAATTATCATAACACTTCAAATCTTCTCAAAGCGTTTTCATTCGTTTATCTATATCGTTTAGACCGTAGTCCAAAGCTACTTCATATTTATGTAACCATAGAGTCTATCCTGAAGTGATCTATCAAGTGGGCATACTGTATCTATCCTATGCTGTGCGCACACGCAACTTGAGACGGACAGGCAGACGTGAAGCGTTAAAGTTAGCGTGTCGGGTTACAGGCTCCGGTGACGTCACGCTAAAAGGTTATGCGTCATTGTTGTACAGACAAATACATGACTGTCCTACATCTCAGAGCAATTAGGTATCTATAGAATAATTTAAACTACATACAAGAGATAGCTAATTATACGTGTATAGAAACTATTGGATGGTCATCGTGACGTACAACTTTTGCTTTTTTAACAGCCATTCTTGTACTATACGTAGCATAACTTATTACCAGTTCTAATTTAATGTCATCTCTTTTCAAGATGAAATACACTAAACATGAAGGAAATTACTACAACACAACTATTCCGATTTTTCATAAAAATTGTCTTATAAAGCTTTCCTACCGGAATTACGTGGCATACAACATTGCTACAGAAAATTAAACTGTTGCATTGTAGGTAGCGTAAGTGTTATCTAAACAGCGCATCAACTAGTGCGCGACGAGCAGACAGACAGACAGACGGAGAGACAAGGCGTGAAGCGTGAAAGTTAACGTGTCATTTTACGTAGAGGTGCGCCGTGTGACGTGACGGCGACGTGGCGGACGGGAACGCGGGTCGGCTGTCACTCAATTGTTACAGATAGGAAGGGATTAGGTTCCTATTGTTTGTACGTGAGGTTTATGTTACTTGCTTTTCATGCTTTCTTGACTGCTGTAGTATTCATCTTTAACTCCTTTATAGCAGGTTTCATTTATTTATTGTACCTCCAACAAAACATATGTAGGAGAACCGAATGCTAGATATGTTAAATAGGTATACAGAAAGTAATGCTAGATATACGCCTACGTTACGTTACGCCCCAACCACAATCGATCTATTTTTTTGGAAAAATACATCTAAATGCAAAATGCGTCTGCGCAATATTTATATACCTACCATATTTTATGCTGTATTTATTGCAAATAAACACTTTGACTTTTAACAAATTCAAATTTATTTATTGTTTGCTACAGGTGGGAAAGCAGTTCTTACCATGATAATACATCGATCGCTGTAACATACCCATAGGGTGTACGATATCTAGTAGTCATTTAAAATTCATTTTATCATTAATATCATTATTTATGTCAAAATACATTATTATCAATTAATATTACTCATGCCAAAATACACAATAACAAATTAACACTATCACTTATGTCAATATACATTTGTCAATATATATTTGTCTTTATGTATTTTTAACATTTATATTTATGGATAATATATGTATTATTAAAAATACATATAGACAAATTTTAATAATATACATAGAATATGTCAAAAATACTCATAGATAACTTTTAATTTAATATTCACAAACATATCAATGTTTTTATGTTAATATCTTTATCATCTAATAAGTCATTGATCGAGTAGTATGCTTTACTTGTTAAAAATTCTTTGACTAACTGTCGGATGTTGGATAAATCTATCCAATATTGTGACGAATTGCAACAGCAGTATATTACTGGGCATAGTATCTTCGTCAACTTTAAAGCGCCATTATAAGACGGGAAAACAAAGGAAACCAATTAAATGAAGGTGCTGTTACAACACAGAACCACTTCGTTAATTATCCAAGAAGGTACTTATTACTTAAAACATAACAAACGCTAACACGGCATGAAATAGCAAAACCATAAAAATGTATACCTTTAACTGTGCGAAAACGAACGAAGTAATTAGATAGTTCCAATAATTGAACGTTTGCTAGAAATGTTAACGTTAAATTAGTTTTCCTGATGCGTTTGCGCATGCCCCATGAGATACATACAATTCAGAAGCTTCAAAGCAAATGCAAATCTTTTTACATAAAGATCTGTCGGAGACAAGATCATCATCATCTACCTGGCCTATTTCGCAATTATGTTGGTGTCGGCTTCCTGTCTAACCATGCAGCAGAATACCAGTATTTTACATGGAGCTACTGCCAATCTGACCTATCAGAGACAAGATATACCTACAATAAGAAACTTCTGTAATTGGTATTACTCCTTCTAACACAAAAAAAATACTAACAAAACCATATTGTAACTGTCGCCAACAAACGCGGCTCATTTAACCAAAAATGCAACAGAATTATTGCGCTATTTTACGAGTATATGGCCCATGACTGCCCCTGGACCTACCTGCTGATGATTCAGCTAACTAATTTATGTGGTCAGAATGGAGCTTCTGTGCCTCATTTGATGACTATTACGCCCGCAGGCACGCTCCGAGACTATCGCGTCGCCATCTTGAAAAGTGACGTCACATAATTTATGGCGCCATCCATCAAAAAGTTCATTTTCGCGGTCACACCTGTTGTGTCCTCGCTTTTAACTGTAAAAAGGTGGTCACGGAATGTGGTTCATATGAAAGCTATTTATTCTTCTATAGACGGATAAATGGTTCGAATCTCTTTGATGATAAACCAAATCTCAGTTCTTCTCCATAGGAACCTACTACGCTTTGGAACGGGCTAGCTTCATCTTTGACAGTACAAAAGTGCACGTAAATAGTCTATTTAAAATAAATGCGTTGAGTTGAGCATCGCAATAGAAAGACTACGGAAACAGCATACTTGTCTGTAAGTGTAAAGCAATCTTAGTTACTAAATGTTTTAAGTTTTATTAGACAAGCTCGCATTGTCAGTAATATTAAATAGGGCCCCTATTTTATATTACTGACAATGCGAGACATTTGCCAAAACATAACATAATTTTCAACATTTTCACGGTGGTGTTTAATTATGTAGAAAATGGGATTCTCGAATTGTCAAACTGTCGCCTGTCGGTCAAGGTGGTTGAAAAAACCAATGGGGAACAAAACAGGAAGACGGATCGTGGGAACTTAAAAAAGAAAATAATAATTAGAGACCCCTGGTCAAGAAGGCCACGAACGCTGAGCGCCGAACGATGCAGTCAAGGTTGGAAGGGTTTGTGGTGATGCACCCCTTACTCAATAATGCACTATGCGTGTTGCCAGGGCTTCATGTCAGTGCAACCTTTAAAATGTCTTCAAATATGGATAGCATATGGTACCAAAAATTAATTAAATCATTCATATTGTAGTCGATCGATAGAAATGGTTGGTTACAGAATGTAATCGTAAATGATAAATGATTTTATTTCGGTAAGTAGGTTTCTACAAACATGTTTACGAGCCCATCATATTTTAAAAACTAGATGAGGTCGGCGTGCCCTATCCGCCTTCTCTGAGAAGAAAGGCCGAAAGAGGTCACAGTCTCTTTTGAAGTCCAGACATAATCTCAGATCGGTCAGATTATGTAAGACTATGTAGATTGTGTTTGAAATAATCTTTTGAGGAAAGAAACACACAGACTTGAGTGGACCTGTCTAGTAAATCCTACCGGTTTAAAAAAAAAATTGTCACTAGTCAAACAAACTTGAACTATTATACTCTAGTCTATTTAATTACGAAGTATGCTAGGGTATAGGTACATAATGTAAATAACGGTGCATTTAATTATGTTTTAAATTATGGCTCGAGACAATCGAGAAATAAATATTCATAAGAGTTTCGTCTTGAATCGTCATAAAATCTTGGTTACTTATGGCGTGAGTGGATACGTAAACCTAAGTCGATAAGTTTCTACTATCTACAGCTTGCTACGAAAGGTATCTGAATAGTAAATCTTTTTCATTCATTCATTCTGAGTAAAGTTGCGTTAAACGTCGTCATTAACGCCATAGATGGCGCTGCCGACAGTTATCACAACAAAACAAACCTTAATTATTACTAATCTCCCATTTCCTTTTAACTGTACTACTGTTTTCTGCGACTGTACGCGCAAACCACATTAAACAGGCTCCTTATACCAACTTTATTTCTAAATCCTTAAAGTTGAATTTCCCATGACTATTTACACTTTGCTACTTCACAACTCCCACGTGAGAACTGCAGTGTACGTGGACTTTATTTCTTAGAAAATTTGAGTGATTTTCCAATGTGGCGGCGACTTCTTATGTGGTAAATAATGGGTCATTAGGAGTAGCTAATGCGTTTCCCAGCGCCTGTTAATAGTTGCGTGTGTATGATGCAGTCACTTTCTACACTGATCGTGTCTGACTGTTATGTATTTTATGCCTAGATTTTTCTTAGATTTTCTTTTAGCAAAAGCATATTATCCGAGAAGTTTATCTTTGCTGGAAACCACAGTTCTTAATATATCCCATAACTTTCTTTTCCAAACACTAAAATAATCATTATATTGTATAATTCAGTGGGTCAATCGGCGGTGCATCAAAGATTGGAACATATAAACTGATTGGTTCGTTTACGAGTCAATCGTTAACCTGTTCCAAGAAACTAGAGAAATTTCTATTCCGATACACGATGATTTATATTGAAATTATGTGAAAAGGGTCGGCCTTATTATTTTGAACCATAACTTTTTGTTACTAGGTTGTCGTGGACATCCAAACTGTTTTAGGACAAAGATATATTGACGTTTGCACAACCCTCAAAACAACAAGTTAGTTGAATCAATCGCAAAAAGAAAGTTTTCCAAAAAATCCCGACTGCTACGCTCGTAGCGCACGGGTGCTACGGCGTAGCGGACCGCGTGTAGCGTGAGGAGGAATCGGTTTCTCTCTTTTGTAAGTTATTATTAATTTTAATTGATTGACTATCATGTCGTACGAGTATCATAGACTGCTATAGTGTGTATCATTCGATCGCTCACTATTTTATCTGCGAAGTGTACTCCCAAACTATTTTAATTTATATTAATGAGATTGTATATTATTTGATATTTAGTTCTTATAGTGGATTATTGTCACTTATAGCTATTTCATAATAAGGTGTTTACTTACATTATAGTTAATTGAATAGAAACAGAATTATGACAATATTCTCGCCCACTCATGAGTGAAAGTATCTCGTACTCTGAACAGCCTCCACTAATCAACTGAGCTCAACTGTTGCACAATGAAATGTAACCGATTCAACGTACACTTGTAATGTAATGTGATACACCATTTAAGTCAGCGCCGTATCCTAATATCAATATACGTTGACGGGAGCTCAACATAAATCGGAATTGTCATGTTAAGCACCATTTTATCCAGACCTCTGTCATCTCAAAAGTTATTCGTAAGTAGGGCTCAGCGTGTAGTGGTTACAATGAATACGCTCGTATAGAATTGGCTTCGTTAGCCCTCTTCATTTCGGTGCAACACTCAAACCAATAAACGTCCAATTTACGGCGTCAAATATTTTATTCCTGATCTTATAATGCAGGTAATATTTTAGAATCTTTACTGTAGTAATTTGATTTTAATTAGTTGTAAAAGAAGTGTGTTAATTGCTGAATGCGAGTGTTTCTTCAAAAGATAATTGTGATTTACTTTATTTTAGTGTTTTATGAAATGAAGCGCCGGAGAGTCGCCGTTAGTTACTGTCGGGACTTTAATGACTACTTTAACCGATTACCAAACAGTGTGCCATGCATTTGTGACCATGAGAGTCCATAAAGTGTCTCCACGACTGCCAAAACATAGCCCAGGCTCACTCCTTGCTGAATGGCTCATATATGTTTCTACCCGACTGCGCGACAGCAAAGACAGGGTTAAATTTTTATACCATATCTTTAACTATTCTTTTAATTCATTTAATGACTTATCAACATGAAAAGTGACGAATTCAGTTCGGCAATGTTTCGTAACATTATTATAAGCTAACATCATGCCGGTAATCCCCAAAGGGTGGCAGCGGCGTGCCTACAGTGCACCTACGTTACGCAAGTTTTTATATAGCATTATTATACATAATGCTGTTTGATAAGGCAGATTTGCCTTATTGCTAGCTTATACCATTCCTGCCTCTGAAGATATCACAGTTATCCAATTTCTGTCCCTAAACCCAGGAAAATTACCAAGATATAAGTAGGAACTAATTACCGAGCAATGTAACGAATGCACTTAGATAGTTCGGCGTGGTGAGAAGTTAATTGTAGCGTCTCTGCCGCATAGCCCGCGTGGCTCGGCTGGCTTACTGGCATGTGTGGATACCTGGTACTGATCCAAGGTAAGACCGGCAGCGGGGAAGTAAGAACGGATCCAAGGATGAGATAGATCATACGGCAATTTCTTCTTCGTGTTCTATCTCGTAAAATTCAATTCAAAATTCAACACATTTTGTTTCTTATAAACCTACATGGACACTTATCAAACTTCAAGAGCTAGGTGTACGGTTCCAACTGGCCGCTTCGTATGGAGCCAGCAAGAAACTCCACGGTTACTCTTATAAAAATAATTAAATTTAACAATATTTTCAAATTACAGTTTTAATGGGTATTATTGAATGACAGTGTGGGCCTGTCAGCAAGTACCAGGTAATTCATAATAAAGAATTGCCAGCAAATCGAAACATGTATCGTATCGGCATGAACTTATTATAACTCATATAGTAACTATTATCCAGTCAGCAGCGACTACCAGACTACAGGATGCAGCAGACATTCCTTTTAGTATCGCGACTAGCCGAATATTCCACGTGACACTACCTGTTATAAAGAAAGAAAGAAAGTTATGTTTATTTAAGTACAAAAAGAATTGCATAAACTCAATTAGCTATTAAAAAACCCTTATATAATTATCTTTAATCGTTGTAATACCTTTGTCTTGTAAATGGTTAACATGTAATTATAATTAAACTTTCCCCCATGGCGCCACTCGTGTGAAAGTAATCCAAATCTTTGTGTTTTTCATTATGTTCTGCTTAAATATAACACCTTTTCCGAAAGTGCGAACAATGGAACCATGATGGTAAGAACAACGGTTTGATTACAAAACCCCAAGGTACTTGTAGCGGCATCGAGTATGAGTTGAATATTTTATTAGCTTTACAAGTACTGGAGAGAGATGGTCATAGTCAAGTTCAGAATCTTAATCCTTCATTAGACGCAATGGTTCAGACTTGTAAACGTCTTCCTTATTTTCAGCTTAGTTCAAGGCTGAATACTGCTTGTACTGAAGTTAGTTCTCGTCTCAACAAACATAAAATCACTGATTTAATTATTCATTCTTACCTGGGTAATTACTTCGTTTCCAAAATCTACAGTAGGTAGATAGATAAAACGTCACAAAAATTAACTGATATTACTACTGAGAACATTGGACCTGGTACATGTAAGAGCCTAATCTTATTTAATTTTCTAGAAATAACCTCACCTCAGTTCCCGAACTATGAAGCTTACCGCTACATCTCGGAACCTAGTCCGTGAACAGGAAATAACAGTTTAATAGCAGTTCATAATTATTTAATTCGTCTCAATAGTGACCGCGACCGGTTCCTGCTATTACCTCCACAGTTTACACTACATCACATAATACAGCACAAACCAGAAGGCGCAGGCGACCATAATTCCATGTCACGCACTGAGTCCAAACACGAAAGAAATACCTGCCTCTCACCCGCGTAGTAAGCCAGCTTGACAACATTTTACCATTTTTGGGGAAAAATATTTTGTCTTTTTCATCACAAGCAATTTGATTTAATAAAAACACGTGCCACTTCTTAAAATAAGTGTCGGGATAATGTGAAACAAAACTATTTCAGAGTAGTATTAGTTTCCTCAGTTCTCCGCACCTTCGCGCCTTCTGGTTCAATCTGTATTCTGAGCTAGATACTAGTATCTGTTGGAACTGTTATACGACCCGCGACACTGAGTGATGTCCATAGCACATCACTCCGTGTCGCGCGTTGTCGATGTGCAATTAAAACACGCCTAAATTAAAACACACAAATTCAATCTCAACAAATCAAAACAAGGTGTGTTTTAATTTGTCGAGATTATACCGACATCCTGTAGGTACCAGTGGGTATGAGTTATATCACAGGACGATCGTAAGGAACAGTAGAGCGTTATTCTTAGTTCAATGCATACCTACGTCAAGACCTTTGGTTCTATTCCAATGAACCGAAAGTACTAGAAAACAAATCCGAAAGTCGGGCTTGGAAGCCGAGTTTGAAAGGTTGGTTTAATAGGACCTCTGCTATTGAAAAAACCTTCCAAATGGCCTGAAAGGCCTGCGAACCTTTGCAGGCCTCTGGCCACAGGTTCTTAAAATGCTATCCAATATGTTAAGACACGTAGTCTATCCACAGATATTGCCAAATTTCTATAGCTACCCCACCCAACAGCGATGATTTATCTAACTTAGCGTCCACACCCTACAGTCGCAATAGAATACACGGCTTTACATCATTTAATTACACACTGTATTACCTACAAGTAAAATCTGATCATGAATAGGCCTCTCCATCAATACCTTGACAGTGTTTTATTAGCTTGCTCAGCTTAGCTGCGAAGGTACGATTAAGAAATCTGTAATATTAATCTCAAGCTGCGGGCGATTAATCTTAATCTGATACTATCGAAATTGGCATTTAATAAAAGGACTATATTAGCATTTAGTAGCTAGAGAAATCTCAAATAATTACATCTAATTGAAACTATTACGCTACATAAATAGAGCGTTGTGAAAGGATAGTTAACAGCCCTGTACTTAGTTATTAATTACAAAACACAGCTTAAGAATCGAAGAAAACGAAAATTACTTCAACTACTACTGTCTAACCATATTGTCTGTTATTGTAATGTTAACCGAGACCGACAGACGAAGTTGTTTGCTCACTGACCCTGTTTAAGACTTAGTAACCTATCCCAGAACATACCGTAGCAACATCTTAACATAGCCGAAACTCCACAAAAGAATAATAAAATTTACACTCAAACTCGTAAATAAAAAAGCATGACAAAAATGCGCGTCGCGTGTTAAAATTCTTCATACATAACAATTAACAGTTAATTACATGGACATTCCACGAAATTATGAACGATACAAAACAATGTAATTCCACAGAATAAAAACTGTTAAAAAAAATCGTTTTCTTCAAAAATGAAAGGTTTAATCAGGTGTAATCTACCAGATTGGGCACGATCAAGGTTGACCACAGAGTCTCAACATTTCCGGTCTGATGCACCAGGGTCATTGGCTCCCAATCTTTAATTAATCGGAAACCGAACATTGCCGATGATGGCCGAAGCCTGATGAGAAATGTTACGGATTACATGCATGAAGATTGAACTCTGTGCAACGGGTCGGAGGAAATTAACGCAGGGAGGTGAGAAACACGAAAAATTTAACTCGAAATAAAAGTGAAGATAATAAACCTACCTAAGTAGACGGAGACACGATTTCTATATCGACTTCTGGTCTTAGCCAGAAGCCCGGAGTGTTAGAACGAATCGTTTTTCCACAAACAAAAATCCTTGGAAACCTTTCCGGATGCCGTTTCCCTGGTGAATTCATCTACTACATTTACAGCACCTTGTGTTTATCCAGATCCCAATTTGCATCAAAATGGGCAATAAGATCATTTATTAACTAAAAAATAACGGTAAAACCCCAAGTTCCTAATTAACCACACGTAGTGGGGCGCCGAGACCAACCGGTTAATTAATAAAATATTGATACGGAAGCGAAAAATAACCAATAATTTAACCACAATTAGCTTTTTAGACAACTCGAATTCCGCCCCATACAACTTGTCTTACACAGCCAATGAGCATTTCGAATTAAGAGAAGTTATTTATCAAAATACCGACCGGTCCGGTGACGTTATTAACGAAATAACGGTTATTAACGTCACACGCCGCGATAACTGCTACGTTATTATAATTATGTGTTATTATGTGGAAAGTGATACTGGAATTTAGGGTTGGGAGCCATGTTTAAATGTTTTAATAAACGCAATGATTTCTCACGAGTATGTTGTTTATGCGGCCGGGTAATTGTGTAACACACTATCAGTAGCAATGGCTTTTAATTTGACAGTCCAACAAGATTCATTGCGTTATTTACGTTGTTGCGCAAACAATCAAACATATGAAGCAATGGTTGAACATATATTCGATAGTGATTGACATATGATAGTGTGTTCGCAATGGGGGTGCCCACCCCAGCCGGTTCCCTACGCCCGTTTTATCATATTAATCGAGAACTCAGCCCATCGCAGTCCACTGCTGGACATAGGCCACTCTCATGCGTCACAACACCCTGTCCGCCGCATCCAGTCTGTCCCAAACACTTTTTAAGGTGTCGTCTAGTGCTAGTGAAAACGGGTATTATTCTCTGAATGTAAAGGTCCTTGCAGTGCGACACATAAAATACAGACCGATAATAATCTAATCAGCGTGTTTCTAATTGGACTTGTCAGCTTAAAGGTGGTTCAAAACTTATCTAAGTCAGTGTAGATAGTCAGCTAATGACTTAGAAGTTATAACCTATTCAATTATCAGTGTGACCGCGAAAGTTGTGACTCAGTGGTAGGAAATGTGGCTCTAATACCTGAGCTTGAAACTGTGCGACTGTGAGACTGTGCTAATTCTATCTAATACTCACTCGAAAGTTCAGCACCTACTTCTAACGTTACTATATTCCATTTAACTATTTCCTCTAAGCCTTATTTAATATTCCACTTAAACATTTTCTCTAAACCGTTTAAAGTATATAGTTACAAATGAACTAGAATGAACAGCAAACCAACTCTCTCATAGTCAAATAACTTTTATCTGAAGAATAAGAGCAGTTTCAACAGCTTTTGTTTATAAAATATGTCAACTATTGAAAAATCAGCCATTAGTCCCTATGAAATAAAACTATTTTGGTACTTAAACACAAAAGAAAATAATGAAGTTTTGCACACCAACAAAAAAAATACCTTGTAGAATCTATCACCACGCCATGTTTGATTAAAATAATACTCAAAACGAAAACTACACACATCAAACCAAAATTAAATTCTATATTTGTTTAAAAACCAGCACGTTTGGTGTCCTGCATGTAATAACATACATACATTTACATACAATTGTGACCGTTTGTATGCGCATCACTCGCGACCTACGTGGGAATGTATGTCCGTCTGTTCGTAGCTAACTACTAAACTTAGGCGACATTATTTTAGTCACCTGTGGTTTTGACAGCAGAATTGGGACATTTGTCCGTTAGGTGTTTTACATGTTCAACGATTGTTCTACCCGGATCTGGAGTTAAGGTTAAATTCTCTAGAGATAAAAGCTGACCTCAGTTACTGAGCGGCAAGATGGCAGATTGCCAGAATTTGATCAAGCAACCACTATGACAATCTTAGTTTGAAATGCAGAATACCGACTAGCTTAGTAGTTTCAACGCAGATATAATGCCAAAGATACTGTGTTATGTTTCCTGGTTACGTCTAACATTTTAATATCTCAAGTAGAAACAAAGGTACCTATTGTAATTCTACTTCAAATCCTAATTTCTTCCTGAGGTGCTCCTGCAGTAGCACTAAACTGCAATCAAATCAATTCCACCTCTCTTCGAACAGTTTTCACCCCCCACACCCCCCACTCCTCCCACACATCTCATACATAATTCAGCACGTTCACTTGCTAGTGTAATACAGATGCCTCGCTGATAACTATGAACAAATTCCGTGAAATTATGCGTTAAGCGCAAACTTAACGCGTCACACCGCGTTTACGTTAACGGAGAAGATTACCGTGAATGCTGACTAATGTCTGTAGAGAGAATTGTAAACATCCGATAGATGATATGTCTGTTATCCTTAAAGGGGTATGCACACGGATATCTATGGGTATGCACTACTAGTGTCATTGTAGCATAGATCTGGCTTCGGTTCTTCGCTCGCACCAAGTAGAGTTTTAATAGAATAAGCTTTTCCCATACTGAAGAGACTAAAGGTAGTCAAAATGTCGGTAACAAGCCTGTTAGCTCAAACCCGTAAGTATTCTATATAATTATGGGCATTTTTGTCCCATGTGTCATAGAATAATTTGATTTGAGGGGCTTGTGGCTAAGTAACACCAGCCGGACGGATCGATCGATCTGGTTAAGCTACGCTTTTTTTGTATTATTATTATTCTCAACAAAACATTATTTTGTTGTTTTTACAATTTTACTCGCCAAACTTTCGAGTTTGTTGGCGAGAAGCGCCTGTTACGTACACATAATATAGTAAAAAAACTAACCTTATATATACAATCAATAACGTCTGTTTATTCACCACATTGTTCAACTGATAGAACTTCCCCAATACTGATCTCAACTTGCTATATATGTCAATTAGATGCGTTTATCAATTAAAATTTGAATCAATATTAAAGCCTAAATATTTAAATGTACTAACATAATCCAATTTCACACATACGCAGTTAACCTTATCGCTATGTAGGCATTCGTATGTATGTCCTATTACATCAAGATCCTCTCCTTGTACAAAGTTAGCTCGTAGATCGTGTGGCGAGTGTATATGCATTCATTTTGTCTGAGACAGATTTAAAATGATTGCGTTATCATGTGCCCATTTGGTGACACTCGTACGCTCGAAGTCTTCTTGTACGCACTGTCGTGCCTCAATTATATCCTTCGAAGCATAAGCTACACATATGTCATCTGCATACATAAACACTCGACACCCTTCCACAACATTCGACACACTGTTCATGTGCATTATATAACCTACTGGCCCAAACACTGATCCGGTCGGCACACCGAGATCCACACCCGCCTCCTCACCTGTCACACCAGTTACGATCGTGCTTGCGGCGGTTGTTGAGTGGATCTTTAACAGTCGTAACTGAAAGTACGACAACCAGTCTTCCCAAGCAGCATCGTATTGCCTAGTAACTGGGCTGTGGAGGTCAGATAGGTAGTCGCTCCAAGTAAAATACTGGAACTCAGATGCATCCGGTTAGACTGGAAGCCGCCTCCAAAGTAGTTGGGAAAAGGCTAGGCAGATGATGTGTCATAGAATAACTTTATCCTATGCATGTGTGTAGGAAGTGATTATCTGCATTGAATAGGTCTAGTGGGTAATCTGTAGGTACTGGTAGTCCCGCTACTTAGAACAAAAACAGTACGTTATCTTAGATAGCGACAAGAGGCGCCTGTCGTCACAGGATGGACTTTTGACACTTTGAAACAACCTTGATGTAAGTTACAAAACTATGCTAGACAATACAACAAAACAAAAGAAAATCTAACAAAGTATCATAACCGTTTCTCATTCACGGGAAATTAATCAAACAACCTGCTATCCCTCTCATTTGCATATGGTATGAAGCAAACAAAACATGTGAACCTGTCTAATAAATATGTGTCGAAAGTCTCAGCCGTCCAACCGTCCACCGCTCGGGGGTCGTAAATACCGAGCAACGCTCAGTATGTCCGCCCAATTTGTTTTATTTCACACACGGCAGCACATAAATCCTACTCGAATGAACTTAGGTGATAATGAGCATTAGCAGGGGAGACATAAAGGTGATTTTTGCATGGAGGTGGAGTAAGAGAGGTGCGTTAAATGGGCCGGTGACGTTTGACCTTCTACGTGTTAAGTGATGGGTGCGAATGTGAAAATGGAATTAATATGGGATCGTTTATGTTTGCTGCGTGTAGGGAAATGAAGGAATATGTTATGTTGCATGCTCTTTTGTAATAAGAGTGATGAGTGTTTGGCATATTTAAAGCATTCATTCACTTCAAATGCACTTCTACTAAACCTATTGTTATGATCTTGAATGAGTCAAACAAAAATCAAAACAAAATAAATAACTGTAAGAACTGATAACCGAGCCTTTAAGCAGAAGCAACAAAAACTACCAACACAACTACCGTCAGCTACCTGTGCTTAAGACTTAACAAAAAGAAACATTCACATTCACGACACCTACTCAAACTTGTACAAAACCCGCCATTTTCTATCCCCGTCTATTAAATTATACGAGCTAATCAATCGAATAGATCTCGGTTCGCGCTCTTTTTATTAATATCACCGGCATCTACTGAGCAATTACTGGCAGGCGAGTGATGTATCGATACTCGATAGTATTCGATTCTCGATAGGATCGGTACTCGTAGGTCGTGAGATCGGTCGATAGCGGTCGGTAGGACCGACGCGGCAGTCGCGGGGTTGACTCAAAGGGCTTGACGGATGTCACGGATGACAGTGGCATTTTTGCTTGGTGGCAGGTCTTGAGATGACAAATGACAGCTGTGATTATGATGATCAGAGGGGCAGTTGTCATAATTTTAAGAACCAACGTTCACAGTCTGAAGGCCAATTTCCGTGATTAAAAACGTTCAAAATCTAGTCGCAATCTCAGCGACAATCAATGTCAAAAAGTTGTCAAAAATGCAGGGAAATTAGAGGTATTTTTTAATTAGAAGTTTTTGACATTGTCGCTAAGATGAGATTGCGACTAGTTTTTGAACGTTTTTAATTACGGGAATTGGCATTCTTGTGTTTGTTTGTAATTTGGATTGATTCGATTCCCAAGGAACAGAGAACATTCAACCAGTTTAGTAACAGGAATCTTTTTGGTGCGTGGCCTTCATCGGAAGTAACGCCGCCATCTTGTTGTAACAATACTTACAATTTTGCTGAGATATTTACCAACAGCACGTCTGTCAATGTCGTTTAAGATCCAGCACCAACTTCATTATTGAAATGCAGTCTCGCTGTCCTCAAAGAGAAACTGTTCTCAAAGCAGGCCATCCCTCCAGCGGGCTAGGTAAAGTGCGTGCTAAGCGAGTGTCCACCCAATAAAGTTTATTTACAGCCGCCGCCTGCCTGCGCGCATATCTACCAGCAAATTACTACAAGCGATAGGGTCGCCACACTACTTGTTGTTTAGAAGGTACCCTTTTGTCACGAAGTGCTGGAGTACTTAAAAAGTGCTTGCCAGCGAGATTGCACGATTAGAATAAATTAACACCTCTACAATGTTTATAGGAACTGCACTACTTGTCTCTGAGGTCGTTTAAAGGAAGTACGAGTTAAACGTCTGTTTAGAATATAACAACTTAATATCTAATCAATCATTAAATGTTATTAATTTAATTATTATTTGTTATTAAGTTAATTAATAACTGCCTCATAGGAATTTTAAATCTAAGTTATCTCAAACCTTTCTCAAATTTCTACATTTATATCTGTTATACTCGTATTTATGGCGTAGGTACACAATAAAGAGTTTTCTATTATCTACTTATCTATCTCAAAAAAAATATTCAAAAAGCTTTAACACTAATCGCAGAAACTAGCTTCTATAATAATATGTACTTGTCTGTACGCGGGGTGTACTGGGCGGTACTGGCCATTAACTCCTTTGTCTTCTCTCTCTTTCCTATTTGTTGGTCTTAGTTAATCATCAATTTCTCTGCACAATCACACAATAATTGAAATCCACCATTAACACTTTAATTTTTAAAGCTGGCAACCCTGCTCGTTCACAACTGTTGCGCCCGTTGTAACTTTCCATTAAAGTATTTTCACGTCAGCACAATGTCGCACTATTGCCGACATAAAGCCACCATATAAATAGTTTCATTGCCGTCTCACGAGAACTAAACGCACTTGGTTTACGAGGTAACGTGACTTTGAAAACTCTATTAAATTTTATTTTGAAGTATTTTTCTTACCTATGCAAAATAGTAGCCAACAGTATCGGAGACAGGGGACAACTAAATATGAAGATACAAACAAAATGCGTTGTTTGGTATTTACCTATAGACAGACAGAATATTATTAATTCAGCTCAGTAAATCATAGCAACATTGGGTATAAATATTTACTTAGGTACCGCCATTTTTTATTTCTTTTTGATCGATGGATATCCTGATTTCCTGAATAAATGAATTCATTTATTTTCTGAAATAATTTTTATCTATGCAAATGATGAGACGTAAATGTAAACAAAAAAAGAAAATAATTTTATTTAGCACACACTAAAAGCCACACAGCATGATACCTACTATGTGATATAATCCTATGTGAAAACATTAATAGGTATCTTTAATGTACTTACATCGTCTATAAAAAAACGGTGGAACGAAATATTTTTATTACTTAGATATTTATCAAAATACTCGTAAAGTTCAAAAAACGGGCCTTTTATTTTTTGACAACTTTAGTATATAATATCTTATGTCATTGATTTAAAAAAATAAACTCCTTGATGTATGAACAAGCAAAGGAGTAATCATGTTAGAATGGTAACAGGTGGCGTTCTCTAGTTTTTGCCTACCCCATGGGAAGAAAGCGTGTTTATGAATGTATTGAACTCCTTCGATAAACATATCTGGCGTTAGAGAAACAAATCCTTAATGGCCGTTTTTAGTAAATAAAATCCATTAAGTACATTTAATAAAACAACTATGTACTTAGCTAATGAGGCGATACAGAACATTATTGTAATGGCGTAGAACAATAAATTAATGTCATAAAACAAGATATTTATCAGCAAGATTAATGTTTGGCTAATGTAATAGATCAATCAGGAGAACCTACCTACCACCACCTACAATGATGCTGTGGTCACGAGAAAGAGCAGTTGCTACGTCGGTATTATATCGGTGGTGTTCATTAATTAATTGTATCATGTTTACTTGTATTAATTAGGTACATATCTACTACTCACGTAGTTACCACTGTGTTATCTATACAACGGGTGAGACAGGGGGATGTAATATCCCCAAAACTGTTTACAAATGCGTTGGAAGAAGTCTTCAAGACGCTGGACTGGACTGGACAGGGTATCAACCTGAACGGCGAGTACAGTACACATCTTCGACTTGCCGATAACATTGTCCTAATGGCAGAGACGCTGGAACAGCTAGACTAAATGCTGCACGGCCTCAATGGAGCCTCTCGGCGGGTTGGAATTTGGACAAAACGAAACTCATGTACTATTCGCACGTCTTGCCGAGTCCAATCCACATCGAAAGGTCGCTTCTCAATGTTGTGAAGAATTATGTCTACCTGGGCCAATAATCCAGCTCGGTAGACACAACTTTGAGAAAGAAGCCAACAGAAGGATCCAGTTGGGTTGGGCAGCATTTGGAAAACTCCGTCAAGTCTTCTCGTTGCCTATCCCACAGTGTTTGAAGACTAAGGTCTTCAATCAGTGCGTCCTCCCCATCATGATATATGGCGCCGAAACGTGGACACTTACGGTCGGGCTGGTTACACTTACGGAAGACCTAAAGAAGGTTGCTGGGACGGTCTAGATGCGGAAGGCGGAGGACAGAGTGTTGTGGCGCAGCCTGGGAGAGGCATAGTCCAGCAGTGGACAGTGGCCAAGTTGATTGATTGATTATCTATACAAAACGAATTCTACAGGAATTTATATTTTGGAAAGATTTCTATGAGAGAACAGAACACACAACACACACCGCGCCACATCACGCCTATTTTCCCGAAAGGTTATTCAGAGCTGTACACCTGGAGACTTAACGTTGGCCTTACTAACTCTAGCTTCATGTCTCTAGCTTATACCTACTCATTTTATCGTGTGATGTAATTTGCAAATGTTGTGCATGTCTGTTATTGACGTAAACATAAGTCCTAGTCCACTGAAGTGCTACATGTCCTTGTTTATGTTTACGGGTCATTTAAATATGTAAACAAATTAACTCTTAATTTCTGTTTAATTAAAACTCTTCTTTTCTCTCTCTCCAGGCCCGTGTGTCGGAACTGCGTGGTATCACCAACTGGGTCGTCACCACCGCCACTGCACGAGCAGGCGTCGTCACCGCCGCCACCGGCGCCGGCGTCACCCCCCACGTCACCGCGGCTACTCCCATCGCTCCCATCCCCGCAGCCGTCACACAGCGGCTCGTCAGCGCCCAGCCAATCAAACTCGCCACACCCTTACTCCTACCCGAACTTTAGAAGAAGCCAACCAATCCAGAGTCAGAACCAGAGTTACCCTGAATTCGGGTTGCTGCACAGTCATAGCGTGTCACAGCTTAACCAGCCTGGACAGAGTTACCAGTCGCCGCAGTCGCCGCAGTCAGCCATGTCTCTGTCTCCTCACCCGGTGCCCCAGGGAAAGTTCCGAGGGTTGCTGGAGCATGCTGAGCGGCTGATGAAGCCGGGAGACCCTCACCGGCACTCGCAGAGTGATGATGACTCAGGGTGTGCATTGGAGGAGTATACGTGGGTGCCGCCGGGATTGAGGCCGGAACAGGTAAATAATTGTGTTATTATACACTTTAATGACGGCACGGTTGGCGCATTGGTTAAGCGATTGACTGCTGCGCTGCGTGCCGCGGGTTCGATTCCCGCACGGAACAAATATTTGTATGACCTACATGTATTGTTCCGAGTCTGGGTGTTTTTCCATCTATAATATGTATGTATTTACAAAAAAAAAATGTATATAAGTAGTTTATCAGCCATCTTGTTACCATAACACAAGCATTAGGTTGCTTAGCTTGGGACTAGATGGCGCTGTATGAAATGTCCGGGGATATTATTATTATTATTAATGTTGACTTATTTCATTAGCCAGCTACATAATGAGCTTGTCCCCTTCTGGGCTAAGCTTTTCTCCGATAAATCTACTGTGTCTTATTGCGAGCGGGTTAGACACTACTGTTATGTGTGACTTGGGGGCCTTGGGGCGGTTGCTAGATGCAGAAACTACAAAATTGTTTCTGCATGTCAGATCAGACACTGCACACAGAAGTAGTGTTCAACATTTTATCTAAACACTGAAGCTTCTCTCTTCCACTTCAAATCAAAACCCACCACAAACGACGCACTACGCGTAGTATTTTGCATTCCCTTTTTATATCGGAGCCCGCAACTCAGACGGACAACTCTCACCGCCAGAGGGACGGACAAAAGTGGCCAGCGCTGTAACCACACCACAATGGCCCCTTTGTCCCTGTGAGCTATTGTTTAGCGACAGTTTGCTCGTTTTGGAGGCTTTTTGTGGCTTTTGTCAATGAAACTGTTTTTAGGGAAATGGCCAGTTCCAATATTCCTACGAGTATTTTAAAATGGTAGACCGCTGAGACTTGGCAGATTTTTTCTCATTTTTATCTTTATCATTGCCATTAGAAATACTCGTATTTGCGATTTTAATAGGAAACTATTAAAACGCACATCAATTTATTCATAATGACTTTAGCACAGGAAATGGGCATACAGACTTTAATTTCTGTCATGTTATATAGTTTTATTTTAATAAATGACTCATTTGAAATGTTACGCTTCCCAAAATATTAAAGTAAAAAAATGATGAGTACATTGTAATTCACCGTGACTGTAGTGATGTCCTCGATGTTAATCTCTTCATGTCATTATCCGTCTGTCGGTGAGGTTATCTGTCATTATTTGAGTATCATTTCAGTGCATCAGCACTTATTATGTCGTTAAGCAGTTACGGTTATAATCCTTTAAAAAGTTGCCATAAATCTTGAGACTTAATCAACGAAAATATGTATGAAGCTTTTTCTGGAGTGTGTCACATTTAACGTTTTTATTTTCATTTACGTATAAATAAATTAACGAAGAACGTGAATCTCTGAATATTATTGTGGTCTCATCAAACAAAATGTATGGGCATCAGGCACAAGCGCCAGCTATCAATGATTCATTAAATACTATAGACAAACCAACACGTAATACCTATCCTGTGACTCACATACCGACTGACACAAAAAAAAATATTCTTACACATATTTACCGGTTACCTAAATGGCAGTAGATACCACAAGCAAATCCACGGAATACCTTAAAAATACTGCCTTGTACCCCGGAGGGGAACGCCCGCGGCCGCGCGGCCATGACGCCGCACTTTGAATACAAGACATCTTCGGTATTTATAATTACAGTAAAAATAAAGCATTAGGTCGGAGGCAACGGAGCAAAAAATTAAAATGTCTCCTCGAGCCCCGCGCCGACCGCGCCGCCCGTCGGGACCCTTCGGTAATAAACCTTCTGCTTCGCGGTAGAAGGAAGAATTGAATGAATTTGAACTTAAGGAATGACTTTATTTGAGTTTATTGCAATTGTCATCAAGTGACTGTGGTATTTCAAGGGTTGGTTGTCCATATTTATGTACTCTGCAATTTCCTAGTGAAAGTATTGCTCTTGAGGCCCATTCCTTGTTCGGTATTATTACCAAGTTTCTTTCGGCTCTCGTGATAGATAGGGTTCTAGGCCCTTTTCATGCATCCTAATGAAAAGTCTTATTGCCTTAAAATTTTCAGTAATTGCTTTGAGAACAGCCTCAAAGCAATTACCGAAAAATTTTATACGATGGGTAGGTATATACGAGTAGTTAAAAATTCCAAGTCACCACTTAAAATCAAGAAAGTTTCTACGTGTAACTGCAACCTTTAAATAATAACAATTGTTGTGTATTTTCGAAGACACACGCAATATAACGTACAGAACAATACGTACGCACCTCACGTCGTGTGCTCAGTACCGTTCCTCATCTCTCATTACCACCCTCTGACGTATATGTCTCATTAAAGTAATGTCGACCTGTTATGAGATCCGGCTGCAGTTAGTTTTACTTACAGCCAACTCTCAATACTGGCCCTAAATTTAAACATGAGACTATCGGCTTTACAAGTTATTATGGTATTCAATTTTTACCATGTTCTAGGCTGGCAAATATGCATACACACACTTAGAATTTGTGAGCAATCTTTCAGCGCAGCGGGTCAAAATAATCATGTATATAGGACCAACCTGAAATAGTTAAAACAAAAGTATGTGTTTACTTCATTTTTATTGGCAGTAACCTATGTACATCTATTTCTCTTTGTGCAACAATTGGCCCAGAACAGACTTTCTTTACATACCAAGACCCTCCGTGGCCGTGGCTCGGAAAGCACGTTAAGCTATTGGTTCCGGCTGGCACTCGTGGATCTTTGACAGTCGTTACAGGCCGTCAGAAGCCCGAAAGTCTGATAACCAGTCTTACCAAGGGGCTTCGTATTACCGAGTAACTGGGTTGTGGGGGTTAGATAGGCTGTGGCTGAATGTAAAATACTGGTACTCAGCTGCATCCGGTTAGACTGAAAGCCGACCCGACATAGTTGGGAAAAGGCTAGGCAGATGATGAAACAGCCCAGAATATGTAATTTTTCTTCTGAAATGCAATGACATTGTACAAGTTCACTACTGTACTATCATGGACACTTCCGCCTGATCACCACTAAGTTCATTTTTGCTTGCACTCAAAAAATAGAAGCGCTCTCTAGCCCCGCCCCGTTGACCTTGAATAGACGAATGAAAGATAAGACGGGCCGACTGCACTGTCGCTCGACGCGGTGACGCACGCGCCGTTCGAAATTTATTTTTATTTTCAAACTACTGCTATTACCTATTTATTATATTATGGACTAACTTCTGCCCGCGACTTCGTCCGCGTAGATTTCGGATTTGTGACAGGATTGCGTATCTCAAAAGGAAATCAAAATAACCCATAAAGATACAATTTTTTTTTTAAAATATATTGAAGTAACAAGATGATTTTTTTAAACTTTGCGAAAAAGGAAATCAAAATAACCCATAAAGATACATAATTTTTTTTTTTTTAAATAAATAGAAGTAAGAAGATGATTTTTTTAAACTTTGCGAAAATTATGAAAACTTTATAACACTACAGATCATGGATGTGATGTAAATAGTTATATTATGACTTGATTTTTGATTTTGTAAACTTATTCCTGCACGTGCACGGCCTTGGTGACGCCCACTTCGCAACGGGCCGTGCAGCAGAAATCGTAATATTTTAATTTCGCCATAACTTCAAAACCAAACGTCCGATTTTAATCATTCAAAGACCAAATATTATCTACATAAACGGTACTTACTGATAAAATAATTTATTTTGATAAGGATTAATAGCATGAGTAAAATAAATGCGTTTAAATGTAGTCCAAAAAAAATTCAAGATTTTTAAATTAAAAAATGGTTGTTGTGCCTCACTCGACATAGATAGGTATAGTGTGTCGCGGACTTTTTTGTAGATATTTATAAGATCTACAATTAATTTGAACATTTTATGGTTCTATCTTTTATAGGTTAGGCAGCGTACGCAAAATAAGTAACTTTTCTGGTTGATTTTTTACACCTTGTGTCCGAAAAACCCAAATATCTTACGGAACCCTATTTTTTTCCAAAATAAAATTTAGCCTATGTTACTCGTGGATAATGTAGCTTTCGAATGGTGAAAGAATTTTTTAAATCGGTTTAGTAGCTTTTGAGCCTATTCATTACAAACAAACAAACAAAGTTTTCCTCTTTATAATATTATAGTATAGATAGATCTGGGAAAATTCGTTGAGATAAATAATACATTTTGTCTTTATTTTTCTAATTAGAAATTTGATTTGATAAATCCTATTGTCGGTTAGGCATTAATTAAAAAGTAAAATAAAATTTTGAAGTTTTATCAGTTTTATTTATTTACTAACTGAACTGAACAAAGATATTCATAAAATATTGGACATAGTAAGTAGGTAAAACACACAATTTACAATATTCAAATTTTCTTAGGCTTTTTGCAATTTTCAGTTCAGTATAAGGTTGTATGGTAATAAAAAAATTCAAGACATGCCCTTCAGAACATATCATTGAACGCGTTAGAACGCGGGTTTTTTAAATTTAGAACTAGGAAGTTGGTGTGGCCTAGCCTTCATTTCATAAGCCGTTGGCGATTAAGTCGCCAAAAACTTAACGAGAAAAACAATGTCCTATGTAAAAATAAATTCCGGGAGCTCTGCTCTCGGATAAACTGTGAGCACAGTAGGCACCATTACGTTTTGTAATAGTTCGCGGTAACTTTCGCCATTTACTCGTCCTGGGAAATGGACAAGCTCTCCGGGACCATCAGCACTCATCCAGCCCCACATATTAGCGCATATCCTTCTAGAATCATGATTAGGAATCACGTTTCTAGGTAGACATGTGTAAGTAATGCGAGTGATGCATCACGCGTAATATCACCCGAGCGCGTACTGTAACATCACATCACATATTACTCGACAAAAATAAGCATCACACCATCACACTAAAGATTACGCGCGCGTTAGCAGCGCAGTGGCTCGCGACATGACTCGCAGACTCGCTCGAACCGAGCCCTCCCGAACGCATCGCATCGGCAATGTTCGGTTTATATCGGAAGTCCGGAACTAGGCGCATGCGATTTCGTATTTCGCCCGGTCAGGTGACTTATTATGTTATTTTAAACTCTATTTTTATTATAAAAGGGTTTATATTTCCTTGACACTATGTCCTATTACACTAGAACATTGCATTACATTAACGCGCGATGGTGTGCTATCGCATGGCGCAACATCCTATCATCACGCGTGATATTTGAAGTGATGGTGTAATGTAATATTACGAAATGTAATAATGACATATCACATCACTTCGTGGTGCACTGTTTTACACATGTCTATTTCTAGGTTCGTAGCGTGTATTCATCACGCGCCACAAGTGTCGACGACCCTGTTGGCTCGACGTAAAACATTTCTCATCTGAGAATATAGCGCTTGTGAAATAGTGTCTACCTTACGTTGGAGGTTATCAGATATGGACGTGGTGCCCGCGGCCTATCCTCTAAGACACCCTCTTCTTCATGGCGTCTGATCCACAGCTGGACAGTGTTTCTCTACAAGGAATAGTCTAATAACAAGTGGCACCATTAAAAAAAAAACTGACTTGTTTCAAAAAACCCGACCGCAACAAACGACGAAATAGTTCTAAACAAATCAGTTTTCAGGTTTCATCCATACTGAACCCTAGTCCCAACTTTCTCGGTCCGTATATATCTACCTCCATGTATAGCTAGAAGGCGTAAAAGTACTGATGGTAAGAAAAGTGCTTGTATGGTTTGCATTTATTTTTATTCAGTCATCAATTCATCAGTCAGTTGTAAATCTGCACCATTTTTATAAATAAACGTTATTATTATTATTATATCACAAATCACAGTCTGTATATAAATTAATTTAAACTCTCGTCTGACATGTTGCTGACACACATGTTACTGATACATAAAATGACTTGTTATCAGTTGCACTGGGGCATCATTGTAAATTCAAACAAAGAGATGCTTCTTATCTTATCTCGCTTCTTATCTTATAAATGATGAGAGAAAGACCTCTATGTAATTACCGAAACCCGCTAGGTATATCAAAAGTATCAATGGATGCCACCGACTTTTGCCCACTGCGGTTATTGAATTTTATGACTCTTTTGTTCGGCTTAGGCTTATTGTAAAATTTCTAGAAATGAATTATTTAATAATTAGTCACTACCTACTTATTTGCACGGAATTTAAAGTAGGTTATTATTAACCAACAACAACAATGGCAAGCATTTTTTTACCAACTATTTTTATTTATTTATTCATATAAAAAATCGCATTGTGTTTGAATTATGCACATTCATTAATTTATAACGGCTAAAAATATAAATTATGAATTTCAAATAGTAAATTTCACTGCAAATAAATATAATCAATAACATTGAAACAAATAGTGCGTGTGTGAGCGAGAAAGTATTCCGAATTCGCCCGTCACAACAAAGCAGTATAATACATACCACTCTCATAAAGGTATAAGTAATTGCTTTACCAAGTATATAGTGATAAGTATAACCAAGATGTAAAATCTAAATATTTGCACGGCAGAAATGCCGAATATAGTGAAACCTATAGATCTTAAGAACTTATGTTAGCTACCTATATTCTTGCAAATAAATCTGTCATTCATTCAAGTTTAAAAACTCTGAATATTTTTTCTGCATGTTTCTCGTTTAATTATTATACTAAAACACAAAAAAATGCAAAAAAAAATAAAAAAACAAAAATTAAAAAAAAAACAAAACAAAAAAAATATATTATTATTATTATTTGTTTATTTTTTTTTTGTTTGTTATATTTAAGCAAAACTGTACTAATTTTTATGCCTTATAATTTTTGGAATAAATATATTATATTATTATTTATTTATCAAATACTTTTATTGATGTAAAACAAACTAGAAAGTATTCAATTACACACAAGATAACATTTGCATGATAAACTTTGCACTGTCCATCGTTAATAAAGTTTTATTTATAAATTAAGGTATTTTAAAACCACACAATTTACCATGACAATAATTAAAATAATTTACTCAAGTAAACAGCTCAATAGTCAATATTCAAAAGGTCCGGTAAGCGCGCCCATGTCAAATAGTTCGTCCGTAAAATTAAAAAAAGGAGTACACATGATACGTCACTAAGCTGCGCAGTGCAGGTTGCAACTAATTGCGTTATCGCTTTCCTAATAGGCCAAAACTTTTAGGGGGCGTGGTTTGGCGCCGCCGCAGGATTTAGGCGAAAAAATTTTTAAGTGAGCAGGCGGAAAAGACCGCGATAGTACAGAGCTTAGTCTAGATGGCGTACTTGTGTTATTATTTCTGGACCTCAGGCTTACCTACACAAGTCCAATGTTTTTCTCCCACCCTAACGACATCTCTAAATCAATTACCGCGGCATCTCCGGTCACACTTATTCCCCGCACTAATCTCATAAGGCCACTATCAGTGTCCGACACCGTGTCCGAACTATATTTCTCCTCAGTAATACCTTAATGCGTCATATTAGTGCAAGAAATATTATTATGGCAATGTTTCCTTTGGGAAAACTAAATTAGAAGGAAGAAAATGAGAAAGTACAATCGTGATTAGAAAGACAACTAGAGAGACTACTGCGTGCAGCTAGAGATGCCCGGTCTGCTTTTATTTTTAGTATGATTGTTAAATTCACAATAGAAAACACATTGTATTTAGCAATTGCCCCAAAGCCTTGTTACCGATATTCTAACGTAAAGGCATTTCTTTTCAATTCTAGGTTTCTGATCCAGGGTAAACCTGAAACTGACCGTGATAGGGCGTCAATATCCCCGTGTGTCTTTGAAAATAGACGGAAATGTTTGGCGTTTTAATGGAAAACAGGGACGCCGTAGCAGCGCATTCCCTAATCTAAACACCCCTAAACAATCTTGAGACAAACCTCTAAAACAAAAAAGGCACAACATCTCACTTCTTACACAATTTACCTCAATTTCCAGGTGCACCTGTACTTCTCAGCGCTGCCAGAAGATAAGGTCCCCTACGTGAACAGTGTGGGCGAGAGGTACCGCCTGAAGCAGCTGCTGCAGCAGCTGCCACCCCAGGACAACGAGGTAACTACCACAGCACCCCCCAAATTTAAGGTAACTGCCACATACTGAGAACTGCATGAGGGAGACGAGCATGTCGGTTTCTTCTTTAATGTATTGGCTTGAAAGCAATCACTGCACACTGGTAATGTTCTTCAAGAGCACGCCTTCTATTGATAATGTTCAAGTATGATGATGACGTTCAAATTATTAATACGAGGTCACAAGCCATACTTATCCTGCACCATAGGATAGCTATTAAAAGACTCGCATCTACCACATTTTTGGCCGTAAGGGCCGTCTGTCAAAATGTGAAGTCACGCGATGAAAAGCTTTAATTAAACTTCTGAAGGCCAATTCTCGTAATTTAAAACGTTCAAAGTCTAGTCGCTGTCCCATCTTACCGAAAAAAAAACTTGACAAAAATTTAGGGAAATTAAAGGTATTTTTGACAGATTGAGACTGAGATCAGACTGTGAACGTTCTTAAAATTACGAGAATTGCCGCTCTGATTTCTGCACATAAAGACTGTATCCCACAGAAAATAATACTATTTCTCAAAGAACGCATGATTTCAAATACATTAATTCAAACTTATGGATAGTCTGAAAAAACTATGTAAAATTTTTGAAACCTGTAAACCTCAAATGAAATAAATCTATCCTGTATCAAGAACACAATAGACCTATTTCTATCACTAATTTACCTTACCTCTGTCCTACCTGTCCTATGCAACGATGACGTCACGTTCCACCTTCTCATTCCAGGTCCGGTACTGCCACGCGCTGTCGGACGAGGAGCGCAAGGAGCTGCGGCTGTTCAGTGCGCAGAGGAAGAGGGAGGCGCTCGGCAGGGGGCAGGCCCGGCAGCTGCATGCTCCCGCGCCGTGTGACCGGGTATGTAACTAGAATTACTTGATTACTGAAAATACTATATTTTTACCGGACACCAAGTATCTTTAAATGAAGCTATTCAGCCGAAACGCCATGACTGTGATATTATCCGAACTTCGCGCCATTCTAGTGCAACCTGGACCTGGGCAAAATGCTCGTATTATAAATAATCGTGTGGATCATTGAAGTCCTTCAGTGCATCACAAATTAATATAAAACAGAATAGAATATTGCCTATTATTGCTGCAGGTGGGTAACAAAAAAAAATTAAAAAAGTTTCTCTACAACAGATCTCTAGGGTACACAACAATAAGAAAACAAAATTCTAATATGGAAAGGATAAATCGAAAACTAAATTAACCACTCTGCTCGACTAGATTTTGACATATGACATATCAGCTGACTCGACGGAATGTTGCGAATTACGTCATGAAATTCAGTAAATTACATCAACTTTCAGCATTCAAATTTATTAAGAAAAATATGTTTCCGCGCTTATTTTATACAATATATTTGTGGCAAATATCTTTAATTATTTGTTGAGGTCGGTCAAACTTCGTTAGTCTACTACGAAAGTTGTATAAAATTGGTATTACTACACCTATCCAAAAGATAGGCACCTTAAACTCGCTGGAAATATGTACATAAACAACCTATTCTCTTGCTGAAAATATGCAAAAGGGAAAAATAAAGATATTATCATTCTCTCCGCATTCTTACTTTTACCATTTTTCTTACTTAAACTACTTATAAAACGCAATCAAGTCTTGATAAAAATTACAAAAAAATGTGTTTCGACATGACACTTCTTAGTGCTGACCATCCGTCCAGTTTTCTTATTTCGATTCAAAAATAGCATAAAGCCTAATCGATAATCGGAATTTGCAAAAAAAAATAAAAAAGGTGTAGAAACTATATATATCCTCTTTGGTATATTTTTCATGAATTAATTTATTTTTGAAATTAATCATTTTAATTACCATAAAAAATTACACACCTAACCACACCGTACGTGTAGGACGTACGGTGTGGTTAGGTGTGTAATTTTTTATGGTTCCGTACGTCCAAATGAAAAACTTGTGTCTGTGGGTCTTGTCTTTTCTTATTTGCTTCGAATCTACTGGACCGATTTAATTTAAATTTGGTACACATATGAATTTCTGTGACTCAAAGACGGACGTGTAACGTAAATAAATTAATTTTGAAAATGGGGTCACTCTTGGGGGGCAAACTAGAAAACCTAAACTAACCGTAAAATCTAGATTTTGACCAATTTGCACCGGCCTTACAGGGTTAACGCGGGCGTTTTCGTGGACGCGCGTTGTGGGACGAAGTAGCCACTCCTTATGTCCCAAGCTGCCGTTCTGTAGCTTGGGATAAAATTTTAAGAACTGTAATTGTCTGATTTCTAATTTAAATGATCTGAAAATACTTTTACGGAACCCATAATTTCGTCATGTCAGTCTGTGCGTGCGTTCGGATGTCAATGCCATTAACCATTTTACTCGTAGACGTTAACGAGTGTTAATAACACTATATCGTATTCGTATTCTATGCACGCAAAATGGTGTAGTAAAATTACGATAAACATAATTAGAGGCAGCATTCCCCATGCATGTACCCGAGGGTTGAAAAAAATCTATGCCCACAAGCGTGTGGGGGGTATTGTTGGAACTTATAATTAAAATTATAAAGATGTTTCTAATTGGCTTAACTTTTAAAGTCAATCGTTTTTGAGATATGGGATATTTTCGTTTAAAACCGCAGAATTAACTTGGTTTTTTACAGTTTTTTCGAGAACTTTTATGAAATAAAAACTTATTTCTGCAGTCGATCAAATTAATGATATGCGCTGTGCATGCGTAAATATTCATCCCAAGTACGGGACCTTTCGCTGTGCATGGTCCGACATATACTTGGCCAGTTTTTTTTTTTTATTTCGTTGGGAAACTACCACAAAACGTAAACAATTTCTATTACTCAAGTAAACTAATATAAATAAAAACTACCAAGCTCATACAGCTAACAAAACATAATGAAATGTAAAGTGTTTGCGGAATACTTAATTAATCTATCATCATTTCCCAAACTTTTGCTAAGCCTATCTAAAAATGTATACTGGGCATTCTGTAGCAAACTATTAGAAAGTATCAAAAATTAATAATTGCACAATAAATAAATAATTTTGAATAGCAAGCGCATTTCGAATATAAATTCAAATATAGAAACAATTCGACGCTAAATTGTTATTGACTCAGTTTCAATATAATGTCCAAAAAACGATTAAAATTACATTAGGAAAGCATAAATCATTATTATAAATAATGCTTGTTGTATTTAATGCTTAAAATAATTTTATTTCAATTTTTGAGAATCGATTTCTGACATTCGTCATATTAATTACTCGGGTCAATCGAAATTTAAAAAAAAATCGTTCGGCATAATCGTTTTCGCACATCATTACGATAAAAAAAAACAACAATGGTCGGTGATTTTGAACACAAATTAAGTAGTGGTAATGAATAATACGTGTTATTGGACCTGTGTTTCAATATTACGTTAGGATTTGGGCATTTTCGTGTTTTTTATAATATTTGTAATAATATTTTTCACATTTTACATCTTATCTACATGTCTGTGTGTGACTTTTGTGAAAAGTAAAAATGTAAACACGCACGATTGGCGCGAAACTTCGACTTTAGATATCAAAATACTACATTACCACTACTTATTTAACATGAACAATGGATGAATTCGTCAAATAATTAAATCATGTATTATTCATTGCCCCTGTGGTGGAGTTTGGATTTTCGAAATCCCCAATTTTTATGTTTTTTAGCCTCGACCACCACTGTCATCAAAATGGCGATTATCGTATTTACAGACTTGAATTTAATAAAGGTAAATTAATAAACTTGCGCGCTAAATATGGAAGATTGAATGGCGATAACATATGAGTTTTTTATCCAACTCTCTTAATTAACGCACATTCATAAGATTTGATGGGTAGCATAATCAATATTTACATTATCAGTAAGGGTGTCGTATGTCGTCATTTCAAGGTCCAATGGGACCCGTTACTGAGCCAGCGGAGGTTCGTGTGTTCGGGTCCATTCGGGGGCGCTACCGAACTATACGGTTAATTAATTATATTACTACTTAAAGCAGTAGAATACCCAGTGTAAACTTTGCCACATCGTGTCTGTTAATTAGAAGGTATACAAAGACTCGTAAGACAATGAATATGAATACCTAATATTCATTTAACACCTCGTGCTACCCAAGATGCTGCTCATTCAATTACGTGAGTACGTGTTGATTAGCGGCCTGCTTGCCGCCCTGGGCACGTCGACTGCATTTATAACTTCATCCCACTTCATCCCCCAGGAACGGGGGATAGCTCATCAGTGATGCAGTCCACGGGATGAAGCGGGGATACTTTTAGTTAATAGGAAGGTACTGGTTGATTGGTTTTGGTTAAGATATCATGTTAGGGATAATTTTGTTGGCTATGATATAGGCTAGGCAGGGTTCCTTTCTAAATTACAGCAGCATTATCCAATCTTTGTAGTTTCTGACATGATTTTCTTTGTTCATGTTCTCGATATAGACGTATAGCATTCGGGGGCCGACGGTTTTGTGAAAGTATCCAAATACATAGCGATTTGACCACAACATAAAGATGACACTTATATTATTTTGCAAACCACCACCACATACATGTTGACTGATTGACTGCCGTCGAAGAAATACTTATCTGAATATAATCAGGCACACTTACCATCGACTCGAAAAGAAGAAGAAAATCAAAAATACCTTTATATTTATAAAAAGCAGTGTGGTAAGCATTTGAGTGTATTCAATATTAAAAGACCAAAAATACAAACTTTCTCTCATGCAAGCAAAATCGTAAAAATCCACACAAATTCCTTACTTAAACTACGTTTGTTCACTGTCTCTGGGAAACGTTCATTATCCCTCGTGCGATTAACAGCAGCGGTATCGTAAGCCGACAGTTTATTCAAACAGACAGTATTAACACTGCGCTCTTTTATATTTATCCTGCAAAGCTGAGGGTGCGACTGTGGCGGCCTTGGGAAAATCGTTGAGCTTTTTATGCCAGATTTTCTTAATTTACAAGTGCAGTCCGAGCCTTGTGTAAATAATCAACATAATCAACCAATAATGTTTCCACTGCTGGGACACAGGCTTCTTCTCTGTGAGAGGGAGTGGGCTGTAATCCACCACGCGGACCCAATGCGGACCCAGTGTGGGTTGGTAGAAGTCACATGTCTTCGAAATTTTGGTCCTAGGATATGCCGGTTTCCTCACGATGTTTTCCTTCACCGTTTTAAGAGCAGTGATGGTGAAATAATTTAGATACACAAAGTAAAGCGCCTGTCTTGGTTCGAACCTACGACCAACAACCCGTAAGTCGCGGCCGTTTGGCCACTGGGCCACTACTGCTCCAATAATAAAAGCCTAATTAATAACAGTTCTTAATATCATCATATTTTAGCAAAACCCGTTTTGGAGATGTTGGACTGTATCTTATGCAAAAACTACTGCTTTAGATTTTCTTGATGTTTTCAAGAAAACCTACAGCAGTAGTTTTTTTTTACAATCCTTATAAGTGTGCCATTACCGTAAGCCCATATTGACTCAGCTCGGCTAGGTTATCACCACTTTTATCAACACTAGAACTTGTCGCAAATAATTGCCTCTGCATCATTTATTTCCTTTTGACTTGCACAGTTCAGTGTACTGACAAATAGGAAATAGGTAGATTGTTAGATGCCATATTATAATATTTATAAAATAATGCGAAAGTAACTCTGTCTGTCAATCTGCTGTTTATTCACGCCTCGATATGGTTACTTCACGCGGATAGACCATGGCCTGGGTTAGGACATAGGGGTTATTTTTATCTAGGTAGGAGGTACTTGCCCATGATATAAATTCCGAGCCCTACGTGGCCGAAGCCGCGGTTAAAAGCTAGTACTAGTACTAGGTACTAACGAGAGTATCTCTCACCTCTGAGAACAATATGATCAACTCCACATAACTCAACACCCTCCCTGCTGCTCCCTGCGACCCCTCACCGCAACGTTTTAATCCTGGTTCCCATAAATCATAGGTTCCCTAACTCCTTGTTGCAATTGATACCAACTCGCATTTTTTGCCCCGGCCGGGCGTGCTGCCCACCCCAAGTGGTGTAGTCAGTTGTTTTGCAATATATTGTGCCAACACAATGTTTTTGTTAACTCACAACTGGTGCTTGACTGGGAAAGATGGGTGAAGGGTACTGAAATAGAAAAATTGGTTTTTAAATTGGAAAACCCGTTTTACTACAGGGAAGTTTGTTGGGCCCTCCACTATTCATATTGTATATAAATGACCTACCTAAATCTGTTGATCAACCTGTGACTCTCTTTGCTGACGACAGTACCATAACAATTCAATGCGATACTTAAGACAAATATTAAAGTGACATTAACAATTCTCTTACATCCATAATAAAATATTCGGATAATAATAATTTTAGGATAAATCTCAATAAAACTAATTTTATGCATTTCAGTCAACGCTTACCAACTTTATCTGATCTTAAGATCAAATATATTAACAAAATAATTAAAGAAATCAACACTGCTAAATTCTTCGGTGTAATTATTGACAAAAAGTTAAATTGGAAAGAAAACTTTGAAATTTTAAGCAAAAAAATTAGTAATTCTTCTTATGCCCTTCACAAATTAGTTTCTGTGCTTAACACTGACGCATTGCTAACAGCTTACCACGGCCTAGTTTCATCCACGGATGGAATTATCCTTTGAGGCAATTCGACTGACAAGGATATACCTTTCAAAGCCCAAAAACGGTGTATTAGGACGATATTTAAATAAGATTGGACTGACAGTTGTAAACCGTATTACATTAATCATTATAACATAGTGACGTTACCGTCTCTGAACATATTCGAAGTTGTCATGTTTGTAAAATGTAATCGGCAATTATTTCCACGCATGGCAGACTAAGTCGATCGCATCAGACGCGATAACACTATACTTTGCTCACATAGTTCCAAAACAGCATTAATGCGGAAAAGTGTATTTTGCTTGGCGCCTTTAATATTCAATAAACTTCCTAAGGGATGGAGGGAACAAGTGCACACATATTAAAAAAGCGGCTAAAATTATATTTAGTTGGGAAAGCATACGACAGTATTTTAGAATTTTTAAATGACAAAGTGTATTATTACGAATTTAACAAATATTTACTGACATTTTATAATTTTGACAGTTTATAATAAGATTAAGTATAGGACAATTTAATTTATAATTTACTGTAAAAGTTTAGTTTTTAGTTTATGTAAAAATTTAATAATGATTTTAGCTTTGTTTTAATACCTAACTATTGAATTACTTCTTACCTTTATATTTGTATGCCACAAAGGCAACATGACGGATCTTTTTTTGTTTATGAACAACCTGCATGCCTTGTATGTCTACCTACTCATTATTACTCATGTTTCTACAAATAAATAACTCACATCAAATCAAAATACTGCTCCAATAAAGTTATTAAAGGAAATAGTTTTAATCTTTTGGCAGTGAATTATCTAAGCCCAATAGGAATTAGCAGAAAGGTTACGTTGTATTTAAAGTAAACGTTACGTTTCTGTTTCATTCAAAGCATAACTCCTCGTGGCATTAGTATGTACTATTTAGGTCCTTGGAAAGAGAGGCCTATGCTCAACTGTGCGCTAAGTCGGGCTGTGGATGATGAGGAGGAGGTCCGAGTACCTATCATTATGTAGGTGAAATGTTTTTAGAGCACAATTCTTTGAATTTAAAGCCCAAATAAGGACAAACAAAAAGTTTGTCCTTATTTTTTCCAGCAAGTGGGTAGAGAAGAAAAATACTGGTAACGTGGCCCCGGAGGACTTATAGATTATATTACTTTTCTTTAATTACAAGACCGTTACCGTCTCAAAAATATGCAAAGTTATCTCCTAAAAATTTGTTAAGACTGACTGCTGTATTAATTTAGCCAGCCCCTAAATAATTAAGAAATGCAATTAAACAGTGCAGTAACAATTACCGGTGCGCGATGTCCCAGGTTCGACCCCCGACGTCTCCGCTCCTTAATCGGTGAACTTTTAAATTGCTTCAACTGACGACTGAATTTTTCCTTGTTTTAATTTTAAAACTCGTTAATTCTAATTGTGAAAGTCCGTCCATCTTTCAAGTTGTTAAAAAATAATCCTTTGTTTTCGCTGCGTTACAATATTGTAATGTGTTCGGCTTTGACTTGTCTGCATTGTCTGTCTGATTTGGAATCAGTTTTTAATGTTATTTCAGCAGATGTTTTGTGGCTTACGATAAGAACTTTAAGTTCTTAATACTTTAATGGCTGAACAAAACCAGCGTTAACGATTACTGAACTGAATGTGCCAAAGTATACAAAGTAGTTGCTGGAGTAGCAAACAAAATGGCCTTTTCCTCAAAGCTCTTACATTCAAATCCTCAACACGAAAGCAGAAATGCAAACGTCTTATGTTTTCCATTCCTGAGGTAAAGCTCAATAATAGACGACGGGGCGCACTCGGGAGTCGAACCCTAGACTGAGACATGTCTAACTCATTTAAATGTCATGCCAGGCACAGGAAGACAGTGATGTGAAAGAATCGATATTCCCATTTCTGAATTAGAGGAAAAGTTCAGGAAAACTTCAAAGAAAACTTAAATCTTTATAATGAAGCCATCGCAGTTCCTTTTCGCAGGTATCTTCCAAGTATTACCAAAAAAACTGGTTATTGGGTATTCAACTCAAACTTTTCAAAATTAGTGAACATTTAATTACCTTTCTGCTGCACTACTACTACTAAAGTTATATCTTAAAACTAAACTTTACTTTTTAAAAACATCGACAGAGTTCTAACCCCATCACTACTATGTCTAAATCTCCCAGCAGACGTCCAGAGAAGGGGTGGGCCGAGCAAATAAAATCAAAAGCCACCGCCCCCCGGAGACGTCACGACCCCAGTGTCCTTAAGAAAACATTCCGGGAGACGTCTCTTATTTTATTTTTATTCGTTTTCATAATGAGGACTCTTAAGAAAGGATTCTTTTTAATTTTGCAAGTATTTTTTAAATGTTATTTGTCTTTGGAGGTCAAAGTTTGGTTTTAAAAGCTTCGCCTACATGCAAAAAAATACTTGTTCATTTTTAATTAATATAATTTTATATAAGTAAGTACCTACTTGTAATTTACTGACACCACTGTTACATAAATATTAAGAGACTGCACTTCCATTTTTATTGTCTCAGATGAGCCCCAAATATGGAACATTATGCACTAAAGATCTATTAAGTATTCATATTTATATAAAATGGCCTACGATTGAATAGGGGGACCGACCGAACAATTTTCGATCGCAAATTGCTAAACGAAAAACTCAATTAAACTTTCTCTAAACCAGCACCAACAAAGGCATTAAATAAACCTCAGCCACAAGCAAAGAGCACTTGAAAATATCATCCATTCGTTTCAAACTTTGACATCCTCGCTCAGGGCGCATTGGTGCATAAAATCAGTATAATTATGAAAACCAACGCAATATGGCGGCGTGCGCGACTCCGTGAAATCATCCCCCCTCACCCCGCACAATTAGCGGTTAATGCGCTGGAAACATTTTCCACAAACGAAAAGCAGTCTTTCATTTTCTTTGATAGTGCGTTTCCATTAGTAGATGGTACGAGAATCAAGTAAGATACAGTTGAAGATGCTACGGTAACAAAGATTGCCGGAATATAATTATTTAAATGGCCCAGAACTGAGAAATAATTGATTTTGTATCCTCTAACGTTGGGCACGCATTACCAAACTAATAGTCCTCTAGGCCGAAGTTCGCCCCTGACAGCAAACCTCAACGGAGACTAGCCATCTACGCGGGAGATACTATAGTGCTCAAAAGTGTGCGCAGATACAGTACCTGTATCTTACTATACTTGTATACTTTTGAGCACTATACGTGAGGGAAGAGTGAGTTATAGTCCGATCGTACGTTACTACATTACCGAAGTACATGCAGGCGTGTCACGTGCCTATGGGATCCGTTACCTTAACACATTAAATTAGGCCTTCCAATGACCTTTTTGTACTAGATTCTCTCACTGTGGTACTGTGATGGAAAATCCCGTACCATTAATCAATGTAACCGCACTCCGACTTGACTTAACTTTCGTTGGCTTCGTAACACTACAGTGATTTTACGACACCACGCAAGTGAAGCCGCGGGACGAGACTTGTCTCACTGATTTCATTACTTGTTTTAGTTTGTTTAAAGTTAATGCCTGAACAGGGGCCTTTGCTAATTTCAGTAGAGGCCCTGAATTTTAATTGACCAAGGAAAGACGAACTATCAACTCTGATTCCACCTAATGTCCTTAGGGCTAAAACCTGAAAGAAAGAACTAATTAGAAACTTTTCTTTTCTAAACATTTAAATCCCCTGCAATAACCTAACCTAGTTATCAGAATGAATAATTTCCAACTGTGCTGCGTTATAATAATATATTTCACATAATTTTAAACTCAGCCGTTATCTTGCTTTCGGTTCTGTAATACGTTACATACACGTGTTCTGCAAAGTTTGGCAAACACATAACTTTCCAGTTAGAAGGCACTCCCTCTGTTTGCTTCAGACGCTTCAGGTGATATGAAACAACACACCAGGCATTATGATACATTGCGATCTGCAGCATCTGTTTTTGGTAATAATGGTAAGAAGCTACACACCTTGAGACCTTTTTATAAGTAAAGTAGCTCGAGTTTCGGATAAGTGATCTGGCAGATAATTCCTTAAAAATTCTATCCCATTTTATAGTGATCTAGTGGCGCCTGTCTATTCAGTCATTCAGAAATATTTCTCATACTAAAAGTTCTTTGCCATACCGCAATCTTTATAAATCTTTTGGCAAACAACTAGGTACAATTTCAGCTACTTACTTAGTTTTACACCGGCCCATATTCAAAATGAACAAGTCCAAAACTCCGCCCATTTGATCAACGACCATAGTAATATTAGTAAACACACCTTCCAATATATAAATATGAAAGGATAATAAACGTACCAAACAAATCCTTATAACAAGCCTTTCCTTGGTGTTCATCCATTAACCCTAACAGGGAACACACACTCGCGACAGATACTAGCACCAAATCCATTATAAGATGTCCGTCTAATACCTCACTAACAAATCAACACCCAATAAACTCATTAGCCTTTCCAAAACACACAGTTCAGCAATAAAGCAACGTAAAGCACCTCTACAAGTTTAGTATAGACCTGCCATTATAAATCTCGCCTCTTAACCGCTATCTCGACGTACACCTCATACATTACGCGCTACAAAGACACAAGCCACGTGTGGTTGCTAAATAGCCCATTAAGTGACGACGTACAATGCGAAGTTATCGCAGTTGGAGATGTGAGGACTGGATTGGGGTTGGCGTAATTGCTTTAGGATAAGGTATTGTTAGGTTTAGGATGTTTCTGGGATATTAGAAGATCTATCGCTTTTCTGATTTTTTTCCTAGCTTTTCGATCAGTACCTATAGCACATTTTAGTTACGCGATGCCGATATTTTATCGCGTTTTTAAAAAAAGTGCCGCGTTTCGACAAACTTCGCTAAACCTTTTCCTCAATAAAATTCATTCAACCTATTCTACAAAACATCTCTAAACTTCTCCAATAATATCCAACCCAGCACACCTGCACCCATCGTTCGCAGTTACACTCATAAACACAATCTTTCCCTGCTTCTCAACTTTTCACAAGATAAATTACACAACTTCTAGCGCCCTCTGTTATGATACCAGTGATTTATCGGCGCAAGTAATGAGCACTTGTCGTCAACAGATGGCGCCACTGAGTTGTTTATTAGACTCCTGCCGATTTATTACAGAGGGGTTGGTAGAACAAGTAAATGCTTATTAAACAAACATTTTATCGTTACTTTGAGTGCAAATATGTGTCGGACTGTATTTGAGAAGCATTTTCGGTGGTAATAGCAGCAGTAATGGTTGTTACTTCAATTCCAACATTCAACCTGTTTAACCTGTAGGTAGTTTTCAACAATAACTTATAACACCCGGGTTTTAGAACGAAAATTATCGTCGCGTCTGATGTGATTGGCTGTTGATAATTCATTCAACCAATCACAGGAGGTTACGCGAACTTGACAATTTTGTTAGCTAATCTTTGTGTTGATTTTCGTTCCGGAAACCAAACGTAAGTAAGTATTTTATTAACCTACGCAAAAATAAATATCAACATTTGGCAACCGTTCCGTTTAGTACCTACCGGAAAAGAAAAATCAATCTCTTCACCACTTTATAATAATTTCGTAAAAGGCTTCTAAAACATTAAATAGACAGCAATGTATTTATTTCTGTACAGTATGACTACATGAACGGCATCGACATATTCCACCAAGTATCCCCATCGTGCTTGTTAATTTCGCCTAAATAAATACCTATCTGTCGATTTGCTAATGAAAGACCTTCGCCAGCAAGCCAGTCAGATAGGTAAGTATTTATGGCTTTGTAAACAATGATAGCTACACGAGAAAACATCTAAGTACCTACCTACTGAGAAATAAATTTCTTCACTGATAAATTGCTAACAAAACGTTTACTAGGCATGTGAAAGTTTTATTTTCTGTCTAATTTAGTAGGTAATATTTTATTACCTAGGCAGGTACTAAAATATTATATCTCATTTTCACTTTTACCATAAATAGGCACTTAATCGTAATTACTAACCGCATTCAATATTTTCCTCAAATGTTAACTTATGAAATGTTTGAATATTTTGTCATTTGTTGTTGTGAACCTGAAGAGATAGGTTGTTGCATTTTTATATTTATTATGAGACACAAAAGTATTATAATAACAGAAATTATCCAGGTAAGTGATAATTTAACCTTTTAATTTTAGGTGTAAAACTAAAATTTTGATTGTTTCAAACTTTTGAACATAGCGCCATCTAGTCACTTTGAATAGAAGCTTTGGAAAGTCCGAGATCTTATATAGTTCATCTACTCGCCGCTAGGTGGTTCACTTCTAAAGTGCACGTTCTAAAAGCAATAAAACATAATTTCCACTAGATGGCGCTGGCTTTAAAAATACAACAAAACTAAACTAGATGTCGCTCCACCCCACTTTCTCAAAACTTTGTAAACCAAAGAAAGTGCATCCATTATTATTTTACATTCATAATAAAACAGTCTTAAAACGTTTCCGCGAAGGTGTGAAAATGATTTTTGTTCTTCTTATTTTTTTTTATCCGCGGCGTGGGAACGGTGGGCAGGTAGTGTGTATCACAGATTATAAAGCGTCGTAAAACCGATGGCGCAGCGTTATTGTTGTTTATTGTGTTTAGAAGTTTGTTGCATCACGTTCGTCTGCGGCCGAGCTTGTCCTACGTGGCATTTCGAATCGTCTCACCATTTTCCGATTAGATAACTTGAAGTTGTGCGAAGACAAAGGAGTCGCACAAATGTTTATTGTATCAACTTAGGAAACTAGAACTAGTGCATGCCTTTTATGTAGGCTTGCGTAATACGCGAGTTGGAGCTTTGTTTCTTTATGAAATAAAGTGCAATATCGATTAAATTGAATTTTTGTTACAATTATTAGAGAAATAGAATGTAAAACTAATTTATTGGTTGATAATCTACTTAATTATCACTTGACATTTAGCTTGTCTACTTAGCCACGACTCGCCCGTGGGAAAATACAAAAGTTCAAGACTTTCAAACTATGTGTCTTACCCAGTTAACAACAAAGAATAGACACAAAAGTCTACACTCGCCGGCCTCGTTACCCAAAACTGTAGCACACAACTCTATGATTACCTAACCCAGTTAGAAAATACAACACACACTATCGTGTAGTAAAACATCGCTTTTATCTAAAAATATTCATTCAATTGAACATAAATCTCGTTTCTACACTATTCTTGACCTTATTCCGTTGTTATAAGGCGTAAAGGTTTTAGACAATAGGTTTTTATGGGGTAAAACAGTTGAATGGGCAGGTTGGATATTTGTGTCCTTCGTGGATGTTCGGATGCTCAGTGCGAACAGGTCGTTACAGACATTTGGGGTAGGTTCACCATCAGCCATTGATCTGTTTGACCTGGTAATTAACCTGAAATTAACCCAGATAAAGCTGTTGAATAGCTGGCAGTAGATATCTAATACAAGTCTCTTAGATACAGCTTTATGTAATAGAGCATACTGAAAATATGAAAGCTCTCTGTTGTAAAAAGCGAAACTAGGTATGATTACCTACATTTTGATGTCCCACCGCACTTTGCTTACCCGTCAATTTGCATACACGCTCTCTGCTCCATAAAACAATTCAATACATTCGCAGATATTCATAGATACTTACAAAAGTTTAATAGTGTTTCTATGCATGGTAGTAATGGAAGGGTCAAAATTCTAGCAGCTGCATAGCAGTAAACGCTAAGCACGAATCCGAAACATAAGTACAACAAGCTGTTGACATACAAGTCAATCATTCAATCAATGAACATGTCCCAAATATTGGCCCAACATATAACATGAATGACATTAGACAATGGTCCATTGAAAAGGCCAACATTTGCACAAACGGCCAACGTTATGAATGAACTTCGCGCGGCTATATTTAGCTTCGTTCTCGGTGCATTCGAGGCTATAAAGTCAGGAATTCGCTGACCATTCATAGCATACGCTACTCTGCTAACGTGGTGTTGAGCTAAATTGGTATTTAACTGTACTCGTTACTTACCACTTACTAGAAACTGGTAGAGGAAAATGTGTCTTAATGTATTGGGGATAGGTGTGCTATGGGTGTAACGCTATCATAAAAATTTAAACGCATTCTTAGGTGGGGTTAGTTCACTCTTGGTCCAACTCCACTTAGAAATAGTTACAAGTCGAAGATTTTATCCATTGAAGAAGTTTGACTTGAGACAATCCCTACCTTAAGTAGGAACAATGTGCTAACTATAGCTAGAATCCTTGAAACAACCACAGGTCACCCCCATGTATACCTTCATTGCTATGCTAATGTAATGTTGCATTCATACATAGGTAGATTCTTTACTTAAACTGCCGGTTGATTCTGTAAAAATCTCACCGTGAAAACTCAAGTGAAGTGAGCTTGATGTGAGTTGTCAGTAGTGTCAATCCCTAGCATTATTTGGTATGATAGCTCACTTCACTTAAGTTTTCACGGTGAGATGGTTACAGAATCGCACTGCAGTTTCCTTCAAAACTACGGCCAATTATCTCCAAATCTCCACTTTGTTCGTCTCGGCATTCGTCGGTAAAGGTCTCTGCACAAAGCTTACGGGACGGGACTGCGACGCGGCGCTGAGCAGTTGTAATGTACTAGATATTACGGACGACGCCACACAGAGCCGCCCCGCTCGACGCGACGGTTGCCGTCGCGCCCCGCCGCCGCCGCGCCGAGCGGGAATACAAGTCAGAAGCGGCGGGGCGGGGCGTGGCGGGACGCGAGCGCGTTTTTGATTCATTTCATGCACCCATTTCCGTTTGCGTTGTTTTTTCTTAGCTAGCGCAACTATGAGCAATAGCGTTTCCATGTCTGAATCGCTCAACATCTTTTTTGATGAAAGAAAGGCGCGGCGGGACGGGACGTGATCGCGCCCGCAGTGTGAACACTGCCGCCGCGCCAGCGCGCAGCGCCGCGTCGCCGTCCCGTTGCTGTGTGCAGAGACCTTTAGACAGCTTTTATATTACCTATCAGCTTTCACATCCAACCACTTCTGTGGGACATACATTAATAATGTGACAGTAATAAAATGCTTGTACCACAAAAAACAATGATTGTTAATAAAATTTCAATAAAAGCGAACACACAGTTAACAAACAACCCTCTGACGGCGCTTGACGTTTTTTGTGAAAAAAAATCGTATTCAAATCGTGAGGGAGGCTTTTTGCCCTCTCTCACCACCTGCCACCTAGCGGCTGATGGTCACAACACATAAGGAGGCTTTATGTAATAAATACCCTCTGGAGAAACGGTTTCTGGGGTACTAAATACATTAGTTGAAGTTTAGGATGCTAAAGTAAACTTGGAAGAACTACTGAAGTGAAGAGCAAGAATCAATGCAGCAAAACTAAAAAATTACAATATTTTGCGTACAAAAAGTGACTCATTTACCTAACATGGCTGTCTGACAACGGAATCAAAAGGGGTGAACAACAGGTACTTCCAAGCTATGAGTTAGATTGTATACCTAGTTAATTAAGTTCGATTTGCCCCGCAGCATTGATCGCACCAGTTTCTAAATAACGAAACCAATCTATAAAATACTTCAAAGAATTACAAAAAAACTGCGCAATCTTAGCCAAAAAGAGTCGTAATTGCGCACTAAAAATAACAATTTCTTCTAAATGTCTGCAGGGTTTACCAAAGCCATAAGAACTTTAAGATCAAAGCTCAGTAGCCGCTGGGATGAATTAGCCGTCGTTTTGTGTAAGTAGATCATCGGAGCAGGTTTTTGCGAATACCATCGATCGGTAATCATGGCAGTTTTTATAGTGTTACGCGAATCAAAAAGGGTTAGTATGCAGCAATAAAACATAAGCAACTAAGGTATCGTGTGACTTCGGTCGCGCCTTGAGTGGACGATAAGTTTTTTTATGGATTTTAGCAAGATTCTTAGTGGTCCATGTTAAACTATGGACTATCACGTCTTTTCTCAGACTAGCGCTTGTGAGTTTTGACTCAGAAATGTCCAGAAGTATGTGTTCACTCCTTCACTGTGAATCAATCCGTTACGTAGCCTTAATTTACCATTAGTGATCCTCAAGGATCGGTTATATAAGTAAGTAACTTAACGTGATTTTTTGCTTCATTGGTGTAATTGCCGTATGGCGTTCCAGTGTGAGGATAAATAAATAAACGCCAATTCCTAAGCCACGAATACCTATCAAACTTTTCAGCAATAGAAAAGCTAACCCACTTACTCAAGACCTGTAAAGCTTACCCCACTTAGTTAACAAGCGTGTACAATGACTTGGTAACAAGCCAACATGATTAATGTCAAATCTAATAAAATGAATGTGCAATACAATACAACAATCGTAGCGATCGCAATCCGCGCAAGTGACGGACGATCGCGACAGATGTGCTGCGCAAACGCATGATAGCTAATAGGGCTGGCAAGTTCTGATTGAGATGAGCTTAATTGGTTCTGTTACAGAACTGTTCTTTGTAAATATTGCGTCACATTTTCAGGGAGTGTAAAAAAATAAAATGCTGATAATTTTGGGACGGATGTGGCAGAACCGTACGTAACTTTGCGGTTTTTTTGTACAATTTTGCAAATACAAACTACCCCGAATTGAGCAAAATTGAGCAAAAACTATGTCTTATTATGCAGTTAGTTGCGTTTACGTGGCATATAGTTCACTTAGTTACACTTGCACGGCGCGCGCAGCCCTACAACTTCAAACGCCTCCCGTAACATCCTCTATTTAACCTCAAACTTATGTTTTTTGCTGGACTTTTTCCGCTCCTAACATTATGCTTATGTAACAATTTTTTTCTATTACTTATCTGTGTTTGATGACTAAAAAAAATTTTTTTCTTCTCCCGACATATGGCGCGCGGCGCGTGCGCTAGCACATTGCGTCCGTTTTTTTCGCATCCGATTCGAAATTCAAAATTCAAATATAGCGCATGTGTGCAGACGAATATTGTTGTGGGTTTTTGTTTATTTTTTTTTTTCGTATTATTTCTTGTCGATAGACTCCCGTCTGGTCTTTGGAAAAAATTAAAAAGTAATAAACAAATAAAGTGGTATTATGCGCGTGCGCACCAGGTGGACAGGCGACCTGGATAGGGATAGGATCATATAAGGGGGATATGTAATTGCTGTATTCAATGATCTTAATTTTTTCTGAACTTCATTAAGACTGTTATGGTAACACCTGTTTTACACAAAATGTATCGATGTTTGTGATACAAGCTCTGAATGCAACTAGCACTAGTTGGACCACCATTTTATGATAATAATATGAAACTGGAAAGTAGTTAGTGTAGTTAGTGAAGTCTTAGTATATTCTAATATTATTACACTGCATATACATTCGTTCACATTGATAAAAAAAAAAAATGCTAGTGTTGCTCAAAATTATCGATAAGTGTACCATCAGAGTGACACCCAAACCACCCAATATAAATAGGTACCGAAAACTTGCGAAATTGACTGTCCTACCACTCTCCGGTCATACCGCTTAGAATCATTAGTCTATCCTCTTGACGTCCCCCACATCCACAGGGTGTCCTCATCGAGTACACACACACACACTTTTTACCACAGCTTTTTCCATACCGCCTGTTGCTTTTTTCAAGCCATTACGACGGCTGTTTAAGCATGCTTTATGGCGAGCACAGTCGGGGGTGACTATTATATTTTTAAAAGACTTTTTTAAACCATGTCTCGACATCTTTGGGGTGGTTTTTAAATTAATGCGTGCGTGGGATTAGCACTTCTTAATTTGCTTTCTTGTTTTTTAATTATAACCCGTTAACGTGTTGAAAAGGGGTTTTTGTTTAATGGTTTTCATTTATTTACACAGCGGTATTTTTTTGTGTCGGCCCTCTTCGTGAATTCTCGGGTTTACGAAGTTTAATCTTTAATGAAAACAAGTTTCTGGAAGAAAAATCTCTAAATCATAGAAATACTTTTCAACGTGAAAATTTCCTCGCACTAAAGACAGACACTCCAACACTACAGTACATGTTCATTAATTAACTGTGCAATAAAGGTTTCAATAATTTGATGTGGAAGTGTGTCCGTCTCCTTTCTAAAATAGTTATGTGCCCTAGTTTATGGGCGCAATAAATCTGCGAACTCCCAAATGTGATATAAATAGAACATAAACGGAAATATTCTGGTACTGAAGCGATGGGACATCAATAACAGTTATGTCCGACATTTTATTAGATCTTGTCCCTATTTCAGCGTTAGGAAAATAGTTCTACTATTTATGTTCTTGTGCTCATTGCACGCTATAGTAGTATAAGGAAGATAATCTGCCGGCTTATAGTCTTCAACTAACACATGAATATAACCTTAGCGATCCTAGACCATTTTACCTTTCTTTATTACATTTAGTGTTTTTTTTTTAATTTTTATTGATATCGTTCGAATGTTTATTTTGCTTCAGCCGTTTTATTTATAAAGAACAAAAATAAACCACGACTCAATATAGGTTGTAGGTAGGCTCCATAAAGAGGTTCTACCTCGGCCGACGAAGTGATGACCGCAGCAGACACGAGGACGCTACCTAGTGCTCATTATCCTCTAGACGTAGCTAATAAAATAATTAAACAAATAAATCACAGTCACAGTCCTTTACGTCAATCTGTATTGTCAGTATGGTGCGCAGACGCAGCGGGGCCCTCGCATGCGCCATACGCGTCGCCCACTGACGAACAACGACCTCGCACTTATGGGGATATGTCTGAACGTGTCATGCCGTCAGTACAGCTTTTTTTTATCGTGTGTACATCATGGATAGCCACCGACTGAGGGTCATGTTGGACTTCTACCGATTGAAAACTCACGAACAGTCCTACCATTGAAGGCATCGGTATCTTTTGCTATGCTTATCGCGCGTCGCCGGGGAATCGCCTGTTACCTTAACATCTTCATCATCTTCTTCTTCTTCTTCTTCTTCTTCATCTTGTCGATTCACGGCAGCACGAGATGTGTCCGTTGTGGCTTCAGATATTCCTCGTTTTAGAGGATTTCCATGTTTATCTGTGAACTGGGAGAAGAAAAAGCCTTGTAAAAGTTCCCAAGCTAAATGTCCGAAAGTTGCAGAACTTGGTAAATTAGGTGAAAACTTGAAATAGGTGTATGCCAACATTAGGGAGGCATCTGTTCAGGTGAAGTAAGACAGGTAGCAGTCTAGCGGTCCAAGTTTTCCCAAAGAGTGATCTGCAATTGAGCACCTTAGTGTTGTCGCGATCACCAATAGGTACCTACCTACTTATAATTTTGCTTATAATTTGTCATTACTATCGGAAACTTGCAAAAATGAAGTCAAACCCGAGTTTTCCGATACAACAATGAGCGAGACAGTGACGTCATGACGACTGTATGAATGCGGGCGGCGGGTCACTGACCTTTATCTCGATATCTCATTGTTAGTGATGCTGTAACGTATATGTTTTGGCAAGCGCCGCGCTTGGTTACATCTCTATTATGTTGCCCCTCTCTAACCCTTGTAAATTATGTTGGTAGGCGGCCTAGTTAGTGAGGGGATGTTTCGATAGTTTACTGTCGATGAAATAAGCTTAAATCCAGTACAAAATAATATTTTTCTATTATTGGTACTTAAATATATTAATAACTAATAGTCAGTTTTCAAACAATATAATTCATTATCTTGCTACTAGATCTCTCTACTTTCTTAATCTTGCTGCGTCATTAACAATGCATTAACTCCAACGCTACATAAAAAGTTATAAATATCTAGTTATTGTATCGATACACATCGCACCCGACACTATCACAGTACTACAGTAAAGCCTGCAGTGTCCTTGGCGTGCCAAGTGTGAGGGCCTGCTGGCCATCCATTTGGCAGAGGCACCACGGTCACACCCACTCCCCATGGAAAACTTAGCCTTCGCTAGATTTATGTACACACAGCGTATTGTATTTATGTCTACACTACCAATTATTTTCACGGTTTTTTGGCAACTATGAATTAAGTTAGGACATATTTTATGGCCAAAATTTTATTTATATTTATATAGCTTCACTTGATTTGCTTTGCGAAAGTTAAAATAGCTTCTACGAATGTTAGTCAACTTCACTTAAATTGCTGACTGGACAATATTTAAGCATGGTGTGAGCTGTTCTCACTCCTTTCTGTAAATACGAGGCCAGAGGCCAAAACCACCACCTACTAAATTGATGTCACGTTACCAGCAAACTTCCAAAGAAGAATATTGTTACTGATCGTTCACGATATTCTCGATAGTAGGTACTTATCGCCCTCCCCCCCTTTCTTGACCAAGGCCCACTTGGCAAAACTTTCTCCAAGTCACGGTCCTCATGTTACCGAATCGTATCCTCGATGATAAGCGGTTGCTCCGCTCTATTTCCCCTCAATCAGTATGGTAATGAGAAGCAGGGCTTATTAATTCTCCAGGCTACAACCCTCGAGACGGCCATAATAATCATACATTACAATGATAATGTAATGACGTCATATGGAGGGTATTGGGGATCGCCCGAATATATCGTTGATCCAATCAGTGCTATGACGTACTGGCACGAATGTAGAGATTATTGGAAAAATATGGCTTCTGCGTTGTATGTGAGTTATTTCATTTAAAGTGTGTCATAGCCAATAGCATAACCAGCCCATAATGTCTCCATTGGTGGGACACAGGGCCTCTCTTCGAGAGGAAGTGAGCTGTAATCTACCACGCGAGCCCAGTGCGGGTTGGTAGATGTCACATGTCTTCGAATTTTTGGTTCTAGGACATGCCGGTTTCCTTACGATATATTCCTTCGCCGTTTTGAGAGCAGCGGTGATTAAATTATTTACAGAAAAGTAGAGCGCCTGCCTGAGCTCGTAAGTCAGGGCCGTTACCTCTGAGCCACCACTGCACTAGCTGCTCTTCCTGCCAATAGTATCCGTGTCCGTGTCCGTGTGTCCGTGTGTGTGTCTGACCAATAGTGTCTTCAAAATGTGTCTTTTCATCTTTTTCTTTTATATACTGGCACCTTGTAGATACATCTTATATAGACTCACACCTTCTTCCCACGGGGGCAGGCAGAAACTAAAGCACGCCAGCTGCTGCGATCCTTACATACTCCGTTTGCCTCGTTTACGTGCTATGTATCTTTCTTGCATCATTGCACAAAATATTTGAAAATGAAAATTGAGGTTTTTGTTCGATTTGTTGGTCAGAAGTTAGAAGTGTCGATATTTCCTTTTGGATAATTTTGTATAAGATCTGTATTTTCTTGAGAATTTGAGGTTCGGGATACAACATTTAACTTCAATTCCAAAACGACGTCACAGTCAGATCTAAACTTGCCAAAGAACCCCACTCTGTCTACCTACATGTAGCTAACAATTAAAACCAATTAAATCATCGCAAGTATTCGTATCAGGGGCTTGAGCGCACTAAAATTAAATCGCACTTAATCTAAGTTTAGCGCACATCTAAATAAGGAATTCGCGTATATTTGCGCCATGTGGTAGCTCCGTATATTTAGCGATCGTCTAGACAACTCAGTCACAATAAATATATAATGAATGCTTAGGCCATTACACGGGAAACAGACGCATTTCCCGACTGGTGGAAAAAGTGTCTGACTGGCCAGACCAACCCTGAATACTTACATGCCGAAGATGCCTCACTGCGATACCTCACGATCGCGGTTTAGCTCGCTACCTCGATGTCACCTCCATATAAAACAAATGCATGCTAATAGTCAAGCACGCATGCCAGGCATCGAGGTGAACCCCCAAGCAGCCCGCGAAGTGTCGCAGTGAGGTAAATGATAAATGATTTTATTTTGTAAGTAGGTTTGTACAAACACTTTTACACGTCAATCATATTTTAAAACTAGATGAAGTCGGCGTTTCCTATCTGACTAGTCTGAGAAGAAAGGCCGAAACAAACTCAGACGTCACAGTCTCTTTTAAAGTCCAGACATAATCTTGGTCAGATCATATGAAGACCATGTAGGTCGATGTCTGAGATGGTCTTTTGAGGAAAGAACCACACAGATTGAGAGGACCTGTCCAGTCAGTGCACGCATATGTCAGAAATCGTGCAGCTCAACTCAAAACTTAAGGAGCTCAACGATTCGACGAACAATACCAAAGAAAGGACATTTGGGTAGGCCACATTAATTACTCAAACTGCCAGACCATGACAAAAACTAACAGAAAAGAGCGAGAAAAAAAAATAAAATAAAAATAAAATGACCCACATAGTCTTCACATTCACAATAATTAAAATAATAGAATACTTTACAAAGTAAGCAAATGTCATAGTATACATCAAATGTATCAAATGTCAGGTATCCTTCGGCATGTATATGCATGACTATTAAGCATGCATTTATTTTACATAGAGGTGAAATCGAGGTAGCGAGCTAAACCGCGACTGCGAGCTATCGCAGTGAGGCATCTTCCGAAGAGTCCTTGACAGGGCTGTACCTACTAATTAATATATTTCAAATAACATTAAGAATTGTGCCAGCCTTAATCCTGGGATAGTCAGGGTTACCAGCGAGACTGAAAAGAAGGTTACCTTATGAAAACCGCATTTAGTTAAATTATGAAATAACTCTTGTTGCGGGAAACCTTTGAAGGTGGTGTTAGCCTTTGATGATTGCTATTAAAGTTGACCATTTTACTGTGGCTTACACAGCCAAGATCATAAATGCATATGTGTACGGGCACCTGGTTTATTCATTTATTCTGCATGGTTAACACGGAGACCATTCTGTTGGGAGGTATCAATTTCTGGCCCTTGACAAAAAAAAATAGAATAAAAGTAACTAGCTAATTAGAATTGTCGTACCCAGTTAATATCTACGCTTCGCTAATGAGTGTTTCGACACTAGAGTTAATTGTTGCCATGCGCTCGCGGTCTTTTTGTCCAGAAGAGGATGTAATGAACACTGCGCATGCGTCACACGCGTGACATCCAGAATGCATTGAGCAGTGTCGCAGTATCTGTCGCTTTATCAAGTGTAGCTCAAAAATTTGCAGCGAAGTAGGTAATCAGCTGATCAGGCGCCACACATTTTTACACAAATTAAATTACTATTATGCTTTAAAAAAAAATACCTTAACACGTAAAAACTTAATTACATTTATCGCAGAAATCATCAAACGAGCTCGAAATGGCAACGCACAGTGGTTACGCCTCGGTACATTTGAAGGAAAAAATTATTCACTTGCAAATGGCGACATTTTCATTACCCTTTTATTTTACGAGCGAGGCTCCTCGATAACCATCAGTTCACACAATTAAAGTTAAAATGATTGCTATTTAAACACCATACTTTCAATAACACGACGGGGAAATGTTGTCTTTCCATATCTTCATTATTATATCTTTGTCGTTGACTTTAATTATATTTTCTTGATTGAAAAGAAATGACAGTGCTTTGCGTTTGATTTATTTCGCGTTTGATGGGTGGTAGGACGAAGTTGTGAGTGCCTTTTGAGCTTATGAATAGGGGAAATGGCACGCGATTTTGCATGTAGAGCTTTTTGCGACACGGGACTATTGTAGTTAAGATTGAATAACAACCAATCACTTACAGGCAGGTGAATGGAGTAGGCTTAATTTAGCACACTTTTTGATATTTTTATTTATTCATTGATTACTACTTACACTTATGTAAAATCTTCGGAGGGGCAATTCTCGTTATTTTAAGAACGTTCAGTCTGATCTGTCTCGATCTGTCAAAAATAGTTCTGTTTTCCCCACATTTTTAAACAAGTTTTTGACATCGATTGTCGATGAGATGAGATTGCGACTAGATTTTGAACGTTTTTAATTACGGGAATTGGCCTTCTGGTCTCAAATGGATTTGTTCCACGTGTTTCCCGTAACTGTCTGGCTACCGGCTAGTAAAGCCATTAGATGATCAAATGAAGACACAATGCAACTTACAAACAATGTCCTGAACCAGTCAATATTTACGAACCACTGTAAATTCAGCGAAACACAGGGATTCGCGTGAACAACGCGCCATCAAAGTTAACTTGATCATTCACTATGGCGCGATCATATGGGCGATGTTACTCGTCTAAGATTTCGCGAAATTATTTCTATTTCAGTCTGTCTGTGACTGTTTTGATAGCATTTAACTGAACGTAGCTTTTAGCCGCGTTGCAAATAAACGGCGCGAGCGCAGCGGCCCCCTACAGACTGACGGCGCATAGAGTTATGAAGTGAAAATATGTAGACAAAAATATTTAAATATTTTAAAGATATTTGTTTAAATAATTTTGTTACTAGGCATAATTCGACAATACTGTGGCCGATAAGTGTTTTGATAAAAGAGAATTTTTTTTGTGATTTTTCAGTCATATAATACACTGTAAAAGCGACTTAAAAGTCGAAAAAATACATTTCAAAATCAATGCTTATGTAAAATAATTTATTTTCTAACACGACTACTATATTAAACCACAAGCATTTAACGACCCATCAACACCCAATTACAAGAAAAAAATCGTTGTAAAATATTCGTGAGTGTTATGTCTACGGCGTCGCAGCGCTACTCGTGCGCAGATCAAAGCGGCCACGCGACGGGATGCGCAGACGACGTCTCGACGCATCCCGCCCCCGCCACCCGCGCCGCACCCTCACCCCCTTTGTGGCCGTGGCGCCTGCAGAGGATATTTGCATGCACCGCGCAACATTGAATAGCATTAACATTGTCAATGATTGACTTCGTAATGTGGGAGTATCGATGAGTAATTTATGGGTTAATATTGGATGCAAATTCATTTTTAATGAGTGTGTCTGTAATCTGTATTTATATTTATAAACTTATTGAGGTACAAGCTTGCATATTTGAGTATGGAATCGAAGGAAAGGAGAATGTTAATGTAGGGTTATAAATACCTCGTTGTCTCCTTCTTATGTCCAGTGTAATTAAACTTGTCTGTGGCCTGACTGTCCGTATCCGTCTTCCGCTTTAACATTTTCTAATTTTCCATGTCTTCAATAAACTCAGAAGAACATAGTTCTATAATGAATAGACTTTGAACGACCTTTGCCAACGCATCTTTGCTTGGCGACAGGCTAAGAATACATCGGTATTTGACACTAATTATAGAAGCACTTGCATATTATAGTCATTTATATTTCCTTCATTCTCTTGGCGCATTAACTAAGTTTATGGAATAGATCGTGCGCGATTCTGAAGAACGTGAAACCCAACAGTTTGTTAGCTTCATTAGTGAAAAAGCGATAGGTAGGTACCTATTTTGAAAACAATAGACACTTTCGTGGATTTGCTGAGCCTAGCAACAGTAGGAAAAAAGCAGAATCATAGCAAATTAGACAGAATTTATGGCTTACTGCTGCGGCAAAAACGGAGAGTAAGAAACAAAAACAGCCTACGCAATAGTGCTTCACCATAACTTACTATAATCCTCCGCTTGGTATTCTAATATTAATATGTGACCAAACAAGACTGGAGCAAGTTTTTATGCTACATAATTTGATGTGTTTTCACCAGTTTCCCTTCATTTTCCGTTCCTTGACCTCTAGGCAGACTCAAGGTCAACTTTAATCAAAGGGGTTGGCATAGTTAGATGCTGGGTCTACGTAAGGGCACAGTACTATAATTTTTCCGATATTCATAAGTATACTTTTTCCATGATCATTTCCACAAATTACAATTAAAAGGTCGTTATAGCGTCAAATAGTTTGTATTATGATTAACTCTATTGATACTTTACATATGATTGGATTCCTTCGATTCGCCCTTCACAAGTCCCTGTTTATTTCAGTTACAAAAGAGTTCAAAGACCGTGCTGATAATTTTGGACGTCAAAGAATGACTAACATGTTTCTTTATATTTGCATATCACTTGGATAGAAAGGTTTTTTTGTTAGTTTTGTTACAATCTTAGGGTATATTTAGAAAGTCCTAGTCATCTCTATTAATAAATAGAAATATGTCTGTCTGTAGCTAAGTTAACACCAGAAATGCACCTCTTCTTCTTCCTCTGTCCATTTCCACTCATAACTGTTAATTTGTCTTATTTCATTGAAAGATCTTTTAAACAAGTATTAACTGGAAAAAACTCTTCCGATTGCTCCTGTCTGCCCACATAAATATTCGATTCTTCCTGAATGTCTTGTCTAAAAAGTAATCAATCAATTTGACTGACTTGTCGACAATCGAACAAATAAGTTGGCACTCGTACAAAAACATTATTATCATCCTCTATTCATATTTTCGTTACGCAATCTAAGTTTTTCTCAAAGGATTTCCAAAGAAGTACACAAGTTTTCCGTAAATTAGTTTTTGTTCACAGTTAGCTAAACCAATATTGGTCAGTTAGCGTTCATTGAACTCAACCTTGTAACATACATTTTCCCGTACTCCGCTACAACGAACTATCCTCGGGGGATTTTATCATAAAATTTACGGTTGACAGGTGGATCAGTGATCGCATTGTGATATAATCGCTGTGGTCTATGACCTCAGACTGCCCCTTCACAATTTTTTACAACAATGATCTATGGGATATAATAAAAGTATTTGCACTTATTTTGATACGTCCCCTGGAAGCCGACGCCCACATATGTAGTTGGGCAAAGGCTAAGTAAATTAATTAATTTTGGTACGTCCGTAAAAACTACAACGAAATCTTTTCAAATAAAATATAGGAAGCATAGTTTTAGGACACAAATTCAAGCTTAAAAGCAAAATCTTAAAATTAGAAAAATATCATGCAAAAGCGGGGCAGGCACCTAGATCCAAAGTTGCTAATAAATTAGAATGTTAATCTTTTGTTCACAATAGTGCGAAATATTAGTTTGACACAAAGGCTGAGGTATGAGATGCTTCACCTACGCGACGTGAACTTGCAGACTGGATGCCGCAAGGCAGGTGAGGTAGCGGGTAAAGAACAGAATAAATCACTAAAGTGAAATGTAAAAGAAATTCTTAAACGTCCAATTGAAGAGAATTTGAAAGAAATAAGAAGAAAAAATATTGTAACAACTGAACTTTAGTAGGGAGTTACAATACTTTTTTCTTTAAAAAGATTATTCTGTTTCCTTCCAATGGGACCAAATTTTGCAATTAGTTTGATGCAATCTTTGTAGGTGGCTTGAAATATTGTAATAAACAATTTTTCTGAAAAGTCAAAGAAAGAAACAAGTTAAAGAAATTCATAGTAAAATATTTTTTCCACAACTTGCTTTAAATTAGACCACTGGGTAAAAGTTATTTCGGAGCAGACGTACAAAAGAAGGTTACGTGCGTTTTTTTTAAGGAAATTTTGTATAAACCAAAATAAACGTAGGCGTCCTAATCACTTAGCCGGTTATTTCTTATTCTAACACTGCTAATCATAGCAAAGTCTAGTCATTCTCTATGGTCTCTGAAAATAACCTCCATTATTCGAAATTCGAACAATTAGATTTATAGTCTATTCTTTTTTTTTCAAATATAAAACAAGTTTCAAATTGTTCTTTTTTATAAAATAATCTACTAACGACAAATGTTTTTCGTGTAATTTTGTTACGGACGTAAATCGGCGTGGAGTTGCGGTGACATACACAAAGCTTACACTATCGTTTATGGAATACAAATTATCAATAATTGTTGGTACAGTTAGGTACGTTCGCCTACACGCTATGTCGACTGGTCATATCAAATGTGTGCTATTGAATATCAAATCGCATTTAGATAATATAATTCATTGGTTTCGACGTCTCAGTTGGCAGAACCTTCTGTCTGCGCGTTATCTTTGTGGACTAGTAAGAAAATATAAGTACTATCTCTTTTTGTGATATAATCTGTTGTAATATATGGGTTTTTGAGACTAGACAGACGAACGCCGAAAGCCAAAATGTATTGAATTTTTGAAGCCTAACTTTGAACAAATTAACCAATCGCATTAGATTACATTAATTATCTCACTATCGACAACAAACCTACAGATACATTTGTCCTCTCCTGGATTTTTTTCTGATAATCCAATATGCAACCTAATTTAGAAAGCCATAACAAAATGACGCCAAATTCCTTTAATCCAGTTATCCAAATACTTACCGTAAGTTTGAAAAGCCCATCCCTTCCAGAAACTAATTAACATTGACACTTACAAGTAACACGAAGACAGCTGACACCTCAGGATACGCATGCTTTCACAGATAAACTAACAATAATGGTACCTAATTGTTTTAACAAATTGCCAACATTAAATTAATATTTACAACCTTTTTAAAAAAAAAGTGTTTTTACGCTTTTTACGACGCAAACATGATACGAATCGAAACTTTTCCCTATAAAACTTGACCCACATCATTTACAAACATTATTATTATAACAAAGCGCATTGCTTCAAATAACAGGATCAGATAAACCGCTACACATTGTAATGTTGGGGAAAAAACACCGCAGCTTCTAGACGACATCTCGAAAACTAGGCGCGACATCTGGCGGCCCCCGCGAAATATACACATGTCTTTTTGTCCAGATGACTTAGCATGCAACACACTGTGCATTCTTGCGCTTATTTTAACGAAAATAAAGTCTAAATTAGAATGACAATTTTGGATTTAAAAATATGTTAATATAAATAAATATTGGGCTTTACTGGTGGGTAATAAAGTTGGTTTTGGTGTATCGGTAGTTTTTTTACGATTTTTTTTCGGAAGTAGTATAATTCATATGGTAAGGAGCGTGTCGGGTTTCGCGGCAGATGCGCGCAAGTTTTAATTTCTGCGCACGCGTCTCTCTGCTGGTGACGACACAATTTTAACCTCCGTTTAGTTTTCCAGTTGTTGGGATTTTTTTCTAAGAAACCCTTGACTTATACTAATAAGTTGTTGTCTGTCAAAATGTGTGCTCTGTCCTACTTGTTTGTTTACACATCTTGAAGTTTTCGCTGTAAGACAAAGTTTCAAGTTCACATCCACTTGCTTTTTATAACTTAACATGTGGATGAAAATATATTTCCAAACTATGAGTTTATAAATATATTGTGTTACAATTACAAAATCTGGTTTTCTTTTTTTAAATGACGTTGAAATCATAAACTAAGTCGACCTCGACGACCTTCAAGACTTGATCAACTTAATCATAATTATGTAATTAATAAAAAGGGCCATTACTGTTGAGTGTAGATAATGAAATAGACCATTGAAAATGAAAAAAATAATTTTGAAAGCAAAGAACTTTCGTAAGCCTGGTAAGACAGGAGGTACCGTTACTGCTTCCGCGCAAATACACCAAACATGATGGCGCAAGGACCAATCACTTGAACCGTTACCGTAAACATTTTGTGTACTTTACTTGAGTACCTCAGGGCCACTCTTACAACAAGTCCAGCCGGACCAACTACCACACAATCTGCCGCTAGCTGGCACTTTCCCCGACACATGCAAATCGCATGAACTTGTCCGCACGTGCGCTATACCTGCGCGCGCGCCGATCTGCACAAAAACTCCCCTCAGCTGCGCGCACAGCTGCCGCTAACTGCGCAGCCACCAGCTGGACCAGACATGTGACGCGTATTTATAGATCATAGATGTGGAGGCTTGAGATGCAGACTTGGATCAAGAAGTGGTTCTGGATGCTAGACTATTATTTGGACTATTTTGAGTAAATTTTATAGCAAAGGTCATAGCTATGATGACAGTTACTTTATGTTTGACATGAGGCTTGAGCTAGAAATGAAACGTGTGCCGCATTTCCTAGATGTGCAGGACGCTTGAGATGAAGGACTGGATCATGGGTGGTTTTGGGATGCTAGACTATGTTGGAAGTGGACTTTTTTGTATATGGATGAAAGCATTGTTGTTTGAGATTGGAGCTGTGTATTTCATGAGAATGTAACGTGTGTCGAATTAATAGATCGCTCTGACTTAAATTTTCTAACTCGCAATGCCAGAAAGCAAAGACTGCAATGATTTTAGGACGCATAGATTTCATAGATTCTGCAGCTAATATATTGCACTATGAGTGTTATAATTTTCAGGGATTCTAGGTAAAGATAACGAAATGGCAGTGTGATCTTTAGATTGATTAAGTATAAAAATGCCTCAGTAAGGAACAGGCTATGATGGACAATCAATGTTTTGAAAAGACTCAAAACCACTTAAAAAGCCTCATTTTAAATTCGCAACAATTTCTCAAGAGCGTGTTTCGATTCCTTCCTCATTCGCGTGCTGACACGAACCCTATCTCTTCATGTTACGTAAAGGTTATTTATTATAATGAATAATTCAGTATAAACACGGAAAAAGATGAATTGGCCCGATCTTCCCCGAGGAGGCTGCTTATCGACATGATTACCGCCAAACACGATATCTTCTGATTAGTTTGGAAATTCGCAACAATTTGCCCGTTTGGATGCTTAGAATTTGATAATCATCGTGATTTTGAATAATCATTTAGATTATTCGAATTTTCGTCACGATAGGTTCGAGTTCGGATAGGTATTATAATTGGAATGTGAAAATCTTGTTTTTGTTTTAAAATGAGTATCAAAACAAACCTTGAGATGATGCCTAAGTAGGGTATAGAGGTACCTACTTAGTATTTTTTCCTCCTGTGTTATACGGGTTATATTTGCCTGTTGGGTTTTTAAAGACGTAAAATATTGCACAATATTTTCCTATCCTTTTAGAAGGAATAACCAAAAGCATAAAAGTTAATGTTGGTTCTTATTTATTTTAGACGATCCTATTCTTTGCTATTAACCTTGAAAGTGCATCAGACGTGTTTAGTTTCATCGCATCGCATTAATTTAACAAGTTAAATGCAAAAAGATGATGTCTCGCGTGTTAGTAACCACCGCAGGTGAGCCGCCATTACTATACCGTGCAATTACACTCGGACGCGTATCCGAAAGCACGCGCGCATTCTATTTTTGAAATTTGAACTTTTCGCTCCATAATCATAGCTTGATTTTTGTTTATTTTTTTAACATTATTTTCGCGGCATCGATAATGATATGAGAAAAAAAATAACTCGTAAATTCGCTGGCTGTATAATTCTTCTTTTGTTCATCTCGATTAAAAACATGAAATGCCAAAGATGCAAAAAACACAGTAAAACACGAATTGTACTGTTTATGTTATTTCAAGTTTGTTTCTGGTTTCTACCGAAGTTGTGAAACAACATACTTTAGTAAATTGTGCACTTTTATTTTGACGAATATTTTTCCCGATATTTTTAAATACCTATCGAGTTTTGTCTGAAAATTAAAGAAGCCCGTAGGTATGTACCTACCGCAAGTACATAAAAACCGGCCAAATGGGAGTCGGACTCGCCCATGAAGGGTTCCGTTACGTTACGATTTATGACGTATTAAAAAAAAACTACTCACTAGATCTCGTTCAAACCAATTTTCGAAGTGTGTGGAAGTTCCAGTGGAAGTTCATATGGTAATGTACATGATATATTTTTTTTAGTTTTATCATTCTCTTATTTTAGAAGTTACAGGGGGGGGACACACATTTTACCACTTTGGAAGTGTCTCTCGCGCAAACTATTCAGTTTAGAAAAAAATGATATTAGAAACCTCAATATCATTTTTGAAGACCTATCCATAGATACCCCACACGTAAGGGTTTGAAGAAAAAAAAATTTTGAGTTTCAGTTCTAAGTATGGGGAGCCCCAAAATTTATTGTTTTTTTTTCTATTTTTGTGTGAAAATCTTAATGCGGTTTACAGAATACATCTACTTACCAAGTTTCAACAGTATAGCTCTTATAGTTTCGGAAAAAAGCGGCTGTGACATACGGACGGACAGACAGACAGACAGACAGACAGACATGACGAATCCATAAGGGTTCCGTTGCCATTTGGCTACGGAACCCTAAAAACGCTACAAACCACCTAAGCCGTCAAAGTAGGTGGCGCACTGTAATTTGAAGAACGTAGGTACAAATATTTAAACCACTTTTCATACATTCGCATTGCACTAAAGATTTTTATTTTTATATTTACAAAAAAGAAAGCCCAATCATTCTAAATACGCTAAACGAAAATAATGGGAACCACAACGCCACTACTTAGATCAAATTAAGCGTGGTAGTTCTTATAATTTCCTAACCGCACTTAGGGGTCGCGATTTCTGAACTAAAAAATAATATTTAAGGAGTCAATGCCCCCGCAACGCCATCTGGCGTGCGCTCGCGCCGAATAAGGGTTGCTATGCACTGGACTGTAACACACATGAACAGTGTTGAATTTTATATGATGCTCGATATTTGAACAGGTACTTAAACTACGTCACCTGTTGATATGCCAGCTGAAGTTTATCGCGGCAAAAAAAACATTGAAATCTAGACCTAATGTAAGTACTATTACTGATGTAGGGACAGCTACGTGTGTACCGATCGACTTATTCTGAGAATACCAAACCCAAAACAATTTAGAATAATTCTAGAAATATTTTGTAAGTACATATTTACAGCTTACTGTACACCTCTGCCTAACCCTTCGGGGAATTCAGACGTGATGTTATATGTGTATCGAAGTAATTGCTTAAACCCTCTGCTCAGCTACAGGTGTCATAAGTCTGTAAGAAAATGTTTGCCACTAAGACTACGATAGATAACCAACATTCAACAACCAAACATTCGCAGCTATCTGGTGCACGAGAACCATTACGTCTTGAAACCACTTTTTACAAAATACACCCCTTAATTGCTATACAAACTTAACTGTACGTTTCTTTAACATTTCTCAATTAACTTTGAGCTTTAAGACCCAAAACATAAGCACGATTTATAGTTAAAAATATTAACTCGTAAAAATAAAGGGGTGGTAAAAACACACAATATTTTCTTTATTGCGAAGACTTAAAGTTGAAAGTAAATTGAATAATTTGGACAATAATATAGTATAGTGTTTTTACAGGGAGATTATAAATGATAATTACTAACATTAAATGAACGTTTAGTTAGCATTAATTAGTGATCTCTATCGCTTGATAGTTCGATATCCTTATATGGGGTGAATCGAGGTTCAAGTTCATAGGGATTCAATGTTTGTTTACTCAAGGAAGTAATGTAAACCATCTTGGTGGGGTAGCAAGGCAAATTTTACACCACAATACCTTAAGGATTTACATAAAAGCTTAAAGATTAGCTAAGTTAGTTTTATTTAGCAATCGAAGCATTAAATAATGCCGAACTTGTGCTTATGACGAGACCATAAACTATGTTCAGCATCTGTAGATAAATGCAGGGAGCATTTATCTACCAGGTACGTAAGTACGTACCTGGATACCTATGCTGCGATAAAAGTAAAGCTATGGGAGTGTTAGTTGAAACTACGTTCATTTGAAACATTCAAACAGAATCAACCTGGGAAATCACTTAAACTTTTGTCGTATGCAACTTAGCACATAGATCGCGATGAACAATATCATAGAGCCTTCAATATATTTTCCATTCCTGTTCAATCGAAGAACATTCAATGTCAAGCGGCTGTATCATTGTGTTCTACTCTAATGATCGCAATAATTCTATGGAATTGTCTTTACCTCGACATTGCGTTGTTTACCTTCGATAAATACCTTTGGCTTTGACCTTATTACCTTCAGTACCTCTATACCTACCAACTACGTAGAATCTTCTATTGAAATTGCTCCTATGCCTACATTTTCTTGCTCTTACAGTAACGTTTATGGATAACTTGAAAATTACCTTTCCAGATCAGCCTAATTCATTTGAAATGTAAATGGATGCCGTTGTAACCTCTGTGAAAATATAAATCGTGTTCATATAGAGGGCAAAGCAGACAACACTGCCTATTGCAAAATGTCTACATGTATCTAATGTAATTTATATGGTGTACATGAATAAAGAGTAGGTATTCTATTCTATTAATTTTATATCCGTGTCTGTAACCTAACTAGAAGTTAAGTAAAATTTTAACTTAGCCTATGGACTCCTGTCTGGAATCAAAGTGTTCTATTTTGTTCTAAAGCAAACTACCCGACAGTTTAATAACGTCCACAAACAGTAACATTGTATCTGCAAATCGGATTCGTTCCCACATTGTTTCCCAATTTCCAATAGCTTTTTGTTCGGCAGTCTCGTATGAAAAATGCTGAATTTTCCGGTACGTACGATACGATGTCCCCCTGTCGCCGAGCGGTCGGCAGTAAGCACGGCATGTCGCGTGAGTGACGCCGGCCATTTGTCAACCCGCTCGATTTAATCTCACGGCGGATTTGGCCGACGTATTGTTGGAGAATAGTGTATTGGCACGAATTGGCGCATGAAAAGTGGAAATGGAAAATGTGTCTATGACATGATTGTTCAGTGATTTTTCTTGTTTGTATAGGTATTTTTTTCGACATAAGTATTCTCAATTTAGTCAAATTTTTAGCTCGAAGTTAGATTTCGACCTAAAATTTACGCTTACATTCACGGAATAGTCATGCTTTTGATGAAAAGCATGACTATTCCGTGAATGTTCCATTTTATTAATATTTTCCACAAACAAATAGCGTGTGACCAAGACTATTACAAATACAAAAATTTCAATACATTTCTACAAACACTTTGTGTTTAATTAAGTTTTTGCGAACTAAATGCCAGTAAGCATTAGCATGGCATGCTCTACCACAGTTAAAGTGAAGCACGTGTAAATTAAGTATGTTGCAGAAATTACTATATTCACAGATTTTTTACTTATTTATTGCTTAATTACACACACAAAATTATAAAATGGATAAATACCACCGTCACCACCGTTATGCTGACGGAAATAAGAACATAAAAACCCAACTACCACACGCCAATATTCACCAACCCCACTATAAAGATTGTAGCCATCAAAAAATCTGACTAGGTGAATCATAAATCCCTATGAGGTATACTCCCATAAGTTGTATAAACCATAGCCCCCTCGTCATATCCTCACGCGACCAGGAGTTAGTTCCATTAAACGGTGGAATTTGGAGATCACAATCTTGGCCCTGGTTTTAGTACGCGCTGTGAAAAATATTGCCGCCCCAAGTTAAATGTGCGTGCCACAAATAAGTTGTTTAATTTTCAGGTTTTTATGGTAATTTTCTTAAAGAATGTTTATATTCAAAATTTTAAGTGAAGTGTGTAATGATAATGGGACTGTCGTAAAGCGTATTTTTCTCGCCAGCGGTACATACTAACAACGGTACATACTGACAGATGTATTGAAAACCTTATCAAACAAATTATTTATAAGGACCCATCCAATGCATCGACTGGTTTTAGCATACAGATACCGACACTTAGGCACTTTATTCTCATTCCTGTGTCAATTATTATAAAACCTGGAACCGGTGCCCAAGACAGCTGCTTAGACACACTAACCCACATACCCTTACAGGAATAAGTAATAATCAACAAAGTGTCTTAACGAAGTCTTTGAAGTAACTGATCCTCAGATAGCAGCATGTTTGCGTCTTCGATATTCCGATTGCGTTATTTTGATTGAATCCTTATTGCCACTTGTCTTTTTTCACCGTTATAAGTGAACGTTAAAATACAACTTTTTTTAGTCGTTTCAAGTGTAGGTAATATTACTGGAAGTTTACAACCTCTTCTACTATATCTTATGGGGAGCATAACAATTTGAATTTCAAGTACTTGAACGTGACATAATAGTTCCACATAAATATTCACCACCCACAGCGTCCAATAACAGCCATTATTCACTCGAATTAGCCTCTTACTGACCCCAGCCGTCCCACAGTGACCCACTCGACGCCCAAATACCACTCGAAAACTACCAAATCGGCAAACACTTACAAACACCGGAAAAACATCATAGACATTATTTGTGTTCGCTAGTTTGCGGAAGTTAAAGATGTGATGGTTTTTCTGCGATCTACGCCCCTCGCCACGTGGCAAAAGATGCTGAATATCTTCTAAAAGCGGGCCTAGTATAGACCCTTATGGCACACCTGCCTTTAAATACGAACTTATCAACACTTTGTTCACGCGACAATGATCTTTAGCCCTCTCTGATAAGTATAAGTTGAACTGCTTTTTAAAATGGTAAGTGACAAGCGTATATTTGGCAGGAAGAGGGTGTACATTGAATTATATTTAGTCGTAATCTCCCTACGGTTATGATTGAACAAACGATACGTCCACAAGGTGTGCAAGACACGCTCTGCTTTGATAATATTTTAATTACGAACTTCTTATTTACGTACAATTAATATTAGGTACAAAACAGATTTTTTTTATCGGTGAAAGTATACAATTTGGTGGGAGCTATTTGTTCTGAATTATGAGCCAAACCGTGTTATTTGGGGCAATATTTTTATTGATATTACGGTGTTTTTAGGTTTCGATGAGATCTTAACACGCGAAAACACGACTTCGGATTTATCGCTACCCTAAGTTTATGAATCAGCTTTGCACCTTCGTATTTTCGGAGGCCATTGTCCGTATGCTACCTTTTTTTTCTGTATCACTGTCTGTCATATACCACTAGATATGCATTAAATGCCGACACGTGTACAACCTTTATTCATTTAACATTTTCAATCACTATTATTACCGTTACCTGCATCTGTATCAGACAACTTCGCTACATCTTCACTAACACATATTCCTCTACCAACAAGATTCAAATTCCTATATTGTGTTAGCTTATCGTCTTTAACTTTTATTTGTAATCGAGTTACACAGTTGCCGTTTCCCTTTCTGCCGATTTTTGCACCTTTCGTCAATTTATATCGGAAACCAATTTTATTGATCCACCATCTGTTGCGAGGTGGGCGACCTTTTCAAAAGACCCTATACAATTTATATCTAATGTGTTTTTTTCTTTTCAGGTAAGTGTTTGCAAGTTTGAACAAAAAATGGTGGCATTTGGCGCAGCACGTAAGTAGTGCGGTATTGTTGTGGATGAGCTGAATTTGTAGAATATTTGGTGAGAATTATATGGCGACCGTGATACATCTTTTACGAATACTTAAGTTTCATACGTAAGATTGCTCATCATCTTCCCGAGACTCGTCTTGGGTAGTTTTACTTTATTCACTTTAGCAGCTTAAAGATATGTATTGGATTAGGCTTGTATTCAACGTTATACCTCTGTTTTCCAATAAGAATGTCTTCTGAGGTCCATCAACTACTTATTAGGGCAACTATTCAATTTACTTCATTATGGCAAGACTTGGCTACCAACATCAAAATCTCTCTCCATCTTTCAACATCATTACCGCCAGACGTTATTTCAATCAAAGCCGAAATGTTGAATATAATCAATTACCGGCATCACGTCGGTGCCTGCCCGACCGCGGAGGGGACAGGTGTGAGGGTACTGTGGATGGTCGTGGATGGTGCAATCACGGGGATGAACTCAACTGTGAAATGACAGGGGTGGACGAAGGGCAAGGAACTGCAGTGATTGGACTAAAGTACATGCGATAGCTGCTGATGGTTCTATAACTAGAGAAATATAAACGGACGGTAACGAATCAATCCCCAAAACGCAATGTCCTTTTCATGCAGAGTTTGACTAAGATAGTGTACTAGTAATAGAGTTTTGTTAACAATATTGAACAATTACGCCAAATACCTGTTTACGAATTTGATTAGCAATCACTTAACATACAAAACTGGGTCAATGTACTTTAATTTGGTGACATCCTTGATTATGTCTATAAAATTCAATAGAATATCACAAAATGATTAACTTCTGTCAGTAAGGTGGGTCCTCTCGTGTGTTCTTAATTGCTACGAAATAAATAATAACGACGCAATTTACATAGGTATAACCTATGTGAATTACGTCTATTTTCTCTCTATGCCTAATTGCGTATTATTTATTTTAAAGCTGTCTTTTAAATAAAATTGGCTTAAAATATTGGAATCAAATATATGTTCATCCTTCCAACGCATAAAGCACGTAACTGTAACATAAGACTTACCTACTAAGTGGCACACGATCGGCCAGGTGGTGTGGTCACTTGATAAATGAAACAATAAAAATAAATGACATTTCCTGTCCGTTTGTCTATGATTGCGTGCCGCTAAAGGCGTTGAAACACCATGAAATTAACCTTCGTTTTCAAGGAAATATAAATAATTTGCTCACTTAGAATTTTAGTGCGCATTGCTCACATTTTCAGACAACTATTTTGTCAGGCATTTGTATTTTCTATGAAATGTGACATCTGTTCCAGTTAATTTGAAAACTGACATAAATAGTTGTGTTCAGCTTGATTTAAGGGTGTAATCGTAGTAATGTATCCTGCAGTTCTTTCTTGAGTAATTGCTTGCAGTCATTTTATGACTTTCAATTGTCTGGATTCCATACCAGTGTAAGCTGCAGCCTACAGGTGATTGGAAGATATGAGAGTGATTGCTAAACTATACAAAATGATGATGGGAATAAATATATGGAACCTGGTACTCGCTCCAACAGCTGGTGATGGTGCTGATATAACTAAGTCAACTACAGTAATAGCAGGTTGTATGTAGATATGTATGTAGGTAGGTGCGCCAGCCGGCGTTATGAAGTTTAACGTCTCTGAGTAGGAATGACTTATTTCAATATGCGTAAAAGAAAAAAGGAATCTAAGTAGTGTCAATCTCTTTTAAACATTAGCCATGTGAGAAGAAGTCAATATTAAAATTTTATTGTACTTTTGGTACCATACGACCAACATGTTCCAATGCGCAGACTAAGGTCAAGCACACATAAACCAACCTATAATAAGGTAATAATAAAAGCTCCGACGTTTATCTCAAACAAAATATATGAGTGGACATAATTTGGGGGGAATTTGGTGAAACGCGAAGGTCGACTAGTCTGGCAGTAATTACTTGTGGCCTAGGCTGTAGGCTAGGCACGCCATCGCGCCACGCCTAGCGAAAATTAGATGGAAACAAATTAGGAATAGTACACATTTGAGATTTTGTGCCGGAAGAAAATATTTTTGACGTGACTTTTTTTTATTAAATTACTTATTGTTTTTGTAGTCATCCTACTTCCTACTAATATTATAAACGTGAAAGTTTGTATGGATGTATGGATGGATCGATGGATGTTTGTTACTCTTTCACGCAAAAACTACTGAACGGATTTGAATGAAATTTGGCACACAGGTAGTTTATGACTAGGATTAACATATAGGATACTTTTTATCACGATATTCCCTCGGAATCGAAACTTATGCCGGTGAAACCGCGGGGCGTAGCTAGTAGACACCGATTTAACTGACAGTAATCAGGTGACGATGAAATGAGTGATTAATTAATTAGTCACTTAAATCACACGATTGTTTTCTTTGACGCAACTAGTAAAGCCCAAAGGACCAGTGCTATGAATGATTTAAACATTGACCGTGTTCCCATTGTTGACCTAAGGTCCGAGGGATTCGAGCCATCCCGTACGTGACACTTCGGTGAGAATGTCCCTCCTTGGCGCTAAACACGGCCGGTGTACACGCTTCCTCAAACACGTCGCAGAACAAACATCTCATTGAGTGAACACGAATGAATGAACGGACAATGATTGATCACCTCTTTGCTTACACTTGAAATGTTCGATGTTGTGTTGTGTAAGAATATTGGTTGGGCCTGAAAGGAAACTTACATTGGGAAGAAGGCGTAATGTAGGGACGTTATTAGAGAGGTTTATATTTATAAAACCTAACTTATACATCAAAATCTACAATAAACTGTACCTATATTTTACGTTAAAGTCCTGCTACGTAATGGGCACAACAATTAGATATAATGCAACGACATGTCTAGTAATTTTAACACTTACATTAAAGAAAGATTTCTAAATTGTAATATAACATAATTTCATACTCATAATTACATAATCTCGCATCTACAATTAAAAAACACAGATATAAGTAACCCATAAAATCGTCGTCGTGTCCAGACGCACGATAAATAACTAATCAACGTAAATAATCATTAAAGAGTCGCACGACTTGTCGTAAGTCTGTTCGGTGCCTTAGACGTGTCACGCGGCTTATTTTTATGATCCTCACTTATTTCGTGTTATATTAAAAGCCTAGTCTGTAATGGCGGTTCACCTTAATTTATTAAAATGTCTGGAAGAGTCTATCTATTTTTTTATCATGAGGCTTTGTCTCATCGTGTATTGTGTGACAATTCTGTGTACCCACCTGTACGTCTAAGGTACAATTAAATGATAAACTGATAGGAATTCAACTTGTGTATTGATAGTTCAAGTACAGCATCCAAAACTATGATAAATTATCAACTCGCGGCGAAAGAGTCCTTTTGATATTAGCCCAAACGAATGCTATGCGCCTACTGATCGCTAACGCAAATTACGTATGTTTTGTTCATTCGCGGCGCGTCGATTGCTCGTACTCTACTGGCGAATGAAAGCAATATATAACAACTATAAAGGTGTTGTATGATGCGCTGGTAAGGAGTCACCTCGAGCACAGTGCAGTCATTTGGGTTCCACATGAATTGAAGTACAGCGTCATGATGGAACGTGTTCAAATTCAAAACAAATTCTTCAGACACTTGTATATTTTAAATTATATGGAGTATACCCCAATACACACTATCAATAAAATTCACATACAAATTGACGTATTTACATGTACTAGGAGTGAACTCGCAAGGGTCCTTATTTATATTAAGCTACACATAAATTGTGATAGGCAAAATATGTTTTTGTATTCTATATAAATGTGTAGTACTATGTATCAAATGTTACTAGATTATTTAGTAGTTGTTCTGTGTTATTGTTATGTATGAGATTTATATAATTTAGGATGGGTAGTATGTTATAGAAGTTCCTTATTAGTTTAATTTAATATTGTAAGTATATAAATACCACACCATCGCATTAGGTTAATCCTGTTATGATAGTTGTAAAGTTAATTATAAATAAATAAATATTGTGATCACCAATTCGTTAAATCAAATGTATTTAAATAGTTACTGAAATCAACTTGTACAATCCATCATACCGTCATCTTTTAGTAAGGGTTAAATCACTGACTGCCACCGCGGTCACCGGTGTCTGCCAACAATAGATCTTCTTGTGTCAGTTGTCTGGCAGTCAACGTGTTGAGGGGGACAATCCACATGCAGCACCGGTTATCATTCTGTGATCTGCCGTCACACAGTAGTAATAGCTATTACATCTTGCTTCAGCTGGATGCACCTGTGTCTGTGCACACACTTGTGCACTATGATGTCTCCCGCATAGATGGCTAGTCCGTTGAGCTTGGCCGCCACGGCCAACATTCGTTCTGGAGGACTATTACATACTTTAGCTTAATACCAACCCACATTTGATAAAATTTATACCTATAGTTGTCAAACTCAAGCTCAAATTCAAAGCATTTTATTTTAATAAAACCATATAGATACAGACACTTTTAAACTGTCATAGGAGTCGGTCAGTCAAAAAGATGAAGCTAGTTGCCCAGTCCAAAGGTGTTTCGTTAAAATATGTCTGAAAACTAGGCACAATCACTAGCTATACTACTATCTTACTACGTATCGGTCTGGCATCGCGTGAGGTCTAGATTTGTGCCACACTATAAAACTGCCCGGTCAGCCGGGTGCTACAATAATTGCCTCCACTCCACGATCCACAATCTGTTGATGTAATCGAAGCAGTCGACTATTATTGCCTTTCAGCCTTCACTGAAGTGTGTGCTGAAAATTACCTTTCAAAAAGATTCATACACATAAATTGGTGCCTATTTCTTTGTAAGTAGTAGGCAGTTAGTAAAACTTCAATATATTATAGGTTCACTAAAGAGGAGGGGCTTAATGAAACTTCAGGTAAATGGATGAAAAGAGGTTTTAAAAAATCCAGGAGTCTACTTAGAATTTTTTGAATTCCATCTTGATTCTAATTTATATATAAGAAGGAAAACCTTTTTATCTTATAAAGATCATCTGAATCATTTTAAAAGGGTTTCTGGTTGGTCACATTTTTCATTAATTTCCTTTTTGGTTCGGACAGCTTTCTGTTTATTTTTAACCCCCGACGCAAAAACGACGGGGTGTTATAAGTTTGACGTGTCTGTGTGTGTGTGTGTGTGTGTGTGTGTGTGTGTGTGTGTGTATGTCTGTCTGTGGCATCGTAGCTCCCGAACGGATGAACCGATTTTAATTTTGTTTTTTTTGTTTGAAAGGTGAATTTGTCGGGAGTGTTCTTAGCTATGTTTGATGAAAATCGATCCAAGATGGCCGCCGCTACAAAATGGCGGATTACATATTTTTTCACAACTCCCTCAATATGGGTATCAAATGAAAGGGCTTGACTAGTAGAATACTATACACTATGATAAATTTCAAATCCAAGATGGCCGCCATCACAAAATGGCAAATTACATTTTTTTTTTCACAACTCCCTCTATATGGGTATCAAATGAAAGGGCTTGACTAGTAGAATACTATACACTATGACAAATTTCAAATCCAAGATGGCCACCACCACAAAATGGCGAATTACAAAAAACCTGATTAAATACCAAATTACCTCAATCTTAAAAAGCAAGAAAATAAAAGAAAAGAAATAATAAGGAGTCCCTACAAAAAGCATGAAATAAAAAAATTTAATTAAAAATTTAAAAAACCCCCGACTACGTGAAACCCTATAAAAAGGAAAAAATAACCTTGAAATTATGACCCTACGTAAGTACGTATGAAATTTTTTGATTAAATATTGTCCTGTCGGGGGACCGCTACTATTTTAAACTTTAACAGAACGTTAGGCTAATAACTAGAGGGGCCCCCCGACGGGACAACATTTAATCAAAAAATTTCATACGTACTTACGTAGGGTCATAATTTCAAGGTTATTTTTTCCTTTTTATAGGGTTTCACGTAGTCGGGGGTTTTTTAAATTTTTAATTTAATTTTTTACAACAAAACATCTCAATTCCGAAAATTTTCGTTATTGAAAAGTGTTGTACCCGCCGCTCGACCACAAGTTAGGGAGCACTCATCCAATATAAATATATCACGGGTCTTAAACTGCCAATATATAAGAATATTGTTAATTTATTATTATTGCCGATCATTTACGTCTTATTATCAAAACAAACACTCCGGACTCGGAGTTAGAATCGAAGATCTGACGACAAACTTAACTTTACAGTCGTCAAAACTAAAATCTCCGTCGAAAAGTTCAGAGCAGCAAGTTTTTGGGTGGCAAAATATAAGTTGGTTGGGTTGCTCTGAATGATTCACATACTAAATGGGTCAATTCATTATCTGTGTCCTGATCTGATAAAGGATCGTTATATATTTATTTCTTTTTTTATTTTGTATCGTGGACAGCACATTCCAAGCGCTCTTGATCGGATGTGTGAAGCGAGCACACTATGATTTAGATACGGCAAACTTTTTACTCTCTATGGTAGGATAGGATTTCAGATAAAGGTATGTTTAAGTCAGTGTCGGTTATCATTTGACATGCACTGCAAACGAGATCATTGCCCAAGTCATAATGTTCCTCTGATATTTAACAGCCTTCCTTTTCCTTTACGTTTTCCTTTACATTAAAACTGGAGATGACAAAACATTGAAAAAAAGTTGTTTTAACAACTACGATAGCAAAACAACTTGTCTTTTCCAAATCAACTGACCACCTACACGTAATCTCAAACACTGGACATCAACTAATAAATCTCATGCTAACTGCCTCATCCACATCTTCAGGGCTCCCCAGCGAGCCTGTTCCAGGAACACAATACATTGATTCTCGCTTAGCAGCGCACCGCACCGCGCCGCGCCGCACCGCATCGCACCGCACCGCGTCGCGCACTGTCCGCCGAAAACGATAAAAACACTCGTGAACCATCGCACCTATATGCTCAGGCGCCGACGGGACATCGACTAGAGATGCTGGATGTGGCTAAGGTGGTAAAGTGCGCTCTGAATTAGAAATAGAATAGGACTAAGTGCGTGCTCTCGTGAGCAACCGCTCGATAAGTTCTCGCCACGTTATTGAAAATGGAGATGGATATTTACTTAAGATACAATGACCCTTCCCATTCTTTAGTTGTGATCGTCAGCTGAGTATGGAAAACAAAAATAATATACAGGTAATCATTTATGTAACAGCTTTGAAAAGCAATTCTTAAAATAATAGTTCATAACTAAAACGGCTCAAATGTCCAACTTAATCCGTCGAACTGGAAACTAATCGTCGTAGAAACTAATCGTCGATGGGATGCTATAACCTCTAGTCGACCTCTCCTGTTCTCTGCTCTTTAATGATGTGATTTAGATTCACTTTGATTCATATTAATACTACGATGGAAATAATTCACCCAATTTTCGTCATGGCGAACTAGACCTACATCTTCGAAGATCTACCAAAAGGCCCATTCCACAGTTCTCACATCCGCGTTAGATTTCATAGGGCGCCAGGACCCTTATCTGTGACACGATTGGGTCGGTGGTCACCCAGATACCTCTCAGATATAACTGCCAGATATCGCTAAACGATCGAGATCGCCAGATATGGCGTTATCCTTAGGGCTCCGGCCATATTAATGATTTCATTAGGATGCCAATGTATACACGCAATCTAAGTGCTGTCGGATTGTTTGGGGTCTAGTCTCCTGAAATACGACGTGGGTTATGGATTCTTGGTACAAATATCCTTTCTTGATAGCCAAGGAAGGTTGGTGTGAAAGATACATTAAGGATTATTTTAATCAAGCAAATAGGAAGCAGAGTCCTTTCGTAGAACCGACGATGATTTCGACAACATTAGGAGTTAATACCACACTTATCTGTTCTGTTCGCCGGCAGTCAGTATACCTAGATATAGGCTATATATCTCAAAGTCATTGGTAACATTCGCACAATGAAATCAATTTCAAATCATTTTTATTTTACTTTCGAAATCTTGGAATCTTGAATAGACTATTCTGTAACTCTACTGACCTTACAGAATATCTTTATCCTTATAGTTTTTGTATCTACCACTTGATTCAATTAATCATTCAGCTGCCATCCCGTACTTAACCGCCGAAATACAATATGACATAAATTATTAAAAGAGAAAGAAGTGAGGCTCGTCTAAACAATGTACTTACAACACAAAATTACAATAGGTTCAATAATCGTCCATTGTTTGGACAGGATAAATCAAATCTATGGCGTATCTGTCTGCATTTCTATCGCCCCTCAATCAGAATTACAACTCATTACAATACTGAGCTTAGAATTTATAATTATAACGAGTGTCAGAGCTTATTGCGAGATCCAAGAGCTCTCTACAAAAACTAAAAGATTAAAACTGAAAATAACCCTACAAAAGTGTGAAGACTATCCTGCTGCATAAGTTGGAGGAGTAAAGAAATGGAATAGAAATAGACAAAGGCTATCCATGATCAATCAAACTAGATTCAACATAAGCAGCTCAAATCAGACGCGGACTATGAAAGTAATACTTACCTATGACGTCATCATCTTCTAGAGAGTTCATCAGGATCTATTCTGGCCACGAACCTTCTCTCCCTCTTCGTGCTGCTACGTCACATAGCAGCCGTTCGGCATGCGCCGCGCACGCTCGAGGACGTGCCCTGACGTGACGGCTGCGCCCGCGCATGGGCATTTGCATCGGTTTCCGCCACCAACAAACACACCGACACACGCACGGATTATAACAATATAGGATATGGAGCTATTAAACTTATGGGAATGGGAGTTGGAAGACTGTTGTGAACTTTGCCCTATTACCGGGATGAGTCATTCTCATTGCCCAGGAAGTGTTGAGTCGATGGGTGTTTTCTACACCCAAGGGGATGAAATTCGATTTTAGGATTCCGTACCCAAAATACACCAATGGAACCCTATTACTAAGGCTTCGCTGTCCGTTCGTCCGTCAGTCCGTCCATCCGTCTGTCTGTCACAGGGCTGTATCTTTTGAACTATAATAGGTGGACTTGAAATGTTCTGACTAAACTTCACCTCCTATTAACTTCTTATCCAACACCATTGACACATGAATAATTAAGTTATCATAGGTTGATCACATCCGATCTCCTCTGAATCATCCTCGCTAGATCCTGTGGGGAACAGGAAACCTCTCCACTTTACTGGCGACTACTAGTAGTATTATATAGGATGTTGTAATGGTCGCACAAGGTAATATAGATGGTTCGTCGTTTGCATATTGACGGAAAAAGATTAAAAAAAACTTCAAGAGGCTTTGGCCGAGATTCACAAATGCCACTTAGCATGTACTTTATTCCAGTCACTCTGTCGCACCACTATCAAACCACGAGTGCAAGATAGAGACGGGACATGACTAAGTCAAAGCACGCATGCTTAATAACGTTAATAGATCTCGGCCTTAGCAGAGAGTAACGTTGTCTTCCAACCACAGCACACCGTCTAAGATATTAGTTACTAAACACCGTCTAAACACCGTCTGCGTTCTGTAGCAAACCTTAGATATCCTACTAGTGTACGTAATACTTTCACGTAAGTACTAGGCTTATAACTACCTACCGCTTCACAGACGAGCTGAAGATTGCAGTGAAGGTCAGGCGCAAGGACGTTGCCAACTATCCTCTCTTCTAGTTACTATTCTTTCATTTGGTCTAGTCACTTTCAAGAATCGTTGAGGATGAACAACCTAGCACATAATTAGCAGGCAATCACACGATAGGACTTGTGTACGTCAGCGCTAGAGGTTTCGAAGAGATCCATACAAACCAATTTAAACGATGACACACAACACGATTTCCTAACAATGAAGTCATTTTAATTCCACTATGTTATACTTCAACAATATTCAGTGATAGATCACATGCACAATGGCTCATCACACCGAAAATCGTGGACAAAAAGAAGTACTATTTTTGAAAATAAAAATATTTCAATACCATAATGTAAGGTGCTTACAACACAATCGTACAAAAAACCAGTTAAATGGCGCTCAACAAATAAAATGAAGATATTCTAAAGTAACCCTTTGCCCGACAGCGCGTCATAATCCGCTTTATCAAGATTATCTTTAAAATATCTCCAAAGCAGAATGAACTTTACTTTCTTAGCATAAAGTTGGTGTTAGTTTGTTAATAGCATTGATATAAAATAAACAATCATCTAAATGCGCTCACAAAGTGGCCTCAGCAATTTTCTTCACAAATAAATGAGATCAGAGGTGTTAGCTTATTTGTATTTTTAGTTATTTTGATATAATAAATATTTCTTGAATATATTTTAATTTATTTTAGAAAAGTAAAGCAATCCAATTTGATTTTTTATTTACATTGATAAGTTCACTCGTAATAATTCGAACGCCCCAGTGCGTAACACTATTTTTTTGTGGACAAGAAACAATAACGCTTTTCGCTATCAACCGAGCTTTTTATTGACTTGTTTTACAACGAAAAAGCACTCCCGGCTTTGATAAAATGCAAGAGTGTATTTGTCAAATAATTGATAAGATTGCCACCACGTGCCGCCACCCCGCGTTCATTGTGATTAGATTAACAAATATTGGCTTCTCAATAATAAAGTGTAGGTTTTTTTGTGTCTGATAAGGGCAGGTGCTTGGGCTTCATAGTGTGGTTTTTGTATCTTTATCTTTTGCTACTTCCTTGGATTGGTAGCCGGAATATCATTAGTCTTGGTTTTTTGTGGTGGTAAAAAATAGATACAATATATGTAAAAGAATCTCCCACTAACAAATTTTGTGATAAATGGCTGTCTCATAGACGCTGTACAAAACATCTAAAGATGCAAAAATCATTGACGCTACTTAAGAACCATGTTGCGCTCGCAACAACTCAACGACAGCTAATTAACACCAGCAATCGCTATCAAACATTAACCGCGGCGCAGTAAAAGAGAAACTGCACAATTTCTCAGAAATCAATTCAAACGTAAGATATTTTTTATGACAACTTCCTTCCCACGTCCATTCGCAACAATACTTACAATTTCACCTAAACAAACAGACAGACATGATCTTACGAAGCCGTAGCAAATATTTAACGGTATATGAATTAGTAGGCTCGCTGGGCTCCCAGACGCCCCGGTGGGCCGAGCGTGCACAACCCAGCACAAAAACCTATTGTATTTTTACCTTATTATTGAATTTACACCTCGGCTGTGGGACAACAGTGCTGATTCTAACTGCCGTGTCCGAAATCGCGAAAAAAACCTTTGAAGAGATAATCGAAAACTGTCACAAGGAGTTTTATTGTCACCATCCGGTGTTTAGGAAATACATCAGTGTTTAAAAATGGTTTGGGTTGCTAACTGTGGATTCGGAAACACGGTTTTCAGTTATTTCACATGTCTTATAATATCAAGGTCTTATATATCATATTAAAACTAAAAAGTTGGTTTGTCTAAAGAAATAAAATCTCTACATTGTCCATTTTTTTGCTCGGACAATTAATTTTATAACCATACAGTACAATGGTCATTTATTGTCATTTTCCAACATGTCTACTCTAACGTTTAGCTCCACAATGGGCGAATCGTTCGTAAGTATAATATCATTATAACGCTTCACCTCAAACCTGACATAATTACATATAATGTTGCTTTCCTCCATTGTGATGCATCGACGGAATTTTATGCCCATTTCACTATAATGGCTGTCCCTAAGCCCCGTACAAACAAGCATGATGGATGCGTTGCGGCACTCACAAAAGAACCATTGACAGCATTCACGTACCCTACGTCCAATTATAACGAAAAAGTAAAGATTTTGTCCACCCGCGCCGATATCGACCCACTGTGTCACACAAAAAATATTAACAGAGCGCGCTGGTTTGTTTGCTAATGAAATATATCTGAGAAATATAAAGAATTATTTGATATACATATAAATACAAACATAATAAATTGAATTCTTTGCAGATGATTCTTGACTGAATAACTTAATAAATAATTCGACCATCGCTGACAGTGAAACAGCCCTTCTTTTTTAAGTGTTTTTATTGATAAATAAAGCACTGCTCTACCACTGTATATCGACAATACTTTTTGAATTTGAAAGATCATTGCGGTTAAAACTTATAACGACAAAGGTTTAATAAAACTAAAACTTTACTAATATTGACCTCGATATTAGAGAGTCATTCCTCCCCCAAATAAGATAAGGACAGCAGGATGATGGCTAGGATGACCAGCCTGGTTTACTGGAGCAGCATATGGCTGGAGGTGACGTCATGGGGCCTGCCCAGGTTCCTGGCGCAGGACCGCTGGTGCAGTTCGCAGCAGTAGGCGCGCGTAAACCTCTGGCCGCAGTGCCGGCATGCGAACAGAGCTGCGCGAGCGCTTTTTAAGTCGAGTGCGTGGCGACACACGCAACAATCCCTGAAAAAAGGACAAACTAAGTTAAAACTAAGCTTATGATACGAAAAATGCCACTTCTAGAACAGCCCCTATAGTAACTGCTTTAAGAAAATCACTGCACAGTCCATCGAAATGCTGCGACAACTTCATCGCAATTTTTCTCTAAATTAGAGTCCTTATCATAGTTGCAAACGAAAACAAAAAAAAAAAGCAAAATACAATTACCTTGTCCTTCCCGAAGTGTGTTGTTTAACGTGATTAGTGAGCTGCGACGGCTGCCCGAACGATGCGCCGCAGATGTTGCAGGTGTAGTGCGGCACACAGCGCCTGGTCGGCAGCAGCAGCGGCAACAGCGACAGATAAGACTGGTAGTTCAGGTTCGGCACGTACGATAATATCCGCTTCACCGTCTCCGTAGACACCCTCAGCAATGCCAACAAACCCAGAGGATCCGTGTTCACGGCTATAGTCATCGCCCTGTGATCCGACGGTGGCCTCTTTTCAAACAGAGGCTTCTTATCAGGCTTGTTTCTAGCTTTAGACAGAGAATCAGTTACTTCAGTTGATCTCTCTTTCGTTGGGATATCAAATGTTATTTGCAGTGAACAACTCCTGTCGTTACTCAGCTTCAATATTTCTTCGATGTCGCTTTTAGCTTGATCACTCTTTTGAATTTCTTCTAATAAGATTTTTTCCATTTTAGAGATGCTCGAGTTTCCGTGTTTTCTTAGCTCATTAGGGACAATTTCAGAGATCGTTAAACTCCTGGAACTGTTACTATACTGTACTACGTAATCTTCATTTTTGTAATTGTAAGGATCGCTGCTATGTCTGTTCAGCATAGTTCGACTGGCGGTAACAATTTTACAAGCTGATACTGCTGCACTTCTTTTGGTTAGAAGAGTGTTTCTCCTTGCTTGAATGTCTATCATGATTGAATTCATAGATTTCATTAAACAGTCTATCTTCTCTTCAATAGTGGCTAAAGATTTTATTTTTGTGTCTTCTTCAGATTGTCGGATTTTAGTTTTTAATTTTATAATGTTCTCAGTAATTTTTTTAAAGTTTTCTTTAAAACTTTCACTCTTTTGAAGATCAAAATCATTGTCCACATAATTTTTTAAAGGTTTCTGTATATTGCAAGTTTTTTCATCCATTTTGTTTTCCAAAGCTATTAGTTTAATGGGAATATTTGAATCCTTGTTATTTCGCAAAGATTCGTGTGTAGACGGTACATTCACATCCTTATCAAGTTTGCTAGCTTCCTGTGTAAAAAGAACACCAGCATGCACGTGACATTTTAAAGATTTGTGTTTTAGAGGTACTATTAAATATTGGCTTCGGTCCAAAGTTTCTTCTTGGGCACTAGTTTTTGCTTCTGTGCAATAAGGAAAATATATATTATTTGCATCGTGGACAATTTCAGCTTTAGGGACATTTAGCTCCTTGTAGTCTTCTTCGTTAACTAGAGGTAAGTTTGCAGTCTGAATAGATGCAGGTGCACGTGATTTTCTTGTATGAGGAGGTACAGGAAAATACGGTCTAGCAGTGCCTTGTATATTATCAATACCGTATGTTCGGTTATTATCAACCACTATGCCGTTGCCATGAAAGTACCTACCAGATGGCCTAGTGCGCCAGTTGTATGCATAACCGTGCCGTTCTTTATTCAACCTGAGCATACTAGCTTGTGAACAAGTAGGATAGCCAAAGCGATCATTATTATCGAAAATAAACGATCCGACATCTGGTGGTATACTTCTGTCATAATTGTGTGGATATCTGCTGTGTGTAGTCGTTGGCGAATAATCATTAGCTCCGTAAATGTCTTCCAGCAAATTCTGACACGGATTTGATTGGTGGCGCCAGTTGAGTCTCATGTTGTAGAAGTCATCGATCATCTCCGGAGTATTGTGGTCGCCCGGCACGTACTGCGGCGATATCCTACTCGGCTCGTTACTATAATATCTGTGTTTATTCTTCAACTCGTTGATGTAATTGTTCCATGCTTCTCTTTGTTTTTCTCTTTCCCGCTCAATCACTAGTTTCCTCACTATTTTCTGTAACTTTGCGTTTCTTTGCATAGTTCTGTATACGTAATCCTGATTATACATATTCTGTGAAGGGCGGCAGTAAGTGTTTTTGTCACATTGTTCATTTCCATCTTCTATAATATGGTCGCTCACCATCTCGTTAGTAGCGGACTCTTCGTGTCTGTTATTTTCTTGGTTATAATCGTCAAACTTCAGTTCATCATCATAACGTGGGGTTTTATACACGTCTCTTGAACAAAACGAGTATTGTGTGTTGAACGTGTTCGCAGACATGCTCACCATCGGCTTCGCGCGAGCTCTTTGGTTACCTCCTCGGTAAGCATCATACTGTTCCTTTAAGTACATATGTTCATTGTAGTTGTTGCTCTGTCCGTAATTTTTCAACATTTCATTCACGAGCCCCTTGGAAGACATTTTATTGGTTTCCTGATTCGGCTTATTATCAAAAATGTTGATAAATTCTTCATTGTTTCGTTGATTTGGCAGACTTTCCCTAACGTCACCAGCGTTGCCTCCGACTGTATCAAAGGCGTTTACGTTTTTAACAAATAGTTGACCTGCGTTGGTTTCGTAATAACAACTGTTGTGTGAATGTTCACAACATTTTCTTGATTTCTGGTCATCTTTCAAATCCATTATTCATGTCACAGAAAATTTATAATGGCCGAATTGTGGCTGACTATGGCATTTTTTTTTTATTTTATTAGATGAATGAAAAAAATAAATCTGTCAAGTTTTCTCGCTGCATAAAAGTTTTTAGCAACCAACCTCTTTGGATACCATAGAACCACACATACAAAGTACAGTAAAGGACAAAAATATGTACAGGTAGGTAATGGTGGTAAATGGTAACGTACACGACACAACCTAACGTAACATCACGCCTGTTTTCTCCGAAGCGGTGCCCTATAAGTACACCCACATTGTGTATTACTTAGCTTTATTTTCGCTTAATCGATGTAATAATAGGCATGAGTTTGCATATACAGGGTAGCAGGCAAATCGACGCGAAAACTTAACCATATATTCAGCATAATTATGATTATGAGATTTAGTTTTTTTTATGAAAAAAATTCAGTTTCATAGAACAATGCAATACCGACGCGGTCAAACAGCTCAATTTTTTTTTAACAACCGACGAAATATTTCGATTCACCTCCACCTGATGACGAGTCTCTGCTTCAGATAATAAAACAACACACATACAAAACTGGCTAATAACGTGAGGAATCTTCTTATGACTTTAAAGTCAGAATAATGCAAATAAAGTGGTTTTAGTACAAGTTAATATCGCGGCGCATACAGAACACTGTAACGAGGCAGAGGTGTGTGGCCCTTTGGCCGACAACCCGTAATCACGACCACCCAAATTTTAGCGGAATATTCATTGTGTCGATGTATGAACGTATGAATTCATTTAGTGGAATTTATTTCATAGTGTTGGAAAGATTATTATGATAGTTTCATTGATTTAAAGGAGATTGGCAAAAACCCATGTATTTTCAGTATCACATACAGGCTTACCGTTTCATAGAATGAATATATGGATTTGAATGCTACAATAGAGTATAACAAAATATGTAATGGTAAGACATACATTAGACTTGGGGATATTAAATCGATTTATACATAACCTCAAAATGGATCACCAAAAATAATACTTAAAGGTACCTACTTAATTATGTAACTCAAGGTGTGTTAGGCGTCGTCCTATTTGGCTAAACATCGTACGATAGAACGAAGCGATTTCGTCGCACGACGAGATCAAACCCTGTGTTCGCGCGATGATTTGCAACCTTCAATTAGGACATTCTAAAGAAATGTGTGTTTAATCTCGTCGTGCGACGAAATCAGTCGTTCAATCATACGATGGTTAGCCAAATAGGACGACGCCTTATAAGTCATACATTTCAATCAGATAAAGTAGATAGATTGTATGTATGTATACTTTAATAACTATAGAAGGATTTTTGTGTTACTAGTAAGATTTTAAAGTAGGGGTGTTGTAAGTTAAGATAAGAAAACGGCAATTACAGATAAGAAGATTTTGAATTATTTTATGCCATCCAATTGCTAAACAAAAATATCATGATGATTTATATATTTTTTTTGTATTTGACATAAGTGACAACTGTGTTGCCAAATATTGATTAACTAATCGAATTGATTAAAATCATCGAATCGATACGAAATTAATTTTGTAAAAGCAATGCTATTTAATATGAAATTATGTTTAAAGTGAGCATCTATTCTCGAATCAAATCGATCTACTTTCTTTTTATTTAATGAACAATATTTGCACGAAAGATACTTTCTAACTTTACTTACTCTAACTTTTTTAACTCGCACCACCACCCGTGAAATACTAATCATTCAGGAGTCACTATGTCAAATCTGATTTACGTAGTTTATTTTTTTTTATCTAGTACATTTAAGTTTGCACATATTTCTCTTGTATTGCACTTATTATATTGAATAAACGATTTTTATTCTTCTTCACTAAAGATTTAAAATCATGATCATCGATTTGGGTTTATTGTAGGGCAACACTGACATAATACGTCTATTTTATGCGTTTTGTTTTGCATTAATGCGTTTTGTTTCCGTAACCAGGCTGCACCCTAAAATCATGGTTTTTTAATTACTCCCAACTACTAATAAAACATTTTAGCTTGGAAAATAACTACGGATATAAGACCTATAATTTGCATATAACTAGATTTTGAAACGTTTAAAGGACAATGTCCAAATTGGCCCTGTGCAATAAAGAGTATCAGATTAAACGATAATTAATCGCCTATTTTATTATTTAAGTTGCAAATACTTCTGTATCACGGACTAGCTGTATTCCAAAATGTACTTTTAATAGAATTTAACGCGAGTAATAACATTAGATCGCCATCTTCGCCTAATGTCATGTCGTGTCAGAAGTGAAATAGGGATGTCCAATCAATTATAATCGATTGATTGAATTATTATTCGATCGATTGTGTTTTCTTTTCTAAAGTGTATTTTTAAAAACCTAATAAGAATACTTTATGTATGCAGTTATACTCCAATTTAAATAGGTAGTAAGATTAATATTATACAGTAATCAAAACTTTTTATTTTGATTATCTAATTCATTTTTTACGACAATTAATACAAAAATAACATTTCTCTTTCGGCGTAAAATAAACCATTGTCATACATACTTGTAATGTTTATATGACAAAGGTGATGTAACAGACAGTTTGAAATAATTTAAGAACACAGTAAATCTTAGTCGAAAAAATCGATTATTGGTGTGGTGTCGTACTACATCCCTAGTTTTGCTGTGAACGTCACGTCGCGTCGTTAGTTTAAATGCATTTTAATTTTGCACTTGCATCCACTTTTTAGAAAAACAACTGCATAGGTACCTAATTATCTAGGTAGGTATTATGATATTACCTACTTTTCAGTTTCTTAAAAATCACTCAGAGCTATGAAAAATCGTAGGTACCTACATTTAATATTCGTTGTTATGGTTAGATTATAACCTCAAAATCTGATACTTTTTTTGAAATATACCTTTTTTGCAGCTAGTCCGCTACAAATACAAGATCTTTTAAGAATCTACTAATGATAGAGAATACAATACATAATTATCCGATGCTCTTGGCTCCAGGGCCAACAATGTATGGACGCAGAGCAATGTCCTTTGATGAGGTACCCAACTTGCCAATCTCCTTTATTCCTACGTGTGGAGCAATGTGATCTTCAGTAAAACTGATAATTATCATCTGCCAAGCCTTTTCCTGACTATATTAGGGTCGGCTTCCAGTTTAACCGGATGCAGCTGAATACCAGTAACTTACATGGAAACTGAAAGTATTCACAAAATAAAAAACAAACATTTTTTTTTAAACTTCGTAAATTCGCCATTCCCCGACAAGAAGTCTTATATTACTGTATGTTATCAATATTATTGATTACATACTAGCTAACCCGACAGAAGTCGTTTCAATTTTTTGTTTTCAGTCAGCACAAAAATTCCATTATAATAGATAATAATTTCTGTCAGACAACTAAAAGCGTTTCGAAAAACACTCAGTTTTGCCCGAATTTTCCAATTTTCCCGCCAACTAGTCAACAAATTTGTCTTTCCCTAAAAACCTTATTATTCAGACAATTACAAACGATTAATAAAAAAAACCAAACCAGCCCACCCGCCCTCTGCTGTGCTAACCAACGACCAGCATTTAATTTTTATTAATATAGATTTAGTTCTATATTTAGATATCTATAAACTTGATCTAAAAATGCTATAAAACAAATATTGTCAGTACTTAAACCGACAAAAAGGCATCAAAAACGATCAAAAAGCCATAAAGAATCAATTACTAAGTATCCAAACACATCGAGGGGGACACGCAACAAAAACGAAGATTATCGAAAGCACTACAGGCATTATACAATCGATTTAGATAACACATCGCCACGAGACAATTTTTTACATTATCTTTTTTATTAATTTATAAAGTTATGGCCGCATTTTTAGGGTTACGTATTTTTTTTCCAGGAGAATTTAGTGCTGAAACAAAAAGTTATGATCTGTAATGACTGCCATTGGATGTAACGGAATATGGTAAAATAACAGAATAGGCATAGGCATTCTTGTTATTGCGAATTCGTTATTACTAAAATGTTTTTTTTTTTTTAATTTTGCTGTCCTCTCGGGGTTACTTATAATAAAATTCATTAGAAAAAAAACCAGGTTTAGATTAAATAATGTACAGAACACTCAATGCTCATTTAAGCTCGCTCTCGTCTCCTTTTTATCAATTTCCAAAACTTATGTTTGCATTTTGATGAGTTTCTTTACGCGCGTGACACGCCCGCTCTGGTTCGCAGCTTGTCGCGATTATGTTAATCGTCGCATAGAATATTCATTGAAAAAAACACACCCTTATACTTTATCTTATATTGTTGCTTTTACTGTTCTATGTGACGTGTCCGAGCCTTCAGCCTGCCTGTCATCTGTCGGTGACTCGGGTTTTTTGCCCCGATTGTTATTGTGTAATGAATATTTAAATTGGGGCACGTTTCTTCTGGATACGACAGTGCTTAAGTATGTTATCCCTATTATGCATAAAGCGTCAAACATTCCATTGATTGTATTGTCTATCAAGCAAATAAACATGCCTTTTATATTTTATCGTACGTTGGAAAAATCAGGAGTATAATGGACGGCCTTCATCCTATATAAAAAATGTCGTACCTATAGTACCTAGGACAAATTAAAGAACTCCCCTAAACTAAATTCGAATAGTAGTAATTCAATTGCCCAATCTACTGCGTATACCGCTGAGTAAACAACTTAATAACATAAAGGGTCGTCCTTCAAAGGGGTCACCTTAGAGCAGCGGTCTTAATAGCCCACCCTGGGGTACTCCACTTCGGTAACGCTTAGAAAAAACTTCCTTAACTACAAGAATCCACTTATTTGTCTATTGTACATTGATCTTTCGCTTCCGTTGGAGGAAGAAACATCTCGAACACAAACAGCGATGAAGTCGATGTAAAGTAGGTGTGTGACTTTATCGAAAGCTTTTGGTAGGAAATCGTTCAGTCTAGACGACAGTATTAAAAGCAAGGTGAAGGTCGCAGCCTGCTGCGCCGTCACTATGGGGATGAATACAAAGTTAGATGATTGTAAATTAACCTCGTATTGAAATGCGTAATTTCGTTATCATTAGACTCAATTTGTCTTGTAGGAATCTTACAAAAAATGTGACCTAGAACTCGCGAAGATAAATGGTACTTGTTGATAAGAAATTTATTAATTTTCAATAGTAATTTGATGACATTTTTCCTGCTTATTTGATTTTTAGGTTTTTATTTCGCTCCCACTACCCTCTTATAAGAATTAATAAACAAGACACAGACTCAATACAATACATAAGCCAAATACCTCATTACATTCTGAGAACATTAAACTTCATATAAAACTTGCCAAAACAATCAAACGAGTTGCATCCAAACATAAAAAAATCAGCCATAAAAATGCCAAAACATGCAGGTTGACCAATTAAGCCATCAAGTGGGCAAGTGGGCACTGGTATCGCTCGACAAAGCCGAGCCAAATGGAGCTATCGCCGATAAGATAGCAGTAACGGGCCGCAGTTCCCACGGCGACAGACAATGTGTTTAGATAGATAAAGAATTACTTGAGGAAAATAAAGGAGTTGTGTTTACTTGTATCATAAATGGCCATATGTGTCGAAAGGTGTTTGTTTTTCAGTTTTAGTTCAACAATTGCAATTATTGAATCCATATAGAAAAAAAGTTTTTGGTGAAACGCAGAGAGGTTTGGATCTTATTTTAGTTCACCAGCTTCAGAGGATGCTTTACTTTCAGTTAAAGCTCATCTGTAGATACTTCTTCTGCAAGGCTACTTTCTATGAAAACTTCATGGAAATTATTCTACTAGAAACACGTCGCGCCTGTCTGCGCCTTCAAGCTATTAAATCCAGTTATCCATACCCATTATTTTTTACATTAGTTAACCATATTATATTTCATTTGTATACAAAGCTAGTTCATATCAATAATAACATCCTTCCATTTGTTAGTTCTATCGATATATCTTCTAAATATTGACTTAGTTTCGAAACTTGTGGCGGAAAGTTCCATGCATTGATGGTGACGTGCCAACAATGGTGCGCGCGCCTCTGTGCGTCCACTTTGTACCGCCGACGAGCGTAATCTCCTAAACTTCACATTCCTCACATAAAACCGTGGTGCGAACAAAAAATCTTTGTGATTCCGATTATACTGAGAAGGGATCTGTAGTTCTGTACGCCTTTTTATTGATAGCTTGGTTTGAAACTTTGTTAAGTACTGCTAAATGAGAGACTAAAGGAAGATGATACTTGTCAATGCTATCGACTAATCCCTCAAACTGATCTTGCTCATTTTATCGATTACATATCTCCTACTCTGTGTCTAATTAAAATTTCAAGACCACAAATGCTGATAATTTAGCTCTGAATTATATAACCTGGAATTTTTCCAAAAGTCATAATCTTTTCTCACTTCACTGGGCTTAAAAGCGCAACCTTAACAAGATTCAACCATCATCCAAAGAACCCTAAATCCAGCCGGCCGGTGCCAGAAACTCGGTCGCGACACAATAATGCTTACCTATGAATAATAAGATCAAATAAAATAAAAAAAAAACACTTGGGACTGAAGCACAATCGTACACGCTTGTAGACAAACCATTATATAAATACAATGACATATTGTTGTCCTGCTCTGGCGCCGCGTTATAAACGCACTCTTTTTATTTTCTGTCTCATTCATCTGAATTAGTTTTATAGTTTATAATGGTAAAGAGGCTGTTGATTGTGTTTATTTGGTCTGGATTAATTTCAAGTATCGAGGTTGAGGAAGGTTACCAATACCCTATGTGTTACCGACAAAAACACTATCCTTAGGTACTTTCTTACTACATACTTTACTTATTTACTTTGATACTTTGATATTGTTTCTGTCAGAGCCCGTTTCTAGAGTTGGTCATTGATCAATGGCAACCATTTTTTTGTTTCAGAAATGACTGCTGGTTACACAGTCATAGTATCATAGTCAAAAGTATTCGATTTTATTTGTCGCATATTGTCGTTCTACTGTGGGCTTAAAAGTAATTATTTAATTTTGCAATCCCTGCGGGCCTGCATCATGAGTTTCAAAACGTTATCAAACCAATTAATTCAAATTCTTACCTCTAAAATTCACATCGAAAAACAATTAAAATTCCTTTGAGAACTCAGCAAGGTCACATGCCTGACATACCCTTAGGAACAAGTCCTGATTCAAATGGAGCTCCTTCAGTATGGCTGCCGACAAAAACATTTATTTCAATATAATTTAAATGGGGTTCTGCGTTACCACGCCCACCGAGATTATAATACCGCTGTTAAGACGAAGCTCGAAGTAATCATATTATAATATCTTGGGAAAAAAAACTGATGCAAACAGATCTTAATGATGGCTGAAGAAAATATGAAAATATATCGAATCGTGAAATCACTTGATAGAAAAAAAATACTGTCGAAAATCTATTTAGTAAAAAAAATATATATATACAACGTGTCCCAGAAATCAACGTCAAGCCGAAAACGGGCAATTAGGCCAAGTCGTGACAGTTATTAGAAAAATATAAAAAAAGAAATCTTGGTCATGTACTTTTAAAATGTTATGGATTCAAAAATAAATCTCAAAAAGTGACTACCTGTGATGATCTTTCAAGTCCTGTGACTACAAATATTAACTTTTCGTCAGTTTTTTTCTGTGACGTAACCATGAATAACCCTTCTGTAAATTACAGTTAAAAGTTAAAACATAACTACCTCAGTTTTAAATAAAATGTTAGATTTTTGCCCAACATTGAATTCAAAATTATTACATCACCCAACTTTAACCGCGTGTAGTGTAAAAAAAATGTACTACACTATTTTGGCAAGTAACTTTAAAAGATGGCGCGTTTATTCTGGATTCCAAAATGGTATACCACTTACTAATTGCTACTTCTTAATTGAGGAAAAAAAGTTATTTGTTAGTTTTAGGTGCGTTTGAAATGAAATTCAGTTGTTGGATTTCTTTAATTATAATTTTTATTAAATCAGATTTACCAAGTTTATTTTATTAAATGCTCGAACTGTTTGCCTTCAGCTGCAATGCAAGCTCTACATCTCTTTAAAAATGATCGCGTAATAAGACGGGCGTATCTTCTCGAGTTGATGTATTCATCGGCTTCTGCAATTCTTTGGCTCGGCTCGTCTAAATTTTGAATTGGTTTAAAGTACACGATATCCTTTATCGTACCCCAGTAAAAGAAATCTATGGGGTTTAAATCGGGTGAACGGGCAGGCCACGAAATTGTACCACCCCGCCCTATCCACCTATCGGGGTATTCACGACTGAGAAACTCATGTACTGTTAGAGCATAATGTGCTGGGCAGCCATCTTGTTGGTACATGCTGCCGTAAATGTTCAGTGGTACTTCTTCCAATAATTCTGGTAATTAATAGATTTCTTTTACTATACACGAGCCATTTTTTAAAGTTACTTGCCAAAATAGTGTAGTACATTTTTTTTACACTACACGCCGTTAAAGTTGGGTGATGTAATAATTTTGAATTCAATGTTGGGCAAAAGTCTAACATATTATTTAAAACTGAGGTAGTTATGTTTTAACTTTTAACTGTAATTTACAGAAGGGTTATTCATGGTTACGTCACAGAAAAAAAACTGACGAAAAGTTAATATTTGTAGTCACAGGACTTGAAAGATCATCACAGGGTGTCACTTTTTGAGATTTATTTTTGAATCCATAAAATTTGAAAAGTACTCGTACATGATCAAGATTTTTTTTTTATATTTTTCTAATAACTGTCACGACTTGGCCTATTGCCTGTTTTCGGCTTGACGTTGATTTCTGGGACACGTTGTACATAAACATCCGAATTGAGAACCTCCTCCTTTTTTTGAAGTCGGTTAAAAACAGACCTTGTTGATACAGTGAAAATGATAAGTTCACGTTACTATGGGCAAGTCGATCTTCTTCTTTTCAAGTTGCTGGCAAAGGTCAAAATAATATATTATGTTAGACGAGTTGGACCCAGTAGATAAATCGCTACATTCTTAACTTTTTTCACATTTTCGAAACTAACAGTGTTATGGTGTCTACCATATCACTGGCCCCTCATATTCTTAAAGTTAGTCAAGTACTTATAGTGTCCTATAATTAATGAGTCAAGATATAGCTTACTTATCATACTCATACCATATTGAGGGAACATTTTTACCCATATGCAGAAGGTTCACCCTTAAGCGGAGTGCAAAAATTTCGAGAACGTTAATTGAGAGTCGGCGGTTAGCTCTCATGAAATTCCATTATTATTCTAATTATTTGTTTACGACCCTTTGGTCGTAATGTAATATTTTTTTATGAATGTTTCCTATGCTTTATTGCAGTCTTTAAATACGAGTATTAAGATTTATTATTTTCATAAGAAATTCTCTTTTATTGACCTATGAGAAACCGACACCCTAATTGCGTAACACACAATCAATCGGAATCGGTTTCATTATGACAGTTCAACAACATTCATTGCGTTATTTACGTGTTGAGCAGACAAATTTTTCGAACTTATGAAGCAATGGATTAGCAATTTGCTTCAAAATGATTCAGATTAAGATCGATTGTGTGTTACGCAATTAGGGTGCAGATGGAAATTCCAAGTCCGAAATTCCAGTCGTTACAAAAATTATTAATCCCGCACCATATTTTATTCTCAAATACCTATGCGGTCAAAAGGACCACGCACAATTTCCCCGGAGAAAAATAATCGAAATAAATCAACACTATCTTCCCCACAGATAACAAAAATAAACACCAAACCAATCAATTAGTCAGTCCGTAAAGCCAATTGGATTAGATTCCACAGCCACTAGAGAAAAAAATAACAAAAAAAGTTAGGAAAGGCGCTATAGCCTCCACTTTTAATTATCGTTTACCGACGCATTGTTTAGCGTGAAAAAAGGTAAAGAAAAAAGTTAAAAGAATATAAAGTTGTCGAAGATAGAAGTGATCCATTTGGTGTCAGGACGTAAATCTATCCCTCGAGGTATCTGTTACACTGACTGCCGGAGATAAAGATAATTATTGACCATCTCTGTTCTTTGATAATTTAAAATTATCTACTAATTGTGTTTTATTGATATTTTTATTACGAATAAACTTAGATTATACTTGATAAAACAACAATGTGTTTTCTAAAAGTTTTGATGTTGTTGCTAAACATCGTATCGTAGCCGTGTCGTTATTGTTGAAATAGCTTGTCTAATAAGTTGTGAAGAGAAATTCAAAAAAATGTATTGAAAACCATAAAGAAGCATAGCTTGACGAAGATAAATCCGAAACGAGATCGCTGTTTACCGTAATGAGGTAACCGAATATACAGTGCCACAAATGGCGCCAGACGAACGGCAGCGTCAATCATAACACTATCTTCGCGTTATCAATAAATCGAAAATATGTACAACATTCTAAGTTACTGACGGGAAATAGAGTAGGTTCCTAAACGATCTATTCATTTCAGTAACGTTATTACACTTGAAACTATCGATTTCAAGCAAAATGCCGTTATCGAGGTTTAATCCATTTCAGAATCTTTTCCTCTGCTTGCTCAACACACTTTACCTGAAACCTCCATCATCATAATTAGTCTTTTCTTCTTTTACGATTAAGACGGCGTCTTTAGAGCTGCAATCACCATCATGCCATGCATGCCATGCATGCCAGCCAGCATCTCGCATCGTCACCGTCCCGCGTCCTCTAAACCCGAGATTTCAACAGTTTTTTAGTGAGGCCATCGCGTAGTGGCGGCGATTTCACGGGCGAGCCGTTTCTCACACGCGCTGTAGACCGCCCGCGCGCCCGCGCAGAGCGACCCGTTTTTTTACTACTACGATGGATTGTGATGTCTGTTTTACGATGATAGAACTCGCAGCTTTGATAAAGCTCTTAGGTTGATCGCCTTTCCGGTGATAGAGTTTGTTTTAGGTGGCGATGAGTTGTTGATATTGCGACTTATAACGTTCCATTTTCTATATGATCAATTGGTTTTTCCATTCTTTTATTAAGTGTTAGGTAGAGTTTTCACCATATAGTTCAATCACCACTCACCATCTGTCAAATAAAACATATGATCTAAAACTTGCCAAGCTGCCACGTCGAAAGCACATCAAAAACTTTCTGATTCGATTAAGAGACCCAAAAAAAATGTCAAGCCATAACAACATACTTTAGTGTGGTGTCCGTGGTATACTGTGATTAGTCGAGTTGAATGAAACGTTGAACTATCCATTCTGTTACATATATAATTCCCCAACAACATTTAATCAAGTTTATAGTAAATTTAATTCTCGAGACGCGAAAAAATAGGTCTTCTTTGACAGTATAGCACAACTGTGTTTTATTTTATTTTATTTTATTGTTAAGAAAACTTACAGCTAAGATACAGATAGTTGACAGTTAGTGAAAGAAGGCCAATTAAAAGTTTTCACTGACAATATTAGGGTAGTACAAGAAACAATAGACAGGCAAGCGAAAGCAAGAATAAGTAAGCACTCGGAGAGAATCAAGAAAAGACTGAACAGGTTTTAGTGATCTTCAAAGAAGTTTTTACACAGAATTTTTTTTAGTTTAGGAACGCTTGTGGAGAACAAATCAAGATCATCAACACTCTGACACAACGAGTTGTATGCCCTGCTAGTTCTTATCATATAAGAGTTTTGTCGATATATGCACCGCAGAGAGGGAACATACAGAGGTTGATGATTCCTTAAAGTAATAGATGGAACGCGCAGCCCAATTTTGCTCATAAGTTCAGAACAGTCGGTTGAACCATTTGCTAAATTGAATAAGAATACCATGTCGGCAATTTTTCTCCGCTCAATTAGTGGAAGAATGTGAAACTTCCTACAACGGCTGTAATAATTAGGCAAATAGGTTTTGGATCTAAACTGAATGTACCTTAAGAACTTCTTTTGAATACTTTCGATGCGATTGACGTAAGTAATGTAAATAGGATTCCATACTGGTGAGCAGTATTCGAGATGACTGCGCACAAAAGCACAATAAAGAATTTTGAGTGTTTTGATGTTTCTAAAATCGGCTGATATCCTCAAGATGAAACCTAGTGCCTTAGAAGCTTTATTAATAATATTATCGATGTGTGTGTCAAAAAGAAGTTTCGAGTCAAAAGTGACTCCTAAGTCTCTAATCGTATTAACTCTGGCTAGTACAGTGTTGGCTAAATTGTAATCGTAGATAATAGGTTTATGTTTGCGAGTGAAGGTGCATGTATAACATTTCGATACATTTAGATCCAAGCGGTTGGCCGTACAATACTCTTGGAATCTGTCCAGATCATGTTGGAGACGTTCAGCATCTTCATAAGATCTGATTTCACTTAGGATCTTCATGTCGTCCGCAAACAAAAGAACTTTTGAGTTAAAGAAACATGAAGAGACGTCATTGATGAAGATGTTGAATAACAAGGGTCCCAAAAGTGATCCCTGTGGAATCCCTGAGGGGATAATCATAGTTCTCGATGTGTATCCATTAAGAACAACAGTTTGACATCTGTTGGCCACATAAGATGAAAACCACCTGAAAAGATTTCCACTGATACCTATAGCCAATAGCTTGCGCAAAAGTATAGCATGATCCAAGCGATCAAAACACTTGCTGTAATCTGTGTAAATTACATCTACTTGTGTGCGACGAGCCATACATTCAGTCAAGTAGTCACCACAAAGAATGAGATTGGTAGTTGTGGACCGACCTCGAAGGAAACCATGTTGACGGTCACTGAAGCTTAGTTTAAGACAAGCATATAGCTGTTTGTATATTATTTTTTCCAGGATTTTAGCGAAAATACATAGTTTGGATATGGGCCTGTAGTTTTCCACGAGGTTTCTAGGCCCTTTTTTGTGGATCGGAGTGATTAACGCCGACTTCCAAATTGTAGGAACCTCACCTAAATTTAGGGACCGCCTGAACAGAAGTGAAAGAGGAGGAGTCAGACTTTTGGCACAGTTGAGTATAAAAACTGGTGGAATATTGTCTGGTCCTGCTGATTTAGTTAAGTCAACTTCTTTAAGCAGATTGAATACGTCTAATTCATTAACCTCGACTGAATGTATGTCCGAAACAATATCGCTCAAATGCATGCTAGACCCCCGCACGTGGTCATTGGAAAGTTCGTCGTCACCGTTGATACTACTAGCAGAACTGAGAAAATTAGAATAGAAATAGTCGCCAAACATGTTACAGACATCCTCTCCTATACTTGAAGTGCTATTTCTATATTTAAGTAAGGAAGGATAAGCATTGATTTGATTTTTAGATTTTACGTACGACCAAAACGCTTTGGGGGTCTTAAAAATGTCCTCCTCAATTTTCGCAATGTAGCAGCTAAACATTTCACTTTCAACTTCCTTGGCACGATGTCGGAGCAAAACAAAAGACTCATGGTCAGACAGGTTTCCGTATTTCTTAAATTTTGCGTGGTATTTCGCTTTTTCTTTTAGAATTTTTACCAGAGGCTGTTTGAACCAGAGAGGGTATCTGCTGCTTGGAGCTACCGTCTTAACTGGTACAAAAGAATCACGCAGTTCATTGACTGTTTCATAGAAAAATGATACGGCATCTTCGAGTGTCCTAGTGCTCACCTCGTTGAGCCAGTCGATCTGGCTCAGTCGGTGATTAATGGCCGTATAGTCGGCCAATCGATATAAAAATTTAATACGAGAACGTTATCAAAACAAAAGGCATTATTCTGTAACTCCAAGTCAATGTACTGAGATTGAGATGTCTTCGCACATAAACCAAAGCAAAATTCCGAATAAGCAGTCGTGAGGCGTCACAGAGCCTGGAAGACGCGGCTCTAAGGACCAGCGATGAACGATGCCACAAACAAAATGAGCAAACCTCTCGAGTCTCCCACACCGTCTGAAGTACAAACACAAACATACACTTAGCTCTACTGTGGCCGATGTTAAGAAAACACAATGAAGTGACGCGCTGTTTATATTCTTTTACTATTTAATGTTGGTACTTTGAGGTTTAAGTCAGTGACTAAGATCGGCCTTGTTCGACTTTATGAAGAGCGTCTTTTCCTACCCACATTTCACTGTCAATCTGATAATCAATGACGATACGAAGGCGATTTTAATGACAAAATAACGTTATCAACTGACAGCACTAACCAACAGACTATGTATTTTTACTCTTATTAAAATCCTGTGAATGTGTACATCACAGTATTTTGAAGGTTTATTACACGAAATATCCCCGGTTTATTACCTACCTTAGCATTTAATTGTAGAATAAAGAATGACAGTTAACTATAGTGGCAGTGTTTGTGATATTTATCTAATCGCGAAAACATCGAGTGTCACCTCGAGAGAAAATAGAAAAGTCAAACCATCTAGATACAGTTTGAGAAAGTGCAAGAAAGTATTGAAACTGTTTATTAATTATGAAGATTTGGATACAGGAATATTTATATTCCATGTTGATGTGCACAACAAACGCATACTTGCCTGTTAACTTTGCGGAAAAGAACATTATTTTGCAGTGGTGAAAATGGGTAACTTCGCACCAAGTCAATTTGTTATCGGGTAGAGCGGTGGGGCGAATTTTGTAGGCGGATCTTGGATTCGCCCCACCGCTAGGCTGGGACCAGACGATAGCAAGCTTCCTGTTGGGATTCGAACCCAACGCTGGTGGATTCTGATACCAGCCAGCGAGGAGCCTTCCGACTGCAAGCGCGGAGTCTAGGACTGGATTTGCGTATTTTTAGTAGTTTTTTTTTTAATTTTTAGTAGGTAATAATGCTTAATATTGTCTCATTTTATTTAAAACAGTCATTTATATAGTTGCCTCGCTACCCGATAACAGATTGACTGGGTGCGAAGTTACCCATTTAGGATTACCAGATATTTATTTATTGCGGGAGTTATAGGAACGTTTGCAAACGGATCGTGACCGATGAGTAATTGTGAAATTTATTATAGGTTTCTAACACCAAGGTCGTCGCGTCAGCGTTACAATTTTATTCTTTAATGTATTAAGAATCGTGCTGTGTCCTTCATTAAGTTTTTGTTTACAATATTTTTATTTTACTAAATTAAACGTGTACAAGTGAAGTTTTTATTTTTCTACACACTGTAATCTAGAGATCATAAGGAACAAATCAACATGCGTTTCACTAGTAGAGGCCACAATTTTTGGTGACCTAATCTCCGAACAAAAAAAAAACTATTTCCTTTCCACTCAGCTTTCTGGAAACAATATAATTTAAAAAAAACGGCCCAGATGAACTTTTGTGATTTGTTAAAAATCCTAGAAATTCCTTGCCAAATGCTGTAAACCTTCCCTTACACCATATTTTCTGGCCTTTCGGTTCGCGCAACAATTAAATAACGTTAAGTCTGCACGAGGCCCAAAATTGCTCAATTTGACGGTAACTTGGTGTTCCACTGACCCCATGGCTTATGGCGTAAAAATACATTTAGTCACTTTATAATAGTTTATAATACCGCATAACATGGCCGAGGTGTCGAAAGGAAACTTCAATCTTGCCTAGTGCTTGGTGAGACTTTTAAAAGAAGTTTCTTGGAGAATCAAGTGTTTGCTTCTCGAGTGAATGAACTGGCAATATCTTCTACTTTACCGCATGAGACTTTAGTTTCATGAAATATCTCTTTGATTGCTTTTGTTTGTATTATTTTTGTTCTTACCAGATTTTGGAATTTGTCACATTCCTGCCTGCATTTGCCACAGTCAAAAGATCTTTAGATGAATTGAAACAATGTAAGTACACTAAACTATTGTTAACTGATTGTTCGCTACGGACACTGCCACCACTGACGTTATACTTCTGCTTACTCCACAAGGGCTCCAACAGTCTCGTCCGTACATGAATCTAAAAACATGGCAGCACATTGTTTGTCAATTTGTTTGTCGAACAATACCGTCGCTTCGCTAGCGCTTTCCCGGAACGCGAGCTATACGAGTACGTGATCTCGGTTCGATCCGCCCGATATTACGCGACCACTACGCGTTTCCTTAAAAATCTTCACTACGCTACACCTTGACACGACATCCATTGCTACTAACAGAAGAGACATGAAAGTAATGATCTATACCAAAACAGCAATGATTTTGAAGCAAGCGATGTTGTGACTTTCGTTTGTTACGCCGTCAAAGCGTTAAAAGTGTCCGGGGCACGCTGCAGGTATCTTCGGTTAAAAAAAGAAAATTAAAAAATAAGACAAGTGTAGGGCTTTCGCGTGACGCACTCCAGTGCTGTGGGAATTGTGGGAAACAAGGACTTGAGTCGTGGGAGAGAAGACGTATGTAGACTTGGTATCATAAGCTACCACCTTGAAAGCACAAGATAATAATGTGTCAATGGAACTTCGTAATTAGCTAGTTTAGTTATTCATTCATTATAATAGCTACACGAAGAAGAAGAAGAAGAACAGCAAATGCAGCTTGGGGACGATCGATATGTTTCGTATTATTATAACATTCCACTTTTTTATTTAATTTTCATGAACCGTTGCCACATAAATGTTATTCTTTATTTCTTCCCATAAAATAAACCAATATCAACATGGTGCCTTAGGACAATAATCTCAAAAGCTACTTCAGCCAACATTCTGCCCTGCAGCCTGCAGCTGTAGCTTAAGTACTGATAGTAAAAAGCTTTCATATTACACGTTTAGAAGTCTTGCCATTTTGCCTCGTGCTTTAAATTACACGGTGAAGAAATTGAACTGTTAAACGCTGTCACAGTCTACAACTATCTCCAATATTGCTAATAGAATTACGACCATTAGTGATGCTCTATTAACAGATCCGCTTTGCTATAAGTAAACGTTAAACATTATATTTTATATCTTGTCGATGTTTGCAAATCGTACTGGTTTGTCACAATCTGTCTTGGTCAATCGTTAGCAGTCTTGCATTACACCCTGTCCACTAGGTTATTAGTTTTTTGACAGCTGTCTTAGAACATCACTATTCCAGATTACGTAAAAGTTAACTTTAAAATGTTTATGAATTTTTACAGGCATTATAATACCATACGTGTATCAGTTTTTACAAAAAAAAAAATATAATTGTTATGCGTATGTAGTGACATTCTATCGTACTAAGTGATTGGATCGAATGTATTCGCTTCAAATGAATAAATTGAAAATAATCATTTTATATTATGGTTAAATCGGTATAGAAAATCTTTGCATCTCCTCAAATATCAATAATATATATAAATTAAACAATCCTAAAACCTCTATATTTTGAAAAGAATCCAATTTATTTATATTGCGGGGTTTGTATACAAAACCCACAATATGAATAAATTGGATATTATTGGTTATAATTGGATATCTATATAATAATAAATATTGTAAATAAATATAATATAATATTGTATTAAATAAAAGACTCGAAATGTTACGTTGCTGCAATAACTAGTTCCTTCCGTCAAAAAACGGATAACAGTGGTCAGAGTGTAGGGGCATAACGATAGAAAGTAAGTGCTGTCAGAAAGTTCTCCAAACCTTAAAAAGATTCCGACACGAATCATTTGCCACTTAATCTGTCCACACCCGGAGAATTATAAAGGCATTATACAAACACGCCATTTCAACTAATATCTCCCAATCTATCTAAAAACAAAGTATCTGGACCCTGAACATCACTTTTTTCCTCACCAATTAACCTCCATGTAGGTGGTCCGTCAGTCCAACACCAATATTTGCGATATATTTTACAAATCGTCAGTACATCGCACCTTGTAATTAGCTTGCCGAAACTTAGGCCAAGTTTTTGCTAGAGTTTGGCCAACATTAGCTTTGCTATCCCAGAATTTTTGTAACTTCTCTATATTAAAGAAAATAAGGTAGGTTTTTGAATAGGAAGATGATTCCAAGAGGGTTGAATTCGTTTCCATAATTAGTAATGATCCACGTCGGCGTCTTTTCAAGTCCAAATCGTTTTTGATGGTCCACGGGGCGGGTCCTATGGTCCTCTGTTTGATTTGGTCCTTGCCGCTTGTGTTTTTTAACAAATTAGCGCCGATTTGTTCCCGGCGGGGGTCTATTTCGCCCGTGATGACTTTTTTGATGATGATTGGCCGTTTTTCATATCATTTGTGTGGTCCTTCCTATTTGTTGGTTTTTGATTTCGGAGATTCCGTTCTAGAGAGGAAAGCGTTACGGTTATAAGTTGGATTATAAAAATTGCATTTAGTACCACTTCATGTTGTGTTAAGTCGAAAAATAAGAATTAACAACAAATACTCTCTCTTCCTCAAAAGCGAAGTCAAATACAAACATCGACACTTATAACGTACTTCCAAATCAATTAAATGCCAACCCGCATTGCGGTCTGACATGCACAGCGCAGCGCAGCAGCACGTGCATGGACTGCGCCATGAGACAAACACCCGACAACTATAACACTCGCTTAGCATTCACAGCATCGGGATGACTAGCCAGGGAAGTCGCAATTTCCTCAGGCCGACATCTAAATCACTACCGGCCTCATCATCACCGGTTGGAAGCTCCAAGAATCGTAGGTGAACAATGGTCGTCCTGACTCTGACGTCACCTCCGTTTCCGCTCAGCTGACCGTCCGTCCGTCTGTCACGTAGCAGTGAAAGTCAAAGTATTACTCATGGTGCGCATGCGCTGATACATGCGTTAGATCGCTGTTCGGGCTCTATGAATGGGCGGCACCGTTCGGGCGGTGTTTGGACGATGCTGCTTATTATGCATTGTCGTTTGATAGTTACAACTTACATGCAATTGATATGATTAAGTGTGAGTAACTCATGTTAAGCGATTTGGTTCTGAGACTGCGAGGCCGGGATCTGCATTTTCGTTGTAGTTTAAAATTCTTTATCGAGTCCGAAGTTTCCACTATAAATGTCCTCAGGGACATATGCAGGGGCATATGACTCATGCGAAAAATTAACTCCTAAACCTTGAAACAAAAATGGAACAGTAAATAACTGACGAGAGCCAAACCATATGCTACCACGATTCAAAGAAACTTATTGATTGAATGGAAATATGTAGAACGAATCAATCACAGAGTGCAAGGTTATCGGAATTTCGCCACATTGCGGTGTTTGAGGCGGGCTCGACCGGCGCGGATGGCTAAAGGTCAACTAGGCAAAATTTACGTCATTGTACTACTGCAATGCACTTAAAGTCGAGGTTGTTTACTATTAGAAGGAAGAGTAGAGAGAAAAAAATAGGTGAAACCAAAATATAAAGGGTCGCAGCGACGTGCAACCTGTTACCATGGATTTAGTACATGATTCTGAACCCCCATCATCATCATCTGCCTAGCCTTTTCCCAACTACGTTGGGGTCGGCTTCCAGTCTAACCGAATGCAGCTGAGTACCAGTATTTTACATAGAGCGACTGCCTATCTGACCTCCACAACCCAGTTACTGGGTAATACGATACCCCTTGGTAACACTGGTTGTCAGGCTTTCGGGCTTCTGACTACCCGTAACGACTGTCAAAGATACACAAATGACAGCCGGAACCAACGGCTTAACGTGCTTTCCGAGGCACGGAGGGGTCTCGGTATGTAAAGATGGTCACCCATCCACTGACCAACCGCGGCAAGCGTAGCTTAACCTGACCTGACCTTAACCTTCTGAACCCCCATAAGTTGAAAATATTCGTCGAATGGTAAAAAAAAATTGATGTTCCATACTTTTGAACCACTTAGGTGTTGCACTTTTCTATGAAACAGCCGTTTTTTTTGCCGTCGAAAATTTTCTACGCTACAGAGTGTAGAATCATGTGCTGAATTCATGGTTACAGTTTGTGCGTCGATGCCCCTGCCACCCTGTAACAGGTTATCCAGCAGAGTAGGTACACATTGATGTTAACAGTGCTTTAAGAATCTTGCAAAACAAGAACAGTCGAACTAGTAACAATATGGTTCTACAGAGAAGCAGATTTGTTAGTTACCGCTTTTCGGTCCGTGCATCTGAAAAAAATGACTATATCATTCTTGAATGTACAAATATGAATTACAACTTTTAAGTTCACAAAAAAAATATTTCTAATGATTGGAAATTATGTACAAATTAATACATATTCATGCTGGTACATAATCTAAAGTCTTTCTCCAGCAAATTACCACAATATTCATATAGGTTTAGAAGACGAGAATGGGTGCGGGATTGCGTGGGATTTAAATATTACTCTTACATGGACTTATAGTTAAGTAAACTTTGCAAAACGCTGGTAAAGAGTGTACAGTCACGAGCACCAATATGTCAACACTTGGCAACTTTCAATTACGATTTTATCGTGAAATAACGAAAGCAACGTTGAAATACGACACATTACATAAACCTATGAGTCGAAAATGCTATGTTCGTAATAACATACAATTTCATTCAATAATAAAGAAGTAAATTGCTTTTGAATAAAGCCGAGTGTATACATACTTTCGCTCGTGACTGTACCCATAGACAGATATTGCAATGTCTATGTAAAGCAGCTAACTTCAGGGCTCTCCTAAAAAGGTGAAAATTACCACCTCGCTGGGCTTAGCTGTGGTCCCAAGGGTAACAAGTCTGTGAGAGTTTGAAAGATCTTATCGAAATCCCGTAATACTGTACCAGGAGCTTCAGTGTCTACCATTATCCGTTCTGGCACCGTTTCAAGCTCCTGTTTCCATATAAGGTAGAAAGCAAGTGACACATAGCTATAGTTAAAAGTTGCTTCCATCGTTACTAATGATGCTACTTTTCGCTTTCGCCTGTTACTTGCACAGACTCAAATGTTGGAAATGTTTCTTCGCTGGAATTCTCAGCCTTTAGACATGTCTTGTACAAGGACGTTAGTCAAATTAAATGTCGAGCTATTGCTTTGTGAGATTGCCTATGGACTTTTGGTCGACTCGTTGTCCGTTGTACAAATATCTAGCATTTATACATCATATACGCGCTCCATCCCCGGTAATTTATAGCTTTTTATCCAATACCAAAATCTACACTTCACTTTGTAATTATTGTTTAAGATTTAGTGTTAACAATACATACAAAATTGTTATTTTCTTATTCAACAGTTTCTTGACTGTTTTTTCTTAAATAAGAGCTCTCTTTTCTTCGTATCACATCCAAAGCACCTGCCGCTACCGCTTATTACTTGCTCGGTGATAGCGTGGCGGAACAATGAGTCATGCGCGAGAGCGTCTGGCGGCGCAGACGCATCGCAGCGCGCATAGCACGCCAGTACTCGGTACTCTGTAGTAATCGTGCCTTGAATCCGCGCCGCGCAACACATTCCTGACGAAATGTAGCCATCACTGCTCAATGGACGCTATGGATAGCGCTGCGGAGTGTACATAGAAGCGTTGAACTTTGTGTCTACGCATTTTTATACTACCGGCGAAAGCGATAAACTATGAAGCTTTAGTAGAGACTTTTACAAAAGCTTTGGTGTGGGTATACAAGGACCACTAGATTAAACACAAGTTGGGTTGAAAGGACCAAGAATTACTTATCGGATTTTTAATACAGGCAATACAGCGTAGCATATCACACACTTTATTTCAAAGCAGAGACGTCATCCCTAGCAGACTATTTACACGTCTGTCATATTATTGTTAGGCTCTCAATTCGCAAAAACCTTCTATATTCCTTTACAACAACCGCATCGACCAAACAGAGGTCCAATAAAGCCTTAAAAGGCCCTACGATCAGAGAGGCCGACAGCACCAACACAATGACATTATATGCTCGTTCTGAGAACTTGTACCCGTACGTGCGTAGTCCCAGATCTCTGCTTACCTCACACGCGCGAATTTGTGCCCTTCTCGACAATGTGCGTGGAATGCGGCAAAGGGTTCTTTGTTTATCAGAATGTATTGTACTAGGAATGAAGTTGTATATTGTGTGGACATTTATTTAAAACTTATAATAATGAATAATAATGGCTGCGTTCTGTTTGAAGGCTTCAAGTGCATCTAATGTAATCAAGAAGATCGTTCATGAAGATGAATTGGAATATCAATCGTCAATATAATCATTGGTGTCACAAGACACCACAGCGAGGCACACATGCTAACAAAGAAACCACAGCGAGGCACACATGCTAACAAGGACACCACAGCGAGGCACACATGCTAACCAAGACACCACAGCCAGGCACACATGCTGACAAAGACACCACAGCGAGGCACACATGCTATCAAAGACACCACAGCGAGGCACACATGCTATCAAAGACACCACAGCGAGGCATACATGCTAACAAAGACACCACAGCCAGGAACACTAGCTACCAAAGACTACATTTTTTCTTTTCTTTCGCATCTCTCTTGTTTCCTGAGCCTCAATATTATTATTTTGTATCAACAGTCTAAGTTCCGCTTGCACCACAAATCACTAAACACGTTTAGCGTTAAACGTATTTAAAACATACTACGTGTCTTTCATCTTCAAACGAATGCCAGAAATAGAACGATGATTTAAATTCGTTTAGCGCTAAACTTATCTTGATTTGTGGTGCAAGCGGGCCTACTACTTGTCTTGAATACGAACAGCAACTCAGTACATATCCATTCCCAAAAAGGGTAGCAAAATAAAATCAACAACCAACAACCTTTACCTCTAGCGCTCTTTACGCGTGAATCAGTGCGCCCGCGCAGCTAAAACGACCGCGATCATAAGGGATGCCGCGCCGATGACTTGACTACTATTGTTGCCAGCGCCGTTTTAGGATCGATCGCGATGTGCGTGCACTTCCTACACTAGACGTTCATTCATTATGATAGGTTGGATATAAATGTCAGATGACGAAGTTTAGGTGTCAGCTTCAACAGTTTCTTAAAAGTTATTCTTGTTCAGGTGATCTAACAAAAAGAACTGTGTTTGACAAACCTCTCAAACTAGCTGTGTAAACGGTCAAAATGCTTTGACTACCACAAACCACGATCTTCGTGTTAGAATCAAACCGTTCGACCGTCTCGGGACAGCTGTAGATGTTAGTAGATGTTAATTAAAATAGCAGGCACAAAATTAAGTTTTATCACAGTTACCTGACTCGTTAATTTCGAGAGAGTGAAGAATACTGCGTTTTTTTACAACTTTCACTCCATCATAAATGTCTGCGCTCCTGGACAGGGGTCAGTTCAATTTGGCGCCACAGAACCTAACACGTCGTACACAATATTCTGCTACAGTTGCATCAAACAAGGATAATTTATGACACTATTTGGGATCAATTTAGGAATATTTTGGTCCTTATACGTGTAGCAGTTGGTCGTTCCATACGGAGAACAATGGTCGTCCTTCTGGCCGAGGAGGCGAGGTGGCCACAAGGTCGCCACTTTTGGACAATCATTATAAGTGGAATACATTAGCTGGTCGGAAGTTAGCCCGTTTTCTAATCTTCGCGAATTAGTATGCAGAGGCAATAGGTCGCGCGTGCCGATATTGTAACAGTAGATATTTTGTTAGTCATAGCTGCTTAAATAGATGCTCATAACTCTAAGCGGTTTCTGTAGGATATTTTTTCGGTAGTCCCATAGGATATCATAGTTTATGATCTTTGTAGTCATAATCCTATTGTGTTGTGTGTGGCGATGACTACTAATATTAGAAGACTTATTATTGCCTCCAATTTGCGTGCTTGCCAAGCGTGAAGTATTGTGATATCCTCTAGGATCGTTGATCCTGAAAATAATTTGTAGAGTTCAATACATTTCTAATTTCATTTTAGCAACATACTGTGAGGTGACGTAGGTACATATGCAGGATTTTCGTGAGCTCCTTCCACAGGATCTCTCAGATATTTTAGTCGTTGTAACACATGCCTGTAACATAATTGCTCTTTCAAATATTTTATCATAACTAACCTCCCCATTTCTTCTACAGTGTGAGGAGTCGATGTCAGCGGGCGACATGTGCGTCTCAGCGGCACGTGCCGGTCCCTCCGCGCGTTGGCATCCCGGCTGCTTCGTCTGCTCTTCATGCCAGGAACTGCTGGTGGACCTCGTGTACTTCTGGAAGGATGGCCGGCTTTACTGTGGCAGGCATCACGCAGAGACGCTCAAGCCCAGGTGTTCGGCCTGTGACGAGGTAAGGATCACGTGGTTTTAATTGTTCTAGATGCGGTAATTGGATTATTGATTTTACTATCGTAGCATGAAAATACTGTTTTTTTTTTATTTATTTATTTATTACTTTAATTAAAACGGTTTAAAACCAATTACAGTAATTAAAGATACAATGTGTATATAGACAAACACAAGATAAAATAAAAGATAAAAAGTACACAAAAGATAAAATATTAAATCATCTTGACATGCCGACAAAATTTTCGTCCATTCATCCGCAAACAGATAGACTGAAAGAAAAAGAAACTCCAAAAATTACTAATGAAAGAAGCCTTTAACATTGTTCATCAATTATCTTGTAATAATGAACCCTTTAATTCACTCATTTCACTCACAAATCAGATCAATTACAACAAACTTAATATTCAAAACAAATTGCTTTATCTTATCTGTAATTTACCACAAAACGGCCATTACTTAATTCCCTCCAACCTGCAACATTATCATAAAATCGCGACGCGGCGCGTGCGCAGACCGCTGATGCAATTGTGCGTGCAGTTGGCAATATCCGGCCAACGGACCGGAAGTAGATAGCATCGGGGTGGGGGGATGCACATCCCCTGTATTATTCAGACATTTCACGGTGGACGCGTTCATACGTTGCGGAATTTATGCTGATCAGCCATATGGTGCCAAATTATGTGCTGGATGTTATGCAGAGGACGGTTGTAGCGTTGTATGTCATTCTATCACCTTTGCCAGGCATTTTAGCTCCGCAATTTAAAAATAATGGAGCAGACAAGACACGATTCTACTTTTTCAATAATTTTATATGTATTTAGCAACTCTTGAACGTCAGGCAATGCTGTTCTCTAGTGCCTTTACTCACTGAACAGCCTGATCGTCGCAGCCATCGCCTACATTGGTGGATTCGGTTACCCAAAATTAGATAACTACAATTCTCTGCCTACACATAGAACAGCTTCAAATATCAACATAAATCAATTCAAACCACAGCGAAATCCTTTTCAAAGTTCCCCGTTCCCGTTACAGTAATTTCCTTTAGCACATGCCAAAAAAGGCCACAGTACGCCCCACAAGTTGGCAAACCCCCGCAGGCAATCATATAATTCCGAGATTAAGATAACAAACAAAGTAACAGAACAGGCCACACTCACGTTTCCCCTCATTCCGGAAAGACTGTATTCGTTCGACGTCCTAAAAACTGTGCGGCCACCACCTGAAGGGTGCAACGACCCCTACGGTCGAAAGATTAATAAAATTATTAAGGTTGGTCTACTTTGACTTCTCCAAAAGTTCCTGATACAACCTGAAACTATTCCAATTATGAAATTCAGGGGCATTGATAACGGTGGCTAGGGGTCATAACAGGCGCGCGATAACGAAAATATCAAGTAGAGGAACAGAAAGCAATGACGGAGCAGTGCAGAGAGAGCATGTGGCGAGAATTGCCCATCGTAGTGACGCCACTCAGTGTTGACTGCTCTTGAGGATCAGGATCAGTTTCGTATGGTGTGCTCCAGAAGTATCTGAACACTAAGCAAACCGCGTTCAGGTTAAATTCATACGCAAACACTATTGGAAGGAATTAATAACACATTTGGAAGGTTTCTATTTTACGCTTCATCACTTTTTTCAACAATTATTGATAAATCATTGAAGGAAATTGAAATGATAAAATTAACGTCCATTGACAAATGAAAAACATCTTAAAGGTGATTGGATTTCGAATTTAAGTATTTGAATGATCGAATCAAAGCACTCAATTTGTAGGTGCACTAGCACTGCAGATTGGCACCCACAGGGGACACAATACATGTTCTTTTCCATTTGTTTACATTTTTTTTATCAGATTCTTTTGGAACGGACATTACTTTAACACGCAAAAAGTGCAATACAAACCACCCTAATGAACTAATAAGTGCGGTGCTTGGCAAACCGCTAAAGACCACAAACCGCTGCGGCACGCTGCCGGCACGTTACCGGCCCGTCGTCTGCGCCGGAAACGTCCAGGCGGCCGGCCCTCTACACGATACCGCATCTAGGTCGAGGGGAAACATTAGGGGTAAACATTGGGGGAACATTAGGGGTACACGGGGGAAAGCTCATGATCTCGCGCCGATAACCATTACTTTGAGTCCGTAAGTAAACTGTGATTGGGGTCAAGTGGCTTTTACTTATGAAATGTAAATATGGGGACACTTTATTGAGTAGGCTTTTTAAAATATAAACCAATGTGTTACTTATAACAATATTGTACATACCTTTGGTTATTGTAACCACGCTTGGCAAGGATTAGTCTTCGCTGTTTCGTGTTATTAGAAGTCAGAAACTTACTTACTTGGACGGGGCACCTAAAATTCAAATTTATTTAATAAACATCACTTACACAATTAACATGCAAGAAAATCCAACCAACAGGAAACTTAGACCGATCTGATAGCGGGTCACCAAGATATAGGTTGTGCCAAACCCAAACACTACACAAAGTGAACAATATAATGTGTTCTGCTAGCGCAAGATTGTTATTGATAACTTCATAATATAAATTAATAAAATTTACAAAAATGTGAGTAAAAAGAAGCTAATTTAGATAGAATAAACAAAAACAGTTGAGGTGAGTACGCACGGCTACACGTCAAGCTATACAAAACCAGTTTGTCTTGGCCTCACTTTGTATGATATTTTCTCACAATGAACGGTCAGCCAATACTGGTTTTGCATAGCTTGATGTGTAGCCGTGTGTACATGTGGGGTGTAAGTGTGTGTAATTGTGTATTTTATCAGAGTAGTAAAATCAATTCTATTTTCATGTTTTTGACATACAAATTTGTTTTTTAAATGCCTAATTGAAATGATTTGACTTTGACTCTACAACGCGGGAGGAGACAACGTCGACCAACTCAAACGATATTCTTTCTTCATGTGCCTGAAACTTGAAACTAAACAAAATCACGTTTCATGAGAATAGCAAATCTATGCAAAAGTACTTAACTATACATTGCAAAAGCAGATGAAGAAATGCTAAAAGTTGCATGTTTGATAATAACTTGTGCAAGGCCATGGGAGACTAGCTCGATGTCTTCATTAGTTTGTAGCTATCTGGTGCAATTAGTGCAAATTATACGGCTAGATTAATAAAATTAATTTGTCTGTACTATACCCAACCTGCGGCAGTAAAGATGGGTCGTGATGATAGATTTTAGAAAAAGAGTTAATTTAGATATAATCATTTTTATTGCTCTCGGATTAATAGAAAAATATAGCTATGATTTTACTTAAATACATGTCTTAAAAAGTTATTAGTTCCATCAAGGAATAGGAAACCTCATCACTTTCCATTGCTGACAGTATATAGCGTCCATCTTTCTGCATAAAACAACAATGTTCACTAATCGTTGCTTTCCCCGTAAGGGCAATTCAAATAATTTTAGTAATACTAGTGATTATAGGATTAACTTTATGTTCAACTAGCTTCTGCCAGCGGCTTCGCCCGCGTGGATGTCGGAAATTATCCCACGGGAACGTGCTACCCTAATAAAAAATATGTCATGTCTTTCCCTAGGATGCCATCTATCTCTTTGCCAAATCAGAAGTTCAGTGGTTTACGTGTGAAAATGTAACATACAGTTTCAAGTTTAAATCCTCCCCTTAAAAACCGAATTACCCCTTTTTGCCCCGTCAGGGGTCAATTTTCGACTACTTTACATCATCATCATCATCATCATCTGCCTAGCTTTTTCCCAACTATGTTGAGGTCGGCTTCCAGTCTAACCGGATGCAGCTGAATTTTCGACTACTTTACATAATTATTATTAATTATTTTCTGTCAAAACTATTAATACTGAGTTTCGTGTTAATTGGACCGCGCATTCAATTACTTCCACACAAACTTCAAGACCCCTATATCCCCCTTTGAGGGGTAGTTTTGAAAAACTTATAATAATAAACTTTATTACTTACTTAGGTAAGTATTCTTGCCAAGTTTCAAGTTTATTAACCTAATAAAGACGATTTTTCATATAAACTGTATCCCTGCTTTTTAACCCCACAGGGGTGGAATTAAAAAAAAATCGTTTGGGATGTATTTATAACTTGACTTAAAGATTATTTATACTAATTTTCGAGCTAATCAAGCCATGCAGTAAAATCCTCCCCTGTAAAATTGACTACCCCTTTTCAGCCCGTCACTGGTAATTTTCGAAAAACAATATTCTTTACTTCCGATCGTAGGTATAAATAGTGAGTTTCGAGATAATCGGACCGCACGCTAAAATTCTTCCATACAAACTTTGAAACACCCCAATCCCTTTTTAGTTTAGAAAAACATAAAATGACAAACTTAATAATTTACTTAGATTAGTATTGGTGCCAAGTTTCAAGTTTATTAACTCAAGGAATAAGATTTTCCATGCCAACAAAATACCCCCATTTCACCCTCTTAGGGGTGGAATTTCGAAAAACCCTTTCTTAGTGGATACCTACTCTTCACTAAGAACACACCCTCCAAATTTCCTCGCAATTTCCCTCCAAGTTTAGGCTGTGCGTTGATATATCAGTCAGTCAGTGAGTCAGGACTTTGAATTTCAGCCAGGGTATTGGGATCGTCCGAAAGGGTTACCGCTGCCCTGGAACATAAAGGGCTAAGGAACGAACACGGGTGGGTTTTAGTCAGTAAGAGTCTGACACTCCCTTCCGCTCCACCCAGAGCGGGAGGGGTCATTTGATGATTTCCCATCCTCAAAAAAAAGGACCTTGAATTTAATATAAATAGATTTTAAATCTAAAGTTACAGTCTTGAAACATATTCAAAAACCAATACGGTAACATAGAACGTATTAATCAGTCAGTAATTAAACTAGGTAGTAGCTAGCAAGTAGGTATTAGAATGATCGGCATTGCCGATTAGTCGGCCGACTAATCGGCATTTTGAAAACCGATTAGTCGGCTAGTCGGTTAGTCGGCAAATACTATATGTAGTCGGCCCATCTCTAATCTTAAGATAAAATATTACAGTATCTTAACCGTGTGCAGAACTCCACTACGGGTGACATAACCTACGACAAACTTATTATTTGCGGTTGGTACAGTAATCGGGTCTAAGGATCGAACCGCAAAATTAAGTTTGTATTTTATTGTGTATACTTTTCCGGGATAAAAAGTACCCAGTGTGGTGCCCAGGATATTAAAGAATAATTATACCAAGTTTCATCGTAATCGAACCGGTAGGCGTCGAGCGTGATTCAGTATTCACGCGCGATGGCTTATTATTAGTGTATTTCATGTATAACTTTGGTGTTTCTATACCGATTTCTATGATTCTTGTTTATGGATTAGTTCATTTATGTTAACTTTTTTAATTAGGGATGACTGAGAGTGTTATAAACGTAAGAGTAGACAAATATAATCAGAATGCTTCGAACTGCTAAGCTATCGGGAGTTACACGTGTTATTGTGAGTAAACCATAAAAGATAGACATATGCTGTCGTGGGATATTTTTTATATAATTTTAAGGAGAACATTTCCGTCATACATGATTTCTGTGTAGCTTTAACCATTAAGGTTGCACACGCGACGGAAGCTTAAAAAATGGAGTAACTTCTCCCGTTTTCCCAACATTTCCCTTCACTGCTCTGCTCCTATTGATAGTAGCGTGATGAAAAGTATACTATAACCAGCTCAGGAGTATGAAAAATAATTGTACCAAGTTTCGTTAAAATCCGTCGAGTAGTTTTTGTTTCTATAACGGTTATACAGACAGACAGACAGACAGACAAAAATTTTACTGATTGCATTTTTGGCATCAGTATCGATCCCTAATCACCCCCTCATAGTTATTTTGGAAATATATTTCATGTACAGAATTGACCTGTGATTGTGTGTATTGACCCAGATTTATTATAAGTATAGAAGATAATAGTGAGCATAGACAACCGCTAATTCTTATTGAGTAGAGTTGGTAAACCACAGTCAAATCACATCTGAATTTGTTATACCAATGCTGGAAAAACCCCAAGGGCAAGGCAAGCTTGAAAGCTGATTACGTGACATTTCATGAGTGAAGGAACTGGTCGTGATGGTGTGCAAGCTCGCTAATGAGCCTTAAATACCATAACACAGCTAATAAGCCCATAAACACCATTGATTAATGCCCTGCGACGTCGCCCCATGGAGAAAAGCATATAATTCCAGATCAAACACTGAGATAATATATACCTAATCTAGAAATATTTAATGGCTATTAATATTTCTCATGTTAGCTTGGCTCGCTGATGGCTATAATTTACTTATTAAAAATGCCTGCGTGTTGCCTTATCTCAATCAGTTAAAAACTTTATTTATTTTACTCACTGAAAAATCGTGAGGTTTTCGTGTTTTAAATCTGTTTATTTTTCATATGGTAACATTTTTAGGGTACAAAGCGTAGTTTTATATGTTGAATTTATTTCTTTTATTTCTCTTGCAAGTATTAGAATAAGTATTCGTCACGAATTGTTGAGTAAACTGGTAAAATTAAATTCTTACGTTTTGTGAAACATTATTTGTACTTAGTTCAAATTTCGGTCCTGTTTTTCTAGTAATTTGCATAAATCACATTTCTAAATGGTCTAAGCTCGTGTTATCCAAAACTTTTTATTATCAGTAACAAGTACACCTTGTTACTGATAAAAAAAAGATTTTCAATGTAAATATGTTATCCTCTTAATGTTTATAATTATTTTTCACGAAAATTCCCAGCATATTATGAATATTTACTGCCCATTAACTGGTTTGAATTACTACACAGATGTCGTTTATTGTGTGACTTTTATTTAGTTTTCAAAAATCCAATCTAGGCTTGATTCAAATCATTACTGAATCATGTGTCTTCAACTAAGATAAGATATACAAAAATTGAGATCTCTACGATTACACACGATCGCACATCATACAATGTGCAAATGATATCTACAGCCCTATTTATTACAATGTACAGCACCCTAATTCCGTAACACACTGTCAATCAGAATCTGAATCATTTTAAAGGATATGCTAATCCATTGCTTGATAAGTTCGAAAAATGTGTCTGCTTAACAACGTAAATAACGCAATGAATGTTGTTGAACTGTCAAAATAAAAATCATTCCTACTGTTAGTGTGTAATCTGACAATTACCCCGCAGGTATCATAATGGTGAAATTAACCCACCCCATTCATTTAAAAAGTAAGGACTCAATTTTACATCCATACTACATACTTAATATTATAAATTCGAAAGTATCTCAGTCTGTATGTTACCTTTTCACGCCTAAACCACTGAACGGATTCCTATAAAATTTCGCAAGGAGATAGATGACATCCTGGGGAAGGACATAGGCTTCTTTTTGACCCAGTAGAACGTTCCTGAGGGATAGTTTCCAACATCGTCGCGTACAGAAGCTAGTATTCAATATGCTTTTAAACAAAACACCACACAAATGCCATTTTAACGTGAACTTGAACGTGAACTTGCGATGTGTAACTGTCATTAGTCATTACTAATCATCCCAGCTAATTACACATGACCCCTTACTGCCTAATTGCCTACTTACAGTCCCCATATAAAGCAGTGTATCGAATTAAATCAGGTAACATGCAGATCTCGATAGCACAGTGCGGTGCACTCAATAACGATGGGTTACTAGCCAGGCAAGCATGGTTCCATGGCATACCACGGTGGTGGCAGTGGTTTATGTGTTGGGAACACGCGAGCCACTGCGACCATCGCTGATAGGACTGCATTACTGATTGAGTTGTCAGTGACGCTCGTGTGAACTTTGCTTTAGTAGTAGCAAGATTAGCTCACGGATTGTGATCATGATCACACATGAATGGTCATGCTTGTTTTGTAGTAGCATAGAATAGTTACATTTTTAATTGTCATCGCAGCGTTGGTCGCCATTTGCAAAACGTCGCCTGCATCCCTTGCTTGATAAATATAAAAAGGTAGCGTTTGTTATTTTAATTGCATCTTTCTACCCTTTCTTACTAAGTACTATTAACTATTTATATTCAGAGAGTGTTTAAAACACGTATTAGTTATTTATAAATATATTGATACGAAATATTAAAAACATAAATCAAACGCGTTTCGCGGCATGAGCAACCAATCATGAAAAAAAAATAATGACGGGAAGTTTTTTATTCTCTATGGAAGTTCCTTCCTTCCAAAACTTTCCTGCCAGCACTCGAAGTAGCTTCACTCGGTGTTGCCAACACTACGGGCTTATTCCACGGATAAAAGATAAGACTTTGGTAAAATCAGCCTAAAATTCTCGAAAAAATTCGCTTTTAGTACGAGCATACGAGCCAAGTAAATATAGTCTATATCAAAAGAGCAAACATAAATATAAACACATAAAGAACATCTATTACAAATGCCACCACAACTAATTTACAAAAAGTTTTTCCATCCGTATATTCACCGCAATTCTTCCATTTTTCAACCTGAAAAATTTTCCTAACCCAGTTCTGTCTCCATAAAGCCACATTTCTCGTAGCAACAGTCTATCGTTACTAGTGACTGCGCTCAAGTTTCAGTTATATCATGCCCCGCTGCAGTAAGTAAGGCTGAAGGCCCTGAAACGTTGCGAGCTAATATATTAGGCTGCAATGTCAAGAGTACGGCAATGCAGATCAGCGGTATTTATGTCCGGTACACTCGCAAATCGTAACGATATAGTTTTGGCCCTGACTTTGGTTACATTAAACAATTTCATATTATGATAGAATAGAATACTCTTTATTATGTACACCTTACAAAATAAAACATAGAAAAGTAGACATTTTGTATATACATATATAGGGTGACACAGTACTCGTAGGAGGTCTTCTTATCGCTAAAAGTGATCTTTTAAATTTAATCTTTTAGGTATTTTATTAATATTTAATACATCACTACTTACCTTCACAGATGCCTTGCATTGTAATAAGTGATTTGATTATTCTCTACTCTTGAACAACGCTCCCATCTATCTGGCAAGCTTTCAAATGTTCTCTTAATTTTTAATGCATTTAAGTCTCAAATATAGTAATACAAACATATAAACAACCTATAACTTTCCATATAGATTGTCATATTGAACCAATTTTGGCTAGGCTAAGTGCACAGCGAGGCGTTTTATACAAACCAACTCCAAGGCAATGAAGCGATGCTTTTACTTATTTGATGTAACTTTAACTTAATTTTATGGTATACAAGTACTTTTGCAATCACAAAATTCGTCGTCCATCAGCAGAAAGAAAATATTTTGTCAAAAGTGGTTCCTTACTATTACATAACATAACATCACATCACGCCAGTATTCCCCGGAGGGTTAGGCAGAGGTGTCCCTAAAGTGCAGCCACATTTCGCGAGTTATGTTGGCTTACGAAGAAAAGCCAAACTCCTTGACATACTGTATAATAATGTTCTGCGCATACTAAGTAAACTTACATAGCCACGTGACTACATGTTCTCTTGCATAACATTAACTCACAAATTACACAAGTTATCCAACTGATCGCCACAGGTTGTGTAACTACAAAGACATGATCAACATACACTTAACTACATAACAAGTTGTCTAAGTAATATATTAGTCTAAGTAATACCGATGATTCACCGCCAGATGTCGATCAACCTTAGTCACATGTTATATATTATTATATCGATAAACAAAGCACAACACTAGTCATAACATGATAGTGGTTCCCATAACATCGTAGGACATGTGTGACGACCTAAACGATCCTAAAACGAAGAAACTTATAGTTTAAGTAAATTTTCAGGATGCTTAATGGGGAGTTTTATGTAGTACATTCAAACATTTTTAACCCCCGACGCAAAAACGACGGGGTTTTATAAGTTTGACATGTCTCTCTCTGTGTGTGTGTGTGTGTGCGAGAGGGGGGGTGTGTGTGGGGGTGTGTGTGCGTGTGTCTGTATGTCTGGCTGTGGCATCGTACTAGCTCCCGAACGGATGAACCGATTTTGATTTTGTTTTTTTTTTTTATATTCAGACGTAATATGTGGATATACGTTACATTCTAGTAGCTAACTAAAGTATCTATTGAAGAATTACCTACTTTGTTTTATTATTTTTCCGAGCAAGACCAAAAATGATTTCTTTACTGTCAACGTTCAATATTTCACCAGGAATAAATCTTTAAGAGCTACCTACTACTAGAGCCTTTTCATCTCTTACGATTTTGGGTAATATCAAACCAATAAGAACACATGATAGATAGGTTCATTCAACAGCATAGTTCGAATATACGCTCCAACATCTAACCATAAAAAATAAAAACCGTTTTTAGCAAAACATCATAAAAGTTAATTTATTCCCAATTCAAGCTCACGAAACATACTACAGAGTGGAACCAACGCCCTAAAAGTAGCAAGTAGCAAGAGCAACAATAAAACGGTTGCCAGTGATAACATCGTTGATAACCCGGCTCCCAGGGTCCCGAGTGCTGGGAGACACGTGACCTGCTCCCTGCCTATCCGCCAACATTGTCCCACGGGGAGTGGCTACTGTCTGCTTCGGCATTAGACTACGTGTTGCTACGAAGATGTAAAACGCTGAAAGAAGGAAATAAAAATCATTCGATTTTGCAGAAAAATTATTTTTAAAAAAAATTAATTTCATTAGTGTGTGGTGTTCATCTTTTAAGCAAATATTTGGACAATAAAATCAAATCATCATTCAATTAAACTACAGGAACAAATGATTTTAAAGCATTAAATAAAACAATTTAGAATAAAAGATTTCAGCAAAATGGAATGAACTATTAACTACGTCATTAACACTTCACAAAGAACTTATTATTTTGTAGTTCTATTTAGTAAAAAAAAATGATGTCATAAATAACTGTAGACTTACAAAACGTGTGTATTGTGGAAGCTCAGTGCGATGTCGTTGATAATGATCAACGTTAGACATCAGCACTGAATACATCATAACTATAATAAAAACACACGGATTCAACGAAACATTCAAACTCTTTGATGAAAAACCTCTTATCTGTATACCTACATTATTGGCAAATAAATGAATATGATTATGACAAACAGCACGAAAATAAAGCAGCTTCGTTCGACAAATATAAATAGGTTCGATCTTCAACAGTCATCGTCTTTACCTGTGTTATTTTATGTCTCAAATATTAATAGATTACAAATTAGCAATATTAAAAGACAAATAACGACTAAACTTTCCAAAGGCTTTTTGATCCTAAACACGTGAGACCACCAAACAATGCATTCCTTCTTACATCACACACACAACAATATTCATCCGCCATTGCACCTTGAAGACACAGAAACACGGAACCGATCCGAACCTCGAACAATCGCAGTCCAGCATGGCGGCACGCGGCGCGCATCCACGACACAGAATACCGTTTCTGAAATATTAATAATGAGTGAATAGTCCACTAATGATCATGAACAAAATATAACTCGCGACCGTGGGAGCCGCTCCCATGCCATTGTCGCGAACCAACTTTCTTGGGGTCGGTAGCACCGGCTAGCACTATGAATAATAATGCCTAATTAAACCGTGTTTATCCAGATAATTAATTAAATTGAACCGGTTTACAAAAATATGGTGTAATTGAATATTTGTCTGTCTCGATGACATCCTAGTGCGTATGTGGTGAGGAGGTGGACAGGCTGTTGCGTTTGTAATGAATTACTGTGCACTGCATAATGCTGTGTACGAGTAAACCGTCCGACATACATTTGTAACCTCTTTTGTAAGGTCTCTTTGCTACGAAATAGAACGAAGTTGTTCATAATCATATGCTAAATGGCTTAGGGTTAGAAGGCTTTGGTGACACTGTAGATGTTCTTAAGTATATTCGCCGAAGCCCACCATAGCCCACTTGCCAGTGCAAGCAAGATTTATTGCCGAGCTATTCCTTAATTCTTAAAAACTTTATATTTGTAAAAAATTGCACTTTTAACCATATTTATCTTTGTCCCCAGATAATCCTGGCAGACGAGTGCACGGAGGCGGAGGGTCGTGCGTGGCACATGAAGCACTTCGCGTGTGCGGAGTGCGCGCGCCAGCTCGGCGGGCAGCGATACATCATGCGCGAGGCCCGCCCCTACTGCCTGCCCTGCTTCGACAACTGCTTCGCCGAGTACTGCGACGCCTGCGGGGAACCCATCGGCGTCGATCAGGGACAGATGTCCCACGAAGGACAGCACTGGCACGCCACAGAACGATGCTTCGCCTGCCATACCTGCAGAGCAAGCTTATTAGGCAGACCCTTCTTACCAAGAAAAGGAGCGATATACTGCTCAATAGCGTGTTCCAAAGGTGAGCCGCCCACGCCGTCAGATTCCTCAGGACCGGGACCCAGACCGCAACGAGTGCCAAAGCCGAAAAGAATGCCATCACCTAAGTCCCCACCTAGATCACCGCATAGAGAACCTTCGCCCCATAATATAGACGCGGATTCAGAGCCCAGCGAGTCGCTAATACGTGAGTCTCCTCCTCCTCCTCACCCGCCACCACCGCCGCACGCTTGCCTCAGCCTCGACAGAGCGCTAGCAGACCTACGACTAGAACAGTCTATGACGGAGCATCAGGTACAGCCCTCACCGACGTCTGATGAACATAAAGGCGAGGCACCCGACGACTGGAAGCCTCCGCACCCTGTGGAAGCGCAGGCCGTCGTCACCCCAGGCCACTCGTCATCAATGCCTGAACTAACGTTAGTGGACGGTATGAAGTCGCCGCGGAAACCGAGAGGAGGACGAACGGTGAGGTTTTGTGGGGATGACAACGAAGCGTTTGAACCTGACGAGCCACCGCGGAGAGAGAAGGTGAGAGACGAAGACGCCAGCAGCTACTGCAGCACGTGTTCCTCATCATCATCGTCAGCAGAGTCCTACACACTGCCCACGAGACGAGCGTACGGCGGTGTGCGCATCTCGTACGTGCCCAACGACGCCGTCGCCTGCGCCAAGAGAGAGCGACAGAGAAAGAATGCTCAACACGACAAGAACTGCATCATCTCGTGATCCCGGCTCTTCTTAGTGTCTCCCCCCTCCTAGTGAACCGACCTCCGATGTAAAAGACTGACTTTTTGATAGATTGTTGTAGCCCCCACGCCATAGTATTGTTAGATAGATTACAAAAAGTCTTCCTTAGCTGCTTTGATATCTTGCCACGGCGGGCCTGCTGCGAAACGCACGTAAGTCGCAGATAATAGAAACCAGGTGCACAACGCGTGTGCGGTTGATCTTGTTGTGACGTACAAAATGTAATAATCGTTATCTATATAAAAGGCTTAAATTGTAAAGGGTTTGGACAAATTTATGTTCGTACGAGAGTAATTTGGGATTAATCGGTTTAAAATGTGACGGTTTCATTCATTTGTAACACCTTTACTGGTTTTATTTGTAATGGATCTTTTTGCCTTGCCATTCACCGCGCACGAAACCAAATGTTGGTTGTAAATGAAAAAATTTGCGCAAACTTTGTAGTTTTATAAAGGGGCCTAAAGTTAAGTTGATATAACGACGTCAGCTTTAAATTATTTCTGATTTAATATATGCGTAGACATATCGAATGCTTTCTGTAGTTTATTCTTGTTCATGAAATGATTAATATAAGACATATCCCACTTTGCCACTTAGCTGCTAGCTCGCTGTAAGTGTACCCTAAGTTAGACATAAGAGATTATTGTAAAATACAAGTACAAATATACGTTATTTTGTATTACAGTTTTATACTTTTGGAATGTGTTCAAAGTGTAAATAAGAAGCAATGTAGGCGATATAAGAGTTGTAAGAATCTTGTGTTATGCGGATACTCTTGACAAAGTCAATGTAAGCTAATACCAGTGGCTATAGGAATAACTGACATATTTTTCAAATCTTCTTTCTGGATGTGAGATCCAGATTCTAAGACAGCATTCCTAGCAATCACTAGTACATAGGTATTTTGTAATAATTATTAAATTCCTTAAATTGGCCTGGTATATCGTTCATATAAAAATGGAAACAGAGAAAAATATTATTGCAGGCCAAATTTTTCAAGAATGGCTTCTATGAATGTCATGAATAATTTTACATACTCTTACTTTATCCATATATTAATACTCGGTCACAATAACTATTGTACTATGATCTTATTTCAATGTTCTTTCCTAATGACATAATACTCAGATTCAAAGAGAATGCTCATGAACTTGCATTTGTCCCAAAAATGTGTATTTAATATTAATAGTAGCCGATAGTTTTATACGAGAACCACAAATATTGTACAAATATATCGAAATGTAACAATAAATTAATAATGTACGTAATTTTGTAAGTTATTTGTAATAAGAGAGGATGAATAAAATGATTTGGAATAACTTGGTTTTTACTTGGGCAACCATTCCGGAACAATTGCAATTGTTATCGACCACACGAGGTTCCATTAAGACAGGCTTTGGCAATCGGCCAGGAATAAGTAAGGAAAACGAGGAAGTCTTAAACCATTTTGTAGTACGATACAATTATTAAACCATCTCGCTGAGCAAGTAACTGGTCCATCCAATGATATAAATTATTCTGGTTAGTTATATAAATGTGGCTACAATTCCTTTTATTTGTTTCCGGGGCCAACATGGAAGTTCGCAATATATAACCCAAGCGCATGTGAGTAGACCGGGTTCCTCAACTAGCTAGGCTAGATTGTGTGTAGATGTTTTGACTGCCTCGTTCGTTTAGTGGTTAATGGGTTCCCTATACAGGCACTTCAACATAATTGGCGAAATGTCCGTTGAAATGTGCCATTAGTTACAAAAGACATAATACACGTCATGACGGTTCCTTGTCAATATATATACGAAAAAATTATGTACGTTCGAAAAAATCTACATATTTTTAGTAAGATAAAATGACAGGCATAATGTTAACACTAGGAATATCAATCAATATCGACAATCTGAACCGCGCTTCAGATTGTCTAAAGTAAAAACTTCTTTTATGGGTTACTGTGTGAAATGTTATAATAAAATACCACTCGATATTCTTCAAATAAATGAGAAGAAATTTTAAACATGCATTAAACACACACTATGTAGACAAGCATATTATAAATTGGATGAGTATATCGTAGATAAAAATGCTTGGCTTAATGCTGGTCCTGCTCCACAGGCTCTTGGGGTCACTAGTTGACCATAATAAAAAATATTGAAATATTTGGAAGAGATGCTTCTTCTGCAAAATGGTTGAGCTGGATTGTGCTGATCCACGCGTCATGTTCGTGAACGAGCGCCGTCAGTTGAGACTGGTCATCTCTTAACTGCCAGGGCTTATTTTTAACTTTAAATTGTTTCTTTATTTGTTTTTTTTTTACATTGTTCTCACATATAGAAGCAATAAGAATAATTTAGGTACCCAGGATTTTGTAATAATATCTTGATTTAAAAGAGTGTCCTTGGAGTTTCTTGCCCGTTCTTCTCCATATTATAGAGATCTACGTTTTGGAATGGGCAACTAACTTCAACTGGCTGACTAACTGACCGACTATTTAATTTTGACAATTCAAAAGTGCCTGTAAATGGTTCAATTGAAATAAATGATTTGAGTTTGACTTTGACAAGTTCTGGACACCGCAGACTCCCTGTCTCCCCAAACACAGTGTAGATCCTGTAGCGATCAGTGAAAGTGCGCACTAACAATATCGACACAGTGAGCGATGTGGGAAAACACCACAACACAACAATGCACGTGACGACGGGAAACGCATTGTCTCAGAAAAAGTTATCGCGCTGATCTGACGATAGAAATATTTCGACTTGATGTCTGATTGAGTATCTGCCTTACTGTCTCATTCCTATGGAAATGTACAACTTCCATATCTGTGTGGATTAGAAACTATGAAGAGAATAATATATCATGTGTATCATTGAAACCACTGCAAGCCAATGTCAGACAGGTAAGAATGTCGTATAAAGAAGGACACTATACGCTACGAATAATAATCTGTTTTACACTAACAACTCTTCAATAAGCTTAATTACCTACGTCGTCGCCGACACAATGAATATTAATGCATCAACCTGCCCCTTTATTTGGGGTTGGAACAGAATAGAATTACTGCTTCCATACAGATTAGCTCACAGCCCTCTCATAATGAGGAATGAACGGGCATAAATCACCATGCTGGAATACACGGACTTTAAAGGTCTAAAATCGCAAAAACGCAGCCGGTTAGATACGACCTCTAACATGCACTTTGCAACCATCACAGGTGATGTATTTACTATCCTGTGAGAGCCAAAGCAGTGGTTCAAGTTGAGCTCCTTACCTACTGCGTTTTGGATTTCAGACATTTATAGGTTTATTTATAAATGTTGCTTAAAGTTAAGAGGCGTTCAAAAATAAATGTATGGTGAAACAGTCGCTAATCACTACTTAACTTTAAGCAACGTTAATAAATAAAGCGGTTACGGTCCGTGTTTTCTCACGATGCTTTTTTTATCGAGTCAGCGATTATTTAATTGCCCCAAAGCGAACACAAGACAGAAAAAATCACATCGATACATTTCTTATCAAATATCCAAACATTGGTCCCACGGCCTGCGTTAATTCGTGTCGTCATTTCCTCAACTTTCCCAGCAATGAAAGAAAGAAATGTACTGATATCAGATTGAATGAGTTTCTATGGAGGTTATAGATTAACTGATAGTGACTTGTCATGTGTGTGATTTATATTATGAGCATGTTAAATAACTTGTGAATGAATGCAACGAATAGCTTCCATTTGAGGATATTAGAAAGGAATATTTGAAGTTCTTTCACGCCATAAATAAATAGAACTAAAAGAAGAGTAGTTAATTAATGGATTCGCGTCTTATTCGACTCTTACAACAAAATTAAACACATACGTATCGTGATTACTAAAATGAAATCCGTCAATCATTCTACATTCTACTATGACAAGTGTCATACTTGTCATAATGAGATGAGCACAAGATTGGCAACATTTACCAATGACTTATCTAAGTCGTAAGTCGTGAAAAGAAAGGAGTTCTGAAATAAATATTTTGCTCGTCTAGCTATAAAGGCCTTTTCCTACATTTTCCAGATAAAGTAAGGACTAAAAAGTCTAGTCTATTTATAGAGGAATTCTCAAAGACGCGTGCAATCACAACCAACGTAATTATTTCCTCCAAACTACTCGAAACAAATAAAGAACACTCGAGGCAACTATAAAAAGTTTCCAACTAAACACGACGACGGCGACATAAAACTCAAACAGGAATCAAACTCCCTACAACTTCGCTAACTGCCAGTGTACAGCTCTTGGCCGAAACTTTGGTCGACAGTCGCCGACACGACGCGCTTGGCAGACAGACATGGCTGACAGTTTTTGCTACGATGTTTTCATGCGTAATACTGTATACAGGGTGTTTGTATTCTATTCTACGTTCTTACAGCTTTCATACTGGAACGGAATGCGAACCACGAACACTGGAGACTGGAGTGATAGCTAGCTACAAGGTAGACTCAGTGACAAATATAACAAATGGTAAATAAGAATAATGGTGACACTAGCTTATAACTACAGGTAGGTTTCCATCAAACTCTAGCACTATTTATTTTTACGAGGGCCCCAACTTCAAGAATCAGAGTTTTTCACTTAAAGTAGGTAGCAAAAGCTTTCATCAAACCCAACTATCGCATTATTTTTTTTACAACCCCCCAAATTCCGGAATCGGGCTTTACAGCATAAGTAATCCAGTTTTGATCATAGAATATTAACAAAATCTAGGAGTAGGCTAACAAGACGATAAACGATGAGTGAGACAAATTATGGCTACATAAAAAATAAATTCACCAAAACATTAAATTATTAATGAGTCATAAAACAAACATTCAGCCTACTACTATCAAGCCACTCTGTATATTCGTATACCAGGCTATTACATCCAGACTTTTCACAACAAGTAGGCACGAACAACACAATGCTCGACCCAGCCGCGTCACGCTGCAAGCAGACAGATACCCTTGCCAAGGCTATGAACTATGAAGACGGCTAGACAGACTGGGCATCATTCCAGTTCCTTATCACATTACACTGGAAGATTTTGTAGGACTTTTAATGTAATTTTACGACTTCTCCGCATCTAGTTGTAAAATGAACAATTTTAAGACCGAATTTTAGTGGTTTAAATTACTACGCTACGGTACTGTAATAAGTATAGTTTGGAATATTGTTTGGGGGCGTCAAAATGTTACAACATTATAATTACTGAGTTTATTCTATAAGTGAACGTGGTTACATGAACGTGCCTTTACTATCATAGTTTTTCTAAACAAAAACCTAATACATCTTTTTTTTCAATTGATCTCTATAAGTCGTCATCTCAAAATGATTCACTCAAGATTTTTCTTTTAAGTAATATCTAAAGGTGTGTTTCCAGAAGCTCATTCTAAGTTCGCTTGACTGTTCGAATGCAACCAGTTATTTTACTGCCAGCCTTCACTACATAAGGTGGACTTTTGCAGACAATCTTTACAGTACTGATAACGAAGGGTGATCTTCAAATAAGAAACCGAGACTTTCGTGTCCCGTCCGGGTGCTGGTGCAGCATATTATTAAGAGATAGCGCCACTGCCCACAATTCTACTTAGGGACTATACTTCAAATATAGGGAAAAAGATCGGTCAGATTACTTTCCTTGTAGGTTTGAAAATAATTGCGTAACACACGATCAATCGTAATCTGAATCATTTTGAAGCAAATTGCTAATCCATTGCTTCATAAGTTCGAAAAATTTGTCTGCTCAACACGTAAATAACGCAATAAATGTTGTTGAACTGTCAAAATGAAACCAATTCCGATTGATTGTGTGTTACGCTATTAGGGTGCAGGTTAAAATCCAGTCATCTGCACATCGAAAATCAGTTAAAAACATCATTTTCAAATCAGCCCCGTAGCGTTATCCCGTAGCACCAAATCTCGTAGTAGGTGCTACGAGGAACTAGGAAATTTCGACAACTTAGCTTGACATCCGGATTACTTCACGTGCTCTGTGTGTCATCCAACTTTCATTTCATAACTAAACTAGCTTCTTCCCGCGACATCGTGACATTTCAGCCCCCGACCCATCGCGTCGCATCCCATCGCCCGCCCATGCTACGACTTAGTTTTCGCTTAACGTTCTTTATGAATTTGATGTTAAATACTTCCTCAAGAACTGGGCTGTCAAATGCAAAAATAAATTTTCAAATCCGACTGGTACTTCCGAAATTTTTACCCACATGGAATTACCGAAGTTACAGAATTACCCCGTGCACACTTTTATAATATTAGTACAGATGCAAGTTAAATATTAAAAACACACTTGTAACACCAAATACCCCGTATTTAAAAACCATTAATACATTCCCAATAACCTGTCTCTATCAGCTACGCATTACACCCTAACCCTTGTACTGACAACCTTAAAATTGTGACCCCAAGCTAAAATATCAATTAAACAAACGTACTTAACCCTGCGCGCGCTCGTTACCCATAAGTTATGTGTCTCGGTCATTACGACCATTAGGGGTGTATCAACAGCTTGATTAATGAACTTCACAGCAGCAGGAAAGGGTTGACAAAGACTAAAAAGTTGGTCGTTTTTTCCTGGTATTAGTCATTTTGTTGTCAAGGGGCGGTTGGCAATAATGTGATGACAAATTGCTTTCTGTTATCCGGGAATTTCTTACCCTTTCGACGTAATTTTGGTAAGTATGTTTGGGTCGACATGGTTCACGTTTTTGTGTTTTTGTGGGGTAAAGGATTACTATGTTAGACGATGAAAACTTTAAGCTTTATCGACTGAGAAACTAAGCGAGCCTAACAAGATACATTGCACCCATGAAATAGAACGAAAGAAAAATCTTTTTGAGTCTAAGTAGTTGCAAACTGACTGATTCAGGTATTTTATTTTATTTTACTCTTTGCAGAAAACTTAGAGTATAAGTAGTTGCAGTGTTTGTAAAGAATATCAAATTAAAAGCCATTTACAAGGTTCCGCTGATAAACATAAACACTAAAATAAAATTCAAAAATTACGGCACGAAATATAATAAAGGCTCGCGCGTGACGCAACGGTGAACAATTTCCATGAAATTTTTCATAGAAATTGTCCTACTAAAGTCGCTTCGCACTGTCGCGTGGCTCCTGTCTGCGGGAGCCTTAAATCAAGAAAAATAAAATACAACACGAGCTAACAATCCTAATCAATAATCTTTAAGTGTTATATTGGTAACGGTGTTATATTACAATAATTAATAGTTGAAAAATATTTTTCTTGTTTTGTACTTCAAGGTCTGGTGGACTTTATACTTAGATCACAAATGAGCTACTTATGTAGATCACTAGCCCGCAGTCCGCAGTCCGCAGCCTGCAGCGGGTCAGGTGCCTCCGCCGCTCACTATTCAATACGCGACACACATTAACAATTAAGATGGCATTCATTTGTTTTGAAGTCGCCTACTGTTCACAGGTAGTGGTTAATATTAATGAATAATTAATTAGTACGTGTGAAGATTAAAACAAGATGCCGAGAATAAAATCTTATTAAAACTTTTCCAATATTATCTCACAATCTGTTTACATATGAGAGTATTTATACTCTCGTATGAAAGTATTCGTATGGTGCTGAGACGTGGAAGCTCAAACAGGAGGTACAGTCACGAGCAAAAGTATGTATACACTCGGCTTTATTCAAATGCGATTTACTCCATAGCATTTTCGAACCCATAGGTTTATGTCATGTGTTGTATTTCAACGTTGCACTCATTATTTCACGAAAAAATCGTAATTGAATGTTGCGAAGTGTTGACATATTGGAGCTCGTGACTGTACAGGCTGAGAGTAGCACAGAGAGCCATGAAGCGTTCCATGCTTGGCATCAGGCTAATAGACCGAGTTCCAAACGTCGAAATACCAAGACGAACGAAGGTCTTTCATATAGAAACACGTATTATGGAACTCAAGTGGAGTTATGATGAAAGGTGCAGTAAGGCATTTGGCATCCAAGGAATGGAAGACGAGATGTCGGTCGTCCAGCGGCGAGATGGGAAACACCTGAATGATGCTGGCAGAGGAGTGTGGGGATTACACAAAAAAAGAGAACAGAGAAAAGAAAAGAGAAAAAATTCAACTCATGGGGTTCAGAATCATGTAACTACTGAATTCATGGTAACAGGTTGCACGGCGATGTCCCTGCCACCCTGTAGGTATCTTATTTACCTTACTATTTTATGTCAAAAGGAATACCTTTGTACCAAAACAATATTCGTAGACCACTCAAACTATCACATCTACAAGTTTACTCTTTGTCCCTAACACGAGGGTAGTAATAACCCCTCAATAATTATTCAGTCGCCTCGCTCAGTATTTATAACAATTATTCTGTTCAAGTCAGAAAGGTTACTTTTATTTATCTTGATAAGTGTCGTTTTGTTCGGGGAATGTAATTTTTATAAGTCAGTTTAATTGGCTGCGACATGAAAATTAAGGCTTTTTGTGCATGGTATCTAAATACCTATATTTAAACCCAAGAAAAAGTGTTTTTTTTTTTTTGTATATGTTTCTAATAGCAAACAATTATTCATGTAAGTATATGTATTTATGTCATTCGATAAAAAAAACCTGTTGTATCAAGTCAAGACATAAAATAATGATGTAAGTGTTCCATGTAATGTTTATGAATGTTTTATTAGGTAGGTACGTCAACATCTGTTCACAAAGCGCCGCAAGACTCCCGGAAGTCCCACAATAAATAAGCAATGAATTATGTCTGATTGCCTAAGTAATTATATTGTTAAATGATATTTTATTTCTGTAAATTGTTTTTACAAAAACACTTGAAATGAAAAAATACTATTTTAAAACTAGATGAGGTATTTAAAGGGGAAGCGCTAGGTTAGCCCGTGAAATTATTTTTTTTTTACGTTTTTCACAATTTGCAAGTCATTTCAACTCTTAGTTCATATGAACAACATACTTACAACAGGTTGGTAAGAAAATTTGTATTTCACGGGTTGCCTTAGCGCGTCCCTTAATGGGCTTAAACATCTTTCCTAATTTGAAGGACCAACTGACATTGAGCAGCTAGGCTAGGTACTACAGTTCACAACCAAACCATCAATAACGACAAGCTATAGGTCAGCACTACTATCTATTACGACAAGCTATAGGTCAGCACTACTATCTATTACGACAAGCTATAGGTCAGCACTACTATCTATTACGGCAAGCTATAGGTCAGCACTACTAGCTATTACGACAAGCTATAGGTCAGCACTACTATCTATTATGACAAGCTATAGGTCAGCACTACTATCTATTACGACAAGCTATAGGTCAGCACTACTATCTATTACGACAAGCTATAGGTCAGCACTACTATCTATTACGACAAGCTATAGGTCAGCACTACTATCTATTACGACAAGCTATAGGTCAGTACTACCATCTATTCCGTGCTGTAGGTATCTGAGCACTGAACTTCCCAACCTTCCCTCTAAATCAGTTCATCGTCTAATGACTGGCGGTGGAAATCAATAAACAGTTCAGGTGCGCCCGCGCCGCGTGACGACACCTGTGCTTCACGCTCGGCGCGCGGGGGACAGCCAGACTGGTCGGCAAATTGCAATGTAATGATGCCAGCCGTGGTTTAGGGGTCGGTGGATGTAGTGGTAGAAAAACCAATGGAAACGTTTAGGAATTTGTAACCAGAAGAAACATTCAAGAACTGTCATGCAAATGATGAATAACGGAATATTCATACAATGGCTGAGGAACTTCGTCATCATTCTCCTGCCCCCATCCCAATTTATTTGTGGTCAGTGCAATATGTCTTTTTCGTCCACACTTCTCTATTAGTCATCATCTTGGCAGTCACACCCTTTCTAGCCATATCACCTTCCACACAGTCCATGCATCGTTTCTTCCCCTACTCTGAGATTAGACCATAAGTTATCCAAATGTTTCGGCCGCTTTAGTAAAGAATAAGTATCTAGTAAATTATTCTAGACATTGCCAATTTGGAGCACTGCCCAGTGGGCGTTTTATAAGAGTAGCGTACTAGAAAGCATTTGTAGAGTAAGCACATTTATTGGTTGGGAGTCAACACTTTTCTTTTACAGTCACAGAAAACTTTCAGAAGAAATCTCTGAAGTTTTTTCCTACAGTGTGCTTCTGTCATCATCATCTTTGATAGCTTTGACAGCCACCGCTAAGAATAGGCCTCCTCCCTCATGTGCTTCCCTGGTCTGTGGTCTGTGCTATACCCTCCCGTGCTCCCATACTTAACCAAAACTATCACACTGCTGTACAAAACCACGTTGTAAATAAATATTTGAATAACCAGTTGATCAGTTTATTATAATTAATTACGAGCGTAAAATTAATATTTGGCCGACATTTTAACAAACTAAAACTAATCGATTAAGTTCACATTAAGTGATTAAGTATTATTTGTGCTTAGTCTAGTTTGTTTTAATAAGTAGGTAAGTCCGTAGGCTTGGTTTGTAAAAGCAACAAGATAAGTTGAGAAATAGCTTTTAAAGAAATTGGTTCCGCCGATTCCTCTAGCTATAATAGCGGGGAAAAAAGACTTAACGTTTTTCGTAACGACTTCTGTTCTCAATTTTTCCTCCTAACAACTTCACATTTGTTAACAAAAGCGTCAGAACCAAGCAACATCTAGACAACGAAACTCGCGATAATTACACAATTACCGCGCTACTGCCGAATGTGAAATGTATTACATAAAAAGTGTTCTACTTTTTCAAAAAACTAGGCGGTTCTACTAAAACTGTTCAGTATTAAACGGTGTCTATTTTACTCAATACTCAATCATTTATTTTATTTATTGAGTTTCTTCTTTCAATTTCAGTTTCAATGACATTGACTTAAGTAACATTTCTATTAGGCAAACTTATCAACAAAATCAACGCTTCGACCGTTAAAAGTCACTAGAAGACTATCATGCATCCCTCCAAAAATATGTAGCTTTAGTTTTCTAACCACCAAAACGCACTCTCAAAGCCTGCTCCACTTTTCATGAAACCCAAGCTCCAGACAACCACGGCATTCGGTCGATAGTCGTCATTGGCAATAAAGATGTAACGACAGTCGCTATAAAGCAACTGCTTTACGACTGCGATACAGTTATATGATAAGCACACGCGTCACCAACTTTCGGCTATGGAGGTTTTATTTTATGACTGTTCACTTGGTCACGGCAGGTAATATGTTCATCCTTTATTATGATGTATGATTATTGAAGATTTAAGGAATAATAAGCCTGATAATTCATTACAATTGTTAAGTAGAAGAGACATCTGTCTCTTCAAAAGGACTGCTCAGAATCATAGGGTGATAGGGAAACCGTAGAAAATGTACTTTATGCAAACATCAACGAATCCGTCTCTATTATAACCTGTAATCTACATTTTTTGAAGTGAAAACTTCTTCAGGCGTGAACGAAACTGACTCGGTGTTTCTCTGTCTGTCTCTCTCTCTCTCTTATAGAAAGCAAGCCTGTTATTTTCGTTTCGTCTTTCTATATTAAATTTTATTACAATTCCTTCACTAATTAATCGAAAGGAACTTCGTTCCATCCGGGTGTCCCTTGACACCTCTCAAGTTTTTTCTCAGTTTTGTGATAACTGTTGTTCAGCTGCCATGACAAAGGCGTCGGCGTCGGACCTGTTAACAACATAATGTGACCAGTGAGTATAGCTGTAGACCAACGAGACTACAGGAGTTTGGGCCTTAAACATAAACCTCATGTTTGGAACGAGCATAAAGATACTTCCTACACTTTCCTCATCAATTCAACAACAATTCGAAATCAGCAAATGGCCGACGTTAGCAATAAGCTCAATTAAAGTATGACATGAGCTTACTTAACTTGATAATGAGCGTATAATCGTAAAGTAACACTCGCATCGAGTTAGTTTTGTTTACAATCGATACGAAGGCGTTACCCTTGCGACACCCGACACCCTGTGGTCACAACCATGTGTGAACGGGTTTTAGGAACCATTTCCAGTCCTACTTAGAGTATTAGTTAGCGAAATGAACACTTATTATAATTGTTAGAATTCATAAATTTTATTGTTATACAAATTTACAAATGAAACTCGTACAATATTTTTGATTCCCGCCTTAGTTACGTACTTACATCTGTCAAAACGAAATTCAAATTTGTATGAGAAATACAGTTTTCTAAAACTCTATACTACTTACCTAGTTAATCTTTGGTTTTTGTGAGCTGCTTTTGAAATAATACATCTTCAATCTAGTTGCCACATTCAAGCTCAATATTTCGTTGTTTGACGCATATTTTCCAATGTATCGTCGTCTCAGAGAAAAATCGTGCTGCCCTTGATTTGTGCAACTTACCTGAAGAAGCGTAGTCTGTGCTGTACCCTATTTTAAGATTCCTTTTCATCCCATCTATTCGAAAAGAACGACTTGGTTTGCCTTTTAGTGCACCCAAAGGTGGTTTTTCAGTAATGAGTTTTTATTCCTCTTTATAAGTGCGCCGCAATTATCTTCGCCGCGCACTTTTTGAATTTGGAACATCTTAGTGTTCAGCGCCAAAAAATCGAACGCATATATTGTTTGAATAAAGACTGGCTGGTACGACGGCTCAAAGTCGCGCCGCCGGCTGAATAAGAAAAAAAGAAATCAAATTAAAAACGCGCGAACTACAGCCCGCGTTTTCGTCAATTTTCACGGATTGTTAGAAATTCATGGTTTTGTTTTGAAAAATGAATTCTTCAAGTGACAGTGAAAGTATAGAATTAACTCCTGAAAGTATTAGAACTGACGCAAGAAATCTGATGGATAATGCAAACCTGCAAAATCTCGGGAGAAATATATGAAAGCCTACGGTAATTTTATTGAATGGAGAAATGCAAGAGATACCAAGAATTTTTCAGAATCTCTGTTTTTGGTCTACTTCCAGTACTTAGCCAAAACTAAACAACCTTTCACTCTTTGGAGTACCAACTCAATGCTAAAATCAACAGTCAGTTCTAATAACGACGTAAAACTGGACACATACTTAAGTATTCGAAATTACTAGCGTATCTGAAGAGGATGTCTGATGGATTTAAACTTAAAAAATCCAAAGTGTTCTCAGTCAAAAACGTGGAGACTTTCCTTAATGAATGAGGCATCCGACAAAGTCTTTCTTGCCGTAAAAGTAAGTAACTATGTATATTTTAAAATGCGCATTCGATTGTAACCTGTACTTCGATAGATACTTGTCTTATTCACATTCGGTTTTGTTACAGGTGGCTTTAATTTTAGGAGTACATGGAGCTTGTCGTGGCAATAAACCTTAAGTTAATCCATCCATGCCATAGTCGCCGCGCCCATCTACATCCAAACAACGAGATTCACCGTCACATTTTCCTCAAACTGAGCCAGATTCGGACATTATTTGAAACACGCAGAATATAAAATCTATAACAATCTCTTTTCTAAAACTGTAACAATAATTTTTCATAATTGCGAAAATGTCTCAAATGTAAATATAAGTTTTTAGTTGTTTTATTATTATATATATTATGATACTATTTAATTTCAATTTAGTTGATACTCTATGTTTTATTAAAAAATAATATTAAATAAAATATGAAGCGCCTTTTATTTTCTCATAGTGGGTGCTGAAAAGTAGAGTGTATCACTCGGCCGCCAAATATATTTTTGGCTCGGGCGACGTACTTTGAATCCCTCGCTACGTTCAGGATTCTACTAAAGAATCCCTCACTTCGCTCTGGATTAAAAAAATCCCTCGCCGTAAAAATATTATTTTGCTCCCTTGTGATACAATCTACTTACTATTTGATCACAATAACATTAATTGTCGAGTCAAATGACAGTGTGACCTTTTCTTACAACTGTCTATTTATTTATCCGTACTTACAAGTTATCTATGCTATTGTGCATAGACCTGACGTCACAAGGGAACTTCACGTGAGATTCCAAAACAAACTGCATCTTATGCAAGCATCGCGAATGCCTCCGTAGTGAATCATAATAGATAATAAAACAAAGTTCCTGCTGCGTGTGATTGTAAACAGTGTGGAGCCCTGACACAGTCCGCAAGGACGCGTGTTAGTGACTCAACTGAGTAAACATTCAATAAACTTGTAGAACCTTACTTTATCTAGTTTTTTGCGGTGCTGGCGCGGACTGGCAAGAGACAGGTCTGGATACTTGTGATATACCTCACATTCTCGACAGATCTACAGTAGGCAATGCACTCATTGCACTAGGTAGATTTTTTTTTTTAGCACAGGAGTTGATAAAGTAATCAGGAATACTAGGTACCTGATTATGTGCAACACAAATTGCCAAAAAACCTTTGGCTTTATAATTTAATCATTTGTCGTTGAATTTTCTTTCAAAATGTCATCACCTTTCACCCCTTCAAAAATTCCACAAAAGGATTGGCTACCTTCTAGCTCACAATTCGTACCTAAGACAAATAAAATATTTATTTATTTTGCTACAGGTAATATGCTGCATTCATTCATCAATAAATGACCTTTGACATTTGAACGATTAAAACAAACGAGCCCACACATAGTCTGTGGTGCGTCAGTTCGCGGGAAAGGCCGCGGATTACCACGAAAACTGCGACATTGAACGTTTGTGAATCATTTCATTCAACGAAATGAACGAACCAAAGTTGGTATGCGGAATGCGTTTTTGATCAGTGCGTTAATAGTTTTTTTTTTACTTTTATGGAACGAAAGTGAACTCTGTGATTCACTGTCTGACTATTTTATATAAGAAAACCGGTGTTAGTTTCTCAGACGTATGGTAGGTACCTAAACATGCACCTGACAACGACTGGCGCCTCTGGCTTTTCTACATACCTCTATTTTGAATCATCCATCTATCTAAGATTTTCTCTGAGCTGTACGAGCCACGTGGGAGTTTCGATGTGTCAAGCCTTTCCAACATGCTTATTTTTGATTCTTTTATCATTCTTCTACTTTATAAATTACTGCATAATTCAAGAGTTACCTCAAGAGACATTCGCTAGGTCATAAAATTTCCACATAAATAAATGACGCAATATGAACCACTAACACTGAAAAATGAATAGGTTACAACGACAGTCTGCTTTATAAATAGTGCTAAGTCCCGTTACTTTGTGTTACTAATACTAATCTGGAAACACAGAACAAACCACAAGCTGACGGGTAAAGGATTACTTCGCTCTTGAAGTTCTCGTGCATTAATTATTACCCGATTTAAGTTATGCCACTGCTTCCACTTACGATACGATTACGATATGAATAATATTATGATTTAAACCTATGTTGGTAAGTACCTCTATAATAATGTCACCATTTATCAAGCAAATCTTTCAGGTGTTTTACTGAAAGTTCAAGCATCCTCTCATTTTCTGGAATTCAAAGAGCATCAGACAATGCTAGAGCAAAGGTTTCACTGCTGTACAGGTGGAATTGTCTTTGAGAATCTGTGCCTACGTAGTTTGGTTAATGTAAGTAAATTAAGCAACAAACTTCACACTAAGTATAACTATGAATGTACAGTTGCATGGAAAGTACATATTTCCACAGATACCTAATTACTCAAATGGCAAATATAATGACAGGTTCGATGGACGGCTCGCGGCGCGGCGTGACACAGCACGCGTCAAGCATCTGCAGACAGCCTAATTGTTGGGTACAACATTACGAGTGAACGGAATGAAGTAATGAACTGGTGAACTGTCCCTCTCTCTTTGGTCTTAGTCGATGGTACGACCAAAATAGAAGAATATGGGAATAAATATTTACAATGTAATTAGTTATGCAAATTAGTCTCGTTGTACGGCTGTTAACGAAGGTAATGTGTGTGTATAGTTAAGGACTACGGAGGTTCGTAGGTAGTTTAGGAAGGTCTATTAGGTAAGTACCTACATAGTTCTGCGTACAAAGCGTGTGCTGAACTAAAGAACCTCGAAGAGAACGACGAAAAAAGACGATGAAGTATCCCATGTTAACTGTAAACCTTAAAGTTTTCTTAGTTTACACATCACTGGATACTTTATCGAGCTCTAGACCTGTAAGTTGAGCTAAGGCTGGCCTGTGGGCATCTGGTAACACATACCCTTACCGAGCATACAGACAAGAAAGGGAGAAAATACATTTATTTAGCACAGACTAAAAGGCACGCAATATAATATATAGCTTCTGCCCGCGGCTTCGCCCGCGTGGATGTCGGAAATTATCCCACGGGAACGTGCTAACAGGATAAAATGTATGTGCTTCCCCAGGATGCCATCTATCTCTACGCCAAATCAGAAGTTCAGTGGTTTAGGCGTGAAAATGTAACATACAGTTTCAAGTTCAAATCCTCCCCTTAAAAACTGAATTACCCCTTTTTGTCCCGTCAGTGGTAAATTTTCGACAACTTTACATACTTATTATTAATTATTTTCAGTCAAAACTATCAATACTGAGTTTCGAGTACTTCCACAAAAACGTCACATCTCTATATCCCCCTTTGAGGAGTAGTTTTGAAAAACTTATAATGATAAACTTTATTACTTACTTAGGCAAGTATTCTTGCCAAGTTTCAAGTTTATTAACTAAATGAATAAGATTTTTCATATAAACTGTATCCCCCGCTTTTCACCCCACAGGGGTGGAATTTTTAAAAATCGTTTGGGATTATTCATAACTTGATTCAAAGATTATTTATACCAATTTTCGAGTTAATCAAGCCATGCAGTAAAATCCTTCCCTGAAAAATTGACTACCCCATTTCAGCCCGTCAGGGGTAGATTTTCAAAAAACTTTGATACACATTAATCTTTACTTTCAATATTAGGTATAAATACTGAGTTTCGAGTAAATCGGACTGCGCGCTAAAATTCTTCCATACAAACTTTGAAACCCCCCAATCCCTTATTAGGGGGTAGTTTAGAAGAAACAAAAACTGTCAATCTTCATAATTTATTTAGATAAGTATTCGTGCCAAGTTTCAAGTTTATTAACTCAAGGAATAAGATTTTTCATACAAACGAATTCCCCCCTTTTCACACTCTTAGGGGTGGAATTTCGAAAAATCCTTTCTTAGTGGATGCCTACTCTTCACGAAGAATACACCCTCCAAATTTCATGTCTCTAGGACCAGAGGTTTAGGCTGTGCATTGATCTATCAGTCAGTCAGTCAGTCAATCAGTCAGTCAGTCAGTCAGTCAGGACTTTGAATTTTATAAGTATAGATGTACATCAGATAAAAACAAATAAATAACATTTAAAAAAGTGAAAAGTCTGATGTAATAAATTAGCAGGAAAGTATGCCTGTCGGCTGCGCCAATAAGGCCCAGTTCAGCAAAAGTGCCAGACAACTAGTGCCTGATGCTGGTTTTCAACTAGACCTGCACAGCTATTCATAACCACTCGATACGCTTCCGTACCGTATCGAAAATCAATCAATATTTTCATAGGAGTCCTCTAAATGCTGTTCACAAGTCTAAAACCCGAAAATTTGGTCAGTTTAAATCATATAGACGACCTCTTCTCCCGACAGCTGTTTGCTGTCAGGGCGAGGTAAATCAGGTGTTCCAAATGTGTCATTTTCGATACGATAGCCATGGCTAGAAGGAAGGCTGTGTCCTATGGACCGCGATTGTGTTTCGATGGTGACTAAGTAGTTCCTAGATCATCATGAGACGTCAGACGTAAAGCCACACAAAACCATTGCAAATCCGCCATTCCTGCATGTTATTAAGAACTATTTCCTTCCACGTTACCTCTGATCGTGATGCATCTTAAACTGAGGTAACTACCTACCAGGTACCTACGTAATTCCCTTAGGTAGCTGTGGGTTTTTCATTTACGTAAAATATCTTAGTGTTGTGACTAATTAATTTTAAGAAACGAATAATCTTTATTATGGTGAATAAGAACAACTACTAAAAGATGTTACTTACAATGCGATTTCAGCTAGCTGTACTTTTAAGACAGTCCATCCATGGTTTCTTTAGGTACATAGACCTGCAAAAAGTCGTGGAGTCATGGTCATCTTAATTATTCTGAATCTATACGAGATCGCTACAAATTAGGGTTTTGCAATGATTTCAAACTAACCATGTCCAGTAAGTGACACACATACAAGGTTATCTGCCTCAATAAGTACATACCCGTTGCCTTTCTCTCCCCAACATACCACACCTTCCACCACTCGGATATCCCCACCAAACTAGGCGGAAAATGGAAAATTCCCAATAAGTCACACGTCTGATAAGGATGTCAGGGCACGGGCCAATCATGCAATCATGCGCAATCATCCAATAACAGGTACGTGCGCGTGCGACGCCGCCGCCGCCGCCGCGCGGTGCGTGGCGCCAGTTCACGCTAATTCGCTTTTTGTTCAGGATATAGCTCGTTTTGCAAGTCATAAGACGCGACAAGTACCTAATATACTATAATCATGAGGTCTAAATGCCAGTGTGGGCAGAAATGTATACATTGTAGGTATTATATAGCTCTTGGATGAAGGTGGAATACTTAATGGCTACTGTTTGTAATCATAGCTATTGCTTAACAGATGGACACTTACCGTACTATTTGTACTACTTTGCAATGTATAAGTAGGTACGTTTGTACCTGTTAAAGTAATCGATGGAGACATGATCTATGACGATTGTTAAATAAGTATGTACCTAACTGAGTACCTACCCATTACGACATTACTTCACATGAGTACTAAAACTTGTTCTAAACTTTACGGTTCTTAGCCTGAAGTCAAATAAACAAAGTCAAATCATTAATTTCAAATAGGCACATAAAATAAATATAAATATATATATTTTATATTATAAATTGATTCTAGTCGCCCCTTCCAAAAGGTAGTTTTCGTATGGAGAAGAATGGGCAAGAAACTCCAAAAAAATATTTAAAATATTTTGCATACATTAATTATATAATTATATGTGAAGACGATGCACCTAAAAATAAAATTACTATACCACAATAGGTAAAAGAATTAAAATGGATTCATGAAACCATGATATATAAATGAACTAGGTGATAGATACATGGTGCTCACAAAAATAGACGATTTTCCTAAATAAATAAGGAGTAATAAGTCCGGTGTGACTTACCGGGAGTAATTACAGAATGTAGATCAATGTCAAAGAAAAAAAAAAGAATAAATTATACAATTACATTAGCCAGTTTGATTTTGTCTAGACTCTAGAGATTGTCCTATGGAGCAGGACCAGCATGTTTCCAAGAATTCTTATCTTGGATATAATCCTCTAATTTGTAATATCCTTGCTTACAAAGTGTAATTTTAATATAAGTTTTAAATTTTCTCTAATTTAATTGCAATATTTCACAAGGTATTTTGTTGTAACATTTAACACAGTACCCCATAAAAGATGATACTTTATATAATCTGAAAAAAGGTTGATCTAATTTATCTTTATTTCTAGTACCTATTAAAATTATGTCACTTATTTTATTTATTTATTTATTTATTTAACCATTTATGTACACACATATATAAACAGACATAGAAAAACAGAACAGAAAAAATAGGTACAGAGGTGATGCTTATTTCATAAGAAATCTCTTCCAGCATACCTGAGATAGGACAATAAATACAGAGATGTAGACAGCGTGTGATAGAGCAAAGGAGACAAACAATAATACATAGAATCAAAAACAAACAATTCACTTAAAAACTAAACAAATATTACGAGAATATATACATACAAATAAACATACTTAAATACTTCTAAAATAAAATAAATACATACACAACTATGATGAAGTGGACAGATAGTGTTCTTTCACTCTTATTTCTCTTGTCTTCTTTCTGTGCTCTTTCTCTTTTATTAAAAAGATGTTGTTTTTTCTTACATACATAATATTTGAGGGGCCCGTGGCTAAATAATAATAGCCGCACAGGTCGATCGGTCAGGTTAAGCTACGCTTGCCGCGGTTGGTCTGTGGATGGGTGACCATCTTTACATACCGAGACCTCTGCGTGCCTCCGAGGCACGGAGGGGTCCCGGTAAGGAAAGCAAGGAGGAAGGAAAGCACGTTAAGCCGTTGGTCCCGGCTGTCATTCGTGGATCTTTGACAGTCGTTACGGGTAGTCAGAAGCCCGAAAGTCTGACAACCAGTCTTACCAAGGGGTATCGTATTACCCAGTAACTGGGTTGTGAAGGTCAGAGAGGCAGTCGCTCCATGTAAAATACTGGTATTCAGCTGCATCCGGTTAGATTGGAAGCCGACCCCAACATAGTTGGGAAAAGGCTAGGCAGATGATGACATAATATTTTCATAAATGAATTGGCAAGGTACCGTCATAATATTAACCCTTTAAATAGTTCCCTAAGAGATTCGCGGTGACGTAGATTGTAAATGGCTCTGACAGCTCTCTTTTTTCAAAATAAAAATGGATTCAATGTCAGCAGCCCGACCCCACAGTAAAATGCCATATGACATAATAGAAAGAAAAAACATTTATTTAGCACAGACCAAAAGACACACAATACGCCAGATACATACATCAGATAACAACTAATAAAAAAACAAATAGAAAGTGTAAAGACCGATGCAAGAAATACTGTGGAAGTAACTAAAATAGACCAAACGCGCGGTTTCTTCATCTGTTAATTGTCTTATCTTTCTAACAGCATATGCGGCCGAGCTTAGCCGCCCTTTTCGTCTAGCGTGATTCCTAGGAAAACTGTCTGATTAACAAAGTCTAGTTTTTGGCCATTCAATATGATGTCACATTCGCTACTTCTAACATTAGGTAATTTAAATCTAAAAAAACAACGGAATAATCAGCATAAATTATACTTTTAAAGTTTCAATTGCTAATCTACAGTTTCTGATAAGCTCACGTCTGGGAAATACCCTCAAACTGATGGTTTAGTGACGTCTTGTTAGACACACTTCTAGAGACGTTGATCGGTTACTAACGTCCATCGGCCTGATCAAATTGGCAGTCAAAACTTCGAGACCGGGTCGAGGTGTTGTACCACTACTTACTTATAAGCTTGGGCAATCGTACAGACGCCAGCAGATCAAGCTACCCGAAACTGTCAAATCCCAATCAACCTTGAACCTTAATGCTTTAGCGATAAAGTTGAAAATCTATTAAAGAAATTTGACAGATTGTAGTAGCTTAATGTGCTGGCGTCCGTACATGCCTTACCTGCATTTCATATTACACCCGTGACCGGCACACAGTGACCCGCTTACATTCGACAAAAACGGCAATTTATTAGGGAGCCTCTCGACAATGGCTTTCCAAATTACTCCAATGTAAACGGGCCACCCTGTATTGCAAATATCCCCCGTAATCGTAAATACGCACCTGTGCTATTACTTCAGCAAGTCCAGTGGGAACCAAAGTTTGTTCTCCCAAGGCTTTAACCCTCGTGGTTCACGGCAGACATTATGTCTACAGGATGTCGAGACATGCTCCAAACATCTACCTTTTTAGCGCCTGCGACCTCGACCATTCTAAACGCCTATACCTCAACTAAATGCAGACAGCTGGAGGCCTTTCACATCATCAATATCAATGAAAATTGTCAACCCTTCCCAATCGCACAACGTTTGCGTTTCGTAACATTTCTTTTTCTGTTTCTTTTAAAAACTGATTCGAAACCAAAGAATCTATCAGAGCCGCATTCGAAAAATGAGTGCAGATGTCAACTACGTAGTTTCCCATTTGCCTCTGAGATGAGGGAACATCCAAACACATCTTACCATGACCTACAGCCTCGCTAGGATTATCTACTAGCACCAATAAAACTAATCGGCCATTACAGAAACCCTATGACGTAAGTACGTCGTCGGTCACTTCCTCTAACGTGACGCAAATGGTTCTTACGTCAACTAATGAGTTTTTCACTTTACCACATTTACTTAACATGGAAATCTGCGAATTCCCACATTTGCTAGAACATTCGAGCGGTTTTCCGGTCTATTGGAACCGTCCACTTTTACGTGTTTCCTTCGCAGGTGTTATCAGTCAGGTTAGGTTAGGCTTTTCGTACTTCACCATCATCATTCTCCTGCCCTCATCCCAATTTACTTGTGGTCGGCGCAACATGTCTTATTCTCCCATACTTCTCTAGTAGTCGTCATCTCGTTAGTCACCCCTTTTCTAACCAAATCATCATTCACACAGTCCATCCATCGTTTCTTTGGTCTTCCTACTCATTTCGTACTTTGTAACGTGGATTATTCATTAAGAGCGTGCATAAAGCCAGTAAAATTTTAGAAAAGAAAAAAAAATACGTAGTATGCGCCAAAACTGTTATATCGTAATAAATCCAAAACTAAAAGGAATTACATAAAATGCCTAAGCACAGCCTTTACTCTTGTATAAATATAATTAATTATCAAATTTTTGTTGCAATGGGCATTACCGTATTGAGTACAAAACGGAAAATATGAGAATTAGAGGTTACTTCGTGATTTTTTTCTATCGAAGAAATGTTATTATTTAATGTTTTTGATCAAAGTGAAGCCTCGGAAATATCATGTAGTTATTCATACATTTTTATTTTAAGATTTGGTCCGGAATTTTTCATGTAAAATCAAATATAAGATTGGTAATTTTGCTTTATACGCGCTCTTAAGTCTCATATTCATGACTCTAAAAAAATATAGCGTTTATTTCAATGTTAAAATTTTGTCTATCTACAGTGACATCATGACCACCAAACAACACACACAAGTAAAGATGTCTTCTATCTCTTCTATCAGACTAAAGAAGTCCGGCTGAGAAGTCGAATAAAGATTCCGGATCTGTACAGTCAGGTTAGCATGTATAGATCCGGATGTCATCAATCATGACTCCTAATTATTAGAAAATGTATAGGAACCGGAGCTAAACATTTCCTAAATTGCTTCAGGTCGAAGGATATGTTGACTTCGCACAGGTTACTGGTAAGGTAAACAAAAATAGAGCCTACTATTATACCTTTATATATATTACGCCTTAAGAACAAAGTACATAATTATAAGTACGCAATGATAACTCACAAGTGGGTCATTTTCCAATACATCATAATATAAAAGAGTTGCGTCGTTCTGTTGCGCTGACGCATCACTAATACGCACCTTATCTATGGCAAGTGACATTTACCACAATTTCGCCATATATGGATAATAAGCTACGTAAAATTGTTAAATCGTAGGAACCCGTTTAGTTTGTGACCATGTATGAACATGAACTTCTGATAACATTATGATAACATCACGTTACGTCAGTCAGTCTGCCTGCCTTTTCCCAAAGAAGTTGGGGTTAGGCTTCCAGTCTAACCGGATGCAGCTGAATACCAGTGTTTTACATGGAGCGCCTGCCTATCTGACCTCCACAACCCAGTTACTGGGCAACACGATACCCCTTGGTAAGACTGGTTGTCAGACTTTTTGGGCTTCTGACTACCCGTAACGACTGTCAAAGATTTACGCATGACAGTTGGAACCAACGGCACAACATGATTTCCGAGATACGGAGGGGTCTTTTTTTTTGGGTGGGAAATCATCATATTATGACTTCTCTTTCTCCCGTTGTGGGCGGAGCGGGATGGCGTGTCAGACTTTTACTGACTAAAACCCACCTGTGTTCCTTCAGTTGCCTGTGCCAGGGGCACCGGTATCTCTTTCGAATATTCCGCGGCCCTGGCAGGCATCGGCCCTCGCGGACCCCGTCAGTTCGTGCTGACATCTCTTTGAGGCGCGCGTGGAACACAACGCGCCGTCGACCCGGGCCTGGTCCTTACCGGGTGGCAAGCTGTCCATTGCTCGCCGCCCGCAAGCCCACGCCTACGGTGGCCGGGAGTCGGCTTTTGACTCCCGTCCAGGGCGTCTCCTGCGGCAACTAGCGCGCAGTGATTGCCTCTCCCTCACGCCTCTCGCCTCCTCCTTCGCGAGCATTACTGCTTTGCAAAAGGAGGTGACTGCCTCCCATGCACTCTCGCTCCGTACCATGGCCTGGACCAGGGCCGGACGCGAGAGATCGCCACCGCCAATCGCCGCCACGAGTACGCGGCGGTGCTCTGCCCAAGCCGGGCAGACCTCCACCGTATGCTCCACCGTGTCCTCCGGGCGATCCACACAGTGGTGACACCCTGGCGTTTCCTCCCGCTTTATCCTGAACAGGAACCTCCCGAAACAACCGCGTCCGGTGAGGACCTGTGTCAAGCGGAAGGTGAGGGTGCCGTGGCGCCTCTTTAGCCACTCCTCAAAGAGGGACTTATCGCCGCAATTGTGGCGTGCCCAGCACTGGGTTGCGACAATCGCACTCTCCATCCCGCTATGAGATCCCGCTGGAGCTCTGTCCGCTGTACCGTGATTTCTCGCGGCAGCGGAGTTACGCCCCGGCGGCGTTTTGCCTCCTCTCGCCACTCCCATATGTGGGCGAGGATTTTGCCTCTAGATCCCATGGCGGCAAACCGACAAGGAGGCTCGCCGCCTCAGCGGAGACCGTCCGGTACCCTCGGATTAGCCGGACGGCCATGAGGTACAGAAGAGTCTCGATAGGTAATGGATGGTCACCCATCTACGAACCGACCGCGGCAAGCGAAGCTTAACCTTCGACCGACCCGTGCGGCTGATATTATTTAGCGACGAGCTCCTCTATCTCTCTCCTCTAATCACATGAATTTTCGCCTAGGCATTATGGGGTGCTTAATTGTTGCAAAGTCCCACTGCCACGTCCTGGAAGGAATACGTCAAATTACCAGTCAGCCTGTATAACGTAACTTATACCTACCTTCTATTCATGCCCAGTAGGTAGGTAGGTACAAGGTAACACGACACCATTTTATTGGCTATTTACTGCAATTGCCCGACAAACTAAGTCGTTAGGCCAGATAGCGATACATTGTTACAAACACACCATCATTCAGTAGCCAATTCAAATTGTGTTGTCGGGTTTGTTTGTCAAAAACAAACGTAGAGGGTGAGTGCGACCAAAGTCTTCTTCTTTCAACCTTCCTTCCACTGCCACAGGGACCCTTTTGTGAAAAACATTGATCACAATCTCTAATTAAATGAATTCAAGTTTGATTTTAACGATATTTTCATTCTCGAGCCGGTAAGTCAGTAAAGTGACAGTTATTTTGCGTGAAAACTCAATGACAGATTCTTCCTTTATTTTTCGACTGCGTTGACTATTCTGCCAGAGTCATGCAGTAGTGAAAAATTTGAAATGAAACCATGTTGGACTGCATTTTACCAATTCAACACTTTTATAGGTAGCACAGTATTTAAGTTATGAATTTGCTTCGAATGTTGCTCTAAATACTCTTACATTATTATTAAGGTAATGGAAAATTAAATAATAGTTAATACATAAGAATAATATGTTGCAATGATTCACACTTTAATATGAAAAACCACAAACAATAAATATCTATTCTATACTTATAATAAATCTGTAGAAGTGAAAATTCTGTACATTGAAAATATCAAAAAAATAAATGGCAGGAGGTGTTACTAGACCGACACCGAACCCAAAAATGTGATTAAAAAAATTTTTGTCTGTCTGTCTGTCTGTCTGTCTGTCGGTCTGTCTGTCTGTCTGTCTGTCTGTCTGTCTGTTTGTTCAGGCATCACGCAAAAACTACCGGTTCGATTACGATGAAACTTGGTATAATTATTCTTTAATATCCTGGGCACCACACTGGGTACTTTTTAGCCCGGAAAAGTATATACAATAAAAAACAAACTTAATTTTGCGGTTCGATCCCTAGATCCGATTACTGTACCAACCGCAAATAATAAGTTTGTCGTAGGTTAGGTCACACGCAGTGGAGTTCATTTTTATTCCTTTTACTTTTTAGAGTTATTTAGGTTTATTTTTATATAAGTCGTAGGTATAGATTTTAATTTTAAAGTATAGGTAGTATATTTGATAGAGTACGTAGTGACCGTAGGTTATTTTATAATACTGTTAGGTAGGACGGTCATTCGTATAGATATTAGTTTTTAGAGATTTTGCCTATTTATTGAGTTTAGATTGAGGGGCCCGTGGCTAAATAATAACAGCCGCACAGGTCGATCGGTCAGGTTAAGCTACGCTTGCCGCGGTCGGTCTGTGGATGGGTGACCATCTTTACATACCGAGACACCTCCGTGCCTCGGAAAGCACGTTAAGCCGTTGGTCCCGGCTGTCATTCGTGGATCTTTGACAGTCGTTACGGGTAGTCAGAAGCCCGAAAGTCTGACAACCAGTCGTACCAAGGGTATCGTATTACCCAATAACTGGGTTGTGGAGGTCAGGTAGGCAGTCGCTCCATGTAAAATACTGGTATTCAGCTGCGTCCGGTTAGACTGGAAGCCGGCCCTGAACATAGTTGGGAAAAGGCTAGGGAGATGATGATTGAGTTTAGATTAGTTATCGTCATAAATAAGTTTATTTAGGTAGGTAGGTATTTTATTTTCTGTTATTGAGTTTATTTATTTTTTTAATTAGGTAGGTACTTAGGTAAAGATATCATATAGGTACCCTCTTAATCACCATTAATGAGACACAATTGGTTTTCTATTGTAATTAGCCACAAAGGGCCCGCGAGATAGATGGCATCCTGGTGCACATACATTTTATCCTGTTAGCACGTTCCCGTGGGATAATTTCCGACATCCACGCGGGCGAAGCCGCGGGCAGAAGCTAGTATCTAATAATTATTATAGGTACACAATAAATCCCATGGACGCTGTTGCTTTACGTAAACATACCTACCTATTAATAGCACATAAACCTGAAGTAACATAGTATAGGGAAACTGGTCCGTTCATAACAACTAAAAGGAAAATAACAAACATTTCTGATTTTTTATTCAAGTCTTATACCTTATACAAGGTTTAGTTTTTTACATTGTTCTCACATATAGAAGCAATAAGAATAATGTACCCAGGATTTTGTAATAATATCTTGATTTAAAAGAGTGTCCGTGGAGTTTCTTGCCCGTTCTTCTCCACAGAGATCTACGTTTTGGAATGGGCAACTAGCTTCAACTTTCTGACTAACTGACCGACAATTTAATTTTGACAATTCAAAAGTGCCTGAAATGAATTGAAATAAATGGTTTGAGTTTGAGTTTGACTTTGAGCAGGGACTTCGAATCACAACCTATTACCGTCGGTTCAGTACATGATTCTAGAACCCCCAGCGTACACATTTTTCGTCGGTTATCAAAAAAAATCTGCTGTTTCATAGAAAACTGCAGTACCCACTCAAAATGTATGAAACAGCTTTTTTTTGAAATAACCGAATCATGTACTGAATCCATGGTAACAGTTTGCACGTCGATGTCCCTGCCACCTTGTATACCAATAGGGTGGACAAATTTATCGCCAGTTATTAAAAAAACTGCTGCGTGTGAGCACTTTTGTAGGAAACAGCAGACTTTTTTTATAACCGACGAAAATTTCGACGCAGTGGGTTTCAGAATCATGTACTGCATGAATCCATGGTATACCTACTGGTTGAGCGTTATCCCTGGCATCCTGTATAACATATATTATATATATATATATATTCGTAACAATTATTATGCACCCCCTACGACGAGTTTCAATACTTACGAGTAGCTATCCACAACATCTAAAAATGTAACACTTTCTATAATTCTAGGGCAGAAATGGATTATTTATCTAAGTATCTTGTAAAGTACCTACTAATTTATGCCTTTATAAAAATAAACTACAAAGGGGTAAATATCTCAACAAATAAAAAGCAACAAAACCGGCCAAGAGCGTGTCGGGCCACGCTCAGTGTAGGGTTCCGTAGTTTCCCGTCCGTCACAATAAGTGTTCCCACTTATGAGTTTAAAGGTGGGTATACATTATGTTCGCGCTCCAGCAGCGCTCCGTGCTCCTGCAACTGCTCCCGATAGTAGATACGTGCGCAAACACGGAGCGTGCAACATTGCACGCTCCGCAGCAGGCGCTCCGACTCGTGACGGTTTTTAGCGCGAACACAAAAGGGAGCGCAGTGTGTCAAAGGGGAGCGCATGTAGAAGTCCGCGCGACGTATCCATTGGAGCAGTTGCAGGAGCGCGGAGCGCTGCTGGAGCGCGAACATAGTGGTAACCCAACTTAAAAAAGGCTATTTGTTACGGAACTCTAATAATTACGGAACACTAAAAACGGGCCCACAAAGGACAGTGATAACTAAAACAAGGAGAGACCAACTGAACAATTCGATAATACCCGACCCAATGTAATAAGTACCTACAGCGCCATCTCTCGGGGAATTGGGTTACTAATTTATACATAGACGTGCCAGAAGTTTTCGGTGGTAATTTGGGATTGCGAGAACCGATTTTAATCATTCTTTTTTTGTTTGAAAAAAGATACGTTCAGGATAATAAAATATGTAAACGAAGTTAAAAAAAATGCTTGCATATACGATTTTACTACAAACTTAGTCCAGAAATTATTTTGTACAACTTTTTGTCTTTTTTGTACAAAAACTGTTGTTTCCATCAAGTTCAAAATAATTTTCCTAGAAAGTCCTTATAAAGTTCTACTTTTCAGATTTTTTTCATATTTTCTAAACTTATGGTTCAAAAGTTAGAGGGGGGGGACACATTGTTTTTTACTTTTGGAGCGATTATTTCCGAAATTATGGACATTATCAAAAAATGATTTTAGTAAACCCCTATTCATTTTTAAATACCTTTCCAACAATATATCACACGTTAGGGTTGAAATTAAAAAAAAAATCACTTCCCACTTTACATATAGGGGGGCTACCCTAATAAAACATTTTTTTCCAATTTTTATTTTACCACTTTGTCGGCGTGATTGATGTACATATTGGTACCAAATTTCAGCTTTCTAGTGCTAACGGTCACAGAGATTAAGCGAGGACGGACAGACATGGCGAAACTATAAGGGTTCCTAGTTGACTACGGAACCCTAAAAAGGTGTTTATCCTGTTATCAGATGTTCTGAAGACAGGTAAATAAGGTAAATTATTACAACCTTATTCTAATTACATGCAGCAGTGCGATTCTGTAACCATCTCACCGTGAAAACTCAGGTGAAGTGAGCGTGGAGTGAGCTGTCATTCCAACCAATGCTAGGGATTGACACTATTGGCAGCTCACTCTAAGCTCACTTCACCCAACTTTTCACGGTGAGATTTTTACAGAATCGATCGGCTGATGTTTAACTTGTTCATCTAAGGCTAGGCAGAACACGTGCGTGTGAAGCGAGGGACCATGCTGGTATTTCGCAAAATAAAAATCGTAGGATTTAGTAGTAGACTTAAAACAATTGTAAAACAAATCTAGGAATTTGTAAACAAATATATGAACGACTACAGCCTTTAAAGTGCGGTCCCTTAGTCCTTACAGACCATCAGCCAGGCGCTGATCCAGCCCTCAAAAAAGGTTGTGGTCATAGCCACCCGAAAATCGGTCACAGTGTGAACTCGCTCATGATGGATATAGTGCATTCCTGGGCCTCAAGTCTGCTATTACAATAGTGTCAGAATGGTCTATCATTGATTTCATAATTGTTGATTTTGACAAGTTTGGTAACCTACTAATATAATGGCGTCATTATGACTTTCCAGTGGTCAACCACTGACACTCCATTGAAAGAAATGGCATAGAATGGTAATCTCGTACATAATGATAAATGAATGACTTACTTACATAAAACACTTGACTTGTATAAAACACTAATAAATAATATGTAAAAATATATATAAATAAAATCTGGCATAAATAAAGTAGTGATAGTTTTTCGAAAATCATTTCTACTAACGGGTTTTATAATTAAGGCAATACGACAATGCATTATGACACAATTCTATTACGAGACCATTGACCGACCAATGATCGACATTAAGAATTTAGCAGATTACAAACTTTAAGCAAAATGACAATAGGATGGGAATGGGATCGTGTTGGAATGACGAATTTATAAAAATAGCAGACTTGGGGCCCTGCAAAGAAGATATTTACAAAATGTATGACGCCCTGACCAAGATTTTGTACAGTGTATAGTTCCACGTAGGTAAAGCCGTGGGGCAGACACTAGTAGGTTAATCAATTAACGTGTAAATTGTTACTTTGTTCGCTCACGAACATTACAAAAGTAAATGTGTGTTCGTTTGCAAATCACAATGTCACATTTAGAACTATAACTACTGAACCGATTTTGATAAAAAATTTAAAACTAAGTAAGTACCTACTTTGCTGCGTTCCGAATCACGCACGATTCATTGTATTTTGATTTTATTTTATTAAGGCTTAATAGAGGATAAATAATAATATACAGCCGCCTATATAACACCAGCCTATCGAACTCAATAGACCGTGAAAGTGTGACGTCACAAGTCTATTAGAGTTGTAGGCATGCCCATCGTGCCCACAACGGTGGATCCACGCTTGCCATCAGCAGATCTCGGAACGGCTTTAGTCTTTTGCATTTTGGTAATTGTAGCACAGGAAACGAATTCAGCCTATATCCCAAACAGATGGCTAGGAAGGATCAATAACACTGTGTATCAAGATAAATACAACAATTATTAGTTTAAAAATTAGGTAAACACGTGCGAAGCTATTCAGTGACCTGTTAAATAAGGATTACCGTAAGCTACGGTAATTACTAAATGGGTGCAGATAAGAATGAGAAAAGGCGGCAAAATTGTTTTGTTTAAAAGATGATCATATCTTATATTATTGTTTTCTGTTCTTAAACTTACGCACAGATGTTTGTGTTTGTTTTGTTACCCTTTTTTACATAAATCGCTTGATTGTATTTTCCGGCCGAATATTCTTAAGCTTTTTATGTAATCTTCTTCGCAGCAACACACATTTTTTACTGTCTGACTAAGGGCCGATTTTCTTATCCGTAGGTAGTTTCCTTCCCAACTTCCATGTCTTGTAACTCAACCAAATGTCAAAAATATGTAGTAACTAATGGTAAAATTTTGGCAAAACTTCTTCTTTGATCAATTTTTAGTTTATCTAATGATATAATATCATTGCTGATGGTCAAATAATTAACTATTAGTTAAAAAAAATAACCATTAGTGAACATTACATAAACTACATAAAACACATTTTGCAAAAATTTAAGCATTAGTCAAAAAATCGGCCCTAAGGGCTGGTTTTTCCAACACCAGATAATTTTATCCGAGGAATAATTTTGAATTTTTGACAGTTCTTCCATACAAAAACTGTCAGACGTCAATTTTATTAATAGAATAAAAAATATCTGTCGATTGAAAAATCAGCCCTTAATGTACCTACTTACCGTATAGTTCGTTTTTAAAACCAGACAGGTTGTAATGTCAAACTCCGATACTAAAAAGCAAACACGTCATGGTCACATACCGACTAAAATGTCAGATTACTATCTGGGTTTAAAAAACGAACTTTAGATAGGTATTGCATGAATTCAAGTGTTTCGTTCGGCCATTCATTTAGGAAAGCAGTACCTACTTACTGTGATGGCACTAGAGTACTAAGTTACGTAAACATAAAACTATTTAGGTGCGACGTTCTCTAGATTAGCTGTTAATGTGAGACAATCCTTTTGTTTGTGTCGCGGGACCGGCCCAAGATAACACGTGCCGACCGTGGGAAACTCATGACAGCTCGAAAACTGACCAGGAATGTCGCCAGTTTGCTCATAATTTCCTACTTTCATAATTAATTTTCCATTTCGTAAACGAAGTAGTTAGATGACATGTCTTAAAGAAAATAATGGAATTGTTATCAAAGACGCGTCTCTCTTACTCGAAAATGAAGTACTTAGCGCAGTCATTCGGGGAAAACCGAAAACCTCGCTTTTGTAATTTTTAAGAATGGTCGCTGTAGTACCATGTAACATGAGGCTACAGGCACAGAATAAATTGTACAAGCTACGGGCTAGTGCGAATCTTGGGGTTCATTCGATTAATCGAGTCTGTTTTAACCACGCTGGGATCGGTGCATTTCATTCATTCATTAGTGAAGCTTTATCACAATCTTACAGTTTAATAAATTATTTTCACTTTGACTGGAGTCGAATGAAATAATTTTGATATTGTAAGTGTAAAATGCCCAACTCATAGATAGGATTAATCACAAAACAACTTTTATGTGACCGTTCACAGAATAACTATTACCAAACAGACTGTTATGTTATCTTCTATTTTCAGCAGTATGGTATCCGTTCATGACGAATCTAAGCCAATATTTACGATGCCTCATAGTCAATGAATTATTTTTGTGAATGAGTAATTATACGGATCAATCACTGAGCGCAAGCATCGTCTCTACTCATCCTCTAATCTTATTACGACATGTTATAACTAATCTGCATGATTCACGGATCTATTGTATCAAATTATTCAAGAAATTAATAAGAAATCAATGAATCGCTCATTATAAATACACAAGAACATCGGCTGTGAAAAACTGATGCAACCTTTGATACAACTTCGGTGAATAAAATTTTAAATGTAGAACTGGGTCATGTCATGTCATTTCATTCTTTCGGAAATTCCCGAATTCCTAATTTGAATTTTCGATTTCCCCAGTGTATCACTCTGTGATTCGTACAATAAAAACAAGTGCGAGTCGGACTCGCCCATGAAGGGTTCCGTTACGTTACGATTTATGACGTATTAAAAACAAACTACTCACTAGATCTCGTTCAAACCAATTTTCGGTGGAAGTTTATATGGTAATGTACATCATATATATTTTTTTAGTTTTATCATTCTCTTATTTTAGAAGTTACAGGGGGTGGACACACATTTTACCACTTTGGAAGTGTCTCTCGCGCAAACTATTCAGTTTAGAAAAAAATGATATTAGAAACCTCAATATCATTTTTGAAGACCTATCCATAGATACCCCACACGTACGGGTTTGATGAAAAAAAAAATTTTGAGTTTCAGTTCTAAGTATGGGGACCCCCAAAATTTATTGTTTTTTTTCTATTTTTGTGTGAAAATCTTAATGCGGTTCACAGAATACATCTACTTACCAAGTTTCAACAGTATAGCTCTTATAGTTTCGGAAAAAAGCGGCTGTGACATACGGACGGACAGACAGACAGACATACAGACAGACAGACATGACGAATCCATAAGGGTTCCGTTGCCATTTGGCTACGGAACCCTAAAAACTAAACAATACGCTATGCGTAGTGCCGGTCAGCATGCCATTGTATTTCAAATAAAATAACCACATTTTAGTACACTACCGTAAAAGGCAAGGCATTAACATGAATGAATTCTGTCTCGCAGATTATAGTAGGAGGATATTCAAAAGAGTACAAAGTAGTTTCTTGCAAACATTGATTGTCTTATTTATGAATGAACCTTTATAAAATTATGAATGGAGCTATGAAGGTGCACCGTGCGAACGAAATAGACTAACTTATTTTTTGTCTTTGTAAAAAAGGATTTTTATTTTATTGCAAAGGTATTGACACCTGTAGAGGTTTACAACCTAGTTGGGTAATGTGCATTGTTCATTACGGAATCTGTGGAGATTTTTTCAATTGTGAAATAGTTTGTGCGAAAAAAATGTTGTCATTCCCGTGAGAAAACAGTTTTTGTTTGTAATCTTCTTTTTTTAATTTCAGAACGTTCATTCAACTCAGTGTTTGTAATTTTTTCTTCAATATCAGCTAGCAAACAAAGACCAGACGGAATTTAGAAAAATCGCAAATATTTTATGTTTAATTAGCCGTAATTAATGCGTCATTAAAATACTATTCTCGAAAAAAGCAAAATAAAATAATTGGTCCTTTTTTACGAAAGTTCACGAGAGAGTTCACAAGTAGAAGTCTTAGGTAGGTAATTTATTTACGTAAGTAGATAATAATCTAACGTTTTAACACCTCATAACATAGCAAAAATATATTAGGTATTTATTTTCCAAACCATTGATTAATGCCTACCATGAGCGCACTATTTGCGCAGTATTAGTCCAAGTATGTGGGTACATTGTGCTCGGCTCGTGCAGTCGTGCCCACTTGACCCACATCGCTACGTACAACGCGCCAGGTCGCCTGTAGTCTAGACTAGGCACTAGGCACGCGCTAAGTACAGGACACGAGGGATTGAGGGCGCCTTTTGCCCTGACTGGTGTTTTAACCGGTAGAATGCCGTAATTACAGAAACAATTAAAAAGCCATATGTTAAATACGGGAAGAATCATTTTCATCTTCATCATCATCACCTTCCTAACCTTATCTCTTGTTGCTTGGAGTCGACACAACACGTTTTTTTCTAAATCCAATAAGAATATGGGACTTAAAACACCATCCGTTGAGGAAATAAACACGTAAAAGTTTTGTATTATTTTCCTACAAAAATATTGTGTGAATATAGGTACCTAAAGTAACAGCACTAGGTACCTAATGCCTATGCCACAAACTTACGTATGTACATAGGTACGTACTTACCCGTATTAGGAGGACATTTAGAGTCATTTTTCGTAACCTAAGTGTTGATGTGAGCCTTAGCATATAGACTGCTGAAACAATTCTAGGGAAATTACAACCAAAACCAAGTTATTTATTTGACTTGATGCTCTTAATACCTACCTATTCAAGCAGTTGCTGGTGCTCAACCAAATCAACTTCTTGAAACTCTCAGTCGGCCCAAAGGACCAATGAGGACAAATGTGCCACGGCAATCTCTTGAATACCATCTTTCAACAGATTGCAACATGATTACAAAAAGTTTTGACAGTTCATACAAGTGTCTATGACTACTGCACAGCCCTGTAAGGAAACCAGCGTGGGAGAGATCTTCTCAAAAGAATACTCCTTTTTCTAACAGTTGACCCTATTGCGACATTAAAATTAGTCAAGATCGATTTAACACGAAAACGACATAAGCTTTCCTTGTTGGAGTTCAGAAAAGAAAATCCCCCAGTATCACTGTCATGGCGATATGAATCACTGAGTATATAATATAATATTACAAAAGGTCTTACATTGACAAAGTGGTCAGTGACAATAGTAACACGTCATCTTTAACTAAATGATAACACATTTCCTTCACTCTGTAAGCAGTTCTAGGAATATAGGAAGAAACTACTTGAAGACTAGTTAGAGTATCATAACACATTACTGAACATCCTTCTAAACCTTCCTGGTAAGGCTAGTCATCACGAGATTAGTGAATTACAACATAGTAGAAGAGGGATCACGAATAACGAATATTAGTTAACGTATAGTTAGACTGCGGCGAATTCTTTAGGGCTGTTCTAAATGAATAGGTATAGAAACAGACAATCACCTAGAGATTAATGTGCCGGGGATCGCGAGTTCTCTTGAGCATCACCAAGGCATCACCTAGCAAAAACCAATCCCTAAAAGTTACTTATACAGTCAAACCAGACACAAACTCTACGTCTATCAACGCATCAATCCACACCAAAATACGATCTCAATGACATAATGGACCATCCAATGGTTGAGAGAATTCCTCCCGATCCTCAACAGAAGCTAGTTAATTCGCTAGTATCCGGACTGCACAACTGCTGGACGTCCTAGCGCCAGGAGCGCGCCCACTCCTTCCGCCGGCGTGAAGTCATCCGTCCACTTGCGAAACTTGACGGCGGATACTCATCTCGTGTCAGTTTTGTTATTTATGCCTTGAACTACCTTGATAATGAAAATTCTTATGAAAAAAATAAAACTTAAGTACCTAATTAAAGTGCTCGAAAAAAACAAAGGAGAAAAAATATTTTTCTCTGATTCCTATTGCAGTAACTAGGCCAAAGTTATAGAAGACAAGCATATAACAACAAAATGACGGTTGGAAACCGTCATTTTATTGTTAACTAGGTTCTTCAAAGCGAAAGAAAAGGGTGGTTTAGTTGTTGTTTAAATGGTATTTTTGGGGAGGAATAGTGAGAAAAATTGCAATTATTATCATTCTCCGAAGGCCTTTCTGCCTCCCGTCCTTTGTTGTCAAAGTCAGCATACCAAAACAGCGGAACCATATTCTTGATGGATGACAGCAAAGTGACAACATTATGCCAAGTTAAAATACGGTAATATGACAGCAAACGTCGGCTGACATTACACACTCTTTCACCGATGTCCCCATCAATCCACAGCTAAATATTTAATGTTACCACATGACAGCTTTAATTAATCTATCACGTTAGTGGACTGCCGCGCGCCGTCGGCGGCCATCACTCACCACGCGTCACTTTTGCGCGGGAAATGCCGCCATTACCAATTGCTTTAAGCAGGAAACGACTGATTTGCCTACTACTGCCACTTCTCACTGAATCACGATTACATTTTGGCACGAGAAAATTGGGGAAACGGTAATTGGACAATTTAAAATCGTAGCTAAAAGGACCATTTTTTAACTCCAATCTGACCAGACCAACCTAATGTCATGTTGATGATGTTACGTGAACTGTGATTGGTGCTATATGTATGGTGAGTAAGTTTTCACAATGTATTGTTGAATGCAGTGTTCCGCCAGACAGATCGGACTGAAGGATCAGATGGCCTAGTTTTTATCCGTCATTATTATTTACGCAACAAAATAGGTACCTACCTACTAGACTGCAATTTACTACATACTTTACGAGTATGTTACCTAGGTACCTCGTTTATCTACATAGTTGCTTCATTGACAAAACTGTAGACAAATCCTGTCAAATTTTCTTCCACTGAAAAAAATCAAGCATTTTTATTATTTCGAAACACTTCGCCAAAAGTTCTGGATCGAACACCTGTTTTAGTAAGACAAGACACAGATAGACGACATTAGTAGGTGTTTTTACATTTTTATGTAAAAATTAATGAATGAAGCGGGGAAGAGTTGATTTTTGGGCCATAAAAGCGAAGTACACACGTCACGGACGTCATCCGAGCCCGATATTGCCAAGTGGGCTGGTGGTGACGTCACCATACCTTCTGGGGTCGAGCCCACGCTCCACGCTGCTCGTAGGTACATTAATAATCCGAGTTAATACCGATACAACCATTCATGCGATTGAGACATTCACAGATGTCTCGAACACGTACGGTACAGTCAGTAGTTGTAAAAATTCTGGAGATGGTCCAGAAATATTAAAGCTAGTGAGAATTTGTCTGATTGTACTGTTTCGTAATATTCCTTCTGTGAACATTGCACTTCATGCGTAACACTTAGGATGAGCCCTATTATGACTTCTAGATGGTTCTAGTTCATTCTGATTAAAGGTTTAATAAAAGCAGTAAGAAAAATATCTTAAATCTTCTTTTGATTCTCATGTCTCATTATTACTGAATGCAGAGTGCATTCAGTAATAATATAGTGCCTTTTTTGCTGGTATGAAATGATATTTTGGTCCTTAGGTACGGGAACTAAATAATCGTTTAAAATTTTCTCTTTTATTCTTAGAACATTATAGAATCAACTCTGATAGATGTCATCATCCAAAGAATTCAAAGATTTCAGAACACCAATTATAAATGTTTCGTTTTAGGTATTAAACCAAAAGTCCAGTGGGCGAGAATTAAAACAATAGAGAAGCAAATCAAGACAAGGTGTCCAAAACGGGAGGACCATGTAGATGTGATATATATAGACTGTCTATGAGCTAAGCAACTAATTAAGAGCCGGCAGACTGCCTGACCCCAGACCTTATCAGTTTGTGCAACCGGAATGTGTGGACATGACTCGAGACTGAATGTCCCCGAAATTCTTTAATTAAGGAGGGACTAAGTGCCATTCGAGGCCTATATTATGAATTTACAAGTTGCGGATTATATTACGAGCTCTATAGATCCATATTGAATTTTTGGGTTACTTATGTTTGTTTCTTATTATATTATGCTGTCATAGTTTCTAATTTTACCCTTTAGCATCCATATAACCATCTACATTAGATTATGAAACCTTAATTTTCATCTACCATTATTCCCATTTTAGCACTCAAATCACATAGTAATTTCGAAGAACTCCTATATTTTGGTCATGGCCGCCTCACATTCCAAACCATTGTCCATTCATTCGAGCATCGGCATGTCATTCATAGCACATGTCCCAAACATGTCCAAACCTGAACGAACAGTGTGAGCGAGACCACGATACTTGGCAGACAAATCATGTTTTTCACTAATGGGAAATCGAGAAAAAATTGCCGAGCTTTGGCGATACTTAGGCCAGCGACCATCCATCTTGCTGAACCATCCACGTGTTTTAACTTTTGTCCATATTATAGACTATTGTAGTTAGTGTGGTCAATAAGCTATTTTTGGTAGTCACAAAAAATATTGCTGACAAAAATAGCGCAGTCTTCTGAAGTTGGCTCATTGTGTTAATGGGTAATTAATCTTGTCTGCCAATTTCATCGATGTTTTCATTCCTGTCCTCGTTTACTTTCTAAGTAGCCAAAAGCCGTCTCAAAATATATCTGAACCTCCCAAACTTGCGCAAGTCCCTTGCACTGGCAACGGTAAAACCGGAAGGCATTAGTATCTAGATTAGGACAAACCCGTTGGCGGCAGTTAGCATAATAAAAACATTAGGAAAAATGGCTGCTCGTACAACACTATAATGACTAAGGTCTGCGAAACTAATCTAGGTTTTCGGTCAATTTGTGTTACGTATGTCATCATACTCTTGACCTTCTCCCAATTTATTCGTGGTCGGCGCAACATATCTTTTCCATACTGCTCTATTAGTCTCTATTCGTCTCTCGTTAGTCTCCACCTTTCTCGCCGTATCGTCTTTCACACAGTCCATCTATCGTTTCTTTGGTCTTCTCCTACTCTTATATTCTTATAGCCATCTACATTCTTACTTTCCTCATTCCTCCGCTACTACTGTACAATTTGTATACAGGATAATTTTTTATTCAGTGCGTAAATTAAATCTGATATGAGGCCTTAATATACTTAATATCCGGTCTCGTGAAAGTCGAAATTAGGAATCTTGCCAAGAAATAGCATCCATTTTTTCTCATATATCCTTTTAAAACGCAATAACATACGACTTTTCAATATAGCTGCTTCATAGACCAGGACTCAGTTCACAGAAATCTGAGGGGCAATTCTCGTAATTTTAAGAACGTTCACAGTCTGATCTCAGTCTCAATCTGTCAAAAAATACTTCAAATTTCCCTACATTTTGACAAGTTTTTGACATTTGTTTGACGCCGAGATGAGACTGCGACTAGATTTTGAACGTTTTAAATTACGAGAATTGGCCTTCAGATGTTGAAGACGACTTACAAACTGATGACTGAAACTGACATAATAAGTTTTGAAACGACTTCGTTATCTAGCACTGAAAGTAAAGATTTACAACTGGTAAAGTGACCCTAATCAAAAAGCAAGGAAGGTAATGAAGGAGAGGAAGGTAGTAACGCACACGATTCGCAACACTACTGTAAGGGACGAGACTAAAGAGCGTAAATAATCTTGAGATATCTTTAATGTTTGGCCAATATGTTAGCACAGACCGACAGTTGGTTAATTCAAGAATATTTAAAAGTACATAGGTCCCTTCAGCAGACATTTTCTACAAGGTTTTTTAGCCCCTAATCTTTGCGTATAAAAAAAACCAAGGGTGACGCACAATTTCATTCATCTCAAGTGCATGCGATCATTCCTCCAGACCCATCTTGAGATCGTCTAGTCCACCATGTTTACGTTACGCTAGACAATAGTGAATGATTGTAAACGTTGAAACAAACGCGACTGTTCTTGCGCTTGCGCCGCCGGTCATGCATTGTGACGCATGGGTCAATCGGCATTGTTTGGACTATGTCAAATATGCTCGCGTTTGGACGCCAGTATTCAGAGGTAATAATAATATTATAATCGTAGTGTTTTGGATAGCTAGGTCGATGTGGCGCTATTGTCTTGTGAAAAGTTCGTCGGAATTCGTCAATACTAAAAATGCCGTAAATGGCTTATTGTCTTCGGCTCATAATAGTTGTTAGCATTTCTTTATGCTTAGATATTAAAAATCAATTGTTTTCTTGCGATTGTATTTGAGTATTGGAACTCCATCGAAAGACTTGTCTGTTAATTTTTTTTTTTTTTTTAGTAAAACTTTGCCCCACACTAGGAATTACTCCTGTATCGTGGGTGCATTTACAAACATTTAAACTCACATACACAAACAGCCAGGCGCGGAACAACTACCTGCAAGCATTACAAATATTAGTTCCGTGGGGGAATCGAACCCACGACACGCAGCGCAGCAGTCGATCGCTCAGCCACTGCGCCAACCGTGTCGTCAAAAAATCTTACCAACCATGTAAATACAACCTGCGCCTCGTAAGACGACAAGGCGCCACCGGGGACGGTTCGTTAGATATAGGGACATAACAACAACAACTCACATGCCTTCTAAGTTCCTCGTTCCTCCATAATTACACTATCTTTAAATCTCTTCATTTTGCGAAACCCATCAGTATGAAATGATTGTCCATAGATCAGGGTATGAGCGGCGGTGAAAGCAACACGGTCGGCGAGCCATCCGGTCTTATAATTGACACCGTGATGGGTATCGGCAGAGATGCGGCGATACCGGCGGTCACGCGATGAGATGGCACTAGGTAAGACCCTGCAGCAGGTTTAAACTAAGTGCAATCTCACACTAGAACGCCCAGTGAGGAATAGCCGTATAATGTGATAAAAACATTAGATTTTTTTTAAGATAAGGCACAAAGCTAGCAAATGTTTAAAAAATTACACATTTCAAACACAAACTTAAGGCTTTTCTAGTCAGCGGCGGCGACCTCTCGCGTCCGGCCCTGGTTCAAGCCATGGTCCGGGGCGAGAGGGAGTGGGAGGCAGTCACCTCCTTCTGCGAAGCAGTCATGCTAGCGAAGGAGGTGGCGGGGTGGGCGAGGGAACGCACCTCACGCCTCAGCCGCCGCGGGAGACGCTCCGGGCGTCGGGAGCCGCGTGACGACTCCCGGCCACCGTAGGCGCGGGCCTGCGGGCGGTGAGTAATGGGTAACTCACCGTCCGATCAGGACCAGGCCCGTGCCGGACGGCGTGTTGTGTTCCACGCGCGCCTCAAAGAGATGTCAGCATGAGAGACGGGGCCCCATAGGGCCGTAGCCTGCCAGGGTAGCGGGATTGTCCGAAAGGGTTACCGCTGCCCTGGAACATAAAGGGCTAAGGAAGGAACACGGGTGGGTTTTAGTCAGTAAGAGTCTGACACTCCCTCCTGCTCCACCCAGAGCGGGAGGAGTCATTTGATGATTTCCCATCCTCAAAAAAAAAAAAAAAAAAGGCTTTTCTAGTGGAAAAATGTTATGGTACTCCATTAATGATTTTCTAAATGGCCGATTTTATAGACCTTGAAATATTGTTAATTAGGTTTAAAGGACTTTTCTCATAAGAACATGAGACTCACAGAAATATCTTATTAAATTCAAATGCAGCTTTAGCTTAGGGCGACAAATTAAAAAAATTGAATTTTGAACATTTTAATAATATCTGTTACCGGCAATGTGTATAATTCAGGTATTCTATACAATACCTAGGCAATGTATAGAATACCTGAGGCGTCCAGGCAATTTATGAAATATTATGTCCGTTACATACTTTGCCTAGGTAATGTATACATTTCCTAGGGATTGTATAGAATACCTGCTGGTTCACCGGCAATGTGTAAAGTAAATAGATTTGGTCTATATTTATCAATGTTATGTAAGTACCATGGGAGAAACGACCATCTATACACCGTTAGGACTGTCTTGCTTGAAATACACGGCCGCTATATTAATCAGATGTGTTCATCGTGTGCATGTGATTTTTAACCGATGAAAATAAAGGGGGAGGTTCTCAATTCGACACGTATATTTTGTTTTCAAATTGGTCAGATGTAAGTTTCCTCTATGGTACTGGCTGCTCGCACGTCTTCCCTTTCCCCGCTTTCGTCTTTTTCACACATTGCCGGCTGCGCATTCGGTACTGTATAGAATGCCTAGGCAAAGTATAAAATAAATAATATTTCATACATTGCCTGGACGCCTCAGGCATTCTATACATTGCCTAGGTATTGTATAGAATACCAGATTATACAGATTGCCTGTAACATATCGACTAAAATGACTTTTTCTATTGTATTTTGTTTGACATTTAAATTATATTTTGACGTTTTGATTGTATTTTGACATTTTAATTGTATTCTGACATTTTGATGTTATTTTGACTATTATGTATTTATTATTTGCATTTTACTGAATTGATTTTAATTGTATTGAACTGTTAATTTTTATCTGATAATTGTGTTTAAAGTTCTTATTTTTTATTTTTATTATACATATAGCATCGTATTGATTCATTTAAATTTTGCATGTCGAATCTTGGGCAGAATGTATGGCTCAACTTGAATTCTTCGCGACCTTATTTGTATACCTGCATTCTAGCAAATAAATAATTTGATTTGATTTTGATTTGAAAGCGATTCCGTACCGTGAAGATAGTCAGTGCCCAGTGGCCCCAGCCGGCTGTCTCGTCTCGTCCGCTGTCTTTTCAAACGAAAGGAAGAAAACTCACAAATGTCTGTTCTTAACTTCCTTAATGTTAACACGCATGAAAAGAGAAATGGTGCTGGAGGGGCCTGTTCTAAACAATCAAAATCAGTTACAAACATCTTCGTTGACTCCTTCATTTCTGATAACTTTACTAAGTCATCAGATTATTTTATAAGTATGGCGCTCAGAAGACATTCGTTCACTACTCTTTACTATCAAATTATTCCTTGACCTGGGTAATCTGTGCTTTATTAGCTCATTTCACCGAGTGTTACTTCTTTGCCTTCCTGCACTGTGGTGCAGTGTAGCGCCGCATGTTCAATTAAACAGATAACACTTGGATTATCTGGGAATTAAGCAAATATGTCGGATTAATATATTCCCGCGGCGTAATGATCGACTCCGTATTATTACACAATAATCTAGGAATTTGTTAATTAAAATAAAGACTGAAGCATGGCCCTTGACGGCTGAGATTGAATTACAGTTTATTAGTTATTACGTGAATCATCTGCGTAACTTCTCCCCAACTATGTTACGATCTTCTAGTCTAACCAGATGCAGCTGATTACCAGTAAGTACTTTTCATGGAACCGGACAACACTATCGTGTCTCGTTAAAGGGTATCCCCTTTGACGAGACTGGTTGTCATACTTATGGGCTTCTGACTGACTGCAACGACTGTCAAAGATCTACGAATGACAGTTATTACGTGAATATTATTATAAAATGTGTAATAGGTCATAATAGGTTCCGTGGCCAATAGTGGAGATGGTCAGAACAAATGAATCTGATAGAATAGAATTTTTCTTAAATTATCTAACACAAAGGGACAGATGTTAAAAACTGCGGCCTCTTTATTAATCATTGCGTGTATTTAAGTTTCATTTACACATCATTTAGGTTCATTAGGTAAACGCAGTTCTGTTTTCAGCAAAATATGCAATTACAATATTTAAGTAAGTAGTGTTAATTCCGCCAAACTTAACGTTAATTAGACGGAATTAACCTAACACTACTTAAATATTGTAATATGTAGTGAATTCCGTAAAGTAACGCTTGATTCCATTATTTATCCGTTCTTTTTTTCAGGTATTAACATCTTCCAGATTTTACCTACCAAATTGTGTTAACTGAACTAACAGTACCTACCTTCTCGTACCTACTCCGACTACAAGAATGATGAGCTTAACGACAAGGAGCACCTTTTTTCTATGATAGAAGCGTCAATCAAGAACTTTAAACTATTGATAATACAATAGAATCTTAACAATCAATAGTACAATACAGCGACAGTATCCAGACGTATAAGTCAGTCCTCAAGGCACAAATTACGGCGGCCCGGGCGCCTTCCTTCCGCCACCGCAATGCTTCCCACGATCCTGCTTACCTAACTACGTGATATAGCGAGATGCAGAAGGCATACAATGCATCAAGTACATACTAATTCCATGCAATGCATTGACATTGGTCGATGCATCGTCTTCTAAGAAGCCTCACTCCAAAAAGTTTGGTAATCTTGTAGTCTATGTGTGATCATTGTGAGCAAGGATTACGCTGAAAAGAGGTCGGTGTCTACATCAAAATGATGGTAAGTGTTTGAGGTGCAAATTAACTGACACTCAGTTGATTTGGACATGCCGGGGTTTTCGCGTAACTCCTGAAAACGTAACATTGAGAGGATAATGTGTATAGAAGAAGCTTCGGCATGCAAAACATAACCCCCTAGCTAGAATATACAACATTTCAAAATGTTGAATGAAGAATGTACGTACTTGTTTCTCGCCTGTCTATCTGTCAAGTACTCGGATTGAGTGGACGGCCTAGAGCGGACCTTCTCAGACAAGTTGCGTTGTGATAACTGTGCATCACTGTGCACAACTGTTTTGTAAGCGATCAGAAGATAATACTGATATGCTGTAGATTTAAAGAAATGAATGTAGTTAGGCACGGCACCCTAATTGCGTAACACACAATTAATCGGAATCGGTTTCATTTTGACAGTTCAACAACATTCATTGCGTTATTTTGTACGTGTTGTGCAGACAAATTTTTCGAACTTATGAAGCAATGGATTAGCAATTTGCTTCAAAATGATTCAGATTACTATTGATTGTGTGTTACGCAATTAGGGTGCTGATCTTACGGTAAGGTGAGAGTTCAAGCTAATTACCAACTTTCTGGGATGACCTGTCATTTCAGTTTTATAGCACAAGGTAGACACCACGGATATCTATGGTAGACACCCTGTGCTATAAAACTTGCTAGTGAAGAGATGCCTCTCCCTACGTGGCTGTCATAATCAACAAAATATCACGTGTATGAGATCACACTTCGATAACCAACAAAGACCACCCTCCCTTAACTACCTATCGATAGATACTCAATAAAACTACTTAACATCGATAATTCACGCTCCTAGCACAAAAGCCACTAGAATTACCAAAAAAAAACTTATTGTAATGCCGACATTTTGAACTCTAACCTTAACAAAATTGGGGTTAGGTTAGAATATTTTTTTTTGCGTGACATTTTTTAAGCACAGATCGCTCGTTTTACAGCCAATCAAGATGTCGCAGTAAAGCCCTGGAGACAATGACGTGATAAGAGGCAGGTGACACGTGCATTGTGTTTTTCAGCCCACCCCCAATGCGCAACTGGTTTTAGGAACTTGATTCGCGAAGTACACAGCTCGTTCTTTTCGAAGATACGACAGATTTTTGTGTAAAGTAAATTAAGACAAGATAGCAAATATGAGATTATTATGCACGATTTTAAATCTTTAATTATGCACTGAAGTGCTGAAAATATAAAACATGAAATAGCTGTTGAGACAAAAACATCTTGAGACACTGAAGACTTGGGTAAGTAGGACTCAAAAAGTGCTGGCTAGCTTTTGCACATAAATATATTTAAAAAATTGTTCTGTGTTACCATCACGATTCAAAACTTATCGTTCGCTCTCTATAATAATCCGAAAATGAAAGTAATAAATATATTTCGTAAACTATTCATTTGGATTTGAATTGAAGTAATTTAACGGTTCCATCAACTGTTTATCTTCGCGCACGATTGTGAAAAGTTTAGCGAAGAGAGAGTTTTGGGACCTTCAGCCTACCTACACGGTGACCTGGCACCGCGGCACGACCGGCGACCAGGAGAGGGCTTCAGTTTAGGACCAGAACAACTTTGTGGTTACTTGTTGCTCCATCGTTATTCGTATGTCACCGACCTATTAGGTAACTTACTAGTCTAGCGTGAGATGAATCCTGTAGCGTGACGTCTCAAAAGGAACTCAAGGCGACAACTCGATGAAAAGGCGCATGTTTTTGGGTACAGCCGCTGATGCCAGTTTAGGTGTAATCACATTCAGGTTTGTTATTTCCAAGTCTAAGAATTCTGAGATTGTGATGGTAGGTAGGGAAGTAGTTCTATGAAACACGGAACTCTTACAGCCAGACAGACTATAATAATTCGGTTAGATTCATGCTCTATACTAACTCGATGCAGCTGAACAAACACCACCATATTCCCTACCTACACCCTAATTACCCGTCATTATAATTAACATTAACTTAATCTATGACGCGACGCGTGCGTTTTTTACGCAAGCCGCGTCGCACGTGCCTCCATCTGGCGCAGGAAGAGCGCTCGAGTGGAAGCCGGGCTTCTGACGTGACGTACTGACAGCAAAGGTGATATTATCGGTGGTCCTTCAGTGTTAAAAAAAAGATTACAAAAACGATATTTTTTAAAGTGGCTGGCTGTTGAGCATGGTGTGTGAGGCGTACAGGTGATTAAAAAAAGTACTTATTTTGTTTTTTTTTTGCAAACTCCTGCTCTGTGCAGAGAGTTTTTGAGTGACGATTTTGAATCGATGAAAGTTTCGATATTGAATTTCGGAAGACCTGATGGCCTGGCTCGTTCGATTATGAGCAAAAAGATATGCATGGCGCTTGCACGTGTGTCGAGTTGAGTCAGCTGGCCTTAGCCCATTATACATTATCCAGATCAGTTTTATATTTTCCTGGTTACAAAAAAAAAATCTACCGATTATCTTCTATTCTGATGATTTTCCGAAAAAATCGGATTGATGTTTTTAGGGTTACGTACTTACCTCGAAAGGAAAAAACCGAACCTTTACTTCCATTCGTCGAACTTCATTATCCGTCTATCTGTCTCTCTGTCAGTCTATAGAGGCTCTTTTTGTCAGGAACGCGCGAAGGTATCGAGTTGAAATTAATATCAAATACAGGTTACGTAGGTATACGGTTCCTTGGAGCTCTAAAAAAATTAAGCTTCTCAGTCGACGCAATAAAAAAATTCTGCCATTTAAGCGACATATTTTGATACACGCAAATAAATCAGAACCTACAGATAGGGTACTCCCTGTTGCAAGGTAGCAAGGTCTCACAGCACAAGTAAAGGAACAAGTCCGAAAATCATCAAAAAACAAGAAATACTATTTATTACACACTTACATTTGCAGTGGGAAGATTGACCGTGATCGACGATGTATGGGGGAAGATTTTTTGAACAATAAAGTTAAGTTTGTTCTTGGGTTAAATTCATTCCAACTACGGAACCCTTTATTGTGCGTGGTCCGACACGCACTTGTCCGGTTTTTTCTTACTTCAACGTCTTCCAAAACATTAATATCTCATTTTATTCTGGAATCGCAAAGCTACGTCTGTAACATGATCCCAGAGATTCACAGATAAGATCCACTTAACAACAGATGAACAGACTACCTACCTACGAGCCGGCGACGATCTTCTACAGTCATCAAATATGGTGTTAATTACGTACACACGCCATATCAACAGACACAAATCGCTATTAAAGGCCATTGGAATAAAGTTTATTGAATAAAATTAATGCTAGATCTAGGATCGTCTGACGTACTACTTACTAATACGACTTCAAATGGGAACATAAATCATTGTTTTACTACTTTGTTTTATATTAGAGATTGATTTTAATGGGTTTTTAATGCACTGGGTTTCTATATCGACTTATAGTTGCGCACAATAATAATAGCTTTATGCACGTCGCACCATTTCATTTTGGTTCATCGTGGCTTAATTGGTCACGTATTAAATGAATAACATAATAAGAAATATGTATAATATATACGAGTATGTCTCATAATATTATTCATTAATTGTACCAACAAAACAAATTCGTTAAAATCAATCTAATTGATTCACCAAATCTTCCCAAACCAGTGTCAATTACTAAAATCCAAACACGACAAGGCTGAAATCAGTATTTTACACGGACCAACAGCCATTTAAACCCGCAACCCAATCAATTAATAACAAGCGATCTTTGAACCAATCGAAAAGATTGGTGCAAAGATCAATTGGACAATGATAGAATCAAAACGACGACGTACCTAACGGCACGATGATATAGCCATGAATTTGAAGCCCCTGGCTCTCAGGGAACTTCAGACAAAACCTTTGGCAACCCATGCTCGACTCAAGTAGGTAGTAGGTACTTGAGTCGAGCATAAATTGCCAAAGGTTTCATCAATTGAAAAGTAAACCACAATAATTTCGGGAAAATTAATGAGGTTTTTCCCCTACGTATGTGTACACTTAGATGCCACTTATTATAATATACTTGTACGGTAAACGCATAACTTTGTAGTTATCATACGAAGTCATAACTTGTGATAAGATAATTACCTATGGTGCATTAATTATCCAATGATGCTGATCACTGACGTGATATGATGACTACTACTTCCACACTGCCTTATTGTGTAGTTAAAGCTCTCCAGAGACGTGTCATAGTTGGCACAGGAGAAGCACCTTGAATTCTACTGGAGATTCCAGATCTGTAGGTATGTGCTGAGGAGGAAACCCGTCTGCATTTGTTCATTGTTAACCCATCAATCCACATCTCTCGGACTAAAATATTCACAAAGATTTCCACAATTTCCACATAATAAAAGAGGAACCTCCTAAGTACCTTGTAAGTTTCGTGAATCTTGCTGGAATAACCAAGTTCCTTTTGCACATTCATAATAATAACATGGGCTGATGAGTAAATGTTATGGTCTGTAGTTTGTACGTCATAACATATGGTCAGTTGTACCTAAGTAGGTATATTCCATTTTCCTTCAGCCGACTTTCAGTTACCATAACAGCTGATAGCTGTTTTCCTGTTATTTTCATTCATAATACTGGGTATGAATGAATTGCATGTGCGTATGTATGCATGTAGTTGGAACTAGGGCATAACCTATCAGGTCCTAATGAAAACGTAGAACAAACTTTCACTGAACCTTTTATGACCATAGATATCCCTGCTCCAGACCGAATTTCGGCCATAGCGACCAATCTCAGCGGAGACCTGTCTTCGGCGCGGGAGATATTAATGTGCACTACTGTGTGCGCACACACAGGTGCAGTCTCTTCTCTTACCTCACTCTCATTATCCGATGGGACAACAATCTGACACGATCGGAGAGAGATCAGGCGCAGGATCAACAGCTTAACATGCTTTCCGAGGCACGGGAGTATCCCACCGCCAACTTCCAAACTCCGGACTGTTACTAAGAAATTCCCAATGGAAAAACTCAATCACACCTGCCTGACCCAAGAATTTATCCCAGGACCCTATCAGCAGTCGCGCTTGCGACCACGAGACCAACGCGGCAGTCAATCCTCACCCAGACTTGTTCTGTATCACCTATCAGTAAACCGCCAATAGGCAGAAGTAGGGGTGAAAGTCATATACATCATTACCTGCATTGTTAACCTATTAACGTCAAAAATGACCACGTTTCTGTATGTTGGACAGAGTAACAGGAAAACTAGCATGATGATACATAACCAGCTTCCAAACAATAATTGTATCATTAACATAGGTAAGCTGGGTTAGTTTTATCGTACGTTTCGGAAACGGCGATAGGATGGACTAGCCTGTGGACTAGCCACCTGTGAGCGTGCGGCATAGAGGAAAGCAAGAGGTCAAGAAATCGAAAATCTTTCAGAAGTAATTTTTAAGACAGCTAATTAATTAGGGGTTTGCAAAATTAATAAGACCTCGCGGAGGAGCTCGTGGTTAAATAATATCAGCCGCACGGGTCGATCTAAGGTTAAGCTACGTTTGTCGCGGTCGGTTCGTGGATGGGTTTGGGACCATCCATAACAGATCGAGACTCCTCCGTGGTATGGATATTTGACAGTCGTTATGGGTAGTCAGACCTTCAACTACTGGTATTTATCAGCTGCATCCAGTAAGACTACCTCAGGAAGCCGACCTCAACATAGTTGGGAAAAGGCAGGCAGATTGAAAATTAATAAGACCCCCGCAGAGCGCCTCAGAGGGTACAACTATAACTACTTAAGTTGGGAAGGTAGCTATAGGAGGAAGGTAGTAAACTGAAGACCTCATGCTATGCTGCAGCCGTTCAGCGACGAGTTCTCAACAAAAACAACTGTTAATCCTTGCTCACATGTAAGCTTACACGTTGCTAAGCCTCATTTAAGAGTACGAGACGTTCTCATTTCCCATAACAAACAACCAGCGTGACTGGATTTTTCCAGCATCAGTTGCACATAGGCAACCTTTACTAATTATTTTATTCCCAGAGCACAGCGGCCAAAGGAATGTCATTGTTTCCTCCGAAATCACGACGACTCGTGCGACTGCGACGAACCGGCACACAGGCTCCATACATGTCGCAGGAAGATTTTCGCGAGGCAAGGTAATGACAAGTGGGCCGTAACACGTAGGCACGATAATTGGACGCAATGGCCACCGGCCGACGGCCATAAACGAACCGAGCGTGGGTCGAGCGACGCACCGTCTATAAGCTCGGCCAGCGCGCGGCCCGCTGGCGGCGTGCGCGGCGCGGCGGCTCAGCCTGCCTGGCCGCGCCAGGCGTAGATGTGTTCGTCGATTGTCTCGCTTTGCCTTGACTTGATATTTTCATTCACAGTGTTTTGCTGACGTCCGCTGTCTAGCTTTGTCTAATTGTTGTTTTGTATCTACTTTCGTTTAATTTCGACGTTACCTACTATCCAACTAGTTACAGATAGAAATTGTACATAAATTACATACATATACTACTTAATCATCCCATTGTTGCGTCGCTGATAAAATAATGATTGATTAGCGACTGGAGTTACTTTACACTGTCGTTGGTATAAGGCTCATTGCCAAAACTGCGTTGGGGGAAGTAAAAATCAGGCCAAAAAGCTATGCCCCAATGAATCGTTCAGTTTATGGCTAGCCGGTTTTCGACACTTTACCTACCTGATTTGTTGAGGGTTGCTTCTATCAAACCATTTAGAATTTCTCGACTTAGTGTTATTTAGCATTATTGATTATTATAGATAGGCAGACTTACTTAGAACTGGGATTGATGGGGCCTGACTGACGTCTACCTGGAGACCATAGTCCACAATCCTAGACAAAGACATTTATTCGTCGGACATGGTAGGTTTCACTCCACTCCACGTTTCACTCCACCGCTAGTTTTGAAGACTTCAAAGAACCAATGACACGGAAATATTAAACGTGATTCTTCGTAAAATGATTACATTTCGGAACACAATCGTTCATGGAAATTCATGTGAAATCATTCATAATAATCGAAAATTGTGACTAAACCCGGCAGACATGCCTCACAGACGGCTTAAGGTGACACACTTTTAGCCAACTAGACATTCGTAATCCGTCCACTTCCTGCACAAAAAATACGTAAGCTCTATACGCATTGAACACCAAAAACGGCATTTAATCTACTCGGGAGTGGCGTCTATTTCGGTCGTTGTCCATCCATCGGGAGCCTGTGATACACAGCTATTCCGGGCGGGGCAGGTTTTCGGGGAATGTCAACAAACGAACGGGCACTCATTCAATGAACTCGGTGCATGCGTCGCCGGTGGCGGACCGGTCCGCTCGGGTATTCAGAAAAATTATGCTCCCAGACACGCTCAATGGAGTGCCGTCACATTGCGCCTTTACATTTACAAAGGTCTTTTATGGCGTACGGATCGGATCACGTAAGTTATTCTTTACGGATTTCGAGACGTGATGAAACAGAGCGCTCTCTGCGATTGTTGCGGAGTGACAGACTTTCGTTTGCGTGCTACAATATACATAACTGAAATCGATGGACCATTATTCAATTTCACAGTATACAGATATCACTATTATTTCCGAACTAATTTGATTGCGGACAGGTGTTTACTGCACAAGTATACGAAAAGCGATTACTGGCGTGGGCGGCGTGAGACGTGCCAAACTGGCCTCACTACTCGATATAATTACCAGATCATTGCAAAACTAATGAATACTTATCTAATCAGTAATCGTACATGCTCGAGAGCTTTGTTCACAAAGATTGGCCCCAAACTGTGCCGAATGTTATGAATGTTGCTATTTCACGTTATTGGAAACTAGTTCAAGATTATAATAATTAGCAAAAGGTGCGGCTGTTATTCTCAACATCTCAACACACAGCAACATCTCGACAGCGTGTTATAAACAATGGCTCTATTACAACCAGTAGATCGGGCAGATCATGAAATGAAAGATATCGTTAAGGATTTAGTTTCATATAATTTTCTTTAACAAATGATCAATAGAAAATTGTATAATTAACAAGTAGCGTCTTAACAGATACTTCGAAATTATTAGTGTTGTAGGTAATATTATACAAATACTTTGGAATGTTCATATAAACATCTCATATGAATCAATGTACATGGGACTCCACGTTTCACTCCACCGTTGTTACCATAACAGCTTATCAAATGCTGTACAATTTATTAGTTTTTGGAGCAGAGCTCGGCGACTGGACGAAACACAACATACGTCAAACACATGAAACTGCCATAGAAATGGTACGCGGGTCTAGGGTAAAACAAGCGGCCGTCGCCGCGCCCTGCCGCAGCTCTGTGATCTCACAGCCTATTAACAAATTTGCTATTTTTTTGTGTACCCCTCACAGTGCCACCGTCACATTGACATAAATAATTAACAAGACAGAGAGCAACATACAGACTTTTAAAGAATTGCTGTACTTTTGATTACCATTACTAAATTAGATGTATTAAAAAAAAAATTAATACATCAATGATCTAAAACATTGCAACCATGTTTACAAATAAGGAAACATTAATTCTAGTGGTATGAATGATGAACAATAATTAATTATTGAATATAAACAATCAAAGATACAGCAGCAACACGATGGTAGTGTTGTGGACGGCTCGCACTGCTTAGGTACTGTATTTTATACACCATCCAATGTTGTTTCAATTTTTACAAAATACTAGACATAATGGAGATTCATAATGAGATTACAATTGAATATACATTACGCGAGGCCATGCTTAGCAGGGTGAAATGAAAATACAACCGTTAACCGCTTAGTTAGGCGCCTTGGATGCACTGATCATCGAGATTAACTAAATAAAGCAGTCAATAAATAAACGATCATAAATATCTAATAAATACCTACACGGGCTATATTTACAAAAAAAAGCCTTCCTCATCGACGGCACATACTCAGCCTTTAAACAAATATAATACAGCACTATCCCAGCGGGATAACAGGTATAAATTAAAAAATAAAGCTGCCGGCTTAAGACTCGTATTACAAAATAATACTGACACCAGTAAAATACTCTATCCGCGAGATGGAATGTGCGGGCACTCGGCCCGGAACGGCAATAGGAACCAACTGCGCTACTCGCTGCCTCGCACAAGCGTACAATAAATTCATCACAAATTCTATTTGTATAGAATGGAATATTAATAAATACAATTAACATTGATTCACAATTATCTAAGTATAGCGTCGTAGCGTGTGAGGGCGCCAGCGGAGCCCTACGCACGTCACTGGTACTCACCGCTACCTCAACAAACAATAACATGCGGCATGTGCAGCAGCACACACCTCTCTCCTACACCAAACAGACCAATTCCCGTATGTACTGTTTTGATTATCAAAAGAGTCAGACAGGGAATTGATCTTTTCAGTGTAGGATAGCAGCTCAGCCTTTTGTATCAGCAGATACAGTGCAAACAACAATATAACATATAACAGCTCTACTTGAAGCGAGTAGCATTAGGTACATGGTCGTTGTTCGATCTCACACATCCGATACACACTGAACGTGAACAGAATAATACAGATTACAATCCACAAAACGAACACCGGGAGGAGACTGAAATTTCAACTCTGTGAAATGGAACCCACCACGGAACGGATCCGAGAGGTATATACAAAATTACTTCCGAATAAATTATAAACTTCGTAAAATAATTATCACATAAATTTCTCCTTATATCTTCCCTTCTCTCCACATAACTTAACACATAATCTATCTATAATATGTACACGACATACAATATAAACAAGGGACTCATTGTCCGGCGATTGTCCACAAGAGAGGAGCTAGTGGGGCAGGTCGGGCGGCGCGGGCGGCGCCTTGCACAGCGCGACGCGGCCGCGCGGCGCCGCCACGGCCACCAGCTGCACCTGGCCGCGCTCCTCCGAGAACGGCGGCGTCTTGCCGCGCCGGTGCAGCCGCACCCACGCGCCGAAGCAGACTAGAATGGCGAGGAACACGGCGACGGTCGCACCGCCCGCGATCGACGCTGTCTCCATCATGAGCTGCCGACTCGTAAACACGTACGAGTCGTCCAGGTCCTTGAACTCGCAGCGCTGTCCCACGAACCCGCTCCGGCACTCGCAGTTGTAGATCGGGCTGTCCGATATCACCACGGTGAAGCACACGCCGCCGTTGAGGCAGTAGTACTCCGAGTAGTCGGGCTCGCACTTGAACAAGGGGAAGGTGACGTTGAGCCGCGGCTGCGGCTGCGGCTGCGGGTGCGGGCGCTGCGGGCGCGCGGGCCGGGCCGGCCGCTTGGAGATGGAGCTCGAGCAGGCGCCCGCCAGCGCCCAGGCGGCCGACACCACCGCCCACCAAACTACCAACGATTGCATTTTCCGCACGATCCGGAGGGTCGGCGCTCGCGGTACGTGCACGATTTTGACATTGGACGGTGACTTATGAGAAATCCGAGAGGCGATGACATGACCGCATTCGAATTTCGAACTGGAACCCTTCGCTCGCATCCGCGTCGGCGGTCCGCCCAGACATGTTTCCTGTGTTAACTTTTTTTTACGTCGACGATCACTCGCTCATGACGGAGGCGCGGTTTCTACGGGCGCCCGAGATATCGCATCGATCCCTCGACGGGCATGTCGAAAGTGAAACACTGAACACTGTTCGAAACTCTGATAGTCGTGGTTCACGATTATTCACGGAGCACATACACACAATGTCCCGTTCGAAAAGATATACACAAAATGGTGCTGAGAGAATCGCAAGCACACTACGCTCGGTGAGTTGTCTATGCGCGACTGACGGGACGGAGGGCGTCCACTGCATCCGCCATCTGCCGACGAGAATGAAATGCGGGGAACTCGACGGCGCGCGCCTGTGTGCGGCCGTGTGCGTGCACGGGGAAATTACACTCGTATGCGTCACCCTCCTACCTGTGTGAGTGAGTAAACCTTTTTTTTTCTTTGTATGGGATTATGAACAAGGTATTTCTTTTTCTCAGCGATTCCGATCCTCAAGGAGGAACCATTATTTGTGGATCCTTGAATAAGAACATTACTTTATCAAGTTTAAATATTTGTCAAGAATTTACTATTTAAATTCTTACAAAACTTTTAGTAACTTTTTGAATGTAGTTGTATATGTATTTACAAGTAACTTATATTATGTAAATAGAAGGTACCTTTAAAAAACTATGACGGAACATTTAATGTGTGATGCAAGGTAGGCAAGTCTACAGTACCTAATTAACTATAACTAGGTAGGCCGTAGAGGACAGAGTAGGTACGATCGCATTAATTTGCAACTTTAGCTCATCGTTAGACATGAAGTTAAGTTTTTTTTAGACATTTTTTCTTCTATACGTCTACATACCTACGGAAGATTATTTATGAAAGTGATCTTTATGATTATTCTGTTCGCTTTATGATCTTTGAGACTCCTTATTAGGGTAAAGTTATTCATTTTATATTTTTTTAAACACAATAACTACCTAATTCCATAATGTTTTTCCTATTGATTTCAGCTCATATCGTTAATATCACGTCGTCCCTGCATAATTATAGATAACAGAGATTTAAGTTGAAGTGAGACTGTATAAACGTACATACACAGAGGCCTCAACTTTGAGTAAAACTGCTACTTGTATATGTATGAAACAGGTTGGCGAGAACTCGCATCAAACTTTAGTTTTTCTTTACTGACAGAATTAAGCAAACATTAACGTTTACTCGAAACATACGGGCTTCTTAGCTGGACAAACTTACATCGGGAATGTGTTAAGAATGCAGTATGGCAGTATCCATATTTTTACATTTTGTTCAAAACTGCTTCTTTTACTTTACCTTAAGTGACAGTGCTTATTGATAAAATTATACCTACTCGAAAAACTTATTGCTAATAGCTATATATTTATACTATTAGCGTATGTTCCATCTATGCCACCTCTAGTATTAAAGTAGTCTATGTATGCCACTATCTTTATTTTATGAGTTTGAGAGAAGTCACCGGATTCGGGAGGAGTCTGATGGCTTTCCTTAAGTAGATTTAGATAGGTACCTAATCTGTGAAAAATTATGATAAAATTGTCACAATTTCATTATTAAACCTAGGAACATAATCAATCTAACTTGAATCAAATGAGTTAACATTCTAACTAGATTTTTAAGTAGGTACATACTCGGTAAAAAGTAGTTTTTCTTGGCTGCAAAGTATTAAAGAGTATGGACAATGTACAGACGCCAGCAGGTCAAGCTACCCGAAACTGTCAAATTTTTCCAATCAACCTTGAACCTTCATGCTTTAGCGATAAAGTTGAAAATCTATTAGAGAAATTTGACAGATTGTAGTAGCTTGATGTGCTGGCGTCTGTACTTTATTCAAAGACACGCCAATAACCCGCAGTCTGATAACTATAAATGTATTTCGATAATATTAAACAAAAGTTAACAAGGAGAGCAAAACTTTGTCGAACTTTTTTCTCAAGTTCAAGAGTAATTTTTTAACACAAGTTGCTTTCTTTTGCCTTTAATTTCATTCTTCGTGAAAAAAACAATTATGCTTAATTTGTGCTCGTTGCAATCTATAATGGAACGCAACTAGAGTTGTACCTTGCCATCTGTAATTTTGAATGAATGAAATGAACATAAAAGGTAAGGCTAAAAATACTTGGTTCCAGTTCTAATCGTCAGTTTTTTATAAGTTTGAGTTGTCAACATTAGATCTAAGTCAAATTGAATTGTCAATGTCAAGTCGATTGAATATTCAGATTTTGCTTATTGTTGTTGTTGTTTAAAAAAAAAAATTGAAAACTGATGTGTTTTATAACAGCGTAGTACAAAAAATCTGGGTCAGGATGTCGGAATCCTCCAAATCAAAGTCTTCCTTAAATTTAAATCCGTCACCCACTTTACAGTGCAAAGATCTTCACGAATATTTAAAAAGTCGTTCGGCCCAGTTTTTAGAGACTTTATATAATTATCCTACGATATGTTTAGCTGTTTACCGGTAAGTCAAGCTAAGGTCCGGTAAGTCGAGACATGTTCCGTATAGGAGTACTCAAAAGTTGATATTTGAGGTTAGGAACTGTAAAAATTTACAGAATGCCCTTAAAGTGTCGACAGTTAACAATAATTAATTTATTCCAACAGAATTAAACCTTAATTCACCAACTGAAACTTGTGTCTCCTATAAAAAATAATATTGAAAAGTTTTTTAATTAGCAAAAACCATTTTTCAGAGAAATGCCAGAGTTGGCTCGTCACTTTGTGATCAGATTGTTGTTCGTGGAGCAACCAGTGCCACAGGCGGTGGTCACGTCCTGGGTCTCACAGACTTTTGCCAAGTGGGTAGTTAAGACATTATTTTCAATTAAGATAGAACATTTTTCCAACAGAACTTAATGAATCAAATCAATTGCATCTTAATGATGACATTTGAACACTACAAAATATCTATTATGACTTTAACACTATATTATTTCTATTGCAGAGAGCAAGCCAAAGCATGTGAAGCGCTATCTGAGCTGTCAGTATGGCAGGAGGCTCCTATCCCCGGGGGCATGCCCGGCTGGATGCTCGCACTGTCCTTCAAGAAAAACCTCAAAGTTGCACTGCTTGGAGGGTATGAGTGTAATAATTTTATAAAACAATATTTTATTTATAAAAAGTCCTGCCATGTTGTCTCACTACCATCCTAGGGTGACTGATAGAGAATACCCAAGGAATTAATTCTGCCTTTGCACTTGTAAGTGCCATAAAGAATTATGATAAATAAATAAATAATAGCAGAAGACTAAATCTAAACAAAGACTACCCACTCTTTAAATCACATCTTTGTTAGGTATTCAATTAGTATGTGTATATAAATTAATTCTGAATTGAATCTAAATCTAAGTATTTTGCTGGTCTATAGTTTCCTCTTCTGACCCTACCAAATTGTGAACAGGAACTACATTCTACAATATTATCCTTTCAGCGGCCGTCCTTGGAGCATGTCATCATCACTAGAACCCGATGGCAAGGCTCGAGACATGGAGTTCCTTGATGCCTATGCACTGGAGAGATGGGAGTGTGTGCTTCACTACATGGTGGGCAGTGCACAGACCGAGGGCATCAGTGCTGATGCTGTCAGGATCCTGCTGCATGCTGGGTTGATGACCAGGTCTGATTAATCTGACGGCACGGTTGGCGCAGTGGTTAAGCGATTGACTGCTGCGCTGCGTGTCGCGGGTTCGATTCCCGCACGGAACAAATATTTGTATGACCTACATGTATTTGTTCCGAGTCTGGGTGTTTCTCTATCTATAATATGTAGGTATGTATTTACAAAAAAAAATGTATATAAGTAGTTTATCAGCCATCTTGTTACCATAACACAAGCATTAGGTTGCTTAGCTTGGGACTAGATGGCGCTGTGTGAAATGTCCAGGGATATTATTATTATATTATATTATTAATGTTGAATTAGTTTCATATTATTTATTTTAAAGAAAGCTTACTGAAATAACAAACTTAAATATGATGCATAAGTAGGGACATTTGCTAATTAGAAGTTTCCACATGTACACATCTACTTAATTAAGAGTTATTTGCGTTGACCAGTTACAGATTTGAGTAAATAAACAGATTAGGTAGAATGTAAACATATTAGGTATGTCGAGATATTAGGTAAGTCAAGTCATGCAAAATTAATTAATTTGACGGCACGGTTGGCGCAGTGGTTAAACGATTGAATGCTGCGCTGCGTGTCGCGGGTTCGATTCCACGGAACAAAATAAAAATAAATCAATTTCCAGGTGTGTTGATAAACTATTGAATGTTCTTTCTTTGTAAAAAAAACGTTGTCTCACACTAGGAATTACTCCTGTATCGTCCTGTATCCACAAACAGCCAGACCCGGAACAACTACATGTAGACAATACAAACATTTGTTCCGTGCGGGCATCGAACCGGCGACACGCAGCATATAGCAGTCGATCGCTCGGCCACTGCGCCAACCGTGTCGTCAAAACACTACGCTGTAACACTACCTATGTAGAAAGCGTTGCGCCTGTACTTCGTCGACGCGAACATGGAGTAGCAGCCATTTTCTCAGGTTATTTTAATTAGTGCGAAGAAGTAATTTGCTGAGTAGTTCGGGACAGTCAACCGAGCCATTTGCGATGTTCACTAAAAAGCAGATATCACTGATATTAAATCTTACTTCCAACGGTAAGAAATGAGAACGCTTACAACTGTGTTCCACGCAATAGTGTTTATACTGGACACAAAATAAGTATAACTGGGTACCACTTTTAACCGACTTCAAAAAAGAAGGAGGTTCTCAATTCGGCGGTATGTACTGGATCTTATGTATATGTCAAGTTGAGCCACATAACTTTTTATTATTTCAAAGTGCCTATTTGAAATCTATATACGTGTTATTAGAAAAAAGCTATGTACATACTATAATTTAAAGTCGCTTTTCATGTGCGTCTGTGTGACCATATTGTCCTTCTAAACTACCTGAGAGATTTTACTGAGAATTTCACCATCAATTAGAGAATTTTATTCCAAAAGTTAATACATAGGTAGGCAAAAGAATAAAGGAATCTCCATGTTTTGTCAAGACGTAAAAACAGTGTAAACCAGGGGTTGCTAGTATAAAAGAAATTATAACTTGATATTTAAAATGTAATTTATTTTTCTATAGAGATGCAGAAGATGGTTCGGCAGTCATTACTCGCGCCGGTTTTCAGTTCCTACTCCTGAGTACAGCAAAACAAGTAAGCAACATTTCATTGTTAGCTGATCTTCCATTGTTATATTTTTGAATTGATTTACATAGTTGGACTAGTTCTTGGTAAATAAAACAGCAATGTCAATAGAGCATAGCTACATCTGGGTTTTGACTAATATATTATTAAACTAAAATAAAATGTATGTGTATGCTTACAGGTATGGCTCTTCCTACAACACTACTTACACACAGCTGAGAAGCGAAGTCTGAGCGCGGCAGAGTGCCTCGCCTTCCTCTACCAGCTCAGCTTCAGTACTCTCGGCAAGGTAACCAGTCCACTATCACCACCTTCGTTAAACCAATACACGGTCAAATTAAATTAGTTAGCGGAACTCCGCAGACATAATGAGTATCAATATCTATACATCTTTCTTTTTGTTTGAATTTCTTGTTTTTAACAAATTAACATACCCATCAAATCTGTGGAGTTTGCTAACTAATTTTATTTGACATGGTATAGGTAGGTGAAATCTTAGTTGGTTTGTTCTTCTGTAATTTGATGTATTATTTGCAGGACTATAGCACAGAAGGTATGAGTAATAACATGTTGGTGTTTCTACAACACTTGAGAGAGTTTGGACTTGTTTATCAGAGAAAGGTAAAAATTATTATGTTTGCTTTTATTTTTTATATCTGACGTCTGTTTTTCGTGTTTTAAATTATTAATGTGACTTTAGTTTGTGGAAGCTTGAAGCTTGACAAAATGACAATAATAAGCGGATAATTGTTCATTATTTATCTATGTCACTTTTTTTATATTCACCCGTGATCACAGGGCTTTGCGTGTTTCTCTGACGTGTAATAATCAGAGGCGTTTTTCAAACATTTTATTAATATTACATACGGTACAGGTATAGGGTTTCTTAACTTATTCATAATCCTAATTTAACATAACTTTTAGTTGTAATTCTGTATAGTCGTTTTATTATCTATGTATATAAATAAAAATTAACCACAGAAATATATGTACGCGCATAACTTCCGATCGACTGCACCAAATTGGATAATTCTTTTTTTGTGTTCGTTATTGTAAGGAGAAGGTTTGTATACATAATTGGACCCGGTAGGTGGCGCTGCTTTTTCGGGTGACGTCTGCCGGGTCCGCTAGGTTCTATCAATCAATCAGCGTTTTACTTCTAGGAGTAGGGTAGGAGTAGTGTAGGAGTAGGGTAGGAGTAGTGTAGGCGTAGGGTAGGAGTAGGGTAGGGGTAGGGTAGGGGGTAGGTCATCACGCGAACGAAGTAGCGCCGGGCAACTAGAAATAATTTATATGGCAAAACAACGTTTTTAATACAAAGGTAGCTTATTTTACTTACTAACAGTTGTTACAAGCTTTTATTTAACTTGCGATGTATGTACATAATATGTCTGTATGTTCGGGTGGACTCTTGCAACTCAATTTTGAAGCAAATATCTTCAACCGATTGAGCTGAAATTTTGCATGCATGTGTAAATCGGATAACAATGCAAAATTATTATGACATGGAGCTGATCTGATGATGGAACCGGAAGGTGGCCATAGGAACTCAGTGGTTAAACGACACAACCCCATCGAGTTTGGGCTCATATGTTTCCTCTTGACGAGTACTTTGGTGCTAGATGGTAACCAGGGTCTGATGATGGAGCTGGAAGATGGCCATAGGAACTCGGTAATTAAACGACACAATCCCATCGAGTTTGGTCTCGTATGATTCGTCTTGACGAGTACTTTGGTGCTACATGGTAACCTGGGACTTTAGATGAACAGGTAGCTTAAGTGCAGTAAACGCATATAACGGAAAAACACTGCTACGCGCTACGAACTACGCCGTAGTCAATCTCGCATCAAAAACACTAAAAAGTTAAAAATTAAATTTAAAAAAAAAACTAAAACAAGCTTTTATTACTTATTAATAAAAAACCGGCCAAGTGCGAGTCGGACTCGCGCTCGAAGGGTTCCGTACCATTACCTATCTATAAAAATCACGTCTGTTGTATGGGAACCCCCCTTAAATATTTACTTTATTTTAATTTTATTATTTATTATTAAAAATACAACTGAGTATTTTGTGAATATTTCAAGTGCCTACCAGTTGCCATTATTGATATCGAGCAAAAAAGGGCAAAAAAATCGCGTTTGTTATATGGGAGCCCCCCTTAAATATTTATTTTATTTTGTTTTTAGTATTTGTTGTTATAGCGGCAACAGAAATACATAATTTGTGAAAATTTCAACTGTCTAGCTATCGCAGTTCTTGAGATACAGCCTGGTGACAGACAGACGTACGGACAGACAGCGAAGTCTTAGTAATAGGGTCCCGTTTTTAGCCTTTGGGTACGGAACCTTAAAAAGACTAAACAGTTAAAAATAATTTAAACCTGATAAGAAATAAATAAAAGCGTGTTAAATTGTGTTCTAAATTTTCTTTAATGTTCCATCAAAATGTAACACGCTTTTATTTATTTCTTATCAGGTTTAAATTATTTTTAACTTTTTAGTTCTTTTTATTAATAAATAATAAAAACTTGTTTTTAAAAAGTTTTTTTTTCTCTTAATTTTTTTTACTTATCAATTTATTCTAATGATACTTGAAAGTACATATATCTTTTACACTTAGTTCATTTTAATAACTTTAGCAGTTATTTGTCCTAGCTATTCTGTTTCTTTTGTATTATTATTGGCATATTATCTAAATTTACCTTAAAGTTACACTTGTCTATATAGGATATTAGAATGTCATTTTTCTGAAGAATAAATAAACAAATATTCGTGTCCAGCGCAAAGCGGGTCGCTTCTTCCCGACGCGGCTGGCGCTGAACATCTCGTCCGTGCGCGCCGGCAGCGTGGCCGCGCCGCTCTGTGCACCCGCCGCGCAGCGCGGGTACATCATGGTGGAGACCAACTACAGAGTGTACGCCTACACGCAGACCAACCTGCAGGTCGCGCTACTGGGACTGTTCACTGAGCTCATGTACAGGTAGGTACATCATGGTGGAGACCAACTACAGAGTGTACGCCTACACGCAGACCAACCTGCAGGTCGCGCTACTGGGACTGTTCACTGAGCTCATGTACAGGTAGGTACATCATGGTGGAGACCAACTACAGAGTGTACGCCTACACGCAGACCAACCTGCAGGTCGCGCTACTGGGACTGTTCACTGAGCTCATGTACAGGTAGGTACATCATGGTGGAGACCAACTACAGAGTGTACGCCTACACGCAGACCAACCTGCAGGTCGCGCTACTGGGACTGTTCACTGAGCTCATGTACAGGTAGGTACATCATGGTGGAGACCAACTACAGAGTGTACGCCTACACGCAGACCAACCTGCAGGTCGCGCTACTGGGACTGTTCACTGAGCTCATGTACAGGTAGGTACATCATGGTGGAGACCAACTACAGAGTGTACGCCTACACGCAGACCAACCTGCAGGTCGCGCTACTGGGACTGTTCACTGAGCTCATGTACAGGTAGGTACATCATGGTGGAGACCAACTACAGAGTGTACGCCTACACGCAGACCAACCTGCAGGTCGCGCTACTGGGACTGTTCACTGAGCTCATGTACAGGTAGGTACATCATGGTGGAGACCAACTACAGAGTGTACGCCTACACGCAGACCAACCTGCAGGTCGCGCTACTGGGACTGTTCACTGAGCTCATGTACAGGTAGGTACATCATGGTGGAGACCAACTACAGAGTGTACGCCTACACGCAGACCAACCTGCAGGTCGCGCTACTGGGACTGTTCACTGAGCTCATGTACAGGTAGGTACATCATGGTGGAGACCAACTACAGAGTGTACGCCTACACGCAGACCAACCTGCAGGTCGCGCTACTGGGACTGTTCACTGAGCTCATGTACAGGTAGGTACATCATGGTGGAGACCAACTACAGAGTGTACGCCTACACGCAGACCAACCTGCAGGTCGCGCTACTGGGACTGTTCACTGAGCTCATGTACAGGTAGGTACATCATGGTGGAGACCAACTACAGAGTGTACGCCTACACGCAGACCAACCTGCAGGTCGCGCTACTGGGACTGTTCACTGAGCTCATGTACAGGTAGGTACATCATGGTGGAGACCAACTACAGAGTGTACGCCTACACGCAGACCAACCTGCAGGTCGCGCTACTGGGACTGTTCACTGAGCTCATGTACAGGTAGGTACATCATGGTGGAGACCAACTACAGAGTGTACGCCTACACGCAGACCAACCTGCAGGTCGCGCTACTGGGACTGTTCACTGAGCTCATGTACAGGTAGGTACATCATGGTGGAGACCAACTACAGAGTGTACGCCTACACGCAGACCAACCTGCAGGTCGCGCTACTGGGACTGTTCACTGAGCTCATGTACAGGTAGGTACATCATGGTGGAGACCAACTACAGAGTGTACGCCTACACGCAGACCAACCTGCAGGTCGCGCTACTGGGACTGTTCACTGAGCTCATGTACAGGTAGGTACATCATGGTGGAGACCAACTACAGAGTGTACGCCTACACGCAGACCAACCTGCAGGTCGCGCTACTGGGACTGTTCACTGAGCTCATGTACAGGTAGGTACATCATGGTGGAGACCAACTACAGAGTGTACGCCTACACGCAGACCAACCTGCAGGTCGCGCTACTGGGACTGTTCACTGAGCTCATGTACAGGTAGGTACATCATGGTGGAGACCAACTACAGAGTGTACGCCTACACGCAGACCAACCTGCAGGTCGCGCTACTGGGACTGTTCACTGAGCTCATGTACAGGTAGGTACATCATGGTGGAGACCAACTACAGAGTGTACGCCTACACGCAGACCAACCTGCAGGTCGCGCTACTGGGACTGTTCACTGAGCTCATGTACAGGTAGGTACATCATGGTGGAGACCAACTACAGAGTGTACGCCTACACGCAGACCAACCTGCAGGTCGCGCTACTGGGACTGTTCACTGAGCTCATGTACAGGTAGGTACATCATGGTGGAGACCAACTACAGAGTGTACGCCTACACGCAGACCAACCTGCAGGTCGCGCTACTGGGACTGTTCACTGAGCTCATGTACAGGTAGGTACATCATGGTGGAGACCAACTACAGAGTGTACGCCTACACGCAGACCAACCTGCAGGTCGCGCTACTGGGACTGTTCACTGAGCTCATGTACAGGTAGGTACATCATGGTGGAGACCAACTACAGAGTGTACGCCTACACGCAGACCAACCTGCAGGTGGCGCTGCTGGGACTGTTCACCGAGCTCATGTACAGGTAAGTACACTAAAGATTCTGTAAATACACATTAGTTACGGTCGCGAATCATAATATTGATCATAAATCCTAACAAGCGGAAAAAAACGTAAAAACTTATTGAATTTTACGAGCTACCTTAGCGCATCCCCTTCCCCCTTAATGTGGCAAATAGAGCTTTACAAATAGTTGGGCTCTGCAAGCGTCGGCGCGTCAGTCATGTGTGACAGGCTTTTTTTTTTTTAAACTGTGATTTTATTTCTGCATGTGGATGTTATATGATGCAATCGTGCGCAGGTTCCCAAATTTGGTAGTGGGAGTGCTGACGCGTGAGTCAGTTCGACAGGCACTGCGGGGAGGCATCACCGCGGAACAGATCATACACTACCTGGAACAACACTCGCACCCTCAGGTACTTATTACTTTTATTCTGAAAAATGGGAGTTAAACAACACCAATGTAGTTTGACTGTGTTTTGTTACGAGCCGTGTGCGCGATGGTATTTTCCACCGGCGAAAATGACTTTCATCAGGTTAAACCCTTTAGGGAATGCAGGCAAAAGAAGAAAAAACACAGGTTCATGTTTGGTTGTTGAATTTGCGGTTACTCTGATAAAACGATTTAGTTGTTGTCTTTTACTCACTTTATTTTTCAACACTACCTTCACATTTTTATTGGTATTTTGGGTCAAATTCAGAATACTGCAGTTCACAATAAAATCTAAAGTTTTTCAAATAGCATTGCAATGTTTCAGATGTTAAAGTCGGAGACAGGCGGCATCAGGACGTCGTCCACGTTGCCTCCCACCGTGGTGGACCAGATCAAGCTGTGGGAGACGGAGAGGAACCGGTTCACTTATACTGAAGGAGTCGTGTACAACCAGTTCTTGTCACAGGTACGATTTATAGGCTGCTCGTTTTAAACTTAAAACATTACTATATTGTGTGTACAGGTAATTTGAATCATCGAAAAAGAGAAAGAAACTGTCACGCAGGTATGAGTGACCAGAGATGATGCTCTATGAAGTTAAATTTTTTCTTCAACCGGATGTGCCATACTAATAGCTAGTATTGCTAGCTAATAATAGCTAGTACTGTATTTTTTTATTATTATAATTTGGCAACCTAACCTAACTTTAAAAACGCATTATTAAATATAAAAAATTAGCTGTTGCATAACACGGCTTTGCAGTTCTGTTATTGGGTTATATGCAAAAGAATTAATTTGAAAGCGACGGCTCCGTCGATCGTTGCCATTAATTTCCGGGCTGCATTGCTGCTACGCTACTGTAGCCTGTCCCTCGGCCGCAGGCGGACTTCGTGGTCCTGCGCGACCACGCGCGCCAGCAGCGCGTGCTGACGTGGCAGAGCGAGCGCGCGCGCACCATGGTGGTGACGCGCCACGGCCACGACGACGTCAAGAAGTTCTGGAAGAGGTACTCCAAGAGCTCGTAGGGCTGGCTGCACTGCACTTGTACAAATAACGGTGAGAAGGCACTACCAGTCTGAAAAACTGATCAGTTCGATCTGATCCAAATCTCATGAAAGCTAGCGCGCTTCGTGTGAATTCAGTATAATAATTACCTAATCAGTGTATTCAGATGAAATGAGAAGAATTCAAATAATTATCGTTATCAGCCTCAAATGTACTACAACGAATGGAACTAATCATTATACATACTTTGCTTCATTTGGAATGTAGATTGGTTAACTCATCTTGTTTTTATAAGCGCAAAGGAAGGTACTGGAATCTTCCACGTACTAAGTGATAAATGAATATTAGTTTAAATTTTTTTACACCAGGAAATGTAATAGCAAATGTATCGTAATCTGCGCCCGGTTCAAAAAGATGTTTTCGTTTTAAGCAACGACGTAGTCTTATTTATGTATGTATTATCAGCGATATGCGCTTTGTATTGTAAATAAACGTATTTTAAATGAAACTCTTGTTTTACTAACGTCAAAATTGGAAGACTAATGAAAAGCTTGTCCACTTAATATAAAAGTTTATTCTATAAACAGACATTCACAGCGTAATACTTCTTCATCAATTAATACATTTATAACAGTCATTTGTAGGTATAGACACCAAGTTAATATCGCTTAGGTTAAAACTAGTGTGTACTAGGTAAAAGATGTAAGGTGGAAATCATCGCGACGAAAAGAACATTTAGTAAATTAATCACAACATAATTTTTAAAAGGTTTCACACCGCGTAGATATTAATTAATACTTTTAAAAAATACACAGGACTCTGCAGAAACAATATTATCTGTCTGCTACATATTCACTTATTAATTATTATATTCCAGTAAAAAACTTGTTCATATTGCCCAGAATGTACTTTATTTCCACTTATATTTATACACAGCAGTCTATTCATTTCATGCCTTATACCACTGACACTAAAGTCCAAAATGCAACAAACACACTGGTTTATAGCTGTCGCATTTTAACCCTTATACCAATGACGATAAGGTTTAAAATACTATGTAATATTTATATCACAGGGACCCTTATTGACTGGGTCTCCACGGCATACGGAAAGTGTTGGGATGTTGTCAGGTCGACGGTTGCGGGGGAGGCTTGACGGGCGCGAGTGCGGAATATAACTTGCTGACGGCTGACTGTACCACTCGCTCTAAGGACTCGTCTTCTGGGCATTTTACTTCCTGCAAATTGAGGGTATTAGTTAATTTGTGATAGTTAATTAAAAAAGTGATTGCGATATGCTATTTACAGAATGAACTACGAGGAGGGATCAAAAAGTAGTGAGACTGAGATAGAATATAATGACTATTGATAACTTAATAATTTATTTTTCTACATAGTCTCCGAGTCTCTCTACACACCGAGTCCAGCGTTTTTCCAAGGCTTCAACCACTTTCAAAAAAAAAGTTTTGTCTTGGTCCTGCAAACAGCTCTCCACGGCATCCATCACCTCGTTATCGTCTTCGTACCTGTTTCCCCTTAAGTATTCTTTCAATTTGGGGAACAGATAAAAATCGCTAGGCGCCAGATCTGGTGAATAAGGCGGGTGGTCAACCAATTCGAAGCCAGCTTGCTGAATGGCAGCCATCGCAACTGCCGACCTGTGCGCGGGTGCGTTGTCGTGATGAAACAGCACGCCCCTTCGAAGTTTCCCTCTCCTTTTCTCTTTGATGGCATTCCTCAACTTGGAATTAAAGCTGCATAATATTGGCCTGTAATAGTGGTTCCACACTCCAGGTACTCAATAAACAATATCCTTTCTGAGTGCCAAAATATTGAGGCTATAACCTTGCCAGCCGATGCCACGACACGAAACTTCTTCGGGGTCGGTGATGATGGCCGTTTGCATTGCGAAGATTGCTGTTTTGTCTCGGGATCAAAATGATGGACCAATGTTTCGTCCATTGTTACGAAACGAGACAAAAATTTTTCAGAATCTACTTGAAACTTGTCCAACAATATCTTCGAAATGTCAAGTCGATTTTGTTTCTGGCTGTCGGTTAACATTCTCGGCACCCTTCTTGTGAAGACTTTTCTCATATTCAAAGATTGTTTCAATATGGATTGAATACTTCCATATGAAATGCCCGTTTCTTGAATTAAGTATCGGATGGTAACTCTTCGATCGCTCAATACAATTTTCTCGACTTTCGCAACATTTTCTTGGGTGACTGACGTCGATGGACGGCCGCAACGATGTTCGTCTTCCGTGCTCGTTCTCCCTGCTCGAAATTGAGAAGCCCACCTTGCGACAGTGGAATACGGCGGAGCAGACTCTCCTAATGTTGCCTTCAAATCGCAATGAATCTCTTGCTTCGTCAACTTTTTTAAACAGAGGTATTTAATAACGGCTCGCGCTTAGTTTTTCTCCATTTTCGAGAATACGTTCCGACACGAAGCAAACAAATGACTACATTCAGAAAAAAGACAAAAGAGAATCGAAGATTTTTTTCTTTATTAATATTACAAATATGTATCTGAGCTTTGCCTGCCAGTATTTATTTTTTTTTCTTACCAAGGAATATGTCGTTCTCACTACTTTTTGATCTCTCCTCGTATATTAAATTGCACCAAGAGGACACAGAATTTGTATAAAACTGTGCCATAAAAGTTAACCGAAACTTATCCAATGCAACTTATTAACTAGTTGTATCATCTTAAAATCACCCTTCTTTCTTCCACCGACGGGCGGAAAGGGCGGGCGTTTTTGGGGGACTGTACTTTTGTAATTCTGACGTTCGAAAAGTGCTGATTCTCAGCCTAATTTCAATAAATGACTTTTGATTTTCCAACTACTCAATAAGGACTATAATCCTGTGAAGAGACGACGTACGATCTGTTCAACATGGTCAGTACCATGTAGAACAGATCGTACGTCGTCTCATCAAAAAATCACCCTTTTTCTTCCATCTATATTAGACAATAAGGACTACAATCCTCTGAGTTACTGACCATATTGAGCAGATCGATGTCAGCCTTCTTATCGTCCACAGTGACGTATAACTTCTCTCCCTTGAACATCTTGGGCACCGCGTCTTCACCGAACATCTCTTGTAGCATTTCTATCACACATTCCTGGAAATAAAGATACACACGTGAGTAACATAACATCACGACTGTAACCTCTGAAGGGCTAGTAGAGGTGCATCTATAAAACAAAACTAAAAGAATCATTACTGCTTAATATTTATTTAATTATCCATTTGAATATTTGTTATGAGTGTTATGACTCATTGTTATTTAGTTTACTGCTCAGATTTGGCAGCCGAACTTGTTAATAATCATGGTTCCTAACTTAACATATGACTCTTGACGAAATGGATGCGATCAAAGCGTGATCAGTTTGCATTAGGGTATAACGGCGGTAGTATGCCGGACGTGGCCGTATGTATAATGTATAACGACGAATCATACAATCAGCCTACAACACATACATAAACTGGTTTGTATATTTATTTATTGCTCAGTGTACACAGCATTTGGAGTTGGTATTGCTTTCACAAAAGGGTAGGACTGTAATTTTTCTTCGTCGTCGGCGTCTATTCCGAACAAGTTACCTATTTAATAATCTTTTACTGAATAAAATCTTAAATTCATTAATTCACTGATAGATGACGCACAGCCTAAACCGCTGGGTCTAGAAGCATGAAATTTTGCACAAGAGTCCCTTAGATAACGGAGCACTAAGAAAGAATCTATGAGAACTCATTCCCAAAAGGGGTCAACTATGTGTTAATGAGTCTGTGTGACGATGAGAAACGGTAAAACTTGGGTTTATACAAAGGGATTAAAATACTGGGCAGTTACCTTGAAGTGCATGCGGTCGAGCTTGGGCGCCAGCGGCAGGTGGCGCGGCGCCGTGAGGGCCGACGCCGCCAGCACGGCCGCCACCAGCGCGTCCGCGAACATGTCCGACACGGGCTGCGCCGCCCACTGCGGCACCACACTCTTCTTAACTTACGGTCACACTTACAGCGCGTCACGAGGCGGAGGCGCAGTAAGAAGCTCATTTTTAGGCAATTGACAATAGCGCATAGCGGCAACAAATAAGGTTCAAAACAACCGTGCGTTTCATGTTAGTTGAATCGAATGACCGCAATAATAAAAGTTATTTTGTTAGTTTTAATTAAATTAAAAAAATAAATGGGCAGTTCAGTGGAGTAATTTTTAGTTATTTCTTTAGTTGATTGAATTTCCTTTATTATCAAAATACAAATCGCTCAAAATTTTAAGAATTATGCGACGAAAAATAGTTTATTCGAACTCTGTTTTACGATTGCTTTATAATGATACTATTTTATTTTTTATGCTGATTGATATCTGAGGCTACTTTTTGCCAGAAAGCACTAGTTCTTACGTACCCACGCGGGGCACAGTTACTGTTTTATATTTATTGAAATTCATCCAACTTTTCTACTGTACTTAATACTTTTGCGCAGTCATCTGCTGTAGTGGGCACTAATGACCAGGGCTTGGAACCGGTACTAAAAGTACAGGTTCTGTAGGTGTAAGTACTAGGTACCAGATCATTCCAAATACCGGTACTCCATCTAACAAGTACCGGTATCAAATTCAGGTACACGGTGTGTACCACAAATTTCATCTTTGTTTGAGAAACCTCGTACGGTTGGCAACCTGAAAGTTATTTTTCTAATGCCTATTAACTACTTACTATATCTGTTTTCTCACTCTAACGTAGTAGAGTAGTACCTGTACTACCAATAGTACAGGTACTACTCTGGTGCCAGTCTCACACCACGGACAATGGTACAGTTTCTCAAAAATACCGGTATTTCAAGCGCAGGGCTTGAAATACCGGTATTTTTGTGACTATTGTGACTGATTAGACGTACCTCTAAGGTGATCATGTTGTTCTCGACGGTGAGATCAACACAGGAGTAGACCTTCCACCTGGTCTCGCTCTGGAACTCGATAGCTCCCGCCAGCTGCATGACCACGTGGCGCAGTAGACCCACCGACCCGCTGTAGTGGATCGACTGGCGTTGCGTCACTTCTGATTGACTTAGTTCGGTGTATTCTGGAAGTATAACATTACTGTTAGGCCCAAATCACTCTGTGAAACGACCGATATTCGTAACAGCTACATTAGACAGTCGTCAAACGATAAAAACTCATCACTACACCTTGGGAATCGTTAGGGTGACAGACAATATACACGATGTACTTTTTGTTCGTAAAAAAATTGATATCTGTAGATTTAAAAAAGACGACTTAGAAAAACGAAAAGTTTGTCATCGTATGCAAAACTTGAAAACATTTTGTTCTCAATCCCAAAGAAATACTGTCTCCATAAGTTCTCAATCCCGTCAAAATACAATAGAGAAATGTTGGACCTGTTAGCTTTCCAAATCTTGCTAAATACAAACTACAACTTACTGTTAAGATCTGACGGTGCCAGTATGTGGTAGTTGAAGTTCCTCTTCACTAGGATGCCCTGCAGTGGTGTGCCTGGCTCTGGCGTCTCCATCGCTAATGATCCCATTACCTGAACAAATAAGTTTTCTTTTTTTATCAAGAACATTTATTTATTTATTGTCCTGTTTTTTGCTCGGACATAAATCTGAACATTTTTTGTTTTATACTTAATTCTATTCTGCACAGCGTACTTTGGTACCAAGAGGTGCCGAAGCCTTGTTCCCTTGAACGTGCTGGCAATAGAGTCCACATATAGACTGGACTTTGGACAAATGCTGCACTTGCACGCTGCGTGAGCGTGCCCGAACCATCGCCACTCGTTCGATGTCCAGAATGTCCACCGCGCACAGGATGGATTGAAAGCAGCACATCAAGTGATTTTTTGCTCCGTTGGTGTAATTGCCGTATGGCGTTCCAGTGTGAGGATAAATAAATAAATAGACATCAAATTACCTTTTCATAAAGTAAAATATGTGTTATGCTACAATGTCCTTCATACATTTTTAGGATGACATACACTTGAATGGTGCTGTTGTTTACCTTGGCTGTCTTGTCTCCTCTGAACGTGAGGCACAGCTGCTGTGTGTTGCGGGGCGTGTGTATCTGCAGTCGGCCGCGGTGCTCACGCTGCAGCGCGGCCTTCAGACGTGACATCTCGTTCTGTTCGCCGTGGACCAACACCTGTAATCGGCGACTGTGTAAGTCCGAGGCCATTGTTGTTGTTGCTATTGTACTTAAGATATATAGAGCAGCTGTTAGTGTCCTTTAATAAATAAATAAAAGGCAGGATACATACCACATGCGGCGGCTTGAGAATATTAATAAACTCGGAGGTCTGCTGGTAGTCCGTGTGTGCTGAGAACGAGATGTAGTCCACCGACATCTTAAGAGGCAGCTTCTGACCGGACATTGACGTGATCTCCTCCGGCTCCGAGAGGATCGTCTTAGCAAGCGTGCCTTCCACGCAGTAACCTGAAGGGAGGTGGTCTGAGTTAGCAGATACAATGGAAGGAGTTTCTATGATTACAGTTCTACAAGGATGTTTTGACACTGGGATGACATTGACAGAGGCGCGCCGTTGGTAAATATTTATAACACAAATAAATCGGGATAAGGGCAAAAGTATGATGATGGTTATCTAAGAAGTATTATTTATTTTTCTATGCGATTACTAATTTATTTAAAAAAAAAAAAACTCCTGACTCACCAGCAATAATAACTCCGTTATTAGGGTCTGTGCACCACGACTCGAACAGTTCTCGGGACAGTCCCGACTGCATCATACCGGGGGAAGCCATGATCACACATGGACCTATGTCCTCGAAGTGATCTATACCCTGCAAGACATTTATGAACGTGATGTACAGGTATTACCGTAGCGCACACCCTTGTGCGCTTCGGTAATCTTCGTGTTTCCGAATTGGTACGAACGTCGTCCCACACAGTTTACCCCACACAGAGGCAATACAAGTTCTGTTCCGCGCGTTGCGTTTGTATGAAGTTTTCTCTCTGTCGGATTAAGTACGTACTCGGGACTCGGATCGTCATTTGTCAATCACGGTATTAAAAAGTTTTTTTGGAATTGGATAGAGTTGTTTATCTTTGATTTCTTAAACATGTAATACAAAATAGTCAAGTACTTCCGTTGTTGCTATAGCTCTATATTAGATACCATCATCGCGAGTCCGTATTTCCGAAGATAGACAATAATTTACGAAGTACATACTTTTATTTGGAAAGTTGTAAGTGTAAGTAAAACAAAACTTGGGTATCGGTGGCTAGTGGATCAGATATTTATGAAGACGCTGGTATTTCTTTACTACTCGTATGAAGATCGTAGGGGGGTGACTACCGAGATGACGACTAATAGAGAAGTGTGGAAGAAAAAGACATGTTGCGCCGACCACAAATAAATTGAGATAAGGCAGGAGAATGATGAGGAACATCGTGAACCGATCCTAATTTTCGTCACACATTCTTGTGATGTTCTACCAATAAATTAAAAGAGGACCATAAACTGTAAGATACAGGAGTTGATAGTTTTCTAACTAATACAAGAATAGTACTTATGCCAAAATGAGTCATCCCTGTCCCAATAAATGCAGAAAACCGGTCAAATGCGAGTCGGACTGGCACACGAAGGCTTCCGCACCACCGTACAATATTTTAATATATATATATATATTTTTAGAAAGTTAGAAAGGGGGTGACTACCGAGATGACGACTAATAGAGAAGTATGGAAGAAAAAGACATGTTGCGCCGACCCCAAATAAATTGGGATAAGGGCAGGAGAATGATGATGATATATTTTTTTTAATAGTTTAGTTTAAATGGGCTTTTTAGTTTGTTGTTATAGCGGCTATAGTAGTACAGAATCTATGAATATGTGTGTCTAACTATTACGGTTCAAAGATACAGCCATGTGACAGACGGACGGGTGGAGCCTTAGTTATATAGTCCCGTTGGCACCCTTGGTTACGGAACCCTTACAAACGAAGAAAGCGATGTGTCATACAGTCAGCAACAAATCTTATAACGAGGAGGAAACATGTTAATTAGAATTTCTGGTGTCCAAAAAAATTAGGCTCGCATACAATGATTCAACACACTACGCGTATCACAGATTATAGGCATAATCTGTTCTGATTACGCCTATAATCTGATATTCCCTGTGTTACACAGTAACTTCTTCTCTACTATCTTAACGAATTTTAAATTTAGAAAAATGACACTTGACTACTTTAAAATAGAGTTTTAATTCGCCTGGCATATAACAGTAGTGACTTTTTAAATCAGAAGCATCGAAATAGTGATTGATATTAGAGTACAAGGTCAATAGCATTTACTATGCGGCTTGGATACACGGCTCGCAATATTTAATGTTATTTTCAATGGCAAATATTCAGCATGCCTTTGTAGGAGGAATATTTTTGAGAAAATCTTTGGAGTTGAGAAAATGTTTACTTATTGTAACAATATGAAGTTCGACGATGCATATATTATTATAATATTTCTAGTGTAATTTAGTAATTCGGTACGCTTGGTTAAACTGTAATTATAAATACCTACAAGAGATTCGGCAATAATTAAAATATTCTTAAGATTATGGCATTAAAGAGATAACATTGATATATTACCTATCAGTGTAATGGAGCGATCTGTAGTGTTGTGGCGCCCGGCGCACGGAGCGGCCGGCATTTTCGGGTCGAATTAATTATTAAGTGGAATTATAGTGGAAAACAGTAAGTAAAGCTATTTTCATTATACATTGAGTAATATTCTTTAAAAATACTATACTAGAAACAGTTATTTCCGTGCATAGAAAGCCAAAAGCCATCAGATGTAGAGGAACTTATTTGGGAAGTGGACAGCAAAAATGTTCAATTCAATTATCTTTTAACATGAATATTAGGTACCTACATAATTATAATTATTTATTATTATAATTGTTAGAGTATTAAAGACATGTTATACAGGAAAACAGATAACATTATTTTGCATTCAACAGCAATTTATCAACTGTAAATTAATGTGGATGAAGACTACTTATGTTAGACAAAGAGGTTATGTTTATAGTTTTGAGTGTTGTCCTTGTCGAAGTTTGGCGCCAATGTTAAAATTATGTAGACCATTTCCGTGTGACCCAGAAATCAACAGTTTGTTCATTAATTTTAAGAGACAGGCTTACGACCTAACGCTTTTGGAAACTGGTCACCACTGCGTATATACACCTAAAAGACTTCCTGAAAGAAGCTTTAAACAACATTTACAAAGTCCCCTTGGCTTGTATGAAAATAGAGTGTGAATTACTTCAACTAGTTTATCGATCCACCCTTTTTAACCGGCTTCGAAAGTAGCTGGCGTTGTTTTTTTTTTTTTTTTGTATTTCCATATTGCTACCGACTTCCGAAACTAAAATTATTAAGTATTCAATTTGTATTTGCTTCATTTTCGAAGTCGCTTGTTTGTTATGTAAAAAAGAGGGTGTGTGCTTATGACCACGCGATACAAGTGAAAACATACGACTAGAGCCGAGTACCGACTTGCGCGTGACTGTTCAGACAGACCGCCAAGTGCGCCTAAAGAAGTTTTCACTTCAAAAATCTCGCCGAATGCATTACCTCCTCTTTTTCTTGAAGTCGGTTAAAAAGAGCGGATTGTTATGTTTTTTTTTGTAAATTATTTTTGTTGTAGCAATGCTACCAGACTCGTTCAAGAACCGCCTCATCCAATGGCTAGAGGACCACAGAGAGTTTGTAGTGGCCGTGTTCTGCCTGCCGGCCAGCTTCCTGTTCACTGTGCTGCTGCGCGTGCGCGCCTACGTGCGCTGGCTGAGCAGCGACCCGCGGCGCCATGACAGCGCAGTCAGACTGATACAGAACCAGGTGAAAAACACCATTCAATAATTATATAAGTCAAACTCGGCATTTACGCCATCATCTGTTTTTTTTATACAATTTCCACAATTTCACACAAACATTTTAGTATTCATGTTTTTTTTTTTGTGAAATGTGCACAGAAATTGAAAAACTGGCTTTGTTCCGCGCGCAAAAAGATCGTTGTAACGTTGTACATTAATTTGCTGAAGAATTACAGGAATTCGCTCTAAGACAAAGACCTCTGCGCAGTTAAAACTGATTTTTTTTTTTTTGAAAGGAACATGATATCCTTTAAAATACGTAAAACAATGGCCTGTATAAAATAAATATGAAGAATCCTTATCAACTGCCTATCTCACTTAACCAATGCCCTTTGAATTTCAGATACAACAATGGAACAAGCTGCCCCCAAAAGACCGTCGCCTCCTCTGCACGTCCCGCCCCAACTGGCTGTCCCTATCCACCACGTTCTTCCAGAAGCACCTGCACCACCAGGTCGCCATCCCGCTGTATGATATCCTGGAGCTGGATGAGCAGGCCATGACCGTTAGGGTGGAACCCATGGTCACCATAGGGGACATCACGGAGTATCTGATACCGAAGGGCTATTCGTTAGCGGTGACTATTGAGCTGACTGATGCTACTTTGGGAGGTGAGATTTAATTTAAAGCCTTTTAAGCGTACTTTCGAATCAATGCCTTCTCCGTAGGAGAAGAGACCTTGTTGCCCTGCGGTGAGACTATAATCAGCTGGTATTATTTAATTTTAAGCGTATTTATAAGTTACTCTTTTAATTCTGAAAGGTGGCAATATGAAAAATTTTATTTGAAGCCTTCTGTGTATGTTGTCAAATTCTTTATCGCGAATTTTTATAATTTGTTAAGATCATTTACAAAAATACAATATTCAACAGATTGTAAAGTCGTTTTACGCCATGTGAATTTAAACTCTATTTTCTGTTTGTTTTTCTTATTTTATTACTGTTTTTGTTTTATTTTTTCTGTAATAAACTTGGTAAGATAGCAAAAATTGTTGCCTGTGTAAAAACCACATGAATCTATTCAATATAGACCAGCCCCTGTAGCTAGGCAAATTGAATAATGCATGCGAAAAATGTTCAATCACCCTTATTTGTTTGACAAACCAAGTCTTAACGCTTATAATTTCTTGCAGGCCTCGCGTTCGGCACGGGCATGTCAACTCACTCCCACAAAGCTGGTCTGTACCACGAGACCATCACGAGCTACGAAGTAGTCCTCGGCGATGGTTCCCTAGTAACAGCCACAGCCAACAACGAGCATTCAGACCTCTACAAAGCTCTACCCTGGTGTCACGGCAGCCTTGGCTTCCTCGTCGCCTTAACCCTCAGAGTCGTTAAAATAAAACCCTACATCAAAATCAAGTACATCCCTGTCAAAGGACAGAAGAAATACTGCAATATGATTCGGGAGTTGTCGGGGACCAATGAAGCTGTTCCTAAGGAATTCCCTGATTATATTGAAGGAACTATTTATAGCAAAGATAACGCCGTTATTATGGTGGGGGATTATGCTGATTATGATCCGAAAATACCTGTTAATAGTTGCTCGAAGTGGTATAAACCTTGGTTTTATAAGCACGTGGAATCTTTTTTGCAAAAGGGAGAATCTGAGGAGCTGATCCCTCTAAGAGATTACTTGCTAAGGCACAATAGAGCTATATTCTGGGTAGTCGAAGATATGTTATCTTTCGGAAACGACACGCTGTTCCGTTACTTCTTCGGATGGCTCCTGCCCCCAAAGCCGGCCTTCCTAAAGTTCACCACAACTCCTGGAGTTAGAGCCTACACCTTCACGAAACAAGTGTTTCAAGACATCGTACTACCTATCAAAGAATTAGAAAGACAGATTGAAATAGCAAGTGTTCTATTCGAGAAATTCCCTCTACTGGTATACCCCTGCAAGATCATTGACCACGGTCCATCGTCCGGCCAGTTGAAACGACCCGACGCGAAGTACCTAGTCCCGGGTACCAACTACGCAATGTACAACGATTTGGGAGTGTACGGAGTCCCAGGAAAGGTAAAGGAAAAGAAACCTTATAACCCTGTGACTGCTATGAGGAAAATGGAGGAGTTTACTAGGGAAGTTGGGGGATATTCGTTCTTATACGCAGACATCTTTATGACTCGGGAGGAATTTGAAGTGATGTTTGATTTGTCTTTGTATGAACAAGTGAGGAAGAAGTACAGTGCTAATGGTGCCTTCCCACATCTGTATGATAAGGTTAAGCCTGAAATTGATGTGTTTGAGATCGGCGAGAGCAATGCTATCGATTGATTTATGTGTAGCAATAAAATTGTATTTGAATTTAATATTGTTTACTTTTTCTTTCAATACCAAAACGCAAGTGCTATATTTCTTTTTAAATCGATTATTTAACTGTAAGATTAGTGGAAACCTATAGTCGTTACTAATCAAGAGCACACATTATGTGACTTTTATGAACATCGACATAGGGTTTCAATTACAACGCACGCTCGTAAAATACAACAACTATACAGATCTCCCAGAAAAAGTATGCGCTTCGGAAATCATCGCCTATGTTTGTAAACGCACCCACAATACAGGAGAAATTCCTAGTGTGGGTCACCGTTTTAAAAAAAAAAAATACGAACGCGCGATAATGAGGACTAATATAGAGTTTTCTCCATGCTTCAACCCCGCGGCGGGCGGCTGTGTCCGAAGCGATCTTATAATCGACTAGCTCCTGCCCGCGACTTAGTCCGCATGAAATGTCTTGTTAGCCCGACCCGATTGTATCTCATCGCCCGCCCACGCAATTAATTCCCTTTTTTATTTTTGCTCAGCTCCTAGCGTGATTTTATAGCTTAAAGACTTCCTCTAGAATTTGGCTATCAAATGCAAAAATATTTTTTCTAATCCGACTGGAAGTTCCAGAGATTAGCGCGTTCAAACAAACGAACAAACTCATCAGCTTTATTATTTTTTAGTTTATTGGTTTTGCGAATATCTGTTTGGTTTTGTTTGCGTCACGTTTGTACGTTTGTACACACGCCAAAAGATCCCTGTACAACTTTATCTAAGTACTTACCTTCAAGTTCGAGATGTGTCGGAACACGAAGGGGTTGTTGATGGCGATCTGCCGTCGGATGCGATCGTTCATCGCGTTGACGTATGTCTGGTACACCGCCATGCATTTCTTGGCTAAAGACGACGCGTAGTAGATCGGGATGTCTTGCAGCTCTGGGTGCAGGGACCAGTATTCATCTGTTGGTAAGAATATATACTGTAGAAGTTAATGGGACATGGTTATTGTATCTTGTTTCCTCTTCTCTATCAAGTCTATCCAAAGGTCGCCCAGGTACGCACAGGCAATTTTTTCCCGAGGCGATTTTTTATCGCACACTGCATTTTCAACGCTCTGCTTAGCGCCGAGAGTTGAAAATCCAGTGCGCGATAAAATCGGACGAAAAATCAATTTTTACGTCCGTACGAATTTGGGCTATGACTACCCATTGTAACACCCTATCTTAAAAGTTCTTATTTATTTGTAATTGTTATGTTACACAATAAAAAGAATGAAGAGATGGCAGGGTATATCTTAGACCTTTGTAATTAGATGATTGACAACAAGCTGACGGTCCAGTCAATCAATAATCAGCTGATAATGTTCCCACTGTTGCGAAACAGGCCTCCTCTCTTTGCGGGGGAGTGGGCTGTAATACACCACGCGAGCCCAGTGCGGGTTGGTAGATGTCACATGTCTTCAAATTTTTGTTTCTAAATACCAGAGGAAACGTGGATAAAATTGCCATCCCAGAAATAAAAACAATTTTCAAATTAGTAACCCTACTTGGGGGAGACGTATGCCCAGCACTGGACGTCTTGGCGGAAATGATGATACATACCAAGAATGAGAAGTAGTTCCTGCGCTCTTCCCAGCGCGAACACCGGTATGAGACAGCGGCCACCTCGCTGTACGATCTCGCTCACGAGGCCAGTGAACCGACTCTCTCGTTCCTCTCGCTTTTCGTGGATGTGGGTGCCGTATGTTGATTCCTGTAGAAATATGACAAGTATCATAGAATATGGTAGAGAATGCCCTCTATATTTCAAAGTGGAATTTGAGCAGGCAAGTGACATGCAGATGCAGACAAAGTCATGCAACAACAAGTTGACTATAATATTAACTTATATTTGAGAAAACTTACTGTAATTAGAACATCAGGGTGTACAGTAGGTATCTCAGCTGCCATTAAATGTCTGTCCTCTTGCCTCGAAAAATCTCCTGTGTACAATACCTGTCAAAAAAAAATTACATAATCAGCTATAATGTTCCCACTGCTGGGACACAGGCCTCCTCTCTGTGAGAGCGAGTGGGCCTTAATTTACCACGCGGGCCCAGTGCGGGTTAGTAGATGTCACATGTCTTCGTTTTTTTTTTGGTTCTAGGACATGCCGTTTTCCTCACGATGTTTTCCTTCACCGTTTAGAGAGAGCAGTGGTGATGAAATAATTAAAACTTTTTTTTTTTTTTTAATGAATGAATAATACCAGCCTTTGCCCTACCGTGGAACAATATTATAATAGGCTGGTTATTAGCCCAAGTTTGCACGGGCGCTCTTTTAACGCGCACTGGACTTTCACCGCTCTGCTTGGTGCAGAGGGTTGAAAGTTCAACAATGCGCTTTTGTAACGTGGCTCAATACCGAAAGCGCCGACTGCGCAAATAAAAGTGCCCATCGAAGGTGGCTTATTATTACTTGCAAAAATCTACAGTAAATAGCACATACTTTAACTCCAGCGATCTCAATCATGAACATGGCCGCCCCCAGCACATGCCCAGCGTTGTATGCCCAGAACCTGACTCCTCGCACATCCTTCTCCTCATGGAAGTTGATGGTCTCGATGCGGTCCATGGACCCTTCCAGGTCCGACTCAGTGTACAGCATCTGTTCTGTTGAAATGTTGCTGCGGAGGAGAATTATTGTTAGGGCCTTGTTCTGTGAACTATGTTAAATTAAAATCGTTGCATTGTTTGAGATCACACACATAAATTCACTCCTCCCATGGAGGTAGGCCGCACCTACAGAGCGCCACCTGAGACGATCCTTACATACTCTTTTTGTTCGATACCTTACATAAAAAGCATTACATCTCACAATGTAATGCTGTGTACATAACATAACAACATAACATCACGCCCGTATTCCTCGAATATAAAATACTAGCTGCTAGATCTACTAGATCCCGTAGGGATATCGGGATAAAAAGTATCCTATGTTTTAGTCCGGGTTATAAACTAAAAAAAAAAAAATACCTCAGTGCCAAATTCCATCCAAATCCGTTCAGTAGTTTTTGCGTGAAAGAGTTACAAACATCCATCTATCCAACCATCCATCCATTCATCCATTCATCCATCCATACAAACTTTCACGTTTATAATATTGGTAGGATAGTAGGAAGTCCCATGTTATAGAGGTTGAGCCTATTGCCATCAGCCGGGCCCAACACCAGGCTCCGGGCTGCTACTCAGAAATTCCAGATAGAAAAACTCAATAACACTCTATCGAACCCAGGACCTCATGGTCAGCAGTAGTAGAAGTGGCAGCAGGGTGTGGGAGGTTACACTTTTTAATGACAACACGAAAATAGTCATACACACTCAAACCCAAATCATTTATTTCAATTAAACACATTCCAGGCACTTTTGAGTTGTCAAAATTAAATTGTCGGTCAGTTAGTCAGAAAGTTGAAGCTAGTTGCCCATTCCAAAACGTAGATCTCTGTGGAGAAGAATGGGCAAGAAACTTCACGGACTTGACGGATACTTGAAATAAGTATGTGGCTGATTTAGAATTGTCCAGATTCGCTACAGTATTTTGATAGTGAAACAGGCTACATAAATCTTTGAAATATGGAACCAAATCTAAAAATAATTAGAAAATCACATACCTGACTTTAATGTAATCTGACACGAGCCACCTGTAGATGGCTTTAGTGGCGTGAGTCATGAACACACGGCCTTTGAATGAAGTCTTTGTGAGGAACCAGGGTAGCGCGCCACTGTGGTCCAGGTGGAAACTAGAGGAAACAGTCACAAAGATTTCAATCTAAAATAGCACTAGATAACGATTGTGATGACCACAGATCAAGGTAGCCAAAGTATATGTAGCCAATCAGAATGTTGTTTTCAATAAAGTTTCTGGTATACTTACTGTGATATTAGAAGGAGATCCACTTCATCAGCCTCTATAAGATCCACAAAGGGTAGGGCATCCATCCCGGACAACCCTGGGTGTATTCCACAGTCCAACTAAAAATAATAATAATTTTCATCAAGAAATATGATTGATTTAAGATATATAATTTTTGAGTTTTTTTTTTTTGTTGTTGGTGTGCTTTGTGTCCGCTGGGTAAAGGCCTCCCCTTTTTCCTTCCATACTTCTCTTTTAAAGTGATCTCTGACCATAAAAATTAATTATTGAATTTTCATTTGGTAACTGTTTTTGAATATTTTATTCATTCAATTTTCATTTATTTATTTATAAAACCGCAGCATCAACATTTCTCCAACTTAGAAGTTTTTATCAACATAGAAGTTAATATCAAGCATCAGTCAAAACTCGCAATCACACACATAAAGAACAGTACTTAAAGAAAAATAATATAATTTAATTTAATGTGAATATCATCCTCAATAAACGTTTTACGCTATAGGTAGGTAAACATTTCAAAACATCCTTTTTGATGGTGGTGGTGTAATGGTCACTCAAAAATCAACTTAGAATATATTTCAATAAAGTAGATAACTGAGTAAGTGGCTATAGAATGTAAATTGAGATTATTAACACTGCTATACTATAGTTCATTTTTTAACCCTATAGACTAATCTGACAGGTGTAATGTCAACCTAATTCTAAAAAAATGCAAACACAAAAGACTTAAATGTCAGATTAGTCTCTGGGATTAAAAAACGAACTATAGACTTGCCCCCCAGACCTAATGTTGTCTGGTATGCAACTGCTGCCATCTAGAAACATCAACATTAAATATTTTATTTACAAAAATGGTACGATGGAATGTCCGTAATGCTTCAAGCGTTATGAAAACAAAATACACAAACCATAATTTTCTTCCCTTTGAACTCCAGCATAATGCAGGACCTGCCTACTTCCTGACCAGCACCCCTAGTGGAAAAGGACAAGTATGATGAACATAATCTGTACATTATGATAAAATATCAGCACTAGGAAGTGGTGAAGGGCGGGCGTTTTTGGTGGACTGTCTTTTGTAATTTTGACGTTCGAAAAGTGCTGATTCTCAGCCTAATTTGAATAAATGACTTTTGATTTTGATTTTTTATTTTGATTTTGAATAGTAACAAAGTCAAAACTGTACATTGAATATTTTTGAAAAAAGTAATTCCTACGAAATGTGGGAACGAGTCTATGCCGAAATTGTAGTTTTTGGAATGTTTGACTGGGTGTATGTCATGGGCAAAAGCTAGTTTTGAATAAATTGATGATGAGATTATAAAGATGTCTCAGATATCCCACAGTTTTAGTACCTAGTGCAAGTGGAAGAGATTTGCGTGGAAAATCACGGAATACCGAGAAAATACTATCTCAGATCAATAAAACAAACTCCTATCAATGCTTTGTAGGCCTACCGCTAAATACAATAACGCTAAACATGAAAACAAAATAATATTTACAAGGGCCTAATCGTCAGCTGGTCGCTCTCTTCCATTGGCACCGGATCGGTGCCTTTCCTCGGGTTAGTAGTCATGATTAATAGTTTAAAATGACAATGTTATGCTAAATAATCATAAAATTACTCTTATTTTAGGATAAAATACTATTTTTTATTGGAGCAAAACAATCACGATAACCGGTAAGTTATAGGTTATAAAAGTATTGCCATCTTTTGAAGTTTTTTTATTACTGTCTACATAATGCTTGTTGATTATAAAAATGAATTTACAAAATGATTAGGTATAATCTTTAACACATTCGTAATGATGTTTTAACATCATTACAAATATAAATGAATAATAATGATAAATGATTTTATTTCTTTAAGTAGGTTTGTAAAACACTTACACGTCAATCATATTTTTAAAAACCAGATGAGATCGGCGTTTCTTATAAAAACCGCTACAAAAATGTATCCTTGGAATCAAATTAACCGTAATTTCAACTTCGTCCGCGTGGATTTCGTATTCGTACTTTCCCCTTCAAACTTCAACAGCCCCTCCACCCTAAACAGCAGATAAATGAAATAATTATGATTCTTATTTTATTTTGTATTATATTATTATAGTTAAATATTTGATCCAAGTTTCTAAACCTAAGACAGATTTTTCATACAAACCGCTAGGTTTAAAAACTTGTCGATGAAAGGGGTAGGATTTCCACCCCCCAGGGACCTACTGTCTACTTTCTCGTTTAATATTATTATATCTCTTATTGATTTGGACTGGGAGATAAGGACTTCTAATTATAATCTAATATTGAGAAACAATATTAAATAAAATACTATTTCTATTCTACCACAGTTTTAACTGTAATACCATATTATTTTTACCTGTGTACATACCACAATAAGTAATTTGAATTTGAATCTAATGACCACCCTGAAATCAATATTTTTAAACCGTTCCGTTTTTCGATTAATTTCTTTTCTTACCTTTTATGTATAGGTAGAAACCGGTGTAGATTTATTTAAAATTATAAACCGATATAAACAATTTTCACATCAATAATTATTTTTTTGAAAGTCTATAGTTTGTACGTACCCCTTCTTTTGTATGTACGTACCTACTCACATGCTTTGTTAATGTTTTATCTGCGTCGAACGAATTGCTTCATGACATTGATGTTTGATTCCTTAGACAAAGAAAATCTAAGTTTGATTCATTTGATTGACAGTATTGACACTTGTCACTTGACAGAATTCTAAAAACACGAAAGCATGCGAAATGTGGGTTTTTGGTTATATGATAAAATAAGTTAGTTTATGAATCAACAAAATGCCTAAACCAGCGCTTTTCGACGAAGAATCAGACGAGGAGGTTGCGCTTAGAACTGAAAATGATTACGCTAAAAAGTATGACAAGTGGCGGGAAAAGGAAGAACTCCATAAACGTAAGCACTTTATTTTAGCTGAAGCACAAAATATACAGCTTAAAAATAAAATCTTCAAGACTTTTTAGTGATCAACTCATTTGAATTTCTATATTATGTTACAGTGGAACAGAAGTATGGCTCCAAGCCAAATGCTGATGGTTCAGTATCGACAGATAGTGAGGATGAGAGTGACGCACCTCCTGAGGTCACTGAGGAGATGGAGACACAATTCCTCAAGACATTGGCTTTGCTGAAGACAAAGGACCCCAGAATTTATGACCCTAAGTTCAAGTTTTTTGATGGTACTGAGAAAAAGGAACCAGGTAAACAAACTGGTTTTTAGGAACTTACTGTACTATTATTGCATAGTGAGTGATCTTACCAACTCCAACCACTGCTTGCAAAATGCATTTGAGCTTCATTTCAATATCATTATTTGGTTATGGAAACTTATTATTAATTTTTCAAAGAAATGGAAAGTGTTGAGGTTTTATCCACAAAATAGATTCAATGAAATCAATGATAACAAAAACCTTCTTTATGTTGAGTAGGTGTAGTCAACCTACAGAATGCCATCTGCTACAATACTTACATACTCCTTTTGCCTCGGTTACGTTCATATGTTACCAATAAGGTCATTATACGTGGGTGTCCTCTTCTGGCGTTTACACTGCCTTGTTAGTTGCCTTTCATTCATCCTCTCAACAAACTACGACCAGACCAAACCATCTAAAGTCTATTCAAATGTATGTTTCAAATTTAATGGTAATTAAGTTGATTTCAGAGTGACTAGCACTATTGAAAAAGTTATAAAAATGTTTAAAGTTGTAGCGTAAACTGAACTTTATTGTGTAGGGATTAAAGTTATTTTTCCATAAATTCATATTTGTGTACATTTTTGGAAATAAATCACGAATGCAGATTAAGCATACACTTTTCAATCATTTTTGTCGCTACATCTTCTTTTAAACTGCACCATTGCCTTATCACATCATTCCTCAGCATATCATTCAAAACCTTCTTCACCCTAAAACTAAATGTTTCCAGAGAAAGAGACCAAGACAAAGCAGCTGACTTTTGCGGACAGTGATGAGGAGGATGAAGATGATGGCAACATTTTCAGTATTGAGAAGAAAGCTGAGGTGGTGGAGCATACCAAGAAGGAGAGGAAAACATCTGAGACCAAGGTTTGAATAGACATAATATTAAAAATTTGATTTTTTGTATGTTTGTTTGTTACGCTTTCACTCTAAAACGGCTGAATGGATTTGGATGAAACTTGGTACATGATTAGACCATGACCTGGAGAAGGACATAGGCTACTTTTCGCCGATCGCATACAAAGTCATAGGCAACAGCTAGTACAGTTATAAATTTTAAAACTGCTGATTTTTCTTGATCATTATAGTGAAATTTGGTGCTTTTTGTTAGTAAATCACTCTAATTTAGCACTAAATCCAGTAATATCAGGATAGCTATACAGTAATGATTGAAAAGAAGTTTTGGAAATACTCTATAATCACATTTTGTATTTCCTTCAAAATATGCTGATGTTCCAGGAGGCCAAAGTAAAAGAGTACCTGGTGGGCGAGGCGGAACACATAGACGATGAGGTGGAGAAGGACCTGGCGCCACTGAAGGCTCTGTGGTCAGACCCTAAGCTGAATGAGGGAGAGGCTTTCCTCAGAGACTATATTTTGAATAAGCCGTAAGTAACATCCATTTTTTCTTTAGTTTTTTGAGAACTGGTTTTGCATGTATTTTCATCCATGAAATTAGAAAATTTATTAACACACTAAACAAACTGTTATACAGTTCCTTGTACATTATCTTTTTGCACAAATTAATTAATCAATCAATCATAGATGCCACCATAATGGGTTAGTTGTAATACCTTATTTAACATACACAGCAATGCATCACCATGTCTGAAATTACTTCGTTAATTCTATATGCTTATTATATACACAAACAAAGTCAGAAACCTAGCAATAGACATGACAAAGGTATGATTATTGTAACTTTAGATGTTAATAATGTTCTGGTTGTGACTTAGGTAAGTTCTTATTATATAAACAAAAGTTCCTCTCATAGATCCTTTCCACATCCCAACATTTAAATTCTTTTCACAGTTGAGATTAATTTCAATATTCCTTCCTTAGTTACCTTCAAGACGGTGACATTGGTGAAGCGGAAGACAAGATCAGAGATGATGAGGAATTGGAGGCTGATGAGGAACGGGTGGAGGAACAGGGCAAGTTCGAGAGGGCGTACAACTTCAGGTTTGAGGAGCCTGATCAGGAATATGTGAGTGTTTACTTATACAAGTTTAAGTAACTTAGGAACTTCATGAACAGATAATAATTAATCATGTGTGTATTTAATTTTTATTAAGTTATGTGCCCGTTTCCACACACGAGGCCTCACCTAAATGAATGCCTGAAATTCTGTTGGATTTTCAACGCTAGGCTCAGTGCTGATAGTTAAAAATTCTACAGGGCACTTTATTTAAGCATTCATCTAAGTGTCACCTAGTGTTAGTGAACACGAGCATGAGCTCCCTTCTGGATAGGGCTACCTAATTCGGAAGTTACCGAGTTGTCTCCTAACAGCTAGTCAAAACTTCACCTACAAGTCTCAAATCAGATACTGGAATTTTTTCACCCACTACCAACCAAGAATCTCATTTAATACTGAATAAAATCTTTGTATCAATCTGTGATGTCGCAACGCAGTAATTAGAACTACAACAGTCCAAGTTCATCTTTTGGCATGCGGCCAAAATTGACGAACTTAAAATCAAAAGTCATTTATTCAAATTAGGCTAAGAATCAACACTTTTCGAACGTCAAAATTACAAAAGATAGTCCCCCAAAACGCCTGCCCTTCACCATTATCTTGTCTTGTCAAAACAATTTCTGTGATAATTTCACAGATGTTTACCAATAACGCCAACGACAAGGTCAACGTCATTCAGGCGCCAAAAAATCCTTGTAGCTTAGAACTAACTTATAAAATCACCCTTTTCAGCTAAAACGGTTCCCCCGTACAATGAACTATATCCGTCCCAAAGACGAGCGGCGCTCCAAGAAGCGCGTGGAGGTGCGCACGCGCAAGGAGGAGGAGAAGCACAGGAAGATGGAGGAGATCGCCAGGATGAAGGCGCTGAAGCTGAAGCAGATACAGGAGAAGATCGCCAAGATTAAGGAGGTCACTGGCAATGAAGAGCTGGCGTTCAAGGTATGTTGTGTCAATTAAACATAAAAAAAAAATACGAGTATGATAATTATTATTTATGCCATAGTATTTCCATAGTTCTAGATAACCAGTTCACTTAGCCACCCAAACCCATAATTCAATATCTTTGTTTCCATATCCTGCAACAGTCCTCCACCAACCGGGGGTTGTCCTTGGGTGCTCTTGCATAATGTGAACAGGGATAGTCGCCTGTTAGTGCTTCATTTCATTAGAAACCTCCAAGGGGCCTCTGCGAATTGGCTTTGGCTCCTCGTAAGCCTTCCAAAGGTCCGGAACCCAGGGTCCCAAGGAATGTCAAGAGGCGGAAAAATAATAAATAATTATTTATTAAAAAGTTACATCGGCAACCCGAACCCGTGTGCTCGCGCGCACCGAGAGTGCCCTCCGGTGTCCCGCACAGCTGACTGGCTCGTGCGGACGTTGCATACTCGCGCAAACGATCTTCTTGGTTTGGACGTGAGGGAGAACATCTCACATTCGCACTCCGCGGGATAATGATGAAATAGCTTAAATACTTTATTAATATGACTTAATTACTTAGATTAGACAGGTTTAAATGTTGATAATATTCCATCTCTGAAGGTGTCGTTCTAAAAATTTCGTCAGCTCAAATACAACTGAAACTCATATTTCAAAATAGATTAGTGAATCAGAGGTGAACATACAACTGTAACAGAGGTATCTTACTTATGTTTTTGGTGCTTTTAAATTCCTATGGGGTAGGCAGCAACAGAATGCTTCAATCTTTACATACTCAATTTGAATCATGTTTCTGCTGCTTTCAGGAATCTGACTTGGAGAGTGAGTTTGACCCTGAGGACCACGACAAGCGAATGAAGGAGATATTCGACGAACAGTACTACGGCAACGCTGACGAGCACAAGCCAGTCTTCCCTGATCTGGACGAAGAACTGGAGATCGGTAAGACATAAGGTCATATGTTATTTATTTCATAACAAAATAGATTGTGTTGAAAATATTATAGTGCTGCAGGGGCGTGCATTGCATAAAGGCGTATAAGCAATGCCTACCTTGAAAAATCACCATAATCCTGTCAATTACATTTTATTGTGTAAGCCCAATTAGGCAACTCACTAAATTATCATACCTAACAGAAAACAAAATCTTCATACAAACGGCCTACTATATTATGTCACTAGCGACCTGCCCCTGCTTCGCATGGTTTTTACGACTTGACAAAACATCGAGATTTATTTATTATGTAAGTTTAATATGAATGGCATGGAATGAGAACTGGTATCAAACTTGCATGCATAGCCAAGTAACTGCGACCAACTCGGAGGTAGGAAGTGGTGAAGGGCGGGTGTTTTTGGGGGGCTGTCTTTTGTAATTTTGACGTTCGAAAAGTGCTGATTCTCAGCCTAATTTGAATAAATGACCTTTGATTTTGATTTTGGTAGCGCTCGCCGGCCGCTGCCGCAGCCATGTTCACAATCTTACGGTGACATATAATTACCTATGCAGATGTTAGAAAAACTATTAAGTTACACAGCCGTTAAGTTATGGGTTGTTTTAATTCTGACGGAGCATAAACAATGTGACAGGATTAGGATGTCGCGGGACATAAAATCTCAGTATTGTCCTTAAATAACTCTCGTGGAAACTGATGGCAAAACTATTCCTAACAAGCGAACATTTTTATTTTTAAATTAATTTTTGTATGATTATTTACAGAGAACTGGGACAAGTACCAGCCCGAACAGGATGATGATGACGATGACGAGGGGGCGGAGCAGCAGGGCGATGCGGATGGACCACATTGTGAAGATGAGGAATTCAATGTGAGTAAACATAAATACGTCGAATTTGTTCAATCTAAAAAAACAAATAAAAAAAAAACATGTTGTGATTGCATAATCAGCCTAGTTCCCACTGCTGGGACACAGGCCTTCTCTTTCTGTGAGAGGGAGCGGGCAGTAATCATCCACGCAGGCCCGGTGCGGGTTGATAGATGTCACTTGTCTTCGAATTTTTGGTTCTAGGACATGTCGGTTTCTTCACGATATTTTCTTTAACCGTTTTTGAGAGCCACTGCTTCTCAAAAACGGTTCTCAAAATTATGTTATCACCACTGTAAAACATTAAGTCAGAGTTAAATTGCTTATTAGTCTGTTAGGCTAGATTGCAATCCATTACTAAGAACTTTAGTTCTTATTAATAAAGAAAAAAAATCACCACTGTGATAAAATAATTTACACAAAGTAAAGAGCCTGTATGGGATTATTGTTGTGATCTTAATTAAAGCATTATATAACTACACGAACGTACAGTCAATCGCACATCAGTACTTGGACTATGAAAACTGAAACCTATCTATAATATGTATGTATTTACAAAAAAAAAAATGTATATAAGTAGTTTATCAGCCATCTTGTTACCATAACACAAGCATTAGGTTGCTTAGCTTGGGACTAGATGGCGCTGTGTTAAATGTCCAGGGATATTATTTATTATTTATTTTATTTATTTATTTATTGCGAATAATTAAGAATAAAATTAATTAAAAAAAAAAACCTGCAGATGGACGCCGACTACGATCCAAAAAAGACTCGCGAGAATCTTCTAGAAGAATTAAAGAAGACTCTTGGCAAGAAGAGAAGAAACAGAAAGAAGAAATCCAAACTCGCCGAGTTACTTTCCTCAGAGAAACCGAAGTTCGTGCCCACCGTAGCTGACAAGACATATGATCAGTACATGGAGGAGTACTATAAGATGGACTGCGAAGATGTGATTGGTGGAGATCTGCCCACACGGTTCAAGTATCGTGAGGTCGTGCCGTGTGATTATGGACTTACTGTTGAAGAGGTAAGGTGTCTTTTGTTTTGAATACTATGTTTAGGTGTTTGGTTTTCTTACATGGATGATTGCTATCTCTTTTTGCGCTTATTTTACGGCTTGAGAGCCATTTCACGTTTTCGCGCAAATATCTAAGACTAGTCTCCTAATTTACCATCTTAGGTAAAACTCTGGCATTGTTGAATACCTGTTAAAAAAAGACTAGTCTTTCCTATTGATACTTCATGTAACACATTTACAAAAACTTATTTGTTTCTATATAGTGATTAATCTCCCACAACTAGTTTATTGAAAAATCATCGCAGAGTCAATTTCAGACTCGTATCAATAATATTTATAAATTTCACTGAAAAAAATACATAAATCATTAGGCGTATAATTTTGTCGACACACAATGTACTAGAATATCGATAATTAATAATTACGTTTTATATTGCTATTTTCTCGCGATTTTTTTACATTTGAAAAATCATGTAAAAATAAACTATGTTCTTTTACTAAACTAATTCCAAAGTTTTATTAAAATCAATTAATTTATTCAGAGGAGAATGGAAGAAGAAAACGTGTTGCGCCGACCCCAAGTAACATGGGATAAGGGCAGGAAGATGATGATGAATTAATTTATTCAGACATAATATAATTTTTAACATCACTTTAAATTACAATAAATTACGATGCTTAAGCGGGCACCGATTAGTACGGCACAAGCGCCCATCGACGATGGACCAGCAGTGCGATTCTGTAACCATCTCACCGTGAAATCTTAGGTGAAGTGAGCGTGGAGTGAGCTATCATTCCAACTAATGCTAGGGATTGATACTATTGACAGCTCACTCTAAGCTCACTTCACCTAACTTTTCACGGTGAGATTTTTACAGAATCGATCGGCTGTGCCATTTTTTCCCGCGTCTCGATTTTCGAGCGCATCTGTCCTGAACGCGTTGTCATACTACTTGGAGTTCCTGTAGAGTTAAAACGGTTTCTCGTGCTGTATGAGGTCGCGTTATCATGGAGAAATAATGGTGAAGATCGATTCATGAGTCGGAGCTGTTTCACTGCTAGTTTTGCTATCATTGTTCAGAGTTCGGCACAGTAGACATCTGCCGTTATTGCTTGACCAGATCGGAGAAAGCTATAGTGAATCACACCATGCTGAGATCACCACACAGTTACCATTACCTTTTTATTGGTAAGCTTTGCTTTAGGACACTGTTGCGGCGTTTGACCTGGGCTCCGCCATTGCATTTTTCGCTTACGGTTATCGTAAAGAATCGACTTTTCATCACATGTCACAATTCGATCCAATATTCCTTCATTTCTGTATCGATTCAACAAGGCAACACAAGTTTCAACACGCGATTCTTTCTGCAGATCAGTCAAATCATGAGGCACCCATTTCTCATATTTTTTTATTTTATTGATTTGACGCAAATGATTCAATATTGTTGGTAAGGTAACGTTAAACCATACCGCTAATTCCTGGGTAGTTTGGCTCGGATCAGCTTCCACCATCTCTTTCAATTCATTGTTATTGACCTGTGTGGACGGTCTTCCACGTGGTTCTTTCTTCAAATCAAAGTTTCCATCACGAAAGCGTTTAAACCAAAATCGCACGGTGCGTTCATTAGCAGTCCCCTCTCCAAACGCAACATTGATATTGCGAGCTGTTTCTGCCGCGTTAGTTCCGCATCGGAACTCGTACTCAAAAATAACTCGAATTTTCGAAGTATCCATCTTTCTTGTTTAAGCTGAATAAAAAAAACAACTGAAAGTCGATAATCGAATGTTGCACATTTTTTAAAAGAAGAACTTCATAGGTACCATGTGAAAAAAGTTTCACTTAAAAATCTCAAACCATGAAGGTTCTGTCAATTCGAAGTACCTATTACAATAAAACGGCAATTTCATACTTTAACCCCTACTATTTCATCAAATATCTAAAAATCTATGAAAAATTTTCCGATATAGTAAATGGAAGAATGATGTGTTCTTTTAAGGTCTTTAATAAAAAAATAAAAAAAACATTTTGTGATTTCTTTGTTTTAATTAAAATTTTTAATTGCCGTAAAAATTCGTATGATAAGAAAATTTCATTTCTTCTTACTATTAATATTAATTAAATTTTAAAAAATCCTATAAAATCGAATTATTAACAATCAGTGTTGCCACCTCTTACATTAATTACACATCGGCATCGATTGTTCATACTTCAAATTAAATGTCTTCCTGCGGTATGAGGTCCCTGGTTCTTTGCAAGTGTTCGTAAAGTTGTTGTTCCATCGTCAAAGGCGGGAAATCTCTCAAAGCTTTTCGTTGTAACATGTCCCAGGTATGCTCGATAGGATTCAAGTTTTGGATTGGCTTTGATAGTCGCCCGACTCGGAGAGCGGCCGACATCAGCCGCGCCGTATGGGAAGGAGCATTATCCTGCATGAGTAGAAATTCCTGGCCCATTTGTTTTCTGTGTGGGAAAATAACTGGCGCTACTACCTCTTCGTGGTATTTTAGTGCAGTCATGCTGCCTTGGATACAACCTCCTGAGGGTGCCGTAGACGGCTAACTCTCCCTGGAGTTCTCCAAACGCGTGTTCTTCGTAAATCCGGATCAAACCCAAACCGGGACTCATCGGTGAACAGCACCAAAAACCATTGTTTGTCACTTCATGTTAAATGCTCCCGAGCCCACAAAAGCCGCCGACCGCGATTGCCACGTCGCAATGCCGGAACACGTAGCGGTCTTCGAGCATGAAGACCGACTTCATGCAACCTCCTTCGCACGGTTTGGTCGCTTACCAGCAGCTGGTGGTCCTCCTGGAGCCTTTGTACTAGTTGCATCGCTGTGATATTGGGTTGTCTTCTGGCGGTCATTTGGAGAAATCGATCCTATCTCTGCGTAGTAAAACGATATATACCCGGGGTGCAGTTTAACCACATCCCCCGTACCGCGATAACGTGACTACAACCTTGATATCACGTTTTGGCTGATGTGTAGAACCTCAGCAACGTCGCGTTGAATAGCACCATTTTCTAACATGCCCACGGCTCGTAACATGTCATCTCGACTCAAATGACGACGTGACATGACTCTTAAAGCTCACATGGCACGTTAAATTAAAAAAGAAAACCAATCTAATCCCTTTTCATTGATTAATATTAATAAAACAATTTTAATTTTCCTAAACGTAACGGATTATTAACAATTTTGTCGCCGTGTTTGGTTTTTTTTTATTTGCATTTTAAATTTTGAAAATAGCATAAAAGAGGTTTCAATCTGTATATAAACTTTTTATGGAAACTAAAAAGATTTTAATCTAAAAAATTTAGGATTAAGGTATCCCTAGACTCAAAAAAGAAAAAAACGCTTTAATAGATTATTAGACTGAATAAATAGATGATCTTTTTGCATAAATCTCAAACCAAGATGCATTACGATTATAACGGCTCAAGATTGTTTAGTCCGTCTCGACACTCGCGCTGCACTGTTTGCGTTGCGTATGTGTGGATAGCTACGCTCACATACACAATGCTGCGATCTTTTACCTAAACTCGAGCGTTGAAATTTTGTAAAATGGCTCTTAAGATAATTATTTCACTCAGAAAGAATACTATTCACTGCTGAGACTGAGATCAGACTGTGAATGTTCTTAAAATTACGAGAATTGCCCCTGTCTTGCTTACACCACACATCAATAAATACCTACCTTTAGCGTTAAACATATCTAAAACACGATTTTGTTTCTATGAATCGTTTGAAGATGAACGAGATAAGATGTTTTAAATATGTTTAGCGCTAAACGCATTTAGTAATAAGTGATGCAAGCGTGCGTTAATATGACTGACATTTATTATTCCAGCTTATCGAAAAATCCAATACCATATGTACCAATGTGTGTTTCCCAGATTCTCCTAGCCGACGACAGAGAGCTGACGCAGTGGGTGCCGCTGAAGAAGCTCGTGCGGCACCGCCCCGCCGCCGCGGCGCTGGCCGACGCGCGCAACTACGCGCAGAGAGCGGCCGACCTGCGGCTCAAGCAGAAGATACTGCCCAGTCTGTTCCGCGACTTGCCGGAGTGACTAGCATTTGCTTTATCTTTTCATATTTATAACTTACGGAGCCGAAATGTGGACACGCACGGTACGGCTGGTCCGTCTGGTAAATACGAGGTCGCTTAGCGAGCTATGGAACGAGCTATGCTTGGAGTCTCTCTGCGGGATGAAATCCCGAATGAGGTGATCCAGTAGAAAACCAAAGTTATCGCCATAGTTCACAGAATAAGCAAGCTGAAGTGGCAATGGGCCGGCCATATTAGTCTGCTGTAGGCTGATGATGAATATTTTTCATACAAAAATAAACAGTCAACTTATTTTAATTCTTCATTAAGTAAGGAATATTTTAGTTGTATTCTGTTTCTGTGTACAATTTTAGTAACTATACAATACAGTGGATAATTTTTGTAACTAGCATTTGTTGGTACAAATCTTTTAGGTGAAAATCTGTGCTAAAACTCCTAAATAAAATAACCAAAAGTCAAAGTTATCATTTCTTTTTAACAGCTGAACAAAGTATAAGAACAGCCAGCTAACTATTTGTTTATTATTTTCAGAGACCCAGATATAGTCGTACCTATAGAAGAAACGAAAAAGAAAAAAAAGAAGAAGAAGAAAAAGAACAAAAAGAAAAGCACAGAAGCTACCGCTACAGAGGCAACTGAACAAGATAAGGGAGTAGAACCTGCTGATCAAGATGCAGAAGTTCAAGACACCAGCGAAGTTGTGGAAAGTCCTAAAAAGAAAAAGAAAGATAAACATAAAACGAATTTAGACAAAGAGGTAAACACCACACAAAATGAAGAAGTAAGAAACACAGAAGGGAATGGAGAAGTCAAACAGAAGAAGAAGAAAAAACATAAATCAGACGGTTTTGTTGTTGAACCTGTCGAACATGCTGAACCTAGTCAACTCAGTACTGAAACTAATGGAGATAATTCAACAGAAACTCCTAAAAAGAAAAACAAACAAAAAATAAAGAACAATTCCATAGCAGAAAATAGTGTTGAAAGTTCCGTAGCAAATAAGAACAATAAAAACTTGAAACGTAAAGCAGATACAAATATAGGAGAACAGCCAAACCAAAAGAAAAAGAAAGGCAATAAGAAAGATATCAAGAAGAATTCCAAACAAAACGATAAATTTAAAAACAAGAACAAAGTGACCCAACCAATGAACCCGATGCTCAATCTATCAGATGAACGATTGAAAGCGTACGGACTGAACCCTAAGAAGTACAAGAACTTCATGAAATTCAAGAAGTTTTAATCACTCTTTACATTTATGTAGATTTGTATATTAAATCGGATATATTCCAGTGTAAATAGATATATTTTATTTTAACAAGGTTTTGCTTTTTATTTTCGTTCTAAAGTCACCAACACAACTCTCTAAGATCAAGTTAGTAATCCTACTGAATGACTATTTCATGAAATCTTGACATTTTAGGATTATGCTAACTTAACAAGTTGTATTACTGATTCTAATGATTATAATTCTGTAAATACATATTTGTTACGGCCGCGAATCATATTTTAGTCAGTGTACCAACTTAGTACTGACCACCAAATTGCAAAAAACGCAAGAAAATTTGAATTTCGCGGGCTACCTTGGAGCATCCACCTTAAAAAAGCGCTAACGTTGTCTCTGAAAATAATGTTACCAAGTAAAATATTACAAAGTCATTTTTCTTATAATAATATTATTAATAAAAAGAAGAGGAGACATATATTCAAATAAACAAGTATTTAACAATGAAAACGAACTTAAATTCATATAAATTAAAATGATTATATCCTAGAGCATTTTTTTGTTGTTATTTTATTACCGCGGACATGGCCGTCCGCGCGTTGGTTTACATAATTAACCCCCGACGCAAAAACGACGGGGTGTTATATAGTTTGTTTATAGGTTTTTTTTTTTATATTACTATTACAGGTACAGTGCTCCTACGTCAGACACATTATTTTAATCTTACGTAACTAACTTAAATCTACGTAAGTCCATCTATTTTTTTTTTATTTAATATATATATATTTTTATTATTACCTATCTCCTTCGTTTCATCTAAGTATGCACTTATAAATTACATTTTTAAATATTCTTATAAACAAAAAGAAATAAAAAAATAGTAGACCATCGGAATCGGGAACAGGGTCCAAGCTACCGGCGGTCAGGGCTCCAGATATAGGAATAGGAACCTTCTGACAATGCGCTTGTCCTGTCAGATTGATCCCAGTATAATGTGATATTTCCATTTTCGAGAACTGGGTCGGGCAAATACCAAATTTAAATAAATACCTGTAGTACGTCACTTCAGATTCCAAAAGGCTGAGCAAGTTGCTGATGGATTATCCTGGCTACAAGGTTGTGTCTATGCAAGTACTCTTTGTTAGCTAGACGAGAACACCCGGAGATAATAAATTGATTCCCCCGGTCAGTGGCATGCCCAACAGATGTTCACAATAAATCTCCGGTAATTATTCGTTCGTCCATAATTGCACAGACAAAACCTTCGGCTTCTCCAAAGAGGTCACTGAAACGCAGCCAAGCAACGGACGCTAGTAGATCTACATCGGGTCCATGTAGGGCCCGGTAAAAGTCTCGACCTCCACATTTTCGCGGGATATACAGCCTCATTACCGATGACCGTGGGTGACGCATTCGATTTGCAGTCAGCTTCGTACGGACCCTCCTATCCAGGGCGTCTAGTTCGGTCTGAGTCCATTTGAGTATGCCGAAAGAGTACATACATTAAAACCGGCATGACCCAACTGTTGAAGGCAAGCACCTTGTTTCCACCTGATAGAAGACTATTCAGTACTATTTTCAGGCGGCCAAAGAAGCGCTCCTTCAACGATTGCTTTATGTCAGTAACATTGATGCCTAACGCTTCCGACATACCCAAATACTTATAGGTTTCGGATGCGAAGAGGGCTCTAAAGTTTGTGGAATCCGAGAGTTGGGTTACCACGGATTCCACAATCGCCCCTCGCTTTACATGCATGACCGCACAATTGTCCACACCAAATTCCATCCTGATGCTTCCTGCTTTTGAGATGGTGATACGCGGCTGGTGCTTGGGAGCAGTGCACTGACAAAAGTGCTGATGGCTTCCCGCCGAAAGCCGAAGCGGTCTGCGACGTCTCCTCCACCTCTCCGATCATCATCGCGTCAACACTTATGATGCGTGCTGAGACTGCCGTATGTTCTCCTGCCTCCCAGATCTTTTGAAGCAATGAGCTTGCCTGAGTGAATGGAGTCTCCTCTCCCCACTCAAATAGTGCGATCGTCTTTCCTTTGGATCGTACTAGACGGAATCGGTGAGTGGCTACTTTCACTTGAGGCAGTGCAGCATACTTGCTGCCTTTCATGCTCGTTTTGGTGGTGCTTCCGTTGATTAAGGCAGCAAGACCTGGCAATATGGGTATACGGGCTCTAGCTCGGCTTGAGCCTATGCAGAAGCTTATGACTAACTTTTCTTATCGCATTTAATTCTCTAAGAATTATATACAATTTAAATAACGCAACTTACTATTTACACTAGGTATGTATTAAATTAAACGCCGAACTAACTAAATATCCATAATAAACACAAAAAAAAAAAAAAAAATAGATATTAGTGTTTGGAAATATTTGTTTGGAAATAAAAAACATTTTTTTTTTAATTCTCTTGAATAGGCTTTTGTCATATTTTGATGGTAAGTGGTAACACTATAACATTGATGACATAAAAAAAATTGAGCTGTAGTCAGTAGTCTATTCGTCCTTTTTGACAACTCTCTTTTTCGGCGAGCCGTGTCTTACGGAACAAGGTGATTATTAAAATTGTGTTATATTTGTGAATTTTGTGAAAATAAGAGCTAAAATAGATCTTTTCTGTTATTAAATTGCATACAGTATAATTCTTATCGGCAAGTATTTTACGATTTTATAGATGAAAGTGGATTTTGTGAACATAACCTAAACATGCCTATAAGTAGATCATTTCGATTTCTTCATAAATCGTCATGAGTGGACACATAGGCTATATTAATGCCCCGAGCATTGATTCCCAAGTGCATTAAAATCTAAATAACCTCCTTCGTTTAGGTGTTTGGCACTTGCAACGGTTTGTGGCGACAAACTTCCTAATGTTTACAAAAAAATGCTTACCATACGGTGGCAGTGTGAGGCCTTAACCTCTCGAGTCTCGTTCTTTTTTATTTCATACGAATGATCGATGTATTTTAAAAGCTAGAAGTTCTTCACTGGCATGGTTTTTATTTGACACATGGTTTGAGTCCTCATCTTGTGGTATTTTCAATACCAGTGTCTTGGAGACTCAAACCGAGACTTGTTTTTCTGCCACCGTTAGTGTTGTGCTCCAAGTGAGAAAAAAATCAACGAAGAAAAGTCATATAAAACTGCCATCTAAACATTCCAGCTCGCCAAGATGGTGAACAACAGAGTACCGTCGGTATTCTCAAAGACCTATGTCACGCCCCGCCGTCCCTTCGAGAAGGCTCGTCTGGACCAGGAGCTTAAGATCATCGGCGAGTATGGTCTGCGCAATAAGCGCGAGGTGTGGCGTGTCAAGTACACGCTCGCTCGCATCCGTAAGGCTGCCCGTGAGCTGCTGACCCTTGAGGAGAAGGACCCTAAGAGACTGTTTGAAGGTAAGCAGTAAAATAGTACAAAACAGTAATAGTAGACAAGGCTCTGACTGTAGACTGTTCAAAGTTGTGAGGAACCTAACTAAAAACATGTTATACCCATTGTATACCAGAATTAATGATCTACGCATCACACAAGAGGTTTTATTGTTTATGATAGCGACATACATGTGGTTAACCACCTATAAAAATAAATGGGTTTGAAGGTTATGTCAAATCATTATCATGTCATTTGATGTGTTATTGACCTATTAGTGAAGCAAAATTAGTTTATAATGATGAAAAAATCTGGCAACCTCTTATCAGAAGAAAAATTGTTGATTTCTAATACTCTGACAATCTCAAATTGTAGCTTAAAGTGTTGAAACTGTTTAGCAAAATATAAAAGTCTGTCTTCATGTTTCCAGGTAATGCACTTCTGCGTCGTCTCGTCAGGATTGGAGTGTTGGATGAGAAACAGATGAAGCTCGATTACGTGCTCGGTCTCAAGATTGAGGACTTCTTGGAGCGCCGTCTGCAGACTCAGGTCTTCAAGGCTGGCCTTGCCAAGTCCATCCATCATGCCCGTATTCTCATCAGGCAGAGGCATATCCGGTAAGAACTCATTTGTTTTCATAAAACTTATAATAAGAAACTTTTCTAAAACTGTTGGAAAACAAACTTTTTACTTTCAATATTCTATTAACTTTAAATGTGTCTAATAAATTGAAACGCAACAGCATAATAACATGACCCTCAAACACAGGTGATCACGCACACTGCAGTGGCAGCTGCCTGGCTTTGAATCTTATTCTAAAGACCACTTGGCTCCCAACCCAGTTGGGGTCAATGTCTTGAAATGTTTATAAGCTCTGTTTGAGCTCACAGGTAAGGTGTCAGTAGTGCCCTTTTACCCATGTCTGTAGACTTGCTAAGCCCTGTGCCTCCAGGGGCTATCTAGCATAATCAGCCTATAATGTTCCCACAGCTGGGTCATGGGCCTCCTTTCCTCGAGAGGGAATGGGCTATAATTTACCACACAGGCTCAGTGAGAGTTGGTAGATGGGGCTATATGCTGACTACCAACAGTATTTTGCAATGTGAAGTATAAAAACCTTACTTCATAAAATAGTCCTGTAAAACCCAACAATTTATTTGAAAACAGTTAAATACAATATAAATAAGAGCAGTACAACTCCTAAAAATTCTATATAATGGCAGTCACCATGTCCATATCTAATTATCAAAAAAATTGTCCTCAGCGTCCGCAAGCAAGTGGTGAACATCCCGTCGTTCATTGTGCGCCTGGACAGCGGCAAACACATCGACTTCTCTCTGAAGTCTCCCTTCGGAGGCGGCCGCCCTGGTCGCGTCAAGAGGAAGAACCTGCGCAAGGGACAGGGCGGTGGCGCCGCGGCTGATGAGGAGGAGGATTAGACCAATAAATGACGTTTATTATCTACAAAGTGTTTTTTTTTTAATCTATAGCTTGTAACTACATGGTTATCATTTTTAGTTATAACTTTGATACCGAAAAGGAGATCATTAATTTTAGGCTAAACTATAAAAAAGCCAACATTATTTGTAACTCGACAACACTGCAAATGACCCTAGTTTGGTCCCATAGTGATAAATTAAGAGAGTAACATCAATAATGGCGCCGATTCCCTTGTTCAAAAACTAAATTCAAGTTCAATGCATCTTTTTCTTTCCATTTAATTTAAAAAAGGACAAGATAAATATGTATTAGTTCAGTCCTGTCAAACTAGTCGGCGCCTGACGTAAATTGACGTATTTTTAGCAGCCATGTTTTTAATCACGTCTAATATCTGTCTATGGAGTATCTTAATTTGACAGGAGTAAACTAATATTAGTTACTAATATAAGTTTAGTTTTGAAAGATGCACAGAACTTAAATTTATTTTAACTAAATTTAAGTTCTGTGCATCTTTTTCTTTCTATTTCATTAAGAAAAGCACAGAAGATAAAATCTTAGTTTACTCCTGTCAAATTAAGATACTCCATAGACAGATTAGACGTGCTTAAAAACATGGCTGCTAAAAATACGTCAATTTACGTCAGGCGCTGACTAGTTTGACAGGACTAAACTAATATTTATCTTCTGTCCTTTTCTAAATTAGATAGAAAGAAAAAGATGCATTGAACTTAAATTTAGTTTAGTTTGTGAACAAGGGAATCGGCGCCAATATGCATTTTTTTTTTGTTAGACCTAAAAATATGTGGATGGGTAATGAAAGTCCTTTTATCCAAAAAAAGTTGCTGTGCACTGAAAACCTCGACAAATCTTCCTCTGATAAAAACACAGCAATCGCTAGGTTTTCAGTGTACGACAACGCTACATGTTTCATTTACAACAGCCAAACCGTGCTCTCTGTAGGTCATAAATAGTTATTTGTTATACAAGAGTGCAAAGTTGCTTTTTAACCGCGTGTTCAATTTTGATGACCGAGCAAGCGAAGGATTCTAAAATTGAATCACGAGCGCAGCGAGTGATTCAAAATTAGAATCTTGAGCGTTAGCGAGGGAATCAAAAGAGCACGAGGTGAAAAATCTTTGCACTCGAGTGCAACACGTAACTTTTCATTCCACCTCAGCGAGGAAATGACTAAATGCAAAGGCGTCAAGCAAACTTCCTCGTCGCTAGAATCACTCATTTTAGTTTTTTCACTTGTTTTCAAGTTTCTTGTTTTTAATATAAGGTTTAACAATGACGTCAAAAAATGCCGCGTAAAGAACCGCGTACAAAGCAAATTGAAAAAAGAACACCAAGAAGGTTCCGAGTCTGAGTTTTTAACAAATTAAAAAAAAGTTGTATGATATATTCGGCACCATAGAGGTAGCAGTAAATAGGTTTAATGTTTTTTTTAAATTCACAAACTTAGTGCATACGATGTTCTAAATTCAATTTACTTTATCCTCTAGAGAATAAAAACGGCTTTTCCACTCAGATATTGAAGATTAAAAATACTCTTTCCGAGATGGTGGGATGAAAAATATATTTTTTCTGTGTGGGGAAACGAATCTGCGTCTTGTAGCGCAGTCAACCATGCTATCACATTGAGGATTTAGGTACCTATTGGAATATTGATCATAACATAACTCACAGAATAACAACGTTAACAGACCACCGCGCGAAGCGAGCGTACGACGCGAAGTCCCGCGGATATGACCAGCCCCCGGAAACCAGACTTAACGCATCTTTAAACAAAGTTAGTCACATAACTAAAGTATCTTCATCCAGTTTGCTACAAATAGTCTGATAGGTCTGCTGTTACCTGTTAAATCTGGAATTAGCTTTATTTACGTCAGAGTTTCCACTTCCACGTCCCTTCACCTAATAGGAATGAGGGAAATTAAATACACTTGCGTGCAACAAATGGACCCATCCCGTGCTCTTCGATTTGAAACATGATAAGTTTTATTAACAATGTCCTATATACCATAAACTTTTTAGTAGAACAGGTGGGAACGAACGGTATATTGTAATACCTTCCTGATGTTATTTAGATAACGTTAGCTAGAGAATGATCAACATTGATTAATTTGTTTTTTGAGGAAATCACGAACTTTAAACATACGGGTCAAGTAAAAAACCTCCTTTATTTGAAGTTTGCTAGAAACTAGGTGCCTAAATGAACAAACAACGAACAGAAAAAAAAATGTCAACTTCACTGACATAAAAAGTTGCGCTGTTTTTCCGAGCAAAATGAGATTTGAGTAATAGGACATTGAAGAATCGAGTCAACTTTGTCAAGAATATAACTACATATATTCAAATTGACGGTGTGGCTGACTCTGGCAGAGCCACCAACAGGGATTTTAATTTTGATTAGGTACACAAAAATTTTGTCGCTATGTTGTCGAAATTTGTCGCCAAATATCAGAATTTGTCGGTCACTGGTTCAAAAGATATAAGGGTTTATAGGTGGCCGATCTGGAGAGAGTCTCCCCAGCAGAGCCAAATTTATATTTCAAAAACTAGAGCACCAAGCGAAGATCTGTTTTCTCCCAAACATAGATTTCGACAAATTAGCGACTAAATATGGGAGAAAACAGATCTTCGCTAGGTGCCCTAGTTTTTGAGATATAAATTTGGCTCTGCTGGGGGAGACTCTCCAGATCGGCCACCTATAAACCCTTTATATCTTTTAAACCAGTGACCGATAAATTCTGATATTTGGCGACAAATTAGCGACTAAATTATTGTGTAATCAAAATTAAAATCCCTTTTGGTGGCTCTGCCAGAGTCAGCCACACAAATTGACGTTATTTCAAGTTAAACAAATATCGACTTTATTTTAATGGTAATGAAAATGGTTGATTTCAGAGTGACTAGCACTATTGAAAAAGTTATAAAATGTTTGAAGTTGTAGCGTAAACTGAACTTTATTGTGTAGGAATTAAAGTTTATTTCTCCATAAACATATTTGTTTACATTTCTGGCGAATATGTCGCGATTCAAATTTAGGTAACCGATTACTTTCATACAATCACAAATATTCATTAAAATTTTTGAGATATCGTTTCTCAAATAGAAAGCACGGAGTGGGCCAATTTTTTTGCATATAAGTGTAATAATAATTGTAGTGAAGGAGACCACGAAGGTCTAAAATAGCGAACCCGCGCTGATTAAGAAAGTGGTAAGTTAGCCGACGTTCGCACGGAGGAAAGATATCGCGGCGGGATTTTATCGTGCACTAGATTTTCATCTCTCGGTGTTGAGCCGAGCCTTGAGAATCCAACACAGCGCATCCCAGCGCGTCAAAAAACCACACACTGTTGGATTTTCAACTCTCGGCGCTAAGCTGTGCATTGAAAATCCAGTGTGGAACGTTGGCTAAGTTTCTATGTTTCTTCTCTGTATCTAAAGAGCCCTTCCAGTGGAACAATTTACGACTGATTTGCTAATTACCATCGATTCATAATAAAACACTTGGAATTGTGACATTGTACAATTTAGATTATTAACTTTATTCAACAAGTAAATACAATGTAAACAGTAGCTATTATGCAGGATAAATTTTTAACCAGTGCGCAAACTGTAAGTATGCATTTAGCACATGATTGTAGACCCCCTAGCGTAGAAACTTTACGTCGATTAGCAAAAAAAAAATCCCCTGTTTCATAGAAAAGTGCAATACCTACGCGGTCAAAATGTATGGCAGAGCTAATTTTTTTCTTTTTAAATAACCAACTAAAAATTTCAATGGGGTGTTCAAAATCATGTACAGTCAACAGCAAAAGTAGATGATCAAAATCAGAAATTCAATACTAATGAACGGAGTTCGCGTCAGAACTATGTGGCGTCGAAGTGATTCAATAGTATGTTATTGTAAATTATACCAAACATTTACTACTAGTAAGCCACATAGTTCTGACGCGAACTCCGTTCATTAGTATTGAATTTCTGATTTTGATCATCTACTTTTGCTGTTGACTGTACCTACTGAATTCACGGTTACAGTTTGCGCACTGGTTAAAAATTTATCCTGTATTTATCTTGGTCTTACAATAATTTAGTATGGAATTCTGTGCGCCTTGTTTCAAATAAGCAATAATTACATATAAAGCTACATAACTATTAAAGTTGTTCAGGATGAAATTGTGCCCTAAATGAAAACATCTAATTTAACGTGTTATAAAGAAATCGAGAACTGAGAATCTGTAACTTGGTGACAAATTGCGACTAATTAGCGACAAAATATGGGAGAAAACACATCTTCGCTAGATGCCCTAGTTTTTGAGATATAAATGTGGCCATGCTGGGGAGGAGACTCTCCAGATTGGTTACTAATTAGCGACAAATTTTTCGTGTTATCAAAATTAAAATCCCTGATGGTGGCCATGCCAATGACACACATACGTGCGCTTAGGCAAGCGATTTGGCAACGTCGCCGCCGCGCGCCCTTTTTAGTAGGAACTGTCAAAATTTGGTAAATAGCGCCAGTTCAACGCGTTGCCAACTTGCGCCATGCTGTGAACTCTGCAATGAATGGATTGCTTAACGGACGCGCGTTAAAATGAATACTTTAATTTTCTAATTTGTCATGATAATTTTGAAAAAAAAAAAACGAACGACTATAATTCGTGTCTACTTGAAGGCAATACCTTAGTTTGTACTATTTATGACGATAATTAGACGATTTTTTTCAAGAATTTAGACTTGGGAAATAACAATTTATAATCATTATGCAGCAGTGTCTGCACCTCCTGTTTTCAATTTCGTCCTGTATAGGTAGGTACAGGAATGATATACCTGGCTTAAATACTGTGTGCGAGTTTATTACTGTGTACAATAAAATATTATGGGTATAAGTATAGTAAATGTATAGACAAAAATCTTACGACTAGCGAAAACTACGGACCTACTTACTGCTAAATACATATCAAGATATTAATACATTTTCTTTTTATATACAAACATTGTGAGCTAGCGTAAGCTTCGTTAGAAACTTCGCTAGCTCTAGTACGTACTGTCACAGATAATATAATACTATTACTGTGTATGTAGGTAGGTACTGCGTTAGTGAATTCACAATAAGTAATATTACCTCACTCATTAGGCTTGCTTACACTAAGACCTTTGCACAGTACCTAGCATAGATCTATGGACAAAGATAGCAGTTGATCACTTTTTAAACTTGTTACCAAATTCATAAGGTTGAAAACTTATCACCGTGATCACTGCCGACTGTCACAGCTTTGGAGAGGAATACAACACTATACTTGGTTACTATCACCACTATCCTCCACCTTAGCGTTCTTCATCCCCTCCGTGACCTGATCAGTGCCGTCCCCCTTCTCCTTGATCTGCGCCAGGCAGAGAGACAGGATGCGCTCCAGACCGCGGGCCGTCTCCTCTGAGGAATAGATATCCATGACCGGCACGTGAACGAAGAGCGTGCGTGTGTTGTCTATGCTCAGGGACGTGTAGTAAATGTACTCGCACAGGTACCTGAAATAGATGGTATAAACGTAAGAATCTTGAGATAGGTCCTTTAATGTCAGAGCAGGTGGGGCGATTTCCATAGCTTAAGCGGTGTTATAACTATAACCTTCCCACAGCTGTGGCACAAGCCTATCTGTGAGAGGGGGGTCGGCCGTAAGTAATTCACTACGCGGGTCCAGTCACCTTGTCTTCGAACTTTTAGTTCTAGGACATTTACACAAAATGCCTGTCTGGGTTCGATCCTACCTATGGACCTATAACTCGTAAGTCGCGGCCGTTTCGTTTTTTTTTCTATTACAGCCAAAAATTTGGCTAAACAACTTGCTTCTTTTGAGCAATGCAATGACATCATAAATAATTCTGCTAACAATTTAGTCACAACTCATGACATTGCTAATAATTTAAATTAGAAATTAAGACAATAGAGGCAATCTCTAGCTATAATGTACAAAATTGCAAAAGCAGCACAATAAAAAGTTTAAAAACAGTAAATAGTATCAACCTGGTGCATCAAAATATTCAAGGATTTATGAACAAAGATTTAGAAGTAGAATTATTTATGGATTTTAATAGTATTGATATTCTTTGTATAACAGAACATTGGCTGAAAAGTCACCAGTTCTTGTTCAATTTTAACAATCACCAGGTTGGTAGTTCGTTCAGCAGAATAAATGCTATACATGGTGGCTCTTTAATTTTAGTAAGTAACCAGCTCAAATTTAAAGATCGTAACGATATTGTGAGCCTATCTGTTGAGCGTACAGTTGAAATTGCCTGTATAGAATTGGAGCACTTGGTTGTATTAAGTGTGTACAGACCCCCTTCAGGATTGTATGACTGCTTTGAAAAGGTAATGGATGAAGTGTTACACAGGATTTGTAACTCAAACAAGTCCGTTATCATTTGTGGTGATTTTAATGTTAATTTATTAGAAAACTCAGGTTCATGTAGTAAAATTATAAGTCTGTTTCAGTCCTACAATCTTGTAAACCTGTTTTTGGAGCCCACAAGAATAACACCTACTAGTGCCACATGCCTAGATAATATTTATACAGATATTATACCAAGCCACAAAGAAATTATAAATTTACTAGATTCGGATCACTGCGGGCAAAGGATAACTATTCAAAACCAAAACAAAAAAGTGGCTAAAAAGGATATCACTGTTAACCCCAAAACTGCAAGTCGCTTGGAGGCTTTTAAAGTTAAACTCATTAATGAATTACCAGTTTTGTCAACTCATGCTGATCCTAATCATCTATATGATACTTTTTTTAATATATACTGTAAACAATTTGATTCCACCTTTATTCCCAAGACTATCTCGGTTAATAGTAACGCATCTTTCAGTGATTGGGCTACCATTGGTATTCATAAAAGTAGAACGCGGCTTTATGAACTGTACAATGAAAGGTATTATGTTAACACTGATGAATTTAATTTGTATGTTAGAAATTATTCAAAATTATTTAAAAAAGTTTGTTATATGGCCAAGTCACGTTATTTAGGTTCAAAGATTAAAAACAGCAGTAATGTAATTAAAACGACCTGGTCTATTATTAATAGTGAAGCGGGAAGATCTAGTAACCGAAATACTGACTACAGCCTGTCTATTAATGACAACATAATAAAATCAGACTCACAAGTCGCCGAGGCATTTGAAAATTTCTTTTCGGATATTCCCGTTTCAACTACTAAATCCCTAAACTCATCACCTTCTGTTGCTGAGTCTCTGCTTAAGGAAAATGTTAATGGTTGCGATTCGGAATTTCATTTTGAACACATTACCTGTAGAGATATAATTAAAACCTTTCACACTTTAAATGTTAAAAAGACTGCAGATCTGTGGGGTAATTCTGTAGAAGTTGCTAAGTCTATTATTGACATTGTAGCACCTACTCTAGCTCTTATTTTTAATAGTTGTATTAACAGTGGGGAGTTTCCTGACCTTATGAAAAATAGTAAAATAATTCCTTTGTTTAAATCAGGTAGTACATCAGACCCTACAAATTATAGACCTATTTCTGTACTACCTACCTTTAGTAAAATTTTTGAGAAATTAATTTTAGATCAAGTGCAAAGATTTTTTAATAAACACAAATTATTACATAGCAAACAGTTCGGTTTTACAAGGGGTCGTTCAACTACTGATGCCGGTGTTGAACTTTTAGGACATATTTATAATGCATGGGAAGATAAATGCGATGCCTTGGGCATCTTTTGTGATTTGTCCAAGGCATTCGATTGCGTTCTTCACGAAACGTTAATCAGGAAGCTCCGCCACTACGGAATCCGGAACACTGCTCTGGATCTTCTTACTTCATACTTGAGTAAGAGGATTCAGAGCGTTGACGTTAATGGAAAAAGATCTCCCGGATCTATAGTATCAATGGGAGTCCCACAGGGCTCAATTCTTGGTCCTTTCTTATTTCTTATTTATATTAATGACTTGCCGTACCTCATAAAGGATAATCATGATATAGTGTTGTTTGCAGATGACACTTCACTTTTGTTTAAACTTAAACGTCAGCAGCAGGCTACTGACAATGTAAATAACGCGATCTCTAAAGTAGTACACTGGTTCAATGTTAATAATTTACTGTTAAACGAGAAAAAAACCAAATGCATTAAGTTTACGCTACCTCACGTTAGGCAGGTGAAAACCAATGTGTTGATAAAGGGCGAAGAATTGAATCCTGAAGACAGCACAGTATTCTTGGGCATAACTTTGGATGCTAAGCTTCAGTGGGGTCCACATATAGATAAATTGTCAAAAAAGCTAAGTTCCGCAGCGTACGCTGTTAGAAAAATTCGTAATTTAACTAATATAGAGACAGCCCGCTTAGTGTATTTTAGCTATTTTCATAGTGTAATGTCGTACGGTATTCTATTGTGGGGAAATGCCGCTGATATTCAGACTATCTTTGTTTTGCAGAAGCGAGCTGTTCGATCAATTTATAAATTAAGTCCGAGACACTCGCTCAGAGATAAATTTAAAGAGATTAATGTTATGACTGTGGCTTCTCAATATATTTATGAAAATCTTTTATATGCCCATAAAAATATAAAATTGTTTAAAAAATACAGTGATATCCATGATATAAATACTAGGAACAAACACAAATTTGTTGTACCTACAACAAGGCTCAAGAAAATAGGTGGGTCGTTCAGATGCCAATGTATACGCTTTTATAATAAAGTTCCAAGCCCCGTTCAAGATCTAAGCCTTAATAAATTCAAATCATTCATTAAACGTAAGTTGTGCCAGAAAGCCTTTTATACCGTTAAGGATTATATCGAGGACAAAAAGGCTTGGGATTGAGCTGCTTCCAATTTTTTTTACATATTGAATGTTTTTTTTTTTTTGGTCTATTTTGTTGTTGTTTTTTTTTATATACACTGACATTAATGAATTTTACGTATACTATGACATTTGCTTACTTTGTTAAGTATTCTATTATTTTAATTATTGTGAATGTGAAGACTACGTGGGTCATTTTATTTATATTATTTTTCTCTTTGTTCTCTTAGTTTTTGTCATGGTCTGGCAGTTTGAGTAATTAATGTGGCCTACCCAAATGTCCTTTCTTTGGTATTGTTCGTCGAATCGTTGAGCTCCTTAAGTTTTGTGAGTTGAGCTGCACAATTTCTGACAAATGCGTGCACTGACTGGACAGGTCCTCTCAATCTGTGTGGTTCTTTCCTCAAAAGACCATCTCAGACATCGACCTACATGGTCTTCATATGATCTGACCAAGATTATGTCTGGACTTTAAAAGAGACTGTGACGTCTGAGTTTGTTTCGGCCTTTCTTCTCAGACTAGTCAGATAGGAAACGCCGACCTCATCTAGTTTTAAAAATATGATTGACGTGTAAAAGTGTTTGTACAAACCTACTTACAAAATAAAATCATTTATCATTTATCATTTCCACGGGCCACCTAGGCCATTCGACATGTGGTTGACCGTACCCCCTACGCATAGAAATGTTCTTATATCTATGCTCCTACGTCACAGATTATTATTATTACAAGTCGGTAGTGACTGTTTTTGGGTTTCGTGTACCTATAGTAACCTACACTTCCGATATAATGGCGCCGATTCCCTTGTTCACAAACTAAACTAAATTTAAGTTCAGTGCATCTTTTTCTTTCTATTTCATTAAGAAAAGAACAGAAGATAAAATATTAGTTTAGTCCTGTCAATTTAAGATACTCCATAGACAGTTTAGACGTGTGGCTAACAAAAATACGTCAATTTACGTCAGGCGCTGACTAATTTGACAGGACTAAACTAATATTTTATCTTCTGTCCTTTTCTTAATGAAATAGAAAGAAAAAGATGCACTGAACTTAAATTTAGTTTAGTTTGTGAACAAGGGAATCGGCGCCAATACCAACGTAATTACGGTGAAGCCTATTTCCTCCTCAAATAGGTATAAAAGTAATTATCCTGTTATAGTTATTTGAGGAAATAAGCTTACTTACTAATTAATATTATAGTAAACAGACAGGAAAGTTCATATTAAGAAGCAATTAATAATTTTGTTTAGTTCAGTAATTATCAATGACGAATGACCAACGATATGAGGCATTTGGTAGTAGGAACTCAAAGCCTTCAAGCTTTCACTGTTGAATTTTCACAAAATCTACAATATTTGTCATCCTCAATCTGAGCATAATAAAGAATATGGCTGGTCTAGTGGTCACACGCGCAACTGTTAAAAGTCAAAGTCAAAGTATTTATTCGTGTGGTTTTTGGTGATACAGCAGATCTTACAGTTATTTTATGGAAATTCAAAAAGCTACCCCATTGGGCATACACTCTTTAACAATATAAGAATTTAAAATTGATATGGTATACAAAACAAAAATGTCAAAATTTAGGTTACAATACTTACAAATTAAAATACAATTAAGTAATTATTATTAGGTACAAACATTAAAAATACATTCAATAATTATAGTCAAATTGTCAAGCATAAATATAGGTACAGGGTGACAGGGAAACTCGACGTGTTCCTTCCAGGGCGTGATAATGTGACCCATTTCCAACAATTAAGCACCCCATAAAGCCTTGGCGAAAATTAATAGAATCCGAGAAAAACCGATTTTCATGTTTTTTTGAAAATTTCCCAGAAATCGTCACTAAATATCACTTATCTCTAAATTCTCTAATTGAGTGGCTTTCATAGCTATTCCATTGGCTACCTAATACTTTAACACACCTATTGATGTAACCAAATTTTCTAAAATATCAAATAGTTAAAAGTTAAAGTAAGAAGTTTATTAATTATTTTCAAAAATCATCTACGTACACGAACTTTGATACCAGTTATCACAAAATTTTATTAAAATAATAAGCGTACAAATTACGGGGAAGACATCTTCATTTAATCAGCTATGCAATGAGGTAATAAAGTTTCATAAATGTTTAAAGGTGCCGATGAAACAGTCGATAATGTTGGCAAAGGTCGAATTTGCAAATTGTTGAAATATTTTAAAATGACGTGATAATCGAATTAATTGACTGGTTTTTCGAAATCGAATTAATTAATTAACGGGAAATTTTCAAAAAAACATGAAAATCGTTTTTTCTCGGATTCCATGAATTTTCGCCTAGGCTTTATGGGGTGCTTAATTGTTGCAAATGGGTCACACTATCACGCCCTGGAAGGAACACGTCGAGTTTCCCTGTCACCCTGTATAACTGTCAGTTTATAAAATTTTGAATGGTATAATAGCATTTTTAATTAAAAAATCATTAAATTTCCGTTAAAATTGTGTCAAATTCAAATCTTTGATAGCATTTGGTTGGTTGTGCAGTGTTATTTATTGAGTTGTTCAAATAGGAATTTCTTCTAGGTTAATTAATAGCAATTAGCTCACGTCTTCGTGACTTAAAGCATAACTGGTCAATAAAGGCCGTAATAGATGCCTGCGCCAAGTACTCTGTGGCCTGCGCTTCGGAAATTCTGACGTGATTTTATGTGGTTTATTTTTATACGATGATTAAAGTTACGTTCAAACGTCAAAAATGTATGGTTAAACAGTCGCTAATCAGTAGGTACCTACTTAACTTTCAGTAACGTTTATGGATAAAGGGGATATAACTCCTTTGAGTGAGACAAGTAAAAATAAGAATCAATCAATAGTTTAGATAACACCATTTGAGTTATTGTGCAAGTTTATATTTATTGTCTGTCAGTTCTGAGAGATTGTAATAAATAAGTAAATACCTTATCTAATCAGTTTAATGTACCATTGTTTAGCACAAAGACAATGGATCGTAAGTTTATGTTTGTAACAGACAAAATAATGTATGACATTACATTTTATTACTATTTTATTTTTCAATAGGTACAGCAAGTAGCAAACAAGGCGTAGAGGAGATAGAAACAATATCTGACAAGTCGGGCTGCATTTTGGTTTAGGTAATCTTGTGGGCACTACCTACCCTAGTGAGGGAAAGAGAAAGAAAGGAAAACACTTGAAAAGATGGCAGGATGACTTGGTGAGGACAGCTGCAGACATGGACTAGACTGGCAAGGAACAGGGAAAATTGGAAGGAGGACTCTGCCAAAGGGCACACAGAGACTCAGAACTGATATTAAATGTTTTATATTAAAACTATCAACTGAAAACCAGCCAAGAGCGTGTCGGGCCACGCTCAGTGTAGGGTTCCGTAGTTTCCCGTCCGTCACAATAAGTGTTCCCACTTATGAGTTTAAAGGTGGGTATCCATTATGTTCGCGCTCCAGCAGCGCTCCGCGCTCCTGCAACTGCTCCCGGTAGTGGGTACGTGCGCGAACACGGAGCGTGCAACATTGCACGCTCCGCGGCAGGCGCTCCGACTCGTGACGGTTTTTAGCGCGAACACAAAGGGGAGCGCAGTGTGTCAAAGGGGAGCGCATGTAGAAGTGCGCGCGTCGTATCCATTGGAGCAGTTGCAGGAGCGCGGAGCGCTGCTGGAGCGCGAACATAAAAGGCTATTTGTTACGGAACTCTAATAATTACGGAACACTAAAAACGGGCTCACAAAGAACGGTGTTAACTAAAACAACAGTTACAGATTCCAACCACATATGGAAAGTTCGAGAAAATGTCTATTTTACAGCGCCATCTCTCGGGGAATTGGGTTACTAATTAATACATAGACGTGCCAGAAATTTTCGGTGGTAATTTTGGATTGCGAGAACGGATTTTAATAGATAATTCTTTTTTTGTTTGAATAAAGATACGTTCAGGATAATAAAATATGTAAACGAAGTTAAAAAAAATGCTTGCATATACGATTATACTACAAACTTAGTCCAGAAAGTATTTTGTACAACTTTTTGTCTTTTTTTGTACAAAAACTGTTGTTTCCATCAAGTTCAAAATGATTTTCCTAGAAAGTCCTTATAAAGTTCTACTTTTCAGAATTTTTATATATTTTTAAACTTATGGTTCAAAAGTTAGAGGGGGGGGGGGACACATTGTTTTTTACTTTTGGAGCGATTATTTCCGAAATTAATTGACATTATCAAAAAATGATTTTAGTAAACCCCTATTCATTTTTAAATACCTTTCCAACAACAAATCACTTCCCACTTTACATATAGGGGGGCTACCCTAATAAAACATTTTTTTCCAATTTTTATTTGACCACTGTCGGCGTGATTGATATACATATTGGTACCAAATTTCAGCTTTCTAGTGCTAACGGTCACAGAGATTAAGCGAGGACGGACAGATGGACGGACAGACAGACATAGCGAAACTATAAGGGTTCCTAGTTGACTACGGAACCCTAAAAAAGGTTATAAATAAATGCAAAAAAAAATTGCATTCAAATTCAGCTCAAAATCGCATAATCGTGCTTGTATAGAAAACTACAATATATATGTTGTCTGATTTAAGAAGTAGAATATTTTGCTATTTTCGTTATCTAAGATGTGGGTTGAGGTGGCGCAGGAAGAGTTCCTGGAAGGATTTGGGGGAGGCCTTTGCTGAACAGTGGGGCATGAAAGACTCTCAAAAAAAAAATGTTGGTTCAACACGCACTGGGTCTGTGTTGAATGACAGAGCAGTTTCTCTCACAGAGTGGAGGCTTGTGGCAACATTATAGGCTGATTATTCTACGAGCATGGACCTCACCTGCCAGCATCCATGGACACTTCAGCCCTAAATCTCTCATCAGGTGGGTTGTCAACATTGAACTCTTTGCAAATTTGTTCTACATTCAGCTTGGTATGTATCCTGATGGCTCCCTCCGCCAAGCATGCATAGTTTGCGGGAAGTTTGTCCAAGTAGTCCTTCTTCTGGTAGCCCTTCCTGTGGGCCTGGGACTCAAGCTGCAAGCACTGCCCTTTACTCGATACTCCTACATGGATCATCAGCTGGGGAATGTTAAAAGTCAATATTTTTAACCCACTTCAAAAGAGGTTCTCAATTCGGATGTTTATATTTTTTAAAATGTATTTTGCAACATAGAAATATAGAATATGAAAAGGACTTTTTCCAGGAGTAAGATGGTATAAAAATGGTAGTAGTCATTTAGTAACTAAGGAATAGAATGTTGAGTTCATTCATTGTTATCTTGCATATTCTATAGTATTTCTTGTATTCTTCAAAATAGGTACAAACATATGACATTCACCATTACATTATTATGTTTGCGGCTACTGTAGGTTACAGGAAAAGTCTCTATGGTTATGTGCACATTTTATACAAGGATCTGCTGACGTATGGGCAACATAGCCGTTGGCATGCCAATATTCAGGTGGGGAAACCCATTCATTGACCTGTGACAGTCATAGATTAGGTTATTGCAGTACTCACAAATATTTAATTTGTGGTTTTCCATTTAAGTAGAGAAACCAATTAATTTATAACATTTGTGTTTAAATAACACATTTATGGGTTAAACTTAACTTTTGTGTCTTTTCAATGCCAGTTCAATGAAAGGTTTATTTAGTTAAAATTTTTGGGTTGTGTGTTGCATGTTCTACGACATAGTTCTTAATAGTTGTAAGAGCTTTTATAAAATAGCTACAATTAGTAGAAACCTCACCTTCGGGGTGTGTGTCTCCCACAGTGCTGGCACGAACTCGTCCACGTTTTCATACGTAACCGGCAGCTCTATCAGAACCAACTCAACATTGTGTTTCTTCTCAATTTCATCTTTGTTCATTATTTTCACTGCCTCCCAGCTAGCGTTCACCGGGTGGTTCAAATATGGACCGAAGCCCGTAACAAGGACAATCGGTTTGAACCAATAATCGAGCTCGTTGATCATAATGCTAAGTTTTATTTAATAAGTAAGTTAAAAGTAAAAATATTTGTTGTTGTAGCAAGGAACTCGGAATCCTAACTGATGTATAATGTAATGTTAGTACTCTGTGCTCGACTGCTTCCTATTTATTTGGTGATTTGACACAGTTCGTCTTGTCAGATGGTCAGATGTTTGACGAATGACAGCTGTTATCCAGTCAGCTGACTTTTAGCGTGTAATGTTGGTATTTCCGATTGTTGATTGTTCGACACTAAGGTTTTGGGCAAAATATTTTAGTTTATTACGAATTTATATAATTCATCGTTAAGTAATGTGAATTTGTAAGACAAAGTTCTTTGCTTAGGCTATTCGCATCAATATAGTAATAAGTAAAAAATTTCACCGAAAACGGAATTAATAAAGCAGCGTGTCATTGTAAGTAGTTTATCAGCCATCTTGTTACCATAACACAAGCATTAGGTTGCTTAGCTTGGGACTAGATGGCGCTGTGTGAAATGTCCAGGGTTATTATTATTATTATTATTATTGTCACTAATGGGAAACACGCCGCGGGGAAATTCAAATAATAGCGGACACATGTGAAAACGTAAACAAGCAAGCCAATCTAAAGTGCTCTGTGAGGTGAGGTCAATGCTTCGAGTGATCTAGTTTCGGTAATATTAGGTTCTTACATTATGAAATTGGCGTTTTGTCGAACTGGCCACTTTAATCTCAAATATCTGGCGAAGTTTTGCCATACAACGTGGCAACGCCCCGCCAATCTTTTGGATCACCAGTCGACAGCGATGCGGAGGAATTTTTTGGCGTGTAATTTTAGTTTGTTAATAGTTTTAGTTAGGTTAGGTTAATGTGTTGTGTTATAGTTTTATTAATGTGCTATTTTATTGTAGTTTTATTTTAATAGTTTGTAAGTTAATTTAGGGCTGATTTTTTCATCGCCAGATAACTTTTATCCGAGGAATAATTTTGAATTTTTAACAGTTCTTCCATACAAAATCTGTCAGCTACGTCAATTTCATTCCACGAATAGAAATTATCTGTCGATTGAAAAATCAGCCCTTAGTGTAAGAAGTTTATTCAGTGTTTACCTATAATTATTAATAAATTGAAATAAATGTCTGGCGTTTGGTTAAGAATTCCAAATTAAAATTTATTTTTGCGCCGTTTGATTTTTCTTTGACATCGTTCTGTTTACAATATGGAAAACATAAACCCCTTTATTCATAAACGTTGCGTAAAGTTAAGCGATTGACTACTGCGCTGCGTATCGCGGGTTCGATTCCCGCACGGAACAAATATTTTTATGGCCTATAAGTAGTTGTTCCGGGTCAGGCTGTTTGTGTATGTGAGTTTAAATGTTTGTAAACGCACCCACGATACAGGAGAAATTCCTAGTGTGGGGTAAAGTTTTTATTACCTAAACAGAAAAAAAAGTGTCTGGTGAACTAGTGCCGGTATCATGCACTACAGCTTCCTAATATGTGGCTAGACGATTACGGCAGATCTGTATTGTCAACAATTGCAAACCATGATGGAAAATCTGGCCGTTCAACAACCGAGACTGGCCAATTGCTCTAGCCCACACAACAGACGGTAGCTATATTAGAGCCTTAGAGGAGCTGCGAATGCGAATGTCTTGCTCCAACAGATTACAACTTTTTCCGGAATTTGTACAATTTCTTGCAAGAAAAAAATCAATTCCGATGAGGCAGTCAAAACCACCTTCAAAAACTTTATTGATTCTCGCTCCAATTTTTTCAGCAAACTCAAACTCAAACTCAAATCATTTATTTCAATTAAACCATTTACAGGCACTTTTGAATTGTCAAAATTAAATAGTCGGTCAGTTAGTCAGAAAGTTGAAGCTAGTTGCCCATTCCAAAGCGTAGATCTCTATGGAGAAGAACGGGCAAGAAACTCCATGGACACTCTTTTAAATCAAGACATTTTTACAAAATCCTGGTTACATTATTCTTATTGCTTCTATATGTGAGAACAATGTAAAAAAATAAATTAAAATATAAAATTAAAAATAAGCCTTGGCAGTTAAGAGATGACCAGTCTCAACTGATGGCGCCCGTTCACGAACATGACGCGTGGATCAGCACCACCCAGCTCAACCATTTCGTAGGGAACCGAATGATCCAACACACGCGCCACCACCAGTGAGACATTTAAGTGAGCATGACATATTCTCAACTGCCATGCTCTTTCAAGTCAGAGTCAAAATATCATAAAAAACGGATCCATGGTTCTTACATTTACAAAATTTTCAAAAATGCTTCTAAATTATACAAAACTATAGTTTGCAATATAATTAAGATGAGAGAAAAAAAATAACTACCAATCATGAAGAGGTATTTAATACTGAAGTATTAAAAGTTAATCCCGATTAAATAAAATAAACACTAAAAACAAAAAGGGGAAGCATCTCTTCCAAATATTGAAATTGTGATCAACTTGTAAGCCCAACTGCCTGTGGAGCAGGACCAGCATTAAGCCAAGCATTTTTATCTACTATATACTCGTCCAACTTATAATATGCTTGTCTACATAGTGTGCGTTTAATGCATGTTTTAAATTTCTTCTCATTTAGTTGAAGAATATCGAGTGGTATTTTATTATAACATTTTACACAGTACCCCATAAAAGAAGTTTTTACTTTAGACAATCTGAAGCGCGGTTGATCTAGTTTGTTCCTATTCCTAGTGTTAAAGTTATGCCTGTCACTTATCTTACTAAAAAGGAACCGTCATGATGTTAATTTTTTTAAACAGTTGCCTTAGAGATTCGCGTCTGCTGAGATTGTAGATGGCTCTGACAGCCCTCTTTTGCAGAATGAAGATAGAATCAATGTCTGCAGCCCGTCCCCACAGCAAAATACCGTAAGACATGAAGCTATGGAAGTAACTAAAATAGACCAGTCTTGCGGTTTCCACGTCTGTTAATTGACGGATTTTCCAGACAGCGTAAGCGGCTGAACTTAGCCGCCCTGCAAGTGATGTTAGGTGAGGACCCCGCTGCAGCTTTGAGTCAAGCGTGATACCCAAGAAAACCGTACTTTCGACGAATTCAAGTATCTCCCTATTCAATACAACGTGACATTCACTACTTCTAACATTCGGGAAAGCGAATCTAATGCATTTAGTTTTTTTCTCATTTAATACTAAATTATTTACAGTAAACCAATTATGGACCATAAGCATAGCATTATTTACGTCGTCAAGCTGCTGTGCACGTCTGTCTACTTTAAAAATCAGTGATGTGTCATCAGCAAATAACACCATTTGTAGTCGGGTTTTTAGTAAATGAGGTAAATCATTTATATATACTAAAAATAGGAACGGCCCCAATATTGAGCCCTGCGGCACACCCATTTTGACTTTTAAACCCAATGAATTCACACCGTTTATTTGAACTTGCTGAAATCTATCATTTAAATATGATTTTATTAAGCTAACAGCTAGTTTACCCAGTCCGTAATGCTCAAGTTTCAAGAGCAGTGTTTCGTAATTCACGCAGTCAAATGCCTTGGATAGATCGCAAAAGATGCCTATTGCATCTTGTGCCTCTTCCCATGCGTTAAAGATGCGCTTTAATAAGGTGACACCGGCGTCAGTTGTACAACGTCCTTTGGTGAAACCATACTGTTGATCGTGTAGGATGTTGTTACGATAAAAATTATTGAGCATTTGATTTAACATTACTTTTTCAAACACTTTGCTGAAAACCGGCAAAACCGATACGGGTCTATAATTATTTGTGTCTGCTGTCCCCAGATTTGAAAAGTGGAATAACTTTACTGAACTTCATTAAATCCGGGAATACCCCTTGATCTACACACAAATTAAATATTAAAGCTAAGTAGGGTGCAATTGTCTCAATAATTGATTGACAAACTTTAGTAGACATGCCCCACAGATCTTCGGTAATTTTGATCTTAAGTTGCCTGAATGCTTTTATAATATCTATATGGTTAATATGTTTAAATTTAAATTCCACAGTACAGGCTGAGACATTCGCTCTCAATAATTCTATAGCTAGTGCGGGCGAGGAATTTAACGTTTCTGTAGTTTTACAGTAGCAAAGGAACAATGAACTAACTACCTTTAAAAAAGTGCATAGATAACAATGGTGCATACCTAGGCTTTGATTGATTAAATAGGTACTTATACATATAATTTCATTAAAAAAAAATCGCTTTACTTTTTCAATATAAAACGCCAATTTCATATACAAACCTAATATTAAGAGCGCGTATATAGCAAAATTACCAATCTTATATTTGATTTTACATGAAAAATTCCGGACCAAATCTTAAAATAAAAATGTATGAATAACTACCTACATGATATTTCCGAGGGTTCACTTTGATCAAAAACATGAAATAATAACATTTTCATACCACTTGCTCAAAAAAGTGACATTCTATGCCACAAAAAGCGAACATAACAATAGTCATTTTTAACCTGTTAAAAACAGGGAAAGAAAATTGTATTGAATTTCATTCATCCTCTAGGGGGGGAATGTGATTTAAATTTGGAATACTTACCGAAATTTATACTGAACTACATCTGTGTTTACACCATTGAGTTTGTATATAAAGCATTATACATCTTTTTGAAAAAGGAATACGCATTTATTATGCAGTTATGATTATTAAATAAAATTACGAAAACCGACGAGGCCGTATGAGCTTGATGCCTTTGCTTTTCCGACAAAAAAAAAAATATTAGTCTAGGAATTTGCCGCGTTTTTGTTTTCTTCAAATACATAAACGTTAAGTTTATTTTTTCGCAAATGGTACGAAAAGTAGAGTATTTTCCTCTGTGATAAAGCTGTCTTAGTCTTGGGTGAAATAAATCCCTCGCTACACTCAGGACTCGTATTAAATCCCTCGCTTCGCTCGTGATTTCAGTTTTTAACACCCTCGCTACGCTCGGGAGTAAACCTCGAGTCCTTCGTTACGCTCGCGATTTAAATCGTCACCCGCGACAGAAGACACTGCTTTATCCCCTTGGTTAATAATCTACTATTCCTCGATAGAAAAAATCACGAAGTAACCTCTAATTCTCATATTTTTCCGTTTTGTACTCAATACGGTAATGCCCATTGCGACAATTTGATAATTAATTATATATAAACAAGAGTAAAGGCTGTGCTTAGGCATTTTATGTAATTCCTTTTAGTTTTGGATTTATTACGATATAACAGTTTTGGCGCATACTAAGTTTGTTTTTTTTCTATTCTAAAATTTTACTGGTTTTAGCCGCGCTCTTAACTGTGTAACAAGAATACCTAGAAGAATAAACAAAACAAATTTATTAATAGTATGCGATTACAGCATTTTATTAGAATAAGCAGATTTAAAAAATATTATTTACAATAGTTTTCCATTACAAATTATGTTACTTAATTCATTACAATAAATACAACGTGCCGAGATATCTCTGCGGTGGCGCAGTGGCCAGTGAGTGGTCATGTTGAGCGCACTGTACAATATAAACAAATTCTTGCGAATATAAGCTGCGTTTAATCCCCCAACTGTCGAAGACAGACTTCCAAGATGCGTTCCAGTCCTAGAGCAATAAGCTCGTATGAAAACCCCTCATTTGGAACATGTACGAATAATGTTTTTGATCTACCGCAGCAGGCGAGGGAAGTGTAGTAAGTGTATTCGCAGACATACCTGTAACAAAAAGTTCACGTTGATAATGTTTATAGCTTCTGCACAAAACACTGGGCCCTTGGAATACGTTATAACTTTATGCTGATTCCAATTCACGTTTATTAAATACCTAAGTACGAGTAGGTACCTACAGGTAGAACTTTCAGCAGCCTTTACTGAATATTGTAGGTATTCAACAATGACTTTCTTTTCTAATGGGAGTAAGAGGTAGGTACCTACTGGTGAATAACAGAGAGGGAACAATAAAACGTTACATTACACATAGATACCTACCTATTTATTCAAAGAAGGTATTTATTTATTTATTTAATTCATAACAATTTTTACATTGTGTCGAATATTAAAAAACATTTTATAACTATGGTATGCCAACAGCATAAAACATTGTGCGTTAATTTATAAAAGTTAACAGGTAAAAGATTTTATGTTTATGGATTAGCATTACAGACTACAGATTTCGGGGACTGGGGGTATTTAAAGTTGTGTTTTAACATTGTTGTTGTTATAACAATAAAAACTTGTTTTGATAAAAAACCTCAATAAAAGTTGGAATTTTGACCGATTGATTGCTCATTCCGATGAGCGAGGGTCTTTTTACACCCGTTATTATATCATGATTATGACTAGGGATGGGCCGAAATTCGGTTCACATTCGGTTCAACCGAAATTCGGCAGCTAGAACCGAACTTCGGCATTCGGCCGAAATTCGGTTCAGATGCCGAACATTCCGCACAAGAAAAATAATACCTACTTGCATTATTTTGACTGAAATTCAATAGAATTAGAATAGCATCATCTTCCTGCCCTTATCCCATGTTACTTGGGGTCGGCGCAACACGTTTTCTTCTTCCATTCTCCTCTGTCAACCGTCACGCTATCATTCACTCCCTTCTCTTTCATATCATTCCTCACACAATCCATCCATCTTTTCTTCGGCCTTCCTCTCCCTCTCCATCCATCAACATGTATATTCATCACTCATTTAGTCACATGCGTTTCGTCCCTTCTCATCACATGCCCATACCAAGCCAAACGATTTCCTTTCAACCTTATAATAGAATTAGAATAGCATTACTGTAAAATAAAATTATGTCTTTTACTCAGTCATTGTCATTTATTTATTTGCTAATGACCGGCCGGCTCCGGGCTACGCGGTGGGAGCGCGGTGTGGGGGCGGGGTACATCTAGCAATAATATTATTGAAGTAAATGCGTAAACAAGTCACGACGTGTCGCTCTCGAGAAAGCGCTTGAAATTGATCCGAAGTTCGGCCGAACTTTTCATTTTAACCGAATATTCGGCCGAACTTTTCATTTTAACCGAATATTCGGCCGAAGTTCGGATTCGGTTCAAACCATATTCGGCCCATCTCTAATTATGACAGATTTAACCTATAAGGAGTTCCTTAATTATAGGGTAAATCTGTATCTATCTACCGTATTCGTTCTCTATTCAGCCCAGTGAAGTAATGGAATCCTTCGGCTGTTGTCATACACGGGTATACTGTTCTTTCTCTCTTATCTTAGTCTCATTTCCTATGAAATCTATGGGGAGTTTTTTGGCGATTTTTGACTTTTCTAATACTCAAACTTGTTTGTCTCATATAATTGTTTGATCCTTATAAAAAATAGGATCGATTGGCACACAAAACCCATTTCCTTGCTAACTGTATTTTTTTTTTTTCAAAATCTGAGAATGCAGATCAAAATGTTACACCTAAGACCCGACAACGGTTAAGGTATGCAAGTACAGACGCCAGCAGGTCAAGCTACCCGAAACTGTCAAATTGTCCCAATCAACCTTGAACCTTAATGCTTTAGCTATAAAGCTGAAAATCTATTAAAGAGATAGATTGTAGTAGCTTGATGTGCTGGCGTCTAAACCTGCCCTTATTGCCCCATCTTAGAAATCCACCGTGTAAGTATGTCATGATTGACTGCTTAGCTCCATAAGTAGAGATATATCATTTAAAAGTTTAAATCTGTAACTATGTATCTGCAATATTCTAATCTTTTTGCTCGTATTTTTACAATTTGCGGCAACCAACATAATGCAATATTGCTCATCCCCCATAACAAATAGCGTGATAAATTATAACTCATTGAGGTAATTCAGAATGGATTTAGGGTCACTCACTCTGGATTTAAATTGTTCACAGGCCACTCTGGATTTAAATTGCTGTAGCTGTTCGAACGTCAAAGCTCTTCGCTCTCAAAGGAATGTATTACTGACACCACGACGTAACCCCAGGATTACCTAGGTTAGTTTGTTATCATGGATTAAACACGCATACACCTCTGCGTGCGTGCGTATAAACAGGGAAAAATCGAGATTTATTCAAAACAGTAAAACAAATATTTATGACCTGCTTTTTATTTACAGCTAATTTGTTATCTGGTCTTATTAATACTAATATTTAGTTCATGCAGTTCTCATAGGTGAACTTCTTTTAGAAAAAGAAAATGCGTTAGGCACCTACTAGTATAAATGCATTCCATTGATTTCCATATCGAAAACTTGAGGGTTTGGTTCCTATCCCATTCCTGCGTGGACCATGCTCCCTATAGGCTAAATTAGCTCAAAGTCAGACAGCTTCAAATATTCGCAGATTTAAGGGCGGGATGATAGTGATACGAGCATTTTGTATTCCTTCAAATGTTTCACACAAATACCTGTCCCACATTGTGGGTGTTATCTTGAAGCTATGTCTGGTGTCGTAGTAAAGCTCGTTTGACTTACTTGCCAGCATCATACGACTTCTCAGCCGTGACCCCATCAGCGGGGGGTTTGCTATTAAACTCTTGGCACAAGATGTCCACGTCCAGGTCCGTAAAGATGGTGTCCGGTCCGTCAGACGAGTGCTTGAAGTCTACTGGACATGCATCCTGCGCATCCTGAATTTTGTAACTTTGTTTAGCAGCCTGAGTTTCTAGCAGGAAATGTTGAATACCAGCCTTTACTCCAACGTGGATGGTCAACTGAAAAGAATACAGTTTAAAGTGATGAGTGTGTCAAAGCATCTCCGCCATAAACATATAACATGATAATTTTTGGGAAAGTGATCATTTTCACACCCCTTGTACCCGAGGGGGGTGTTGAAGTTCGTAGGGGAAAGTACGAAATCCGCGTGGATGAAGTTGCGGGCGAACTGCTAGAGTATATACATTGAAATTAATTTAAAAAATTAGAGATTGGATACATATCAATTTAGTAAATACATATTTTTTTTATTTCAGAGGTCATCTGGAAAATATGCTAATGATGCGAATGTTTTGGGTCACTGGGTCTACAATAAAAACAAAATATGTTGAAAGTCGGTACTCAGGTAGGTACTCACGTCTGGTTGAAGTTTGGTCCAAAGCTTGGGCAAGGTTTCATCGACACTGTAAACCACGTCTATTTTTTCTTGAAAAAAATGTATATTGTATTTGCTCTCAATTTCGTCTCGGTTCATACAATTCACGCCTTCCCAACTTGGGTTTATCTCGACATTGTGGAAAGGGCCAAATCCTGTTATTAACACTCTTTTGGTTTCCATTTTGCGAAGATCTGTTGTATTCGTCGGTGTTGTGTAGGTATGCGACTGATCCTGACTGTGTTGTGTATGCGACCGCTCCTGACTGTGTCGGTGGCTCGTCTGCATCTGTATGAATAACCCAATCTTTATAAACAGAAGATTGACGCATAACATTGTTTTTATAATTAACTAGCTTCTGCCTGCGACTTCGTCCGCGTAGAGTTTATGTTCCCCCTGTCGCATCGCATCGCATCGCCTGCCCGCGCTATTTCTTCGTTTTCGCTGAGCGTTCTTTCTTCTTTCGGACCTTTTTTCTTTCTGCTCGGCTCCGAAGAGTCGTAGCGTGATGTTAAATAGCCTTTCTCAAGAATTGGGTTATCGATCAAATGCAAAAATACTTTTTCATATCACACTGGTAGGTGGTTCCAGAAATTAGCGCGTTCAAACAAACAAGCTCTTGAACAGCTTTATTATTATTATTACCTCAACTTGAGATAGAAACAATCATAAACCAGAATTATGAAGATGAGAAGGAACGAAGTATTTAAAATAAACAAAACCAATAGAAATCAATAGAACGACATCAAACCAATTTAAATCACCCAATGAAAATACATGAGATAATTTACGCGGATTATCTCATGTAGAGCCAAGCTTCTAACTCTACACGCCCTAACTCTACAAGGCCTAACTTCTCAAACTCTACACCTTAGTCAAAATATATGGCTTGGCCATTTCGTTACTACAAGAACCATTATACAATGGTTCTTGTAGTAACGAAAGGTGAAAAACTCTCATACTGTTATACAACAGTATGAGAGTTTTTCATCGCTCATCATGTGAATGTAACGAAATGGCCAAGCCACATTTTTTGACTAAGGTGTAGAGTTTGCGAAGTTAGGCCTTGTAGAGTTAGGGCGTGTAGAGTTAGAAGCTTGGCTCTACATGAGATCTGATTACTTTTTGACAGTGCGAGCTACATGGCCTCGTCTTGGCAACATTTAAGATGAAATGTTTTGTAGGATATTTTATAGCCTATAGCACTCACACATAATGTAGCTTTCAACCAGTGAAAACACTTTTAGAATTGGATCATTAACTTCCCTACATACTCGTACATACAAACAAACAAATTTTACCTCTTTATAATATTAGTATAGATAAAACTATTACCTATGTAAGTACCTATTAATGAGTTTCCTTATATAAATACTTAATATTCTGATGTATTTGTTGTTTTAATTAGGTACCTAGTTAGAAAATCCCAAAGGATTTCAGCGAAAACAACGTACATTTAATATTTAACACGTTCAATGCTTATGTTTTTATTTTTTTATTTTCCCTCCTGGAGGGCTGACTCAAGTCGCATATAGATGCCGGGAGCCCTCGCAGAGGGCTCATTATAAATGTTGTTTTTTATTAGCGAATACGGCATTATAAACTATAAAAATAAAATTCGTTGTATATTTTAACAAGATTTATTAGTATACGCCTTGGTTTTGAAATCCAAGCAATTATATTTTCAAAAAAAATTTCGGGTTCAGGAAACACGAATTCTAGGGGTGGGAAGCCATTTTCACGGTTACAAATATTCACTTTTGTTTTTTTTTCATTTTGAGGATATAAAACATGGGTTTAACAATTAAGGCTTTTCAGGGCTCCGTATCAAAATGGTAAAAATAACACATGTAGTGACTTCGTTTGTCAGTCCGTTCGTCTGTCACAGGTGCTTTTTTTTTAGGGGTTAGTCAGTAAGAGTCTGACACTCCCTCCGCTCCGCCCAGAGCGGGAGGGGTCATTTGATGATTTCCCCACCCTAAAAAAAAGGTGCTTTTTTCAGGAACTGCTAATTTCGTTTTTCTACTTGAATTTTTTTTACGGATAAACGCAATATAATAAGGAGTGCCAAATAATACAAGACAGAAAAGGGGAGGCTTCGTTATCGATCAATTTACGGTAATCACGTTTTTAAATGTAAAATCACGTTTTAATTATTAAACTAGCTTTATTAAATCTTTTTACTGTCAGTAACATCAAATTCTGCAAATTCTGCATCAAAGTGGCTTATCTTATTTAAATAATTGACATGAGTTTATACAGTCAGCATTCTCTGGGATTTAATTTGGATTTAGAAATGAAATCCTTTCCGAACTTAGAAAAAAGTATAAACATCTCTAGGAACAAAAGAATTACGAATGCTTTAAGAAATAAGATATAAATCTGATGGTTAGGTACACTAACAATATCGGTAGGTAAGTACTTAATTTTGGTAATAGTCTCATTTCGGTAACAAATCCTGTTCATTTTTTCTACTCCAAAATGGCCATTGTTCTTTGCAAAGTGAAAATTCTGAAATAAATCTAGTGTGTGTAAATGTTGCACGTAAAATTAACCGATGTATTTTTTCTACTAGCCGTTTGTAAAGGATTTTTGAGTATTTTTAAGAATTTAGTATTTTTATAAGCAATCGCAAAAACTTAAAATTTTGTTGTGAAAATTTAAAAATATTTTTCCTACCAAGTCTGACTGCGCAAGTCCGACTCGCTCTTTACTGGTTTTTTGAAATCATGAAAAGGTAATAATAATACACCCACGAATATACCACCGGTGACGTTACAAGGAACACCATTAAAAGTCGTCACTCAATTTAAATATCTAGGTCATGTGGTCACGGATTCTCTCACTGATGACCAGGATATAGAATAGATAGGGAGCGCAGGGCATTGGCAGTCCGATGCAATATGCTTGTCCGCATGTTTGCGCGGTGCACTGAGGAGGTAAAACTGACGCTCTTCAGAACCTACTGCCAGTCGTTTTACCCGTGCAGCGTGTGGGTTAGGTATACGCAGAAGGCTTACAACGCTCTGCGCGTGCAGTATAATAATGCGCTGAGGATATTGTTGGGGCTGCTTCGGTTTTGCAGTACATCGGGCATGTTCGCGGAAGCGCGAATAGATGACAAGTTCATCATGAAAGTCATCTATTCTCGCTTCCGCGAACATGCGCGATGCACTGTTTCATGCCATGCGTGGTGTACGTCGATGTTGCGACGATTTCGGGGTAGCCCTAACAGTATTTTAGCTACACTGGCGGACAAGGTTGACGGACCTTTTATTAGACTTTAGGCTGTGCATGCACATGTTCATGTAGCCAATTAGTGTATTTTTAAGTTATTTTTATTTGTAACATGGGATAAGTTCATATTAACTCTATATGGAACCACTGGTCTGAAATAAAAAGCTTGAATTTGAATAATAGAACACTGAACGTAAATCAGCTGTTACAAAATAATTACGAGTAGGTAATAAGTAATAACATAAAAAAAAACAATGTATGTTATGTATGCCATTCATATAAAAAATTAAAAAGATTGACAGAGGTTGGACAAAAAGTATAATCGCTCGCTCTGATCCCAAGACAGGGGCTTGGGATCAGAGCGAGCGATTAATACTTTTTCATCATTTTTGTATTTTTTTATTATTTTACGTCTCCACCCCACTAGTACATGTAAATACCCCCAGGGATACCAAATATAGCAACAAGATGTTCTGATAACACTATTTTACTTCGTTTTACAGTGTTTTATAATAAAATAAATGTTTTAAAATAATACGGTTTCAAACCTAATGCCGATGACCCTCCTCGAGGTTTCACTTTAGCTCAAACGTAATGCCGGTGACCCTGCTGGAGGGTCCACTTGCAATATGTATGGCGGCATGGCGTAAGAGCTTTATGAAAAGTGGGTGGAGTCGAAAGTGTCACAATCACATCAAATTGGGACGAGCTCTCCTGTTGTGAGGCAAAACATACTAACTGGAGTTTGTGGGTTTGGAAGTAAATATGAAGTAGGTAGTGGGTTCGATTCCTAAGGTGGGTAGGTTTTAAATAATAACTTTGATTGTGTTTCATGTACACAATTTAATTCGTATTGTAGGGACATTGAGATACCTACTTATTACTAGAGTAGAATAGATGTAGATATTACACGGTCAGTCGGTATGCATTTAAGCGGAGATTGCAGAGTTATTTTCGAAACAGCGTTGAGTCATCTCAACACCTCTCTTCCTTGAATTTGTATATGATATTATAAGTATATATTATAGTATGTGAATTAAAAGGTGACCAGTTAGTTCACCAAACATTAATTCAAAAATTTTTACTTGGCACGCAACGATTGGCAAAAACATTATTTGTCATTTCATAATTTTACAACAAAAAGTTTACCAAATAGTTCACTTAGCAAAATAATTATCCAATAAACTTTTATTTAATAACGTATTATTTGACAAACAATTCATTATTTTTTTCATTTCATTTTATAAGCAACGTTTGGAATACATTACACAAAAACACCGATGCTGACAGAAACCCTAACCCTGGACGGTCGACGTCAGGGGCACCCCGAGGTTCGGTTGGTTAGGTTCCTATAGACCCTGCAGACAGAAATAGGAACCCCGCGCAACGGGGCTCTGTCGACCTGCTGACGGAAACCCTAACCCTAGACGGTCGACGTCAGGGGCACCCCGAGGTTCGGTTGGTTACCCTGCAGACAGAAATAGGAGCCCCGCAGCAGCGGGGCTACGTCGATATTTGATTTTGATAATGAATCTAAATGAGAAACGAAAAATGTATAAATGATTAAATATCATCTGATGCATTTGTTAACAGAATTGTTTGCCAATTAAATGTTTGTAAAACGAGTGTTTATAAAATAAAACATTTGCTGAATAAGTTGTTTTGGAAATAAATAGTATACGGAACGTTGGTTTTAAAATGATAAGACAGTGGTCAGGGGTAGGGCTGTCCTAATTCTATCCCTGGTGTTGAAGCAATATGCTATGAATGGAAAGCTATTGTGGTTAATGTAGAGCAGGTCAGTCTGCATCTCGAGTCTCGACGCGGTCAGTCGAGTAGTGTTGGCCCATGTAATATGGTGCACGGTTAGCCCATTTGTGGCACGAATACGGCATGGCGCCGTCCGGTTAAGGCTTCTGCCTAATGTGAAAGGTCCTTGCGACCAGTTGAAGAGTTTCCTGTAAATGGTACTCACTGTAACACGGAGGAATATTGGTCCTCAACCCCACTGATTCTCCCAAGCCCGTTCCCACTGTCCCTATCTACTATCTAGCGAAACCACAGCCAAGGGAACGGGCTTGGGAGAACCACAAAACTCACAAAATAATTTTTACCATCAATTGACGAAGGAGTAATAGGACCACAAACAGTCAGTGGAGTTTTGGTGAAACTTTAGTGAAACGAATTAAAAGTTTATACCAGTACAGACCAACTAGTACAGAGAAACATTTTGTTTTAATTTGAATCAATTCGTGGATCAGAAAAAAGCACTAGCTTTCTATGATACTCCGATACGAAGTTAAGGTCCTTACTCTCGTTTAGTACTGTTACGCGCCACAATTAATGCCTGATACACGGTGACATTAGTTACCACTGGCGACATCTATTGTGGATTGGCAGAACTAACTGGCGCCATCTATTATGGAATAGTAGAACTAATAGTCACGCCATCCGTCAGCGCCATCTATTGACGAGTAGATATGACGAAGCTAGAACTTACTAGAACTATCGACATGTAGTCAGTCGGGGCCGGTATGTAATGTACTCGAACATTCTAGACGGTTCTACAATAGAAGGTTCTGGAACTATCTGCGGCACTATATAAGGCCGGGAATAGCCGCGAGCAATCAGACTTGGTTTTGCGACACGAGTGAATACATCGAAAGCGATCTTCAAGTGCGACTTAAGAGCGATTGTGTTTTATAATTAGTGTGTTTTGAATTGTTGTTAGTGTTGATTAATTAAAGTGTAACTTTTGGGTGATTTTTATCGGCATTTTTATTGTCACGAACCCGAAGCTCGTAACAATTGGTGTCAGAAGTGGGATTAATCATGCCGATTTTACCTAAAGACGACACGGAGGGTATCCGTACCCGGAGTCAACGCCAACAGGAGACGGACCAGAGACGTTTTGGTGGAGCTATGCCGCAGAGGTCGGAGGGCCAGCTACCAACCACGGAGGCCGACCCGCTCGCAGCAGCTTCAGCATCAGCAGCACCAGACCTTGCTGCCCTGATGATGATGCTACAGGAACAGGCTCGCCGACAGGAGGAACAGGCTCGTCGGTTGGAAGAACAGCTCCAGCGGGACAAGGAGGAACAGGCTCGCCGACAGGAGGAACAGGCTCGTCGGTTGGAAGAACAGCTCCAGCGGGACAAGGAGGAACAGGCCCGTCGGTTGGAAGAACAGCTGCTGCGTGACAGGGAGGAACAGGCTCGCCGACAGGAGGAACAGGCTCGCCGACAGGAGGAACAAGCTCGCCGACAGGAGGAACAGGCTCGCCGACAGGAGGAACAGGCTCGCCGGTTGGAAGAACAGCTCCAACGTGATAAGGAGGAGCAAGCGCGCCGCCAGGAAGAGCAGATGCTTCTTATGAAGGACCTTCACGCTACCTTAGGGAAAGACATGAAGGAGGTGAAGGATAAGGTTGCTCAACATGACGACCGCCTGTCGGAAGCTGAAATCCGGATCGACCAAGTGAGTAATCGGGTTGACAACGTGGTGGCTGACGTGAAGAAAACCGTGATGGCTGACGTAAAGAAAACGCTGGATTACCTTAAACTTGGGGATGGAATCGCAGCTCCCGTAGCTACAACACCTTCGCTACGTGGATTCAAAGTGCCACCATTCGACGGAACTTCTTCCTGGTCGGCCTACAAAATCCAATTTGAGGCTGTCATGAAGGCGAATGGTTGGAATAATAGTCAGGCCATGACTGCCCTCACCCTAGGCCTGCGCGACCAGGCCTTAACTGTCCTGGAAGCTCTCGGTAAGGAAGTGACTTACGAGCAGCTCCTTGAGGCATTGGAGGCTCGGTATGGCGACGCCCACCTGGAACACGTGTTTCGTGCGCAGCTCAAGGATCGCGTGCAACGAAGTAATGAAAACCTGCAGCAGTGGGCTCTTGAAGTGGAGAAGCTGGTGCGTAAAGCTTACCAGTCCGTACCTGCGCTTATTGATGGGAACCTGGTGCAGGCATTCATCGACGGCATCCGCGACCTTGAAGTTAGAGCTGCTGTGAGGCTCGGGCACCACGGGACGCTTAAGGACGCCTTGGCTCATGCATTGGAGGTGGAAGCCGTGCGACAGGATCATCGTTCCCATCGCGTCAGGGAGGTTGCAGCGGCTACAGTTCGCGACCGCAGTAAAGGATACAGCCCTAGGTGCTACGGCTGTGGGGAAAGGGGCCACCTTCGATCCAGTTGCCCCAAGCGAACTGCAGAAAGAGATGAAGGTCGATCTCCAGAGGGCAGTGCAGCTAACAGCACCGCCCAGCACCAGCAGCAGGGAAACGAGTAATAGCCAGGACTGCGGGGCGGGTGCTGGCTGATGTTCAAAGAGCCCCAAGGGTTTCGATCACACAAACCCAAGACGGGAACAGCCTAATCATCAAGGGCGAGGTCAACGGAACGCCGTGTAAGCTGACCATAGATACTGGAGCCTCTCGCACGGTTGTCAGTTCCCAACTGATAAGACGGTCCCTTGGGGACTCCGCATACAACCAAGAACACATTAATTTAGTAACAGCCACCGGTCAGCGCATACCCGTCCATGGAGAGAAGAAGATAGGGTTGAAGCTAGGCAACAGAATCTACCTGCATAATGTCATCGTGGCTGATATAATGGACGATTGCATCCTGGGCCTTGACTTTATGAGGAAGAATTGTTGCGAAATTGACGTCAAGCAAGGTGTTTTGAAATGTGGACAAGAGGAACTTTTCGTGGAAGGGGCGTTACCAGGGAACGTGTACAGCCTTAAGAAGATTGTTCTTCCGCCGAGATCGGAAACGATTGTGCCGGTTAGTCTTCCTCGGAATACTGGGCAAACTCATCGTTGTGTACTCGTGGAAAGGGTAGACAATGACCTTCCATGGAAAGTGGCACGAACTTTGGTCAGAGCCACCGACATCTCAGGGGTACGTGTGCTGAACCTTTGTGATCAGGAACAGGTTATAGAAAAAGGCACACTAGTTGGTACTTGCGAGGAAGTGGATTGGTTGCGTCGATGCCAACATCTATCGACTGGCACCCTCAGCAAGGATGCACAAACAAGAGTGACCACACTTTTAGAAGACTGCCGCAGCGCTCTGTCCCAAAATGAAATGGTCAAGGCGAAGAAAATGTTACTCAAGTATGCCGATGTTTTCTCGTCAAACGATGCTGACATCGGCAGGACTGGCTTAGTTCAACACAAAATAAACACAGGAGATGAATTGCCTATCCGTCAGCGGCCAAGGAGATTGCCGGTTGCACGTGAAAAGGAAGTGGAAACCATGATTGAGGGGATGGTGAAGGATGGTGTTATTGAACCTTCATCTAGTCCATGGTGTTCACCTGTAGTGCTGGTAAGAAAGAAGGACGGCAGCATGAGGTTTTGTGTTGACTATCGTCGTTTGAACGACGTCACCAAGAAGGACAGCTATCCTTTGCCAAGAATCGATGACACGCTGGACATGCTTACTGGCGTAAAGTGGTTTAGCACGCTGGACCTGAAAAGTGGCTACTGGCAAGTTGAAATTGATCCTAAGGACAAGGAGAAAACTGCATTCTCGACAGGAAAGGGTCTGTGGCAATTTAAAGTTATGCCGTTTGGATTGTGCAATGCTCCGGCAACGTTTGAAAGGTTGATGGAACTTGTACTTACCGGGCTAATTGGCGATGCCTGTCTGGTCTACTTGGATGACATCATCATCGTAGGCCGTACGTTTGAAGAACATCTTCAAAACCTGGAACGCGTGCTCATGAAGATCCAGAGTGCCAATCTCAAGTTAAGTCCAAAGAAGTGTTCACTATTCAAACGGCAAGTTAGCTTTTTGGGATATGTAGTGTCTGAAGAAGGTATCCGCACGGATCCGGAGAAAATCGCCGCTGTCAAGGATTGGCCAATTCCAAAAGACAAGACGCAGGTCAGAGCATTTCTGGGTTTGTGCTCCTACTATCGGCGATTTGTCAAGAACTTTGCAGATATAGCCAAACCCCTGCATAAGCTAACCGAGGAAAAGCGACATTTCAGCTGGGATGGAAGTTGCGACATCGCATTCCAGGAGCTAAAGGACCGTCTGTGCAAAACACCTATTTTGGGGTACCCTGATGCGGGCAAGGAATTTATAGTTGACACAGACGCAAGCGACATAGGACTTGGCGGTGTGTTGTCCCAGCGGAATGGCGATCAAGAATTTGTGATAGCGTACTTCAGCAAGTCATTGTCGAAACCTGAAAGGAACTATTGTGTTACGAGACGAGAACTGCTTGCTGTGGTAAAGTCATTGCAGCACTTTAGCAAATATCTTCTGGGTCGGAAATTCCAGTTACGAACCGACCATGCTGCACTGAAATGGCTATTGCAGTTCAAAAATCCAGAAGGACAAGTTGCGAGATGGATTGAACTTCTGCAGGAATACGACTTCGTGGTCGAACATCGCAGCGGAAAATCTCATGGCAACGCAGATGCATTGTCAAGAAGACCTTGTCCTGAAGACTGCAAGCATTGTACTAGGCAAGAGAGTAAAGAAGTCGTACCTGTGAGGATGCTCAAGACAGACCTCAGCATCGAGTGGAAGGACAGCCTACAACGTGCACAGCAGGAAGATTCAGACATCAAGCCGATTCTGGAGTGGATGAAGGCCAGAGCTCCTAAGCCCAAGTGGAGCGACGTCTCAGCGATGAGTTCGATCACGAAAAGCTATTGGGCCCAATGGGACAGCTTGGTGATTCAGGATGGAGTCCTGTGCCGAAAATGGGAAAATGCTCGGGGAGATAGCTGTCATTTGCAAATGGTTGTCCCTAAAGCTCAAGTACCGGATGTTCTACAGCTGTACCATAATGGATGTTCAGGAGGTCATCTGGGAGTAAAACGGACTCTACTGAAGATACGAGAACGGTTTTACTGGGTCCACTGTCGGGACGATGTTGAGGACTGGTGTCGCAAATGTACAAGTTGTGCAGCTGTAAAGGGACCTCAGACTCGTAGTAGAGGTGCATTGAAATTGTACAATGTTGGCGCACCATGGGAGAGGATAGCCCTCGACGTTGCGGGGCCGTTTCCGGAAAGTGAAAGTGGCAACAAGTATTTCATGGTTGTGATGGATTACTTCACTAAGTGGCCGGAAGTCTTCGCCATTCCAAACCAAGAAGCTTCGACAGTTGCAGATAAATTAGTTTATGAAGTCTTCTGTCGTTTTGGAGTTCCACTAGAGATTCACAGTGATCAAGGAAGGAATTTTGAGTCCCAAATATTCCAGGAAACTTGTCGAGTTATGGGTACTCATAAAACAAGAACAACTTCTTACCACCCACAATCGGATGGAATGGTGGAACGATTTAATCAGACACTGGAGAGGTACCTAGCAAAAGTTGTGGAAAATCGACAACGAGATTGGGACAAGCACATACAACCGTTTTTGTTGTCATATCGAAGCGCTGTTCACGAAAGTACATCGGTGACACCAGCCTTCGCAAACTTTGGAAGAGAATTACGGCTGCCTGCAGACCTGATCACCGGAATACCACCTGATGCCCCATGCAGTATAACGGATTATGCGAATAACTTGCGGAATAAAATGAATGACATTTGTGAGCACGTCAGACAATCGGGCCAGCAAATGTCTGAAAAGATGAAAACCCGTTATGACCGCAAAATGAACAGTAAAGGGTTCGACGAAGGTTCACTAGTGTGGTTGCACAATCCAGTGCGCAGCAAAGGGAAATCTCCTAAGCTTCAAGCTAAATGGGATGGACCGTACCGGATTGTGACAAAGATCAATGACGTAACCTACCGGATACGGAAAGGTGCAAGAGGTACTCCTAAGATCGTCCATGTGGATCGATTGGCGCGTTATTATGGAGTCGATAATGCTCGGGACGAGCATGTCTTAGGAGGGGGCAGTGTTACGCGCCACAATTAATGCCTGATACACGGTGACATTAGTTACCACTGGCGACATCTATTGTGGATTGGCAGAACTAACTGGCGCCATCTATTATGGAATAGTAGAACTAATAGTCACGCCATCCGTCAGCGCCATCTATTGACGAGTAGATATGACGAAGCTAGAACTTACTAGAACTATCGACATGTAGTCAGTCGGGGCCGGTATGTAATGTACTCGAACATTCTAGACGGTTCTACAATAGAAGGTTCTGGAACTATCTGCGGCACTATATAAGGCCGGGAATAGCCGCGAGCAATCAGACTTGGTTTTGCGACACGAGTGAATACATCGAAAGCGATCTTCAAGTGCGACTTAAGAGCGATTGTGTTTTATAATTAGTGTGTTTTGAATTGTTGTTAGTGTTGATTAATTAAAGTGTAACTTTTGGGTGATTTTTATCGGCATTTTTATTGTCACGAACCCGAAGCTCGTAACAGTACCGTAATACGGTCACTTTATGACGAATATTTCTCATTAACGGCTTGATTAAAAGATCTGAAAAAAATATATGTTTTCTATAGATTCATGAACAACATTTCTGACATAGGATTTTTTCGTATGGCTAATACTTTTGCCTTAAAAAAATATTTACCAACACGCTATTTTTTTCTCATTTTCGATATTACTTCTAAACGGCTTTGATATTTGGAAAAATTTTTACACTGAAAAATCGATGGTTAGAGGTACTACAGATGTGACATAGCTTATTTAAATCAATTAACATTTGCATAGGAAATGTCCCCACTTTGAGATCGAGCTTCAGAGGTGCTCTGCGCGGGCGCGGGCGGCAGTCGTGCGTTAGCATTGAGACGGGATGGCTGTGTCGCTCCCTGCTACGCTCCGGCTATCGATCGAATACGCGCGTCTGTCTGTGTTAGTGCAAATATTTACGAACGAATTGTATCAGTGTGCGTTTATTGACTAGCTCGCTGCAGATGGCCCATTTCTATTGTACGCGTGGACGCTTACGATAGTAATACAAGTAGTAGGCATATCTAAACTATTATTAAAATGAGAAAAGATTGGATTTGATCAAAATAAAAGTCCAAGATGGCGGCTGCAAAAATTTTCAAATATTTCATCATGGGTGTCGTTTTAATACTTTTCGAGGGTGATAAAGCCGATAGTGAGGTCAAAATAAAAATCCAAAATGGCGGCTGCAAAAATTTTCAAATATTTCAACATGGGTATCGTTTTCATACTTTTCGAGGGTGATAAAGCCAATAGTGAGGTCAAAATAAAAATCCAAAATGGCGGCTGCAAAAATTTTCAAATATTTCAACATGGGTATCGTTTTCATACTTTTCGAGGGTGATAAAGCCGATAGTGAGGTCAAAATAAAAATCCAAAATGGCGGCTGCAAAAATTTCAAATATTTCATCATGGGTATCGTTTTCATACTTTGCGAGGGTGATAAAGCCGATAGTGAGGTCAAAATAAAAATCCAAAATGGCGGCTGCAAAAATGTTCAAATATTTCATCATGGGTATCGTTTTCATACTTTTCGAAGGTGATAAAGACGATAGTGAGGTCAAAATAAAAATCCAAAATGGCGGCTGCAAAAATTTTCAAATATTTCATCATGGGTGTCGTTTTCATACTTTTCGAGGGCGATAAGGTCGATAGTGAGGTCAAAATAAAAATCCAAAATGGCGGCTGCAAAAATTTTCAAATATTTCATCATGGGTATCGTTTTCATACTTTTCAAGGGTGATAAAGCCGATAGTGAGGTCAAAATAAAAATCCAAAATGGTGGCTGCAAAAATTTTCAAATATTTCATCATGGGTATCGTTTTCATACTTTTCGAGGGTGATAAAGCCGATAGTGAGGTCAAAATAAAAATCAAAAATGGCGGCTGCAAAAATTTTCAAATATTTCATCATGGGTGTCGTTTTCATACTTTTCGAGGGCGATAAGGCCGATAGTGAGGTCAAAATAAAAAACCAAAACGGCAGCTGCAAAAATTTTCAAATATTTCATCATGGGTATTGTTTTCATACTTTTCGAGGGTGATAAAGCCGATAGTGAGGTCAAAATAAAAATCCAAAAAGGCAGCTGCAAAAATTTTCAAATATTTCAACATGGGTATCGTTTTCATACTTTTCGAGGGTGATAAAGCCGATAGTGAGGTCAAAATAAAAATCCAAAATGGCGGCTGCAAAAATTTTCAAATATTTCATCATGGGTATCGTTTTCATACTTTGCGAGGGTGATAAAGCCGATAGTGAGGTCAAAATAAAAATCCAAAATGGCGGCTGCAAAAATTTTCAAATATTTCATCATGGGTATCGTTTTCATACTTTTCGAAGGTGATAAAGACGATAGTGAGGTCAAAATAAAAATCCAAAATGGCGGCTGCAAAAATTTTCAAATATTTCATCATGGGTGTCGTTTTCATACTTTTCGAGGGCGATAAGGTCGATAGTGAGGTCAAAATAAAAATCCAAAATGGCGGCTGCAAAAATTTTCAAATATTTCATCATGGGTATCGTTTTCATACTTTTCAAGGGTGATAAAGCCGATAGTGAGGTCAAAATAAAAATCCAAAATGGCGGCTGCAAAAATTTTCAAATATTTCATCATGGGTATCATTTTCATACTTTTCGAGGGTGATAAAGCCGATAGTGAGGTCAAAATAAAAATCCAAAAAGGCAGCTGCAAAAATTTTCAAATATTTCATCATGGGTATCGTTTTCATACTTTTCGAGGGTGATAAAGCCGATAGTGAGGTCAAAATAAAAATCCAAAATGGCGGCTGCAAAAATTTTCAAATATTTCATCATGGGTGTCGTTTTCATACTTTTCGAGGGCGATAAGGCCGATAGTGAGGTCAAAATAAAAATCCAAAATGGTGGCTGCAAAAATTTTCAAATATTTCATCATGGGTATCGTTTTCATACTTTTCGAGGGTGATAAAGCCGATAGTGAGGTCAAAATAAAAATCCAAAATGGCGGCTGCAAAAATTTTCAAATATTTCATCATGGGTATCATTTTCATACTTTTCGAGGGTGATAAAGCCGATAGTGAGGTCAAAATAAAAATCCAAAAAGACAGCTGCAAAAATTTTCAAATATTTCATCATGGGTATCGTTTTCATACTTTTCGAGGGTGATAAAGCCGATAGTGAGGTCAAAATAAAAATCCAAAATGGCGGCTGCAAAAATTTTCAAATATTTCATCATGGGTGTCGTTTTCATACTTTTAGATGGCGATAAGGCCGATAGTGAGGTCAAAATAAAAATCCAAAATGGTGGCTGCAAAAATTTTCAAATATTTCATCATGGGTATCGTTTTCATACTTTTCGAGGGTGATAAAGCCGATAGTGAGGTCAAAATAAAAATCAAAAATGGCGGCTGCAAAAATTTTCAAATATTTCATCATGGGTGTCGTTTTCATACTTTTCGAGGGCGATAAGGCCGATAGTGAGGTCAAAATAAAAAACCAAAACGGCAGCTGCAAAAATTTTCAAATATTTCATCATGGGTATTGTTTTCATACTTTTCGAGGGTGATAAAGCCGATAGTGAGGTCAAAATAAAAATCCAAAAAGGCAGCTGCAAAAATTTTCAAATATTTCAACATGGGTATCGTTTTCATACTTTTCGAGGGTGATAAAGCCGATAGTGAGGTCAAAATAAAAATCCAAAATGGCGGCTGCAAAAATTTTCAAATATTTCATCATGGGTATCGTTTTCATACTTTGCGAGGGTGATAAAGCCGATAGTGAGGTCAAAATAAAAATCCAAAATGGCGGCTGCAAAAATTTTCAAATATTTCATCATGGGTATCGTTTTCATACTTTTCGAAGGTGATAAAGACGATAGTGAGGTCAAAATAAAAATCCAAAATGGCGGCTGCAAAAATTTTCAAATATTTCATCATGGGTGTCGTTTTCATACTTTTCGAGGGCGATAAGGTCGATAGTGAGGTCAAAATAAAAATCCAAAATGGCGGCTGCAAAAATTTTCAAATATTTCATCATGGGTATCGTTTTCATACTTTTCAAGGGTGATAAAGCCGATAGTGAGGTCAAAATAAAAATCCAAAATGGCGGCTGCAAAAATTTTCAAATATTTCATCATGGGTATCATTTTCATACTTTTCGAGGGTGATAAAGCCGATAGTGAGGTCAAAATAAAAATCCAAAAAGGCAGCTGCAAAAATTTTCAAATATTTCATCATGGGTATCGTTTTCATACTTTTCGAGGGTGATAAAGCCGATAGTGAGGTCAAAATAAAAATCCAAAATGGCGGCTGCAAAAATTTTCAAATATTTCATCATGGGTGTCGTTTTCATACTTTTCGAGGGCGATAAGGCCGATAGTGAGGTCAAAATAAAAATCCAAAATGGTGGCTGCAAAAATTTTCAAATATTTCATCATGGGTATCGTTTTCATACTTTTCGAGGGTGATAAAGCCGATAGTGAGGTCAAAATAAAAATCAAAAATGGCGGCTGCAAAAATTTTCAAATATTTCATCATGGGTGTCGTTTTCATACTTTTCGAGGGCGATAAGGCCGATAGTGAGGCCAAAATAAAAATCCAAAATGGCGGCTGCATAAATCTTCAAATTTTTCGTCATGGGTGTCATTTTCATAGTTTTCAAGGGTGCTACAGACAGCCGATAGTGGGCTCACAATGTAAATCCAAGATGGCGGCTGCAAAAATTTGTTTTTGTTTTAAATCATACGTGATAAGGAACTTCGAATAACCTAAGTTATTCTGATCAAACTAAAATTATTAAGTAACTAATGATTTCTTGATTTTAGGTACAGACACCAGCACATCAAGCTACCCGAAACAGTCAAATTTTCCCAGTCAACCTTGAACCTAATGCTTTAGCGATAAAGTTAAAAATCTATTAAAGAAATTTGACAGATTGCAGTTAAGTAGCTTGATGTGCTGGCGTCTGTACACGATACTTATTTGACAATAATATAGTGTGATGAGTTTCCAAATAAACAATGTTTTCTTATTACCAGACCGCATGAGTGAGTGTCTCTGTCTAAAACAAGTTCGGGGGTAAACACGCACATCCACGCAAAACGGCCATCGCTCAGCATTATGCTAAGACTCTACGAGATGGAGACACTCACTCATACGGTCTGGTGATAAGAAAACATTGTTTATTTGGCAACTCATCACACTATATTATTGTCAAATACGTATCGTGTACAGACGCCAGCACATCAAGCTACTTAACTGCAATCTGTCAAATTTCTTTAACAGATTTTCAACTTTATCGCTAAAGCATTAGGTTCAAGGTTGATTGGGAAAATTTTACTATTTCGGGTAGCTTGATGTGCTGGCGTCTGTACCTAAAATCAAGTAATCATTAGTTACTTAATAATTTTAGTTTGATCAGAATAACTTAGGTTATTCGAAGTTCCTTATCACGTATGATTTAAAACAAAAACAATTTTTTGCAGCCGCCATCTTGGATTTACATTGTGAGCTCACTATCGGCTGTCTGTAACACCCTCGAAAACTATGAAAATGACACCCATGACGAAAAATTTGAAAATTTATGCAGCCGCCATTCTGAATTTTTATTTTGACCTCACTATCGGCTTTATTGCCCTAGAAAAGTATGAAAACGACACCCATGATTAAATATTTGAAAATTTTTGCAGCCGCCCATTTGGATTTTTATTTTGACCTCACTATCGGCCTTATCGCCCTCGAAAAGTTTGAAAATGACACCCATGATGAAATATTTGAAAATTTTTGCAGCCGCCATTTTGGATTTTTATTTTGACCTCACTATCGGCTTTATCACCCTCAGAAAGTATGAAAACGATACCCATGATGAAATATTTGAAAATTTTTGCAGCCGCCATTTTGGATTTTTATTTTGACCTCACTATCGGCTTTATCACCCTCGAAAAGTATGAAAACGACACCCATGATGAAATATTTGAAAATTTTTGCAGCCGCCATTTTTGATTTTTATTTTGACCTCACTATCGGCTTTATCACCCTCGAAAAGTATGAAAACGATACCCATGTTGAAATATTTGAAAATTTTTGCAGCCGCCATTTTGGATTTTTATTTTGATCAAATCCAATTATCCAATCTTTTCTCATTTTAATATTAGTTTAGATACCTAAATACTACTTGTATTACTATCGTAAGCGTCCACGCGCACTATAGAAATGGGCCATCTGCAGCGAGCTAGTCAATAAACGCACACTGATACAATTCGTTCGTAAATATTTGCACTAACACAGACAGACGCGCATATTTATTACTGATTTATAATAATTCAAATTCATGAAACAGGATCACATTTTTATAAAATCTCATTTTTATGTAAGTCCTAAGAAGACCTACAGTCTATGCAAATAAAATGTTATTCTATTCCTAAGAAAATACTCGATATCATTTTTAAAGTTTTACCCCCGTTAGGAACTAAGTCCCTTCTCACGTATGATTTTAAACAAAATTTCTAAATGAAAAATTGCTAAAAAATAATGTCCAGTAAAAACTTAAAATATACGTAACATAAGTATCAATCTATACAAAATATATCAGCTTTGCATCCGCCATTCCCCTCTGGAATCGTAGGCAAAAATGACGACCTGCGTGCGGCATTCTGCGCCTCTGCATATTCTTTGATCGTCGTTTTAGTACAGCGCGCCACCGCGCGCGTTTTACGTATTCGGGGGTAGAGCGCTTAGCTCCGCCCACATACACAAGGTCAGCGAGCCTTCTATACACCTTAATTCTGCACAAACATCTTCATGCTTATGTATTGGTACACTCTGACATATGCGTGCACTGACTGGACAGGTCCTCTCAATCTGTGTGGTTCTTTCCTCAAAAGACCATCTCAGACATCGACCTACATGGTCTTCATATGATCTGACCAAGATTATGTCTGGACTTTAAAAGAGACTGTGACCACTGAGTTTGTTTCGGCCTTTCTTCTCAGGCTAGTCAGATAGGAAACGCCGACCTCATCTAGTTTTAAAATATGATTGACGTGTAAAAGGGTTTGTACAAACCTACTTACAAAATAAAATCATTTATCATTATCATTTACTCTGACGTCAAAGCGAATGAATTTCCTCAAAACGTGAAATTACAGTAGGAAAGTCGTTAGGGAAATTTGGGTTGCTCGATTTTCAGCGTCAGAATTATTTCGCGTTAAATGCAGTAATTCGTCGCTTTTCGTCTTTTACGCATTTAATGATACCTAATCGAATTACGTCACTAAATAATATACCTACGCACCAGGTGAATGGGTAAGCAGTAAGCTCCTAATGATCCAAATTAAATCAGAAACTTATCGTATCTGAAAACTTGAGGTGGGAAAACTCAAGACACTATAATCCACGACGTAAGTATGTACATACTCGTACATCGTGGATTATAGAGTAAAAACAAACTTCATATAAAGCTTTCTAAAAAAAACATCAGGTACACGACTGGAAATCTACCCGAATCTAGGAAAATCGATTGGTGTTTATTTTGTTGACATTTTAAATTTGACACATGTTTAGTGCTTTATTAAAAACTAGCTTCTGCCCGCGGCTTCGCCCGCGTGGATGTCGGAAATTATCCCACGGGAACGTGCTAACAGGATAAAATGTATGTGCACCAGGATGCCATCTATCTCGCGGGCCCTTTGTGGCTAATTACAATAGAAAACCAATTGTGTCCCATTAATGGTGATTAAGAGGGTAGGATATGATATCTTTACCTAAGTACCTACCTAATTAAAAAAATAAATAAACTCAATAACAGAAAATAAAATACCTACCTACCTAAATAAACCTATTTATGACGATTACTAATCTAAACTCAATCATCATCTGCCTAGCCTTTTCCCAACTATGTTCAGGGCCGGCTTCCAGTCTAACCGGATGCAGCTGAATACCAGTATTTTACATGGAGCGACTGCCTATCTGACCTCCACAACCCAGTTATTGGGTAATACGATACCCTTGGTACGACTGGTTGTCAGACTTTCGGGCTTCTGACTACCCGTAAAGACTGTCAAAGATCCACGAATGACAGCCGGGACCAACGGCTTAACATGCTTTCCGAGGCACGGAGGTGTCTCGGTATGTAAAGATGGTCACCCATCCACAGACCGACCGCGGCAAGCGTAGCTTAACCTGACCGATCGACCTGTGCGGCTGTTATTATTTAGCCACGGGCACCTCAATCTAAACTCAATAAATAAGCAAAATCCCTAAAAACTAATATCTATACGAATGACTAATCCTACCTAACAGTATTATAAAATAACCTACGGTCACTACGTACACTATCAAATATACTACCTATACTTTAAAATTAAAATCTATACCTACGACTTACATAAAAATAAACCTAAATAACTCTAAAAACTAAAAGGAATAAAAATGAACTCCATTGCGGGTGACTTAACCTACGACAAACTTATTATTTGCGGTTGGTGCAGTAATCGGGTCTAGGGATCGAACCGCAAAATTAAGTTTGTTTTTTATTGTATATACTTTTCCGGGATAAAATACCCAGTGTGGTGCCCAGGATATTAAAGAATAATTATACCAAGTTTCAACGTAATCGAACCGGTAGTTTTTGCGTGATGCCTGAACAAACAGACAGACAGACAGACAGACAGACCGACAGACAGACAGACAAAAATTTTTTTAATCACATTTTTGGGTTCGGTGTCGATCTAGTAACACCCCCTGCCATTTATTTTTTTGATATTTTCAATGTACAGAATTTTCACTTCTACAGATTTATTATAAGTAGATATAGATATAGATGTGTTGGTAAATGTATTGGTGGTATGTATTGGTTGGTGGTGTATTGGTTGATTGGTTGGTATTTTCAATAGCTCCTGTCCGCGGCGTCGCCCACTCGGATGTCGGTCATTATCTGGAACATGCTAGGTACCGAGACAAAAAGTAGCCTAAGTCAGCCTTTGTATCTTTTTGGTGTGCGAAAAGTTTAAATCCTAACTAATATTATAAATGCGTAAGTCAGCTTGTTTGATTAGCTTTCACGCTCAAACGGCTGAACGGATTTGAATGAAATTTGGCACACATAGACCATGAGCTGAGTAAGGATATAGGCTACTTTTCATCCTGGATCGCAGACGAAGTTGCGGGCAACAGCTACTAATTAAATATAATTATGTTACTCCATAACATCAGCTATCTGCCAGTGACAGTCCCGTCAAAACTGGTTCAGCCGATTCGAAGATCAATTTTCCCCCCTCCACTCTTCAAAAGGTAGTTTTTTAAAATTATGATTAAGATCTTATACTTAATATATTCAGAAAAACTTCAAGTTTATAAATGAAAGGAATAAAACAGTTTACATAAACTTGTTTTAAAAAAAATCGTTTGGTATGTTATTTATACCCAGTTTCGCAGTAAAATCTGACTCGTTAAACTGTATTACCCCTTTTCACCTCGCCAGGGGTTGATTTTTAAGTTAATTCGACATAGACAACTTGTGTTAAAATATTTCCATAGAAACTTTGACACCCCTTAAACCATTCCTGAGGGGTATTTAAAAAAAAACTTATAAGTACAGACGCCAGCAGGTCAAGCTACCCGAAACTGTCAAATTTTTCCAATCAACCTTGAACCTTAATACTTCAGAGATAAAGTTGAAAATCTATTAAAGAAATTTGACAGATTGTAGTAGCTTGATGTGCTGACGTCTGTACAATAAACTTTATTATTTAGTACCCCTACAAAGGGTAGTTTATTAAAATGCATGATTAATTTAGATAGGCCAGGTTTCAAGTTTTTAGATCAATTTGAGCCAAGTTTTAAGTTTTTACATCAATGAAATGAGATTTTTCATATTAACTATCCCTGCTTTTCAACCCCGCAGGGATGGAATTTTGAAAAATCGTTTCGGATGACTGTGTTCATAACTTGACTCAAAGATTATTTATACCAATTTTCGAGTTAGTCAAGTCACGCAGTAAAATCCACTCCTTTAAAAATTACTACCCCTTTTCAGCCCGTCATGGGTAGATTTTCGAAAAACTTTGATACACATTTTGCTTTACTTTCGATCCTAGGTATAAATACTGAGTTTCGAGTAAATCGGACCGCGCGCTAAAATTCTTCCATACAAACTTTAAAACCCCCCAATCCCATTTTAGGGGGTAGTTAATAGAAACAAAAATCGCAAACTTCATAATTTACTTAGATAAGTATTCGTGCCAAGTTTCAAGTTTATTAACTCAAAGAATAAGATTTTTCATACAAACAAAATCCCCCCATTTCAGGGGTGGAATTTTAAAAAACTCTTTCTTAGTGGATACCTACTCTTCACGAATAACACACCCTCCAAATTTTATGCCTCCAGGACCAGCGGTTTAGGCTTTGCGTTGATGTATCAGTGCCAATTGTGGTCACCCATCCTAGTTGGAACCGCGACCAGGGTTGCTTAACATGAGTTAGCGCTACGACTACAAAGCCATCAAACTCAACTCAAACTCAAATCATTTAATTCAACTAAACCAATTACAGGCACTTTTGAATTGTCAAAGGGTCGGTCAGTCAGAAAGATGAAGCTAGTTATCGCTATCGAGCTTCTCACTCATTCCTCATTGTATTATATACTTCAATGATTAGGTAATACCTACGTAAAGTTTCATCCAATTCAACTGATTGGGTTATTCTCTAGCATAGACAGTATACTATTGTAGTCTTTGTCTAGCATTTTATATGTTATTTTTTAGATTGATATAACTTTTTTATTTATGAACCGATTGAAATGCAACAAACACTAAATTTTAAGTGGAGCAAACCAAAACGCATTAGGGAAAACCGCATTCAAATCGGATAAGCCGTTTCTGAGCTTAGCGTGCACAAACGTACAGACAAACAGACACAGACAATCACAGATAAACAGACATTACAGAAAAAAATTCTAAAAATCATTGTTTTGGGTTCTATTTCGCTCATAATAATAGTTTTTCTTATATAGGTATCTTCCATGTACAGACAGCGACCAGTTGCGATATTATTATATGTATTGATTGATTGATGTTTGCATGCCTAAGGCGATTGAATTGAAGAATTGAATTGAGATTTTTATGGAGCCTGGCATAACATTACTTTCTTCTTTTTTTTTATAAAACGTTGCCACACTTGGGATTACTCCTGTATCGTGGGTGCGTTTACAAACATTTAAACTCACAGACACAAACATAACTACTGCCGCGCCATTTTGATTTATTTTTCAAAATTTCGGCCACGCATGAAGCCTATATAAATCGATAGCCCTTGCTTAGATCTTTTTGCATAGTTTTTTGATTATTTTAAACATTCAGAGTGATTATTTCAAGTTAAGAAAATATGGATGTCACGTGATCAACTTTGAACTTTAATATCTTGGAAACGTGACACTACGGGGTTTGGTCTTATTATGTTTTCTGCTTGCATTCAGGTCAGCTATCGATTTATATAGGACTAGCTGAGAACAAAAGCAAAAAAAAAGAGTACATAGAAACAATTTGTCAGAAACTGGAAAGGTTTGTGTTTGCGTTGAAAAAAATAAGACAAAATGTTTCTGTAGAAGCTATCGGCTTACCATGGTTATGTGTCGTCAGGCCCTAATTCACTAAGACTACTTAACGATTCCTCGCTCGAAGCAAGGAATCGTTAAGTGGTCTTAGTGAGTTACCACGTCAATTCCTTGCTAATAACGTATTCGCTACGACACATGGCGTGGTTTGAACTGTCAAAATACATGTTGTCCGTACGGTTGACATTTCGATTCCTTGGCGTTAACAGGACATGATTTGCACGTGGTAAGATTTTGCGGAGAATAATACAGAGCTATGGATTGATAATGTGGGGCCACTCGATCGATATCGAAATAGGATTTTAAAATTCAACATAGGATGCATCCGGGTTATCAACAAGGCTTGGTTCCTAGATAGTTGTAAACCTTTATTAAAATATGTAAAATTCTTCCAATTACTTGTATGTACATACATAAAAGATGTCTGAATATTTACCAAAAACACATGCACTACTTACTAAAATAACGTAGTGAGGTCCTAACTACACAAAAAACCGGCCAACTGTGTGTCAGGCCACGCATAGAATAGGGTTCCGTTGTCACCCATAATGACACATGGATTAGTCAAACAAAAGTCTACGAAGTCCTTCACAGTGCGAATGAATGTGTGTTACGCAATTGAGGAGCTGAGTGACTCAAGGCAGTCTACTGCGTCAAAAAGAAAAGACTTTAGTTAGAGACCCTAAACATGCATTACAAACATATGTACTTATTGGTTGATCCGACGGATAGCATAAGCATAATCAGTCAATAATATTCCCACTGCTGGGACACAAGTCTCCTATCTGTATGAGGGGGCCGTAATCCACCACGCGGGCCCAGTGCGGGTGACTGGTGCGTAGACATTGGACATCAGTTTTCCCACGATGTTTTCCTTCACTGTTTCGAGAGCAGTCGTGATGAATTAATTTACTTGAAGTAAAGTTCCTGGCTGGGTTTGAACCTACGATAAATCGTAAGTAGCGACACTTCCTCTCTCTTTAAAAAAAAAAAAAATCTATTCCGCAGTTCAAGTCTAAACTACACAAGTTTCTAGTTCATAAATGTTATTATAATGTTAAAGAATATTTAGAAGATAAAAATATTTCAATTTAATAATATTATTATCAATATGTATCAAATAAAAATTTGAATGAGTGACATGAACATGATTATCGTAATTCAGTAACTTGAGTACTTATTCTTGACATTTTATAATTTTTGACATGGTATAATTTTTGACATTGTTTACCTTCAGATATTATTATTATTTTAATTTGTAACTGAGTTTCAAAGAATGACTGCTAACTTAACTATAAGATTGTAATTAGTAGATATTACGCAGATTTGCACGCCTCTTTAGGTTATAATGCAGTGGACCTTCTATGCTTATATAAAACACCTTATAAACATGTATTATGCAAATAAATGATTTTGATTTGATTTTCCACTTGGCCACCATTGCCCTCTTATTATCGGTCAATTATTTTAGAAGCTAATAAAAATAGTTTAGGTGAATAATATTTTAGAATATAATTTTAAATATATTTTGTAATTTAACTATCCGTACATCAGCACCCTGGAGTACTATAAGTAAGTAGACATTTTATATTTTAATAAATATTTTTTATTGCAAAAACTTGTAACGTTTAATTATAGCCTAGGTTTATAAACTTCTAAAGCAGATACTACTTACTTGGTTCATGAATTACATATTATAAAGAACATAGCGTAATCATATTTGGCAACTAGCATAACTAGTAGATACATAACTTACAGCTTGAATGTACAACTAAATGGAATATAAACTAATGAAAGCTATCTCACATAACTTTTCTTTCTCATTAGCCTCAGCCAACTGTTTGAGACATAATGCTAAGATGCGTTCCAGTTCTCGTGCAAGTTTTTTCGATGTATAGGTGTCTTCAGGAACATGCACGAATAGTGTAGGGCTCGACCAACGTAGAGAGATGCGTAGCAAATGTATCCGCAGAGATACCTGTAACAAAAATCATGAAAATAATGTCTACATCAGGGTTAAAGTCGACCATCCTCTGCTGTGTGAGATGTGCGCGGAGAGGTTAGCTCATGTGTTTTATGAAGCAATGAATGTGAAAATTGCGATCGATTGTCATTTTATGTGTGTTTCGCAATACCAGCTGGACTTTCTTGTATGGCATGACCAGGTTCCGAGACTTAGTATCTTAACAGGGAACTCACATCCAAGCATCGTTTGATATTTTAGCTTGTAGGAATCTAACTATCATCTCGGATAGCCGCCACGTCCAGGCTTGTAACGTGTGTCTGTGTAGTCCGGTCCGTGGCACGGACAGACAGAGACAGAGTGGCCAAGCGCCATGCAGCATCACGTTGAAAGCTAGAAATGTTGAATACACCAACGTGGATGGTCAACTGAAAAGAGGGAAAGTAAACATGTTACTTTGTTAAAAGCTTAATACAATAAAGGGCAATGTTATTAAAGAACAATTACTATTTCCCACTAAGTAATTGAACCAGCCAAATCGGATAGCTAGCGGGATAGGAAAGCTTAGTATTATGGATAGAATCTCAGTCCTGTGTGTCTTGTTAACAAGATCGTGAATCCCGATTAATAAAGTAGGACCTTATAATAATAAGGGAAATTCTATAATCAAAATGATGTGACGTCCACTGGTAGGTGATTGCACAGGTTGAACGTGCAATTGGGGTAATACCTAGTAGGTCATGATTGTCACAAATGAACGCTTTTGGGTGTATCAGCGAACCACGTACCACCTAAATACTAACTGACATGGCAACTGGTAGAGAACGGCAACGGACCTAAAAAGGCTTATTACACTACTATGAATTTGGAATCCTAATTCAATTGGTCATTTGAGAAACAACATAATTCAAAGGTATTTAATAAAAAAAATGCAAACAGGTAAATACAGATAAAATGTTTTATCAAAATATGAAGAAATTGAGACGATAATGACCAGCAGTGCGATTCTGTAACCATCTCACCGTGAAAACTTAAGTGAAGTGAGCGTGGAGTGAGCTGTCATTCCAACTAATGCTAGGGATTGACGCTATTGACAGCTCACTCTAAGCTCACTTCACCAAACTTTTCACGGTGAGATTTTTACAGAATCGATCGGCAGATGTATGAACGCAAACGATGCAGATGGAGTATGTAAGAATCGCAGCAGGTGGCGTTCTGTAGTTTCTATCTTTCGAATCTTTCTTTCTTTATTTTTTAATTTTAGAGAGATATATATATATATATATACTACTCTGTTCAAAAGAAAAGGTGAATTTTGAATTTTTTTGAAAAGTATTTGTTTATTTATCAATATCCATTTTTTCCCCTTCAAAGTAATCCCCCTCAGATATCATGCACTTATGCCAGCGCTTCTTCCAATCCTCGAAGCACTTCTGAAATGCGCTTTTCGGTATGGCCATCAGCTCGTTCTTCGATTCTGACTTTATCTCGTCAATTGTGGCAAAACGCTTTCTTTTTATTGGTCTCTTCAGTTTTGTGAATAGGAAAAAGTGGCAGGGAGCAAAATCTGGTAAATACGGTGGTTGAGGCATAATTACGGTGTTGTTTTTGGCCAAAACATCACGAAGAAGCATTGATATGTGAGCTGGTGCACTATCGTGATGCAGAATGCATGATTTGTTTTTCCAGAATTCCGATCGTTTGAGCCGTATTGCTTCACGCATACGTTGCATAACTTCCTTGTAGTATTCCTTATTAACCGTACGACCTGTTAGCAAGAACTCATGATGCACCACGCCATTGTAATCGAAGAAAACAGTGAGCAAAACCTTCACATTTGATCGAACTTGGCGTGCTTTTTTCGGTCTTGGCTCATCTGGCCGCTTCCATTGGGATGATTGGGCCTTGGTTTCGACGTCATAACCAATACCCACGTTTCGTCACCGGTTTTGACCCTTTTGAGCAAATCTGGATCGTCGTTGACGTCATTCAACAACTCCTGAGCGATAGGTACTGATGCGACGTTGCTTTTGCTCAAAATTTAGCAATTTGGGAACAAACTTCGCTGCCACACGTTTCATGCCCAAAACATTCGAGAAAATTGCATGGCATGAGCCGATTGATATGCCAACATCCTCTGCAATTTCCTTAATAGTGATTCGACGATTTTCCAAAACAATTTTTTTCACTGTTTCGTTGTTTTCTTCGCTTGTTGACGTGGTTGCAACTCCAGGGCGCTCATCGTCATCAACATCTTCTCGGCCTTCTGTAAAGCACTTGTACCACTTATAAACACTTTTTGAGATAAAGTGGACTCGCCGAATGCCACAGTCAACATTTCAAGTGCCTTGGAGCACTAATTCCATTTTTAACGCAAAATTTAATACATATTCTTTGATCCATTTTTTTCAAAAATCAAAAATCGAAGAACACTCAAAAACGTGACTAAAATTTTCTGTTGTCAACAACAACAACTAATCCAAATTGGCTAATAATGCCAACATATGATAAACATATGTGTACCAGCATAACAAAAAAAAAAAATCAATAATCGAATGGACATATCCCGCGAAAAATCAAAATTCACCTTTTCTTTTGAACAGACCTCGTATATATACAATATTATTAAGGTTTTGTATATTGACAGAAATATGGCGACCATTGTTGAAGATGTCGGTAACAATCATGCCGACTGGGAGTTCTACTGGCGTGCGCCGCGCAATTAAACCAATAGAGTTATATGAAAACCCCGGTAGGTCCGGTAGTACGTTCCCGTGAGATATTTTCCAACAAACACGCGGGCAAAAGCAGGTGCCATACAATGTATGTTAGGTAGGTACTACGGGCTCCACGGCACGTCATTACTTGGAAACGGATCGGTTGCAGTATGGTTGACGTTATTTTCCAAGTCTGCGTGTTAAGGAAAGTGCACTGTGTATATAAGGATGGTGAGTTATGGCAACAATCAATTGGTATCGAAGTACCGAGGAAAGCGTTTATATTTTTGTAATTCTCAACTAAATCCGATTTAACAAAATGGTTCCCAGTTTTTTCAGAAAAAGAGTTTTAATGACAGGATTTACCCCATTCAAAGATTATATAACGAATCCAAGTTGGGAAGGAGTGCACGCCATGGATCGTCCAGTAATTGAAGCGAAATACAATATTTGTCTGACCGTACAAGAAATTCCTGTAAGCTACAAGAAAGTGGATGAGCTTGTCCCACTGCTTTGGAAGAATTTGCAACCTCATGTGAGTACATACATAAAATTATACTCTAGTATAGGTAAGGTACTCATTATTTTGCTGTAGATTTTTCATAAGGTATAAATTTCAAGCAGTATAGAAACTTATAGTTTTACACGAGCTAACCAGAGACTCTCAGTTGGTAGTTGTACCAAGGGCTTGATTCAGAAAGCGGTAACTCCTGCACCACGGCGCATATTACCTATTAGGAGGTTCCCCTCTCTGAAGCCCTAATCTAAGGTTTATTAGATCCTGTTTTCGATACCGATGGGACATTTGAATTTGAATAGGAAGAGTGCGAAGTTACTAAAGGCAATTTAAGAATATCTATTCGTCACTTCTCCAGTCAGCCCGGATAAATAAATTCTTTTCATCGCTAATCTTCCTTCGCGTAAATGCCTTCCTTTACAAACATATAACATCGGCAAATTCGTTTTCAAATGATTGATATAGGTACGTAGGCAGTTATTTATGTTTCGATCGTGGCCCTTAGGTACTATATCATACTTAATTTTTTTTCAGTTGACGATCCACGTTGGTTTGTCACAAGCAGTTTCATGCTTTGTGTTAGAAACACAGGCTAATAATTACAATTTCATTGTTGAGAATGATGACAAGAGTTCTCCCAAGGACATTAAGCCCGCGTGTGACGGACCCTACACAGAACACAGAACCTTAGTTACACAGCTGGACGCCGCGGCTATCTGCAGAAAGTTTAATTCTAATCCCGAGGACGAGCTACACGCGAAAATATCAAGTAATGCTAGCCGGTAAGTTAGCCGAGATGTGTTTCAATCTAATAACTAGAATATATATATTTTACTAGTTATATATTTTACTAAGTTTACTGGTACATTAAGTAGCTTACAACTAGCATAGTCACTTATTATTGTTTTCTTTTTTGTTCATGTGGTGTTTACCTTTAAGTAATTGTTGCACTGTGTAGAGTTTAAACGCATGTTTTATTTTTGTTTGTAGATTAGTGTGAACAATTGTTGGTAGACCTAATAAATAAAATAAAATAAAATATGGTAGTCACGTCACAGCAAGTATTTTTTATTAGATCTTGCAGTTCCTCTCAGTCACCGGCCTAAAGGTACAGACGCCAGCAGGTCAAGCTACCTGAAACTGTAAAATTTTCGCAATCAACCTTGAACCTTAACGCTTCAGCGATAAAATTGAAAATCTATTAAAGAATTTGACAGATTGTAGTAGCTTGATGTGCTGGCGTCTGTACCTTGTGAACTGACAGATCGGCAATCTGACTGGCTAGAATCTGAATGTAGATAGTTATTTAGAGAGATAGTAGAAACGTTAAAGCCTTCTGGAGCTACGAGTAGGTACATGCATAGTGTTACAATATATTCGAGTTTTTTGTTACAGGTATGTCTGCGAATACATTTATTACACATCTCTCTGCTATGGTCGAAGCCCTACCCTATTCGTTCATGTTCCTCTTGACACGTATACACCTGATCAACTGGCGCAAGGACTGGAACGTATCTTAGAGTTATGTCTCCAACAGTTATGTAACCAGGACGATTATTACTACAGTTATAATGTTGTGTAATGTCTGCTTGGATTGCGTTTTGTTGCGCAAATCAAACTGTAAAAATGCTTAATTTTAAAAATTTCTGTAATAATTGTTAAAATAATTAGATTTTCTGTCTTGCCTTATAATACCTGTTATCTGAATTAGTACTTAGTTTAAATTCCTGTTAGCTTCGTAGGTAAGTTTTGAACAATAAAGTATATTATTATTATTTTCGGTCCCTATCTAACACTCTAATTCCGAACCATCATTACTTGCACCTGTAATAAAACATACTTTAGTTTTAGTTTATTTTTAGACACTATAATTGTATGGGAAATTTCCTATTCTTGGCTAAATGTAAACCTTTTGTAACCGTTATTATTAAATAAAAAATTATAAAAATATTTTTAGTAAGACATTATTCATTTCGTACCCAAAAATTAAAGTGCCAGCCAGAACACAAAAATAGATAAGTACTGTTTTCTTATGCATTACTATTGCAACGAAAGTATACAATTAACCCCCCGGCTGCTATTTGATATTGAAAATGCCAAAAATCTTATTTGTATAACAAGTATTTTAAACTTTTAATAATAATAACCCCACCCCACTATGGGCCAGAACCGTGCGTACCGTCTCAAAAATCTGTAACTTTTTTGTTGATTGAAGTAAATAGCTGTTTGGCACGTAGTTATCTCCAGAGTATATACAATCCAATAATGACACAATTATTGTCAAATGTTTAATTTATAATGCTTAAAAAAATAAAACAAAAATAAAAATGTATTTTTTTAATATTAAACCATAGTTTGTTTAACTTATAATTCAATAAGTTAAACAAACTATGGTTTTTACAGTTTTATGATATTAAACCTATTTTATGTTATTCTATATTACATATAAATCTTACATTTAAATAAATGACAAATACGGTATAATAATCCACTTCGAAAATATATTTTACAATTATTGTATGTACGTAATTACTTTTAATTAAATATCTAAGAGGTTCTTAGCTGCGTCTAACAATTCCTTGGAAATAGTGACTGATGGTTTTCTGATACTTGATATTTAGGTAAGGATCTGACGTAAATAGAAGACCATGAAATACGTCTTGATTCGTTGCGGACCTAGAGCATTTTCTAGCGTGATGCAATCAGAATTTTTTGTAATCTTTATTATATTACGAGACTCTTGGGTATCCTCAGATAAATTACCAATGGGCAGAACAGCAAAATGTCTTATTATACTTTCCCCATGTATTAAGATTTTATGTAGGTACTGAAGAAGGCATATTATACCACATTATATATTGTTACGTACAGTTGTGCGGTTGCGTGAGTATATTCACCATTTTTTTCTGGATTTACAGCAATACCGGATGCCAAAGTTTGAAGAATAACATAGAACCTTTTATTAAGTTCCTCGTCAACTCCTGTAATTTCTGAAGCGCAATAGTAGTTCTCAAAAAAACGCCGAGCTATATTGCCGTCATTGCTGTTTCCACTTCCTTGTCGAGGCTTATCAACGTGCAATCCCATTCGGCTTCGAAACAAACTTTGTACAAGCTTTTTCTTGTCTTCTTTACTTTTTTTTGTCTTCCGGAGTTCTCGCAGCTCATTTTTAGGGTTCCGTAGCCAAATGGCAACGGAACCCTTATGGATTCGTCATGTCTGTCTGTCTGTCTGTCTGTCCGTCCGTATGTCACAGCCGCTTTTTTCCGAAACTATAAGAGCTATACTGTTGAAACTTGGTAAGTAGATGTATTCTGTGAACCGCATTAAGATTTTCACACAAAAATAGAAAAAAAACAATAAATTTTGGGGGTCCCCATACTTAGAACTGAAACTCAAAATTTTTTTTTTCTTCAAACCCTTACGTGTGGGGTATCTATGGATAGGTCTTTAAAAATGATATTGAGGTTTCTAATATCATTTTTTTCTAAACTGAATAGTTTGCGCGAGAGACACTTCCAAAGTGGTAAAATGTGTGTCCCCCCCCTGTAACTTCTAAAATAAGAGAATGATAAAACTAAAAAAAATATATGATGTACATTACCATATAAACTTCCACCGAAAATTGGTTTGAACGAGATCTAGTGAGTAGTTTTTTTTTAATACGTCATAAATCGTAACGTAACGGAACCCTTCATGGGCGAGTCCGACTCGCACTTGGCCGGTTTTTTAAATGAAAGGTTATATGAAATATGTAAAATTAAGTCCATGCACCTGATCCACGCGTGCAACGTAGACAAACTGTATTCGTAAGCATTGATAAATATCTGGCTTTGATTCAATCTTCTCCAAATTATTCATTTCGCTTGTTTTAGCCCCACACACTGTACACACAGCTCCAGAACTTGTGTTAGTTAGAACTTGTGTAACTTTTCCATCCACCATAGTTAGAGATCGTCGCCTTGGAGAGCAATGGAGCTAAGCCACAATTTTTGCGAAATGAAGTTAAGTGCATTAACATGTTGTGAAAGAGCCAAAGTCTATATATTAGTAAATAAATCTAACAGATATCATGACTGGAAGCAGGTTTTTTTTAATTTGCCAATAAATTTTAGTTTAGTTTCAATAAAAGTCAACAATTCTATGCCGCTTAATTCATTGTGATTACAAGTCAAAGAAATTGGTTATTCAGTGGTCAATATTTGTAAGAGCTCATAATTATGTGATTCGTCATTTTTTTTATCTAACTCCGATATTATTTGGGAATATTTAATTGGCAGAGACAAAACGTTTTTTATTCCTGTTCACCAATCGCATTCTACATTTCGACGTGTTTGTGCGTGTATTGTTTAGTTTGGTTTGAGACTTTGAGAGTGAGTTACGAGTAACATCCACTGCAATCCACGGTGATTTGTGTAAAACGACAATATTTATTCATGATTAATATTAACTACTTATATAACTTGTGAGTTCTAAGCAATTGATGTTTATTACTTTGTAATTATTCAGCATATGATTAACACTATTAACATGAATGTCAGGACATTCAGAGATGGACGGATGGATTTAATTTATTTCTCGTTAAAAATAAATGAAAAAGTAATTATCTTCAGAGCCACAAGACAAAAGCTACGCTTAGTTTGTCTGTGGCTCGACGAATCCTGAAATCACATTGTATTTTTACTTATTTATAATCTTTATTATTATTATTTACTAGCTTCTGCCCGCGGCTTCGCCCGCGTGCATGTCGGAAATTATCCCACGGAAACGTGCTAACAGGATAAAATGTATGTCCTTCCCTAAGATGCCAGCTATCTCGCGGGCCCTTTGTGGCTAATTACAATAGAAAACCAATTGTGTCTCATTAGTGGTGATTAAGAGGGTACCTATATGATATCCCTACCTAAGTACCTACCTAAAAAAGAAATAATAAACTCAATAACAGAAAATAAAATACCTACCTAAATAAACCTATTTCTGATGATAACTAAACTCAATAAATAAGCAACATCCCTAAAAACTAATATCTATACGAATGACTAATCCTACCTAACAGTATTATAAAATAACCTACGGTCACTACGTACACTATCAAATATACTACCTATACTTTAAAATTAAAATCTATACCTACGACTTATAAAAATAAACCTAAATAACTCTAAAAACTAATAGGAATAAAAAGGTCGCACTGAAAAACACGGTTTAGAATTGCAAGTAGCAGTTAAAATAAGAACGAACGCTCACTTTATTAGTGATCCATCGATGTTGGGAGCAGGGTCCAACCTACCGGTTGTTAGGGCTCCAGAGACAGGACCTCCTCACAATGCGAGCCATATCTATCGACGAGTACTGCCTTTTGAATCAGGCCCTAGATCCAACCGCCTAACGATAGATGTCGATCGAGGCTTTCGGCCATCAGGCCATTGGCTCATACGAAAATCGGCATAATGACAGCTGAGCTCACATTCCACATGTCAACAACCGCGTATGCTAAGTCGAGATATTTAATTTGTTTGTCTTTCTCAGCTTTCATGAGGCTCCCATCATGTGGAATGATAACATCGACAATCATTGTGCGCCGCGCTAATCGATCTATCACCACTAAATCAGGCTTATTGGCGACAATAGCCCTGTCAGTAATGATAGACCGTAAAACGGTCCCAGTAAAACGTGACATGGTCATTTTCAAGAACTGGGTCGGGCTCATACTTGTAATACGGTACCTCAGAATCCACAAGTTTATTTTTCAAAGCAAATTGCTGGTGAATAATCCTGGGTACTTGGCTAAGCCTGTGCAACTAATCGCCGTTAGCCAGACGAGAACAACTAGAGATAATATGTCTGATGGACACCACCCGGACGGTGGCATGCCCGACACACGTCAACCGTCCCGTCCTTCATAATATGTCTCCGGTGGTTATTCGTCAAGATACCTTCGTCCATAATTGCACAGACGAAACCTTCAGTTTCCCCGAAATCGTCACCAAAACGTAGCCAGGATACGGACGCTAAGAAATCTACACCGGGCTCACGTAGGCCCGATGGAAGCGACTGTGAAGCTCCTTGCTTTGTCATACCTTCTTGCGGTCATCAGTAGTAAGTCCTACAGGTTTGGGCCAGTTCTGTTTAGCTATGGAGAGCAGGGTAAGTCCCTTGTCCATAGAACCATACCATATAATCATCACGGTCCATAACCTACTTCGGCTTTTAAAAAATAATCCCTGAGACTGTACACCTCGTGGTTGTGGAGGGCCTTCGCATTTAAAAAGCCTCGACCCCCGCATCATATCAATTAACATCATCATATAACTATTATTATTATATACTATTACCAACGACTTCAACGTAGAGATACGGGGCATAATTGAATAGTGTATAATTCCTATTCCTATGTAGATACATATAACTATTATTATTATATACTATTACCAAGGAATTAGGAATTTTTATTTATATACTATTACCAACGACTTCAACGTAGAGATACGGGGGGATACAGATGTATCCCCCCGTATCTCTACGTTGAAGTCTGATCAGGTCTAGGGTGAGAGACCAAGAGAGATACAGAAACCCGCAGGGCAGCATGTGGCGAGCTGTTGGGCAGTAGCGACCCCACGGACCCTATCCCCCGGGGGCAGTCTTGTTCCTCACCTCTGGCTTGTCTTTATTGGCCGGCTGGAGTGAACAATGACGAGGGACAGAGCTCTCACCTCATTCTTGCCTTTATTGGCTGGCTTGAGTAGAGATTCGCAAGAGCAAACGTGCTCGGAGAAAGGAAGTATTCTAGTAAGATGATAGCCGTGGAGTACCGCTCCAATCCTCATAAGCACCTCAGGACATGTTGCCCCCTTGTTGCTACGACACTATGTGCTAGCGACCGTTTTCGGGGGTCCATTATTGAGTGTACAAGTCACCCCCTGCCATTTTATCTGTGAATATAATATTATCATTGGTCAGGCAGGGGACAGAGTCCTTCCATAGTTCAAAGTTACCGATCTACTTTAGCCAACCCAAACCCATAGCGCAATTTATTTTGTTCCTATGTTCTGCAATAGTCCTGCACCAACCGGGGGGTTGTTCTTGGGTGCACTTGCATAGTGCATACAGGGATATTCTTGGGTTGGTCGTCCTTACCATTTAAAATAATAACTGTCTAAGAGGCCTCTGCGAGTTGGCTTCAGCCCCTGGTATGCCTTCCAAAGGTCCGGGTCCCTAGGGTCCCGAGATGAAATATGTAAAAGACATAAGAAATAATAGTAATATAATAATAATATAGGTATTGTAGCGTAAAAAAGAGAAAGGAAACACTTCTTCGCAACAGAAATACGTATAATTTTGATTGTTAATACCATAAGTGTAACAAAACCATAAAAATACAAAATACAACACACTCACAACAAAACTTGACAGAAAACCACGACGGGTTGTTTTAAATTAGAAAAAAAAAACGAAATAACTTTGGCGGATTTTGTTACGCATCGAAATACGATACGATTGCAATCAATTCCTGGTGAACGCGTAGCTTTAAATAAAAGACCGCGTCGAGTAGGTAACGGCTCTAAGCTAAGTCATAGTTTAAAGTATCCTTATTTAAAAGATCAACGGATTCTAAGATAACGTTCGGAATTATAGGAATGTTTTAAAAAAAGGGTTTATTATGACTACTAAAGAAAAACTACTAAATATCTGCAACGTCCAGTCCAAAGGCTCCGCAATGATGATGGAACCCTGTCCCGCTACCAGGAGTAAGACGCATCTTCTAAGACGTTCTATGTTCTATTATGTTATGGGTTTGATTTCCGCACTTAGTCCTTCAAGTGGACCACTGTGCGTGGAACCTATTTTCTTCTAAAACGTTAACGGGACGTGATAAATCAGGAGATCGAAGCGGCTCGCTGACTGCGGTAGCCTAGCCTGCAGCTAGTAGGTAAGTGGGTGGACCTAAATTTGGCTTGAAACTCTCGGACGAAACCTAAAGCAGATAACGTAAAATGATGACCCGAGATGCAAGCAGAATCTTTTATAACAAAGAAAGTGAAGAGATATACATACCAGTTTAGTTATGATCGGGAGTCACTGACTCGCCGATTTTGTAGAACGCTGCCTATGGAAATAAACGGGTTGCACTCCGGGAGTGCCGGCAGAAGTGAAAACTTGAATATTAACGTTGTGCATTTTTGATATTTTGGAATGCGGTCTACTCTCCCTCCGTCTTACGAACTTTCGATCAGCCGGTCGATTCTGTAAAAATTTCACCGTGAAAACTCAAGTGAAGTGAGCTTGATGTGAGTTGTCAGTTAGTAGTGTCAATCCCTAGCATTATTTGGAATGACAGCTCACTCCACGCTCACTTCACCTAAGTTTTCACGGTGAGATGGTTACAGAATCGCACTGCAGGTCACGTGTCCAGACGCGAGCTTAACATTTTTTACCCAACACAACAAAAGTGCACAACGCCGCTAAAGAAGTTTTCATTTCAAAAACTTTTAGGGGCTACTATGAACGAAATAGAACCCAAAACAATGATTTTTAGAATTTTTGATGTGAAAACTTCTGAATACTCGTATCTATGGTGCAGGACTATTGCAGAACATGGGAACAAAATATTATATTGTACTATGGGGTTGGGTTGGCTATAGTGGATCGGTAACTTTGAACTATGGAAGGACTATGTCCACTGCCTGACCAATGATAATATAATATTCAAAGATAAAATGGCAGGGGGTGACTGTACACTCAATAATGGACCCCTGAAAACGGTCGCTAGCACATAGTGTTGTAGCAACAGGGGGGCAACATGTCCTGAGGTGCTTATGAGGATTGGAGCGGTATTCCACGGCTATCATCTTACTAGAATATTTCCTCTCTTCGAGCACGTTTGCTCTTGCGAATCTCCACTCAAGCCAGCCAATAAAGACAAGCCAGAGGTGAGGAACAAGACTGCCCCCGGGGGATAGGGTCCGTGGGGTCGCTACTGCCCAACAGCTCGCCACATGCTGCCCTGCGGGCCGTCTCTTGGTCTGGCTCCTCACCCTAGACCCGTTCCGGCAAAGTAAACTCTTCCGGTACAAGCCTAGAGTTCGGAGCGCGCAAGCCCCACAACGACGTCAACGTACGGTACGGCGGCGGCGGTGGGGTTATTGAAACGTCATGTTTAAAATACTCGTTATAAAAATAATATTTTTGGCATTTTCAATCTCAAATAGCAGCCGGGATTCGTTGCAATAGTAAATTAGTAATGCATAAGAAAACAGTACCTACTTATCTATTATTTTTTTCTGGCCCGGCACTTTAATTTTTGGGTACAAAATATATACTAACTTACTAAAAAATAATTTTACATATTTTTTTTTTAATAAAAACTTTTACAAAATGTTTACATTTAGCCAAGAATAGGAAATTTCCCATACAATTATAGTGTCTAAAAATAAACTAAAACTAAAGTATGTTTTATAATTATTACAGGTACAAGTAATGATGGTTCGGAATTAGAGTGTTAGATAGGGACCGAAAATAATAATAATATACTTTATTGTTCAAAACTTACCTACGAAGCTAACAGGAATTTAAACTAAGTACTAATTCAGATAACAGGTATTATAAGGCAAGACAGAAAATCTAATTATTTTAACAATTATTACAGAAATTTTTAAAATTAAGCATTTTTACAGTTTGATTTGCGCAACAAAACGCAATCCAAGCAGACATTACACAACATTATAACTGTAGTAATAATCGTCCTGGTTACATAACTGTTGGAGACATAACTCTAAGATACGTTCCAGTCCTTGCGCCAGTTGATCAGGTGTATACGTGTCAAGAGGAACATGGACGAATAGGGTAGGGCTTCGACCATAGCAGAGAGATGTGTAATAAATGTATTCGCAGACATACCTGTAACAAAAAACTCGAATATATTGTAACACTATGCATGTACCTACTCGTAGATCCAGAAGGCTTTAACGTTTCCTGCAACCGAGATTCTCATTGGGCTTTTATCACGACGTCATGATGAATAAGTAGTTCTGGTCAAGAAAGTGCATACATGAAACTCACTAACTACTATCTAGGTACATTCAGATTCTTCTAGCCAGTCAGATTGCCGATCTGTCAGTTCGCAAGGTACCTTTAGGCCGGTGACTGAGAGGAACTGCAGGATCTAATACAAAAATACTTTCTGTGACGTGACCACCATCTTCTAGTTATTAGACAGAAACACATCTCGGCTAACTTACCGGCCAGCATCACTAGATATTTTCGCGTGTAGCTCGTCCTCGGGATTAGAATTAAACTTTCTGCAGATAGCCGCGACGTCCAGCTGTGTAACTAAGGTTCTGTGTTCTGTGTAGGGTCCGTCACACGCGGGCTTAATGTCCTTGGGAGAACTCTTGACATCATTCTCAACAATGAAATTGTAGTTATTAGCCTGTGTTTCTAACACAAAGCATGAAACTGCTTGTGACAAACCAACGTGGATCGTCAACTGAAAAAAAATTAAGTATGATATAGTAATTGATCGGAACTGCCTACGTACCTATATCAATCATTTGAAAACGAATTTGCCGATGTTATATGTTTGTAAAGGAAGGCATTTACGCGAAGGAAGATTAGCGATGAAAAGAATGTATTTATCCGGGCTGACTGGAGAAGTGACGAATAGATACTCCGCAGATATCCTTAAATTGCCTTTAGTAACTTCGTACTGTTTCTATTCAAATTCAAATGTCCCATCGGTATCGAAAACAGGATCTAATAAACCTCAGATTAGGGCTTCAGAGAGGGGAACCTCCTAATAATATGCGCCGTGGTGCAGGAGCTACCGCTTTCTGAATCAAGCCCTTGATACAACTACCAACGGAGAGTCTCTGATTAGCTCGTGTAAAACTATAAGTTTCTATACTGCTTGACATTTATACCTTACTTGCTGCGCCCCGCGGTTTCACCCGCATAAGTTTCGATCCCGTGGGAATATCGGTATAAAAAGTATCCTATGTATCTGTTAATCCAGGTTATAAACCATCTGTGTGCCAAATTTCATCAAAATTGGTCCAGCCGTTTGAGCGTGAAGAAGTAACAAACATACACACACACACTCACTCACAAACTTTCGCCTTTATAATATTAGTGTGATGAAAAATCTACAGCCTAATAATGAGTTCCTAAAGAAAGAAAGAAAATACATACATTTATTTAGCACAGACTAAAAGATACAATACACGAGATACGTGCATCAGATAGTAAAGTAAAGTACCTATACTGAAGTATAATTTTATGTATGTACTCACATGAGGTTGCCATTTTTTCCACAGTCGTGGGACAAGCTTATTCACTTTCTTGTAGCTTACAGGAATTTTTTTTCGAATCAGACAAATATCGTATTTATTTTGAATTACTGGACGGTCCATGGCGTGCAATCCTTCCCAACTTGGATTCGTTTTATTATGATTGAATGGTGTAAATCCTGTCATTAGAACTCTTTTGCGATTTGTGAAAAAACAGGGAGCCATTTTGTTAAATCGGATTTAGTTGAGAATCAGAGAAATACAGACGCTTTCACGGTACTTCGATACCAATTGATTGTTGCCAATACTCACCATCCTTATATACGTAGTACAGTAGGGTAGTACAAAAATAATCGATTTTATTTAAATAATCGATTTTTCCTTATTTTTTGATAGATTAAATTAAACGCCTGAAATATCGATAATCACTCTATCACAGCATTCACAGCTCAGTTTTATTAATCTAACTAGCTTCTGCCCGCGGCTTCGCCCGCGTGGATGTCGGAAATTATCCCACGGGAACGTGCTATCCTAATAAAAAGTATGTCCTTCCCTAAGATGCCATCTATCTCTTTGCCAAATCAGAAGTTCAGTGGTTTACGTGTGAAAATGTAACATACAGTTTCAAGTTTAAATCCTCCCCTTAAAAACCGAATTACTCCTTTTTGCCCCGTCAGGGGTCAATTTTCGACTACTTTACATAATTATTATTAATTATTTTCTGTCAAAACTATTAATATTGAGTTTCGAGTTAATTGGACCGTGCATTCAATTACTTCCACACAAACTTCAAGACCCCTATATCCCCCTTTGAGGGGTAGTTTTGAAAAACTTATAATAATAAACTTTATTACTTACTTAGGCGAGTATTCTTGCCAAGTTTCAAGTTTATTAACCTAACTAGCTTCTGCCCGCGGCTTCGCCCGCGTGGATGTCGGAAATTATCCCACGGGAACGTGCTAACAGGATAAAATGTATGTGCTTCCCCAGGATGCCATCCATCTCGCGGGCCCTTTGTGGCTAATTACAATAGAAAACCAATTGTGTCTCATTAGTGGTGATTAAGAGGGTACCTATATGATATCTTTACCTAAGTACCTACCTAATTAAAAAAAAATAACCTACCTAAATAAACCTATTTCTGATGATAACTAATCTAAACTCAATAAATAAGCAAAATCCCTAAAAACTAATATCTATACGAATGACTAATCCTACCTAACAGTATTATAAAATAACCTACGGTCACTACGTACACTAACAAATATACTACCTATACTATAAAATTAAAATCTATACCTACGACTTATAAAATTAAACCTAAATAACTCTAAAAACTAAAAGGAATAAAAAGGTCGCACAGATAATACTGCGGGTGACGTAACCTACGACAAACTTATTATTTGCGGTTGGTACAGTAATCGGTCTAGGGATCGAACCGCAAAATTAAGTTTGTTTTTTATTGTATATACTTTTCCGGGATACAAAGTACCCAGTGTGGTGCCCAGGATATTAAAGAATAATTATACCAAGTTTCATCGTAATCGAACCGGTAGTTTTTGCGTGATGCCTGAACAAACAGACAGACAGACAGACAGACAAAAATTTTTGTAATCACATTTTTGGGTTCGGTGTCGGTCTAGTAACACCCCCTGCCATTTATTTTTTTGATGTTTTCAATGTACAGAATTTTCACTTCTACAGATTTATTATAAGAATAAAGACGATTTTTCATATAAACTGTATCCCTGCTTTTTAACCCCACAGGGGTGGAATTAAAAAAAAAATCTTTTCGGATGTATTTATAACTTGATTTAAAGATTATTTATACTAATTTTCGAGTTAATCAAGCCATGCAGTAAAATCCTCCCCTGTAAAATTAACTACCCCTTTTCAGCCCGTCACTGGTAATTTTCGAAAAACACTGACACATTATTCTTTACTTTCGATCGTAGGTATAAATAGTGAGTTTCGAGATAATCGGACCGCGCGCTAAAATTCTTCCACACAAACTTTGAAACACCCCAATCCCTTATTAGGGGGTAGTTTAGAAAAACATAAAATGGCAAACTTCATAATTTACTTAGATTAGTATTGGTGCCAAGTTTCAAGTTTATTAACTCAAGGAATAAGATTTTCCATGCAAACAAAATACCCCCATTTCACCCTCTTAGGGGTGGAATTTCGAAAAACCCTTTCTTAGTGCATACCTACTCTTCACTAAGAACACACCCTCCAAATTTCATGTCTCTAGGACCAGCGGTTTAGGCTGTGCGTTGATATATCGGACAGTCAGTGAGTCAGGACTTTGAATTTCTGCCAGGGTAGCGGGATCGTCCGAAAGGGTTACCGCTGCCCTGGAACATAAAGGGCTAAGGAAGGAACACGGGTTGGTTTTAGTCAGTAAGAGTCTGACACTCCCTTCCGCTCCACCTAGAGCGGGAGGGGTCATTTGATGATTTCCCCTCCTCAAATAAAAAAAAGGACTTTGAATTTAATATATATAGATTTTAAATCTAAACTTACAGTCTTGAAACATATTCAAAAACCAATAAGGTAACATAGAACGTATTATTAATCAGTCAATAATTAAGCTAGGTAGTAGCTAGCAAGTAGGTATTAGAATGATCGGCATTGCCGATTAGTCGGCCGACTAATCGGCATTTTGAAAACCGATTAGTCGGCTAGTCGGTTAGTCGGCAAATACTATATGTAGTCGGCCCATCTCTAATCTTAAGATAAAATATTACAGTATCTTAGCCGTGTGCAGAACTCCACTGCGGGTGACATAACCTACGACAAACTTATTAAGTATTTGCGGTTGGTACAGTAATCGGGTCTAGGGATCGAACCGCAAAATTAAGTTTGTTTTTTATTGTGTATACTTTTCCGGGATAAAAAGTACCAAGTGTGGTGCCCAGGATATTAAAGAATAATTAAACCAAGTTTCATCGTAATCGAACCGGTAGGCGTCGAGCGTGATTCAGTATTCACGCGCGATGGCTTATTATTAGCGTATTTCATGTATAACTTTTTTGTTTCTATACCGATTTCTATGATTCTTTTTTATGGAATAGTTAATAATGTTAACTTTTTTAATTAGGGATGACTGAGAGTGTTAAAAACGTAAGAGTAGACAAATATAATCAGAATGCTTCGAACTGCTAAGCTATCGGGAGTTACACGTGTTATTGTGAGTCAACCATAAAAGATAGACATATGCTGTCGTGGGATATTTTTTATATAATTTTAAGGAGAACATTTCCGTCATACATGATTTCTGTGTAGCTTTAACCATTAAGGTTGCACACGCGACGGAAGCTTAAAAAATGGAGTAACTTCTCCCGTTTTCCCAACATTTCCCTTCACTGCTCTGCTCCTATTGATTGTAGCGTGATGAAAAGTATACTATAACCAGCTCAGGAGTATGAAAAATAATTGTACCAAGTTTCGTTAAAATCCGTCGAGTAGTTTTTGTTTCTATAACGGTTATACAGACAGACAGACAGACAGACAAAAATTTTACTGATTGCATTTTTGGCATCAGTATCGATCCCTAATCACCCCCTGATAGTTATTTTGGAAATATATTTCATGTACAGAATTGACCTCTCTACAGATTTATTATAAGTATAGATAGATAGATAATCAACAAGTTATACATTAATTTAAATTTCACACAAAAAAGATTTTTTTTCATTTCTCCTTTCGCGGGAAAAAAATTGTTGAGGCGAATGTAGTGTAATGTTGTGGTAGCCCGCCAAATTCAAATTTTCTTGGAAGAAAAAAATAGAACCCTTATAGGATCACTTCGTTGTCCGTCCGTCCATCCATCTGTCTGTATGAATGATTTTTCTTTTCGTCTAACCCATGGTGGGGGTAATATTGCAGGTATGTGAAAACCATTTTTCACCATTGCAGACCCGTTTGCGAAATATTAAGCTTTAAAGCTGCTAATTTTTGTTAGAGTCAAGTGTGTCTCCCCCCTGCCAGCTAAATAATTGTTAGAATCAAGTATGTCTCCCCCCTTTTTTTATTTGACAACTGACCCTTTTTTTTCAAATGACCTATCCCGCCCTGGGCTGAGCAGAAGGGCGTGTCAGACTTTTAGTGACTAAAACCCACCCGTGTTCCTTCAGTTGCCTGTGCCAGGAGCCACGGTATCTCTTTCGAACAACCCGCGGCCCTGGCAGGCATCGGCCCTAGCGGGCCCCGTCAATTCGTGCTGACATCTCTTTGAGGCGCGCGTGGAACACAACGCGCCGTCGACCGGGCCTGGTCCTTACCGGGCGGCGAGCTGCCCATTGCTCGCCGCCCGCAAGCCCGCGCCTACGGTGCACGGTGGCCGGGAGTCGGCTGATGACTCCCATCGAGGGCGTCTCCTGCGGCGGCTAGGGGCGTGAGGGCGCAGAGATTGCCTCTCTCTCACGCGCTCCGCCTCCTCCTTAGCGAGCATTACTGCTTCGCAGAAGGAAGTAACGGCCTCCCATGCACTCTCACTCCGTACCATGGCCTGGACCAGGGCCAGTCGCGAGAGATCGGCTCCTCCCTGCCAGCTAAATGATTGTTAGAGTCAAGTGTGTCTCCCCCCTGCCAGCTAAATGATTGTTTTGGATAAGTGAAGAAATTCACAGCAATAGTTATGTATATAACGAAGTTTAAAGGAAAACTATCCCAGTTAAGTAGGCTTTACAAGTTAACGACTAATAGTCCACAACACAAGTGAGATTTGCAGTTGGAATGTATAGGAGAACACGTTTTTCAATAACAAGGTTAAGTTTGTTATTGTGACAAATTCATCCCAACTATGGAACTTTTCATTTTGCGGTCCACGCACTCGGCCGTTTTTTTTTTTGTGTTTCAGTGTTGGTCCCATAGGTCCCATAGTAAACCCTGTTCATTTTAATTATTACTATCCTCCCTCGTTAAACCTGTAATTTCGAACAAGAGATTTTAGTCAAAATCAAAATCAAATTGTTAACATGGACCTATTTACCTCACTCATATTATTGATTATGCAGTTACGAGTGATTGTACCTCAATTCCGGGACCTAAATAATACCTATTTCCTATGACGTAACATTAATTAAATTTATTACGTATTACCAATTTAATTATTGGTTAATGAGCTAGTAACTCGTACTGAATTCCTTGTTCCTTAGTACTCGTATTCATAGAAACCTCATTTTGTGACGTAGCACGTAATTACCTTATGTGCTAGGTAGATACGTCACAATATGAGGTTATATTATTTTTCTTATTTGCCAAAAACAATATTACAATGGCGCGGGTTGAATGGCTTTCTTATTTTTATAGCTGTTTTTCCTCAGATGTAGATATGGTAATAATTTCCTAATTCGTCCATGATTTTTATTTGTTTCTGAATTTACGAAGCCAGTTTTGGCTCCGACAGTCCGAAACACTGTTTCTAACCGGAAGTCATCATTATTAATATTATCTTTTTAATTATTTGGCGTAAGCACAGACGTAATGGGTGTTTTGGTAACAACACAACGAAAATTATATTCCGGCACAATCCTGGTGTCATTTATTTATTATTAAAAACCAACTTACTCGTATATTTAAGTACAGTTTACACCACACATACAAGTTCTTAGTCAGTACTAGTAATTACACAAACAATCATAAAATTTGGTTAATTTAGATTAAACTAGAGTACCTAAATCTGATCAAATTAAACAAAATTTCCAATATTCATAAATTAGATAGAATTGGGATAAAATGAAAATATAATTATGAATAATAAAATGCAATTTAATCAATGTACTCCAAGGAGATTATATTGGGAGTGGCATTGGACTCCAGGTATCGAGTAGCAGTGTTCAGGTATCTTAGTACAGTACTCGCCAAAACATCTGAAGATTCGTCATATACCAAACGCCTAAAGTACTTATAACTAAAAAGGAAAGCAAACCGTACAACGGTGTTGCCGTGTTGGGTGAGGGCTAGGTACAACGGTGGTCTTAAGGGTTATGGTTTGAGGTATGGAGAATAGAGGACGTTGGCGAGGAAGCAGTGTGTGTCTAATGTGTGCTGGGATGTTAATGGAGACGTACTGTAAAGAGGAATTGAAGTGGGTACCACAAATTACGCGGATGAAATATTTCACTAGAGTAAGTTTTCTCCTTACTTCTACACTTTGGTACCCCACCCTATTTAATTAGCACGAATGGTGTTGGGTACATGTATAGATAATATCCATAAAGTTTTAAGTGTAGGTAGCGGACAAAAGACTTCTGAAATTTTTCGATGACCAGTGTATCCACACACTTTTTCATGTGGGTTCCAGATTGCACTGTTGGTCCCTAGCAAACTGCGGATGAAGGAGTTGTACAGTATGGTTATGGCTTGACGATTAGTGAAAATTTTGGCCTGACGCAAGACAAAACCTAAGTTTTTGCGGGATTTGTTCCAAGTCTGTATTATGCACTGGTTAAAGGTAAGTTTGTAGATCAAAGTGAGCACCCAGATCGCGTATGGTTACAACGCGTTATGGCTTGTATGGGTTTCAAGTAGGTTTACTAATCCTCAGGTTGAGGTTGTTTATAGTGCTCCAAATATAAATTTTGTCGATGTCGAGTTGAAGTTAGGCCGTTATCACTAGAATTAGCTACTGGAGAAGCAACTTTGAAATCAGCATACATTACGACTGAATAGTATTTTACATAATATGTGGGTATATCGTTAACTACTATTAAAAAAGAAGCCCTGCCCTATGCCAGAAGTGATCGAGTAGCGCTCCAAATTGGCATTTTTATATGTTACAAATTCGTTGCGGTCGCGCAAAATAGTTCGCGATAAGTTTTAGCGATGTCACAGAAAAATATGCCAGTTTACTTCGAAAGTTCGAAGTAGGTTGCTGTCAACCCGGTCAAAAGCCTTCTGGAAGTCAAAATAGGCTAGATTCAAGATTCTTTATTTGTGGAATACATACAGAGCATGCAAGTTATCACAATACATTGCTACATTGATCTGTTTTTTTGTCGTTAATATTTTTGGCTAAGTGTAGTATTTTATTTTTATTTTATTTATTTGGGAAAAACAAACAATTGTACAGTATGTTTTACAAAAAAGAAAATATATATACATATAGACATATGGGTAAATGTATAATCAACGACTTTTCCACAGATTACTTGTGTACATTATTAATTAGATAGGTAAGTACAAATTACATTTAAATAAGTTTAGTTAAGTAGATTAGACGTGGGTGAACGATTTGGAAGGAATTTGTGCTGCTCTTCCGCGACCCACCGTTTATTAAATATTTATTTGTAGAGTACCAATCCAAATACTTTGCCGAATATGGATAAAACAGCAATTGGGCTGTAATTTTTACAGTAATTCGTAATAATTTCATACGAATTCCATGGTTCCTATTTACATTTTATGACGTTTTGTTCGCTTTGTTCACCATTTCCCGGATTCAATAGTCGGCAAATTTAATTGAAGTATCTACTTTCAAATAAGCACAGTTATGTTAATAAATATTTATTGTTTATAAAATTTACGTGGCTAATCAGGTCAAGTTTAATTAAGTAAATATATACATAAGTGCTTAAGGATCTAAGAATATACTTAGAACTTGTAACAGTAACTTAATTACTATTTGACAACTTATTACTAAACTAACTAAACAACTGATGCAGGTGTAACGAAGAAGGTTGTTGATAAATAACTGACCAATAACCAACCAAACGGCGCAAACATAACAACCTTAATGGGAGCTATATGTTTGAGTCGTTTGGGGTTGAAACACTAGGGCCTTGGGGTCCGAGTGCTCATCGAATTTTTCGGGACATCGCCAAGCGTTTGGTCTCTTCACGTGCCCAGAAGGTTGGCCTATTTTTAGCCCAAATAATCAGCATTGCAGTCCAACGTGGTAATGCTGCTTGCCTTACTACCTATCTAACATGAATATTGCAACAAATCAAATAAACTGAATTATTAATACAAAACAAATACTTTTAAACTACGAGTAAAGATGTTTTGAAAAATATAATTGATAGGTAAATTAATCTAATGTAATGGAACTTCCATGAAATTATTTATTATTTGTTAGATAAACGCAGTCATTTAGTATTCACAGATACAACAAATAACTCAAATGACATTACAACAAATAAGTTGATCAGTGAGACCTTAAAAATACTTCTTGATAATTACTTATACCTAATAAATTCAAACAACAAATTCAATAATCATTACCTATAACTGTAAGAATCATCATTACCTATCTGTTTGAGACATAACTCTAAGATGCGTTCCAGTCCTTGTGCAAGTTGTTCGGACGTATAGGTGTCCAGCGGAACATGGACGAAGAGGGTAGTGCCTCGGCATAGGGATGTGTAATAAATGTATTCGCAGAGATACCTGTAACAAATAACTTCAATATCATTTCTAGATCAGTCAGTAGGCTTAAGGTTGTCCCACAACCAAGATTCTCACCATTTGCCTCTTATTGAGACATGAATATAATTAGACAAGGACTGGACAAGTAACCGGTCTGCAGGGTTAGAGCCTTCAAAGAGATTCTGCTAGAATTATTTCCATGAAGATATTTCTATGAAAACTTCATGTTCTACGAGCTAGAGTCGCGTCGCACTGTCGCATAGCGAAAGCCTTTGTGTCTGCTGGAGCTTTTACGTGCTCTATTGTGTAGGTAAATTATTAGTTAGGTCTAGTGCAGGGTTCTTGGCGAAGAAACTCGTCTAGGGAATAAGTGCTACCATAACTACCTAGGACTGCCGCCATACAGGCCCTTCAAGACGGAACACAACATGTTCCGTCTTGAATGGGTAGGTATGGTGTCAGGGCACATATAGCTTCACAAGAGACATTCAGCTTCGTCACTGGTATAACCACGCATAGTTGCAGGTTTTAATAAAATTGTCAATGAAAAACATACAGGCCAGCTTCACTCGATATTTCAGCTTGTAGGTCTTCCCCAGGCGGATCACCGTTGAACTCATCGCAGATGGCTTTGACGTCCAGTCTAGTATCTATACAGTCGGGTCCATCACACACGTTCTCATTGTTCACGGGACATTGCTCGTCAATATCAGGATTTAAATAACGGCTTTTCTTTGCTCTTGTTTCTAACACAAAATTTGAAACAGTTTCTGATACACCAACGTGGATGGTCAGCTGAAAAGAAAATGGTTTTAAGAAAATTAGTCTTAATTCTGAAGAAAACGAATTTAATTAACAACAACTAAAATTATAGACGAAATGATACAATTATTCAGGTTTTTCAAGTACTAACTAATGTTGTGATCATTACAGTACCTACATTGATCCTTTTAGAACACACTTGATGTGATTTGCGACACTTTTTATAAAGTGGCGGCTAAGAAAAATAGCGGCAGAATAATATGTAGAATAGTTCAATGGTAGGTACATACAAAAGTGAAAATATACTTTGCCTTAAATTATGAAAAAGCATCAACTACGTACAGAAGACAGAATTATAATCATTAGAATCAAGATTTCATGAAATAGTCATTCAGTAGGACTTGATCTTAGAGAGTTGTCTTGATGACTTTAATGATTCTAATTCTGTAAATACGTATTTGTTACGATCGTGAATCATATTTTAATCAATGTACAACTTAGTACTGACCAGCAAATTGCAGAAAACGTAAGAAAATTTGAATTTCGCGGGCTACCTTTGAGAATCCACCTTAAGGTTCCAGGTTGATTGGGAAAATTTGAAAGTTTCGGGTAGCTTGACCTGCTGGCGTCTGTACTTCTACTTTGTTCTACTCACATCAGGTCGACAAGTGTCCCACAGCTGTGGGACAATCCGATCCACATCGACGTATCGCACTGGAATTTCTTGCCGGGACAAAATAATATTGTATTTATTTTCAATGTCTTCCTTATCCATGGATTTCACTCCTTCCCAGCTTGGATTAGTTTCCAAGTCACTAAAAGAACCATATCCTGTAATTAAAACTCTTTTATGGTCCGTCTCTCTCTCAGTCTCGACCGCACACATAAAACAGCCAAACATTTTGTAAGTTTAACGGATCTCGTGAATTTTAATTCTAAACAAGCGCCCCGCTCTCTATGTTACTTCGATACTGAGTGAAAGCTGTTTAAAATCCACCAGGTTTATAAAGATACAACCTGACGGTAAACGTAGTTTCCAAGATATAATTGATAAAACCCAAGGAAAGTCTTTAAGGAAACTCTGAGACGCTGAGAGCTTGATTAATTCAAATCATCTCAAATGTTTATTGCGTAACACGTCATGTGTCTACAAGGTCGTTCTCGGGCACAACAATTTAATAAACTATAAGAAGTTGCATAATTCAACATAAATAAAGTAAATTAGGTTTTTTTAATTACAATTAATAATACTAAATTAAATGTGAAAGTCTTTACTAATTATACCTACCTCTAGAAATCATTAGAAACAATTAATTCATTTAAAATAAATTATGTCACAAATTTAAAAAAAAAAAGAATAATTCTAAAAAAATATAATTTTAAGAAATGTCTAAAACTGAATAAATGTTGTAAGTCATCCCATTTTCCCGTTTTGATGCCATCATTAAAAAAAGAATTCTGTAATTTTATCCACCAGTAGTTTTCTGCACCTTTTATCATATTTTGTTCCATTTTTATGTTGTTTGGTTTTTATTATATATTTATTTTAATCGATGTTCGTGAGGACTTTAGCTGTGTTTTTTTAGCTTAGATTGTGGTTATTGAATTATCATAACATGACGTTCAGACGGTTTAGACCTACGTAACTATTATATATATTACGTCATATTAATTACAGAATTACGTAAATGTAGTGGTACTCACTATCTGGCTGTGAGTACCATGAAGGCTACATATAATTCATGACTTTATAATATTGTCTGGCTGTTTTGAGTATTTTTTATGAGACCTAGAAGTATGCAAATTTCCTGCAGACCTGGTAGTTCGTGTGACGGGTCGTTGATAGATCTCGTTGAGCCTCGTATTTTATTTTTCGAATTTGAATACTTAGGTAGGTATATAATCGTACTCGTATATATATTTGAATACCTACATGTATTAAAATACATCCAGCCGTCAGGATGCTTCGAGGAATGAAGAATCCCACTTACAAATATACTCGTAATTATTATATGTACCTACCTACATAGCTACGCATGAAAAACATAACCCTGTCTTTGCTGTCGCGCAGTCGGGTAATAAAAGCGCACCTCTTACTTGGGTCTTTACCAGCGAGTTCAGTGTGTTAGGTAAAACGAGGCAGTAGCTCTGACACCTGCTGGCTGCTACTCATGAAGATGAACAACTTTTTCTTGTCCTTAATCCCAATTTATATGTGGTCGGCGCAACGTGACGTTTTCTTCCTATAGGTACTTCTCTATTAATCGTCATCTTACCCTCACTCAGACCCACCCTGAAATATGAAAGAAAAAATCTGTTTAAGATCTGAAAAGTTTAAAGATATAAATGTTGGACAGATTTTTTTTTTCATATTTCACAGTCCCATAGCTATAGTAGGTAGCTATTTTTTATTTCTTCAGGACAACAAACAATTGCGTAATAGTGCTTAATACTAGTACGGATTGATTTTAGAACATTTAGGTAATAACGCAACCAGCACCGTTATCCACATAGTAATACAGTAAAAACTTAATTAGGTTCAAGCAAACTTAAGCAAACAAAAGACTTAACTAATTTAAAGATTAATTTAAATAAAACTAAAATCATACATTTTCGCCAACGTTTGACGATAGAAAATATGGACATAAATCTATACATACATATAAAATTCAAAGTCCTGACTGACTGATTGACTGACTGATAAATCAACGCACAGCCTAAACCGCTGGTCCTAGAGACATGAAATTTGGAGGGTGTGTTCTTAGTGAAGAGTAGGCATCCACTAAGAAAGGATTTTTCGAAATTCCACCCCTAAGAGGGTGAAAAGGGGTGAATTCGTTTGTATGAAAAATCTTATTTCTTGAGTTAATAAACTTGAAACTTAGCACGAATACTTATCTAAATAAATTATGAAGATTGTCAGTTTTTTTTTCTTCTAAACTACCCCCTAATAAGGGATTGGGGGGTTTCAAAGTTTGTATGGAAGAATTTTAGCGCGCAGTCCGATTTACTCGAAACTCAGTAAGTATTTATACATAATATTGAAACTTTGAAAGTAAAGAATAATGTGTATCAAAGTTTTTTGAAAATCTACCCCTGACGGGCTGAAATGGGGTAGTCAATTTTTCAGGGGAGGATTTTACTGCATGGCTTGATTAACTCGAAAATTAGTATAAACTAGCTTCTGCCCGCGGCTTCGCCCGCGTGGATGTCGGAAATTATCCCACGGGAACGTGATAACAGGATAAAATGTACCTATGTGCTTCCCCAGACTGCCATCTATCTCACGGGCCCTTTGTGGCTAATTACAATAGAAAACCAATTGTGTCTCATTAGTGGTGATTAAGAGGGTACCTATATGATATCTAAAAAAAAAAAAAACTCAATAACAGAAAATTAAATACCTACCTACCTAAATAAACATATTTCTGATGATAACTAATCCAAACTCAATAAATAAGCAAAATCCCTAAAAACTAATATCTATACGAATGACTAATCCTACCTAACAGTATTATAAAATAACCTACGGTCACTACGTACACTATCAAATATACTACCTATACTTTAAAATTAAAATCTATACCTACGACTTATATAAAAATAAACCTAAATAACTCTAATAACTAAAAGGAATAAAAATGAACTCCATTGCGGGTGACTTAACCTACGACAAATTTATTATTTGCGGTTGGTGCAGTAATCAGGTATAGGGATCGAACCGCAAAATTAAGTTTGTTTTTTATTGTATATACTTTTCCGGGATAAAAAGTACCCAGTGTGGTGCCCAGGATATTAAAGAATAATTATACCAAGTTTAAACGTAATTGAAACGGTAGTTTTTGCGTGATGCCTGAACAAACAGACAGACAGACAGACAGACAGACCGACAGACAGACAGACAAATTTTTTTTTAATCACATTTTTGGGTTCGGTGTCGGTCTAGTAACACTCCCTGCCATTTATTTTTTTGATATTTTCAATGTACAGAATTTTCACTTCTACAGATTTATTATAAGTATATAGATAATCTTTGAGTCAAGTTACTTATGAAAGAAAGAAAGAAAGAAAGAAAAATGCATTTATTGAATAATACATGAATACATCTCAAACGTTTTTTTTTAAATTCCACTCCTATGGGGGTGAAAAGTGGGGATACAGTTTATAATTATGAAAAATCTTCTTCATTAAGTTAATAAACTTGAAACTTTTCAAGAATACTCGCCTAATTAAGTAATAAAGTTTATCATTATAAGTTTTTCAAAACTACCCCTCAAAGGGGGATATAGGGGTGTTGAAGTTTGTTTGGAATAATTTGAATGCGTAGTCCGATTACCTCGAAACTCAGTGTTTATACTTAAGACCAAAAATAACGAGTAACATAATTCAGGGTTTTTCGAAAATCTACCCCTAACGTGTTGAAAAGGGGTTGTTAATTTTACAAGGGAGGATTATAATGCGTGGCTTGATTAACTCGAAAATTGGTATAAATAATCTTTGAATCAAGTTATGAATAATCCCAAACGATTTTTCAAAATTCCACCCCTGTGGGGGTGAAAAGCGGGGGATACAGTTTATATGATAAATCTTATTCATTTAGTTAATAAACTTGAAACTTGGCAAGAATACTTGCCTAAGTAAGTAATAAAGTTTATCATTATAAGTTTTTCAAAACTACCCCTCAAAGGGGGTTATAGAGGTGTGAAGTTTGTGTGGAAGAAATTGAATGCGCGGTCCGAGTAACTCGAAACTCAGTATTGATAGTTTTGACTGAAAATAATTAATAATAAGTATGTAAAGTTGTCGAAAATTTACCACTGACGGGACAAAAAGGGGTAATTCAGTTTTTAAGGGGAGGATTTGAACTTGAAACTGTATGTTACATTTTCACACGTAAACCACTGAACTTCTGATTTGGCAAAGAGATAGATGGCATCCTAGGGAAGGACATACTTTTTATTAGGGTAGCACGTTCCCGTGGGATAATTTCCGACATCCACGCGGGCGAAGCCGCGGGCAGAAGCTAGTATAAATAATAAAATTATTAAAATCGTACACAGGTAGGTAGGTACTACTAAATTCCTTGGATTGGATTAGTAATTGACAAAAGACTTGACTGGAAAACGCGACGAAAAATATTTTTTTGAGCTCTGTTTTACGATTCTTTTATCATAATATTATTTAAGTTTTATGAAATATTTTTGAAATAGGTAAGTCTTTTCTTTGAATTTGACAATATACTAAAAAAAATCTGGCTTGTAATATGTAGATACCAATACGCCTAGCTGTGCGACAAAAAACTGATCGTTTTACGGTGTCCTACGTTTGTGCAGCGCCTTAAAGTATGTATGTCCCCCGTTTAACCACTGCATTTCCACAGTATTTTTTAACAAGAGAGTTCGGTCAAAATCTGCTATCACAGAGACCACCTGCTTACGCAAGTTTCTATATTACAAGGTTCTCTCTATTAAATATCCGAACGAAAACGTCAACGTCATGTCGCCAAGTGCCTATCCATCTATCCCTCTCCCTATCATTACGTCCATACGCGACAGAAAGAGAAAGCGCCAACCGACTACCGCTTCCGGACTACGTGGAACAAACCACCAGCGGAGGGACAGAGATTCAATTTCACTTGTAATCGAACACTTACCGCTCTCGCACCGCAAGCTAACCGCTAAGCTTCGCGACGCGCTCGCGCCGCGGAACATACCAAAACCGCATAAATTAAATTAAACCAATTCACGAGTGTCGGCCGACACAGAACCAGGAAGAAGCAGAGAAACAAAAGCTACCGGACGCCGGTCTGCATATCAGCACGGCACATGCAAAACCACCAAGTAAGTCCTTAATTGTTTCCTACCCCCTTGTGTGCAGGCGACATGACATTCGTTCCAAAATAATTACACAACGCTTATTGGTCCTTCGACAGCCGCAATAACCCAACTTATTCAACATAAGTTTTTGGTCCATTCGAGTCGGATTCAAAAAATCAGCATTCATAGGTCCCATACCTAAGAATTTAGGCAAATACCTAAGTTCGTAAAACCGCCATATTAAACGAACGCGTACTAACGTTCGTTCATTCCGCTAGGTACATATTTCATTGAGAACCATTGTGCCAACTTAATATTGCTCCTACTGCATTACAATAGCATAGGTCAATATTAAAAAACCGCTTATTATCGTGAGTTAGTTCGGCAAACTTGCCTACTAACTTATTTATAACCAATTACTTCTTACTCACTTACAATAAAAATATTTGTTGTAAGTCTACCCGCTATACTTAATAATTTTTATCCGTTGTATTTTCAACAATAACCCATTATGGAAGAACTAAAAATGAAGATAAAATTACTTCAAGCTAAAAATCAAGCAATCTTTGAGCGTTTATCGTCATTGTATGAAACTTCAAAGAAAATAAATACAATTAATATTGAGCTTCGTTCGGCGGAAACGTTCATGGCGGACACTCAAATACTCTCGATCACTCGTCAGGAATTTAGTGCTAACTTAGACAAAATAAATACATATTCTTTACAAATAAATCCTGATTATACAATCGATTATAACAGTCAAATATCATTTGACGGCGTTTACACCCGTGTCGAAAGAGTTCGTTCACTTGTCGCCGCGAGGTCTGCAAGGTCAACGGATGACTCAACTTGTGATATCGTGAAACAATCTAAATACTCGATCAAACTACCCCCAATTCAGATCCCATTTTTTGATGGTAGGATTGAAAACTGGCCTGTTTTCTACGAATCATTTAAGTCGAACATCCATAGTAATATAAATCTTACAGATTCTCAACGAGTGCAATACTTAATGGGTAATCTGAAAGGAAACGCATTACAAATTACTGCCGGAATTATTCCATCGGGCGAAAATTATAAATCCATTTGGAACAGTTTGGTTCAAAAGTATCAAGATAAACGAACACTAGGGTCACATTACATGTCTAACATATTAAACATTAAACCTGCAAGTAATAATTCCACCTCTTTAAATAGTTTTATTGAAAGTTTTCACGCGTCTGTTTCGGCACTAGAACAATTAAAAATTAACGACTTAAAGGATTTCATACTATTAAATTTAGCCTTGAAAAAATTGGACCCCGCTACCTTACATTTATTTGAGATGCATATGAGAGAGGAGGAGATTCCAACTTATACGGATTTCGTTGAATTCATAAAATCGCAAGTTAAAATATTGGATAGAACTGTTTCGTCTCGAACTGTATCAGTGAACAAAAATAATTATCGTAATCAGTCACGTGATAGTACGGTGCATACCTTTGTTGCTTGTGACAATAACCAAACTTGTTCACACTGTAATGGAAGTGATCATTGGAAGCTTTATATGTGTCCAACATTTCAAGCACTATCAGCCAATTCACGTTTGGACTTTATTAAAAACAAACGTGGATGTGTAAACTGTCTTAGCTCAACACACACGGCTTCACAGTGTAAGTCAATACATACTTGCAGGACATGTAACAAGAAACATCATTCGCTTTTACATCTGGAGCAAATTACTCAACGGTCGGGATCGAGCGACGCTGTGCCTAGTTCCGCGCAGTCACAACAGGTGGCGCTGTGTGCATGTTCACGCGTAGGTACAGATTTACCGCGCACAACCGTATTACTGTCGACCGCACAAGTATACGTTGACAACAGATATAATAGATATGTTTCTGTAAGATGTTTGATCGATAACGCTTCGCAAAACAACATAATTACGTCAGCTTGTTGTAAGAGACTTCAATTAAATATTATACCGCTTTCAAATTCATTTATAAAAGGAGTAGGAACCTCTTCGCGGCCTATTATAGGTTACGTTGAGATAACAGTTACTGCTAAAAATAAAAATAATTCCTTTAAAATAACCGCTCTTGTGGTTGACTGCATAACTGACAAATTACCATCTCACTTTGTTGATACCTCTGCAGTGCAACATTTGTTCAAATTACCGCTAGCCGACCCCCTGTGGCATATGCCTGGTGATGTTGAACTACTTCTAGGGGCAAAGCTGTTCCCATATTTATTACTCAACAATAAAATTATTTCACCTACCGCGCCATCCGCTATTGAAACCGTGTTCGGTTATATTCTTATGGGTGAAGTACCCGCTAGTTTATTTAATAATAAAAACGAAGTACCCACTAGTTCGTTTAATAATAAAAATAATATCGCTGATTTAAATACCGCTTCATATTTTTCTACCGCGTTGAATATAGATGATTCTCATTGTTTTCTGTCGTTAGACGAATCTTTACATAAATTCTGGAACATTGAAGAAATACCCTCAAAATCTTTTATGAGTCCCGCTGAACGGGAATGTGAACAGCTGTACGTTTCTACGGTGTCACGTGACTCCAGCGGTAGATACTGTACTGCGTTACCATTTTGTAAGAATCCAGATTCACTCGGAAATTCTTATGCTGTCGCTTATCGACGTTTTATTCACTTGGAAAAAACTAAGCTTCGCGACCCTGCTTTGCGCGCTAGTTATAACGAAATAATCCAAGAATACCTTAATCAAAATTATTTAACTGAAACTACACCTAGTGCGGCTGATCAGACTGTAGGTTATTATATACCGCATCACCCTGTTATTAGGAATGATAAACAAACTACTAAAGTTCGCATCGTCCTTGACGCGAGCGCCAAGTCTCATAATGGCGTGTCATTGAACGATTTGTTACACACAGGGCCTAATCTACAGGCTGACATATTTTTATTACTTTTAAATTTCCGATTATTCCCTATTGCAGTCACAGCTGATATAAAACAGATGTATCTCCGAATTGCTGTTATCAATGAGCATCGAAAATATCAGAAAATATTGTTTCGGTTTAATACCGCTGAACCTGTTCGCGAATTTCAATTTAACCGAGTGGCGTTTGGCCTTAAGCCCAGCCCATATTTAGCAATGCGGACAGTCCGTCAACTATCAGAGGATGAAAAGCATCGATTCCCGCGCGCATCCATTGTCGCTTCGCATGAGTTATACATGGATGACTTGGCTAACTCGACCTCCACTCTGGAGGAAGCCAAGATTCTCTCCGCTGAACTTATCGCCTTATTTAAGGCTGGGGGCTTTGACCTTACTAAGTGGGCAAGTAATTCCTTGGAACTACTAGATTCAATTCCACACTCCAACCGCTCTTCTATTAACTTTTCTGTCGGGGATAACTTAAAGATTCTTGGACTCAAATGGATTCCTTCCGAGGATTGTTTCACCTTTACTACATCTAACTTGGATAAAAGTTGTACTAAACGTTCCATTCTTTCCACTGTTGCCCGTCTGTGGGATGATCTGGGTCTCGTGGCTCCCGTGGTTTTATTCGCGAAATTACTCATAAAGGAATTATGGAAATTAAACACAGATTGGGATGAAACTCCACCCGATTCTATTGTACTTCTCTTTCAAAAGTTTAAAGAGCAACTGCCTTTACTTTCCTCTTTAAAACTGCCGCGTCATGTAGCCGTTACTATGGGTTGCGTGACAAATATAGTAGGTTTTGCTGATGCCAGCTTGAATGCGTATGGCTGCGTCATATACTTACATGTTACTGACACAAATGGCAACGCACACGTAACTTTGGTGTGTGCTAAATCCAAGGCTCAATTGCAAGAACTACTTGCTAACCGCTACCGCATAGAGTGGAAAATGATTCCACCCCGCGGCCCCCACTTTGGAGGGTTGTGGGAATCTAATATTAAATCTATTAAGACTCATTTATACCGTGTTATCGGTTCTCAGCTTCTTACCTATGAGGAACTCTCGACTGTTCTCACTGAAATTGAGGCAGTTTTGAATTCGAGACCGCTCTGTGTCCTGACTGAGGATCCTTACCCAGAACCGCTTACTCCCGCTCATTTTATAATGGCTTCTCCGTTGACTTCGTTGCCTGTCGTGAACGTTCCCGAAACAACGAAGTCTCTAACTTGCCGCAAAAAATTGCTTGACCAAATGGTTTGCAGCTTTTGGAGAAGATGGCGGATAGAATATTTACATAACTTACAAGTTAGGCAAAAATGGTTGGATGCCGTGGACAATGTTAGGATTGGTGCAGTGGTTCTCATGCATCAAGATGATGTCCCTCCTTTACGTTGGCCAATGGGCATAATCACCGAGGTTTTCCCCGGCAAAGATGGGACAACCCGCGTTGCTATGGTGAAGACATGCAGTGGCTCTTTCAAGCGACCCATTGTTAAACTCTGCCCGTTGCCTTCCCAATGATTTCACCGCGTAATTAATATCACGTAATTTTAGTCGTAATTAATATATTTCAATTGTTTTCTTCTCTCTCTTTCTTTTAATCCGCTTTAACGCAATTTCTTTCCCTTTTTTGAGAATACTACATATCCTCAAACCCGGGCAGGATGCTTACGCAAGTTTCTATATTACAAGGTTCTCTCTATTAAATATCCGAACGAAAACGTCAACGTCATGTCGCCAAGTGCCTATCCATCTATCCCTCTCCCTATCATTACGTCCATACGCGACAGAAAGAGAAAGCGCCAACCGACTACCGCTTCCGGACTACGTGGAACAAACCACCAGCGGAGGGACAGAGATTCAACTTCACTTGTAATCGAACACTTACCGCTCTCGCACCGCAAGCTAACCGCTAAGCTTCGCGACGCGCTCGCGCCGCGGAACATACCAAAACCGCATAAATTAAATTAAACCAATTCACGAGTGTCGGCCGACACAGAACCAGGAAGAAGCAGAGAAACAAAAGCTACCGGACGCCGGTCTGCATATCAGCACGGCACATGCAAAACCACCAAGTAAGTCCTTAATTGTTTCCTACCCCCTTGTGTGCAGGCGACATGACATTCGTTCCAAAATAATTACACAACGCTTATTGGTCCTTCGACAGCCGCAATAACTCAACTTATTCAACACCACCCATAGACCTATTTACCTTATTCATATTATTGATTAGGTACGCACGTTACGCCAATGATCGTAGGTAGTACCTAAATTCCAGTACTTACCCTAATTGCCTAACACACTAACAATCACAATCTGAATAATTTCGAAGGATATTGCTAGTCCATTGCTTCATATGTTCGAAAAATTTGTCTGTTAAACAAAGTAAATAACGCAATGAATGTAGTTGAACTGTCAAAAGAAAGCAATTGCTCACAGAGCACTTTATAAGGTACTATTGCTACTGATAGTGTTTTACGCAATTACCCCCCAGGTCCTAAATCATGCACATTTCCTTTCCTTTGACATAACATTTATTCGATTTATTACATACTTATTACCAATTTAATTATTGGGTAATGAGCGGGTAACTGTCAATGAATCCCTTGTTCCTTGTTATTGAAAGTAAACCACATTTTGTGACGTACCACATTAGGTACTTAAATATTGTAAATATTAAAATATTTTTCCTTACTTTGTACTCACTGTAATTGTGTACGTCGTAGTGACGTAGTATCTAAAATACTACGTCACAAAAAAAAAACAACTAGATTTTTCCCGCGGCTTCACCCGCTTGGATGTGGAAATATTGCACGGGAACGTACTACCGGGATTAAAAGTACCAGAACATAATCCAGACAAACGGACAAAAATTCTTCATTCCCATTTTATTATACTTATTATGTACATATATGTAACTATACTTAGAGTTAGATTCCGTGGGTAGAATCGCTTTCCTATTTGAATGTAGATAATAAAATTATGGTAATATAATACCTAGTTTCCTTAGTCGTCTCAGATTTTTTATTTGTTTTTGAATTTACAAAGCCACTTTTGGGAAAGTCCGAATCACTGTTTCTGAGCGTCAGGCATTAATTGTCTGACATTCAGTAGATTCGAAGCAAATAAGAAAAGACAGACCCACAAACACGAGTGATCCTGTAAGGGTTCCGTTTTTACATTTGGACGTGCGGAACCATAAAAAGTTATACACCTAACGAATGGATAATAAAATGATTAATTTCGAAAATAAATTAATTCATGAAAAATATACCAGAGTTTTTATACAGTTTTTACACCTTTTTAATTTTTTTTTAAAATCCGATTATCGATTAGGCTTTAGGCAACTTTTGAATCCAATAAGAAAATTGGGTGGATGGTCAGCACTAAGAAGTGTCACGTCGAAACACAATTTTTTGTAATTTTTATCAAGATTTGATCGCGTTTTATAAGTAGTTTATGTATGAAAAATGGTAGAAGTAAGAACGCTGAGATAAATATAATATCTTTATTTTTCCCTTTTGCATATTTTCAGCAAAAGAATAGGTTGTATGAGTACATATTTCCCTACCTTTTGGATAGGTGTAGTAATACCTATTTTATACAAACGAAGACTTTTTTAGACTAACGAAGTTTGACCGACCTCAACATATAATTAAAGATATTTGCCATAAATAGGTATATTGTATAAAATAAGCGCGGAAACATATTTTTCTTAATATTGAATGCTGAAAGTTGATGTAATTTCCTGAATTTCAGGACGTAATTCGCAACATCCCGTCGACTCAGCTGAAATGTCATAAATGTCAAAATCTAGTCGAGCAGAGTGGTTCCGAAATATGCAACATAATTACCGTCACGTGCCAAAATATGCCTATGCCCTTCGATCAATAATAGTAGGTACTATTGCCACATCAAATTCAAATCTGTACCTAATAACTACAGTCCATTCACAGTTATGTAACCTCTGATATTGCATCAGTGTCAAAATCACATTAAGGTTTATCGTTTTTACAATAAGGTTGCTGCTGGGTTGCTGCTGTCACAGAGCATGTAACCTTTTGCTGCTGTCAGAGGTAAAATAACTATGAAAGGACTGTAGATGGCCCGCCCGCCCCAGCTTTGCTCGGGTAAACAATTTAAGTATTTGTAGGGTTCTGTAAAGGAAAAACGGAACGTTCTTAAATACAATATTTATTTGGTTGTTTAATTTTCGTGTACAAAACCCGCAATATGAATCCATTGAATTCTTTCCAAAATATATAAGTATTTAGGATTGTTTAATTTATATATTTTTCATACCACTTGCTCAAAAAAGTGACATTCTATGCCACAAAAAGCGAACATAACAATAGTCATTTTTAATCTGTTAAAAACAGGGAAAGAAAATTGTACTGAATTTCATTCATCCTCTAGGGGGAGAATGTGATTTAAATTTGGAATAAGTACTTACCGAAATTTATACTGAACTACATCTGTGTTTACACCATTGAGTTTGTATATAAAGCATTATACATCTTTTTGAAAAAGGAATACGCATTTATTATGCAGTTATGATTATTAAATAAAATTACGAAAACCGACGAGGCCGTATGAGCTTGATGCCTTTGCTTTTCCGACAAAAAAATATTAGTCTAGGAATTTGCCGCGTTTTTGTTTTCTTCAAATACATAAACGTTAAGTTTATTTTTTCGCAAATGGTACGAAAAGTAGAGTAATTTCCTCGGTGATAAAGCTGTCTTAGTCTTGGGTGAACTTAAATCCCTCGGTACACTCAGGACTCGTCTTAAATCCCTCGCTTCGCTCCTGATTTAAATTTTTAACACCCTCGCTACGCTCGGGAGTAAACCTCGAGTCCTTCGTTACGCTCGCGATTTAAATCGTCATCCGCGATAGAAGACACTGCTTTATCCCCTTGGTTAATAATCTACTATTATTGATATTTGAGTAGATGCAAAGTTTTTTTATACCGATGTAACTATAATATAAAATGATTATTTTCGATTTATTCATTTGAAGCGAATACCTACAATACATTCGATCCCATCACTTAGTACGATAGAATGTAATTTAATAGGTACGCATAAAAATTACATTTTTTCTTTTTTTGTCAAAATTCATACACGTACCTACGGTATTATAATACATATCTGTAAGAAGTCCTACCTACTAATATTATAAACGCGAAAGTTTGTATGGATGGATGTTTGTTATTCTTTCACGCAAAAACTACTGAACGGATTAGGATGAAATTTGGCACACAGATAGTTTATAACTGTACGTTATATACACTATGTGCTGGGTTGGTGGACACAATTAAATACTGGCAGAGTTTTAAAGATATATTGGCACACTTACATAGTTGGTTATACAGGAACATCGAGCGATTGAATGATGGTAATTTTCAAATCAACCTATATTAATACCCCAGTTACGTAGGCACACGTAGTGGGTACCCCTATCATATTTTACAAGTTTTCACTTATAGAATCGTTTATTTTACTTTACATTTCCGACAGGTTTGGACTTGTCTGAACCTGCTCGGAGGCAGGATCCCGAGCTGTGATTGCATCCAATCACAGCTCTGATAAATAGCTAGTGTTACATCTAGACTTTATACAATCATCATAATAATACGTACGTTATTTACTGATCCTTATAGTAACACATAGACTGTATACAAACATAACAATAGACTTAATACAAACATAACGATATTCATGCTATTTATTACTTATAATCACACATGGACTCTATTTAACAAGTTGTATAAGTTATTTACTGATTCACTGTTTTACATTCATTCTCATTTACTGAGTCATTGTATTGTCCCGCACACATTGTATTGTCCCGCACATCACTCCCGCCGTGCGACCGTGTCGCATCTGTAGCCGGTGCGGGTTCGTCTTCTTTTTGTAGAGGCAGGAGTACCAGCTTTCTCACCGGCCGTCGCAGCACGTCTCCCTTGGTGCGCACGTCCACCGTGCGTACGATGTCGTCGGGACCTGGATATGTTGCGATGACTCTGCCACGCGCCCATGTGTTGCGGGGCAGGTTGGCGTCAACGATCTGTACGAGGTCATTGACCTGTATTCTTGGCCCTTTCCCGTGCGGCTCCCGCCGGTGTTGCAGCTCCGGAAGATACTCCTGGACCCAGCGCTTCCAGAAGAGGTCAGCGAGCCTTTGTGCTGCTCGCCAGCTGGATCTTGATATGGTGTCTTCCTCCTTGAATGTGCCTGGCTGGGGTACTCGCCCTGTTCCTCCCAACAGGAAGTGATTTGGGGTCAGGGCTTCTGGATCCCCTTCGCTGACTGACACGTGCGTCAGCGGGCGGCTGTTGACTGTGTACTCTACCTCAGCTAGCAAGGTGGTGAGTACTTCCTCTGTGGGGTGGCGTTCATGCAGTGTTGCGGCGAGTGCTGTCTTGACTGATCGGACCATGCGTTCCCAGGCTCCGCCCATGAATGGAGCCCCTGGTGGTATGTAGCGCCACGCAATGGTTCGTTTCGCGGCTTCTTCAGCCGTCGCCTCGTCTATTGCTTGTCGAAGTTCCTTGTCGGCTGCCTTCAAGTTGGTCCCATTGTCCGACCATATCTCTGTCGGACATCCCCGTCGCGCTATCATTCTTCTGACGGCCATTACTGCAGAGTCGGCGGAGAGTGAGCCGGCTACCTCTAGGTGTATGGCACGTGTGGTGAGGCACGTGAATAGCGCTACGTATCGCTTGTGACGAGCGCGTCCGACAGTCACCGACAGAGGTCCGAAGTAGTCGACCCCCGTGTATGTGAAGGGTCGTTCGTGATGAGCCAGACGACAGGCTGGTAGGTCACCTGTTCGTGGGTGTGGCGGCGCCTGTGTTCTCATTCTGCAGAACAGGCATCTTCGTAGTAACGCTCGTGTAGTAGGGCGTAGTCGTAGCACCCAGTACTGCTGCTTGCACTCGTTTACGGTGGCCTCTACACCGGAGTGATGTAATCTCCGGTGAATGGACTGTATCCACAGTTTGATTGTGGGATGGTCACCGTCGAGTACTAACGGTGTCTTAAATTCTTCTGTCATATCGCGGACAGCTTGAATTCGGCTTCGGAGTCTTATGGCATTATTGATGTACTCGACGCTCAGCTGATACAGACGACTTTCTTTGCTGACGGTCTTATGTTTCTTTAGATCTTCTATTTCGTCTGTGAAGCTGTCTTCTTGTGAGGAGCGCATGAGAAGGTCCTCTGCTGACCTGAGAAGCTCGGCTGAGACAGGCATCAGCTTCTTTCCCTTAGGCGGGGCTATCTTCTGTGTTGCTGTTGTTCGCTGGGCCACTGGCTTCTTTACCTTTGACCAACTTGGGTCTGCCTCTGCGTTCTTCTTTGTCTTTCTGTAGTTGACGCTCTGTTTTATGGGTTTGCAGAGGTCAATAAATTGAAGAACTCGCGCTGCTGTGTATCGAAGGCGATCCCAGTTGGAGAATCTGGTGGGATCGGGTAAACCTTCTGTTAACTTCAATCCCTTCTTGTTGCTTACATGGCATATCTTCTCTTCTCCAGAAGATTCTGTTGCAGGTGCAGTATCGGTGGGCCAGGAGTCTTCCATTTCATAGAGGAAGTCGGGGCCTCTATACCAGCGATGGTCCTTGTTGAAGGTTGGTGGGACGTCTCTCGTCGCGTCGTCTGCCACGTTCAGTTTTGTCGGGACCCATCGCCAGTCGTTGACTCTGGAACTTTCTTCGATTGCTGCTAGACGATGAGCCACGTAAGGTTTGTATGAACGTGACCCTGTCTTTATCCAGGTGAGTACTGTTCTGCTGTCTGTCCAGAACACCTTACGGTCGGGTTTTCTTTCGTGTTCCTCGACCACTGTTTCTGCGAGCCTGGTTCCCATGACTGCTGCTTGTAGCTCCATCCTCGGTATCGACGTCAGCTTTAACGGTGCCACCTTTGCTTTGGCTATTACGAGTGACAGGGCGACTTCGTTGTTTGCTGTTACCGTCCTCCAGTATAGGACTGCAGAGTAGGCGGACTCGCTGGCATCGGTGAAGACATGGAGTTGGAGTGAGATGGCTTCACTGTAATGGAGGTAACGTCTTGGTATCGTTACGTTGCAGAGACTCTTTAGGTGAGTCATCCAGCCCTCCCAATGTTCTGCTAGGTCTTCATCGATCTCGTCGTCCCAGGCTGTTCCTCTGCGCCAGACTTCTTGCAGGAGCTGCTTTGCTCTTATGGTGACGGGTGAGGCGAAACCAAGCGGGTCGAACAGCGACATGACTATTCGCAGAGCTTCTCTTTTTGAGGGTTTCTTCCCTTCTATTAGTGTCGATGGGATTCTCGCTAAGTTGAGATTGAACGTGAACTCGTCTGAGTTTACTTTCCAGATCACGCCCAGTACTCGTTCTGTTTTCTCTTCTGTGTTGTAGAGTTCCATGTCATCTACTTCTTCCTTCTCACCGAGTATTTCTAGTAGTGTCGGCGAGTTGGACTTCCATTGCTTTAGTTCAAAGCTGGCTTTCTTGTGTACTTCTCGTACACCTTTTGTGACGCGCTCTGCATCTTTGATACTTCGAAAGCTGTCGAGGTAGTCGTCTACGTAGTGCTTCTTTACTATCGCTGCTGCGGCTTCTGGGTGGGTTTTCTCATGTTGCTTGGCGTTCAAGTTCTTTACGTATATTGCTGTCGACGGTGAACTTGAGGCGCCGAATATGAGAGACGTCATTCTGTACTCCGTCGGAGGTTGGCTGTCTCGTCGATCCCCACGCCATAGATAGCGTAGTGCGTCTCGGTCTTCTGTTCGTAGCTTGACTTGCATGAACATTTCTTTGATGTCTGCTGTGACCGCGATCATGTGTTGCCGGAACCTCATGACGACGCCTGGTAGTGACTGTAGGAGATCAGGCCCTTTAAGTAGTAGCATGTCGTTGAGAGCCACTCCCCTTGTCTTGGCCGCTGCGTCGTGGACTACTCGTAGCTTATCTGGTTTCATTGGATTGACTACAGCGAAGTGCGGTAGGTACCAGGTCTTGTTCTGAGTCTTCTGTGTCGGAGCTGGCTCAGCGTAACCCTTTACGATGAGAGCTTCCATCTGTTCTGTATACTTCTGTTTCAGGTCTGGATCACGATCGATCTTCTTCTCTATGTTGAAGAGTCGTTTCAGCGAGCTGTCATAGTTGTCAGGAAATGTGACATCTTCTTTGCGCCAGAGAAGACTAGTTTGGAATCTTCCTTCCTCTGTTCTGGTGGTAGTCTTCTCCAGTATTCGGAGTGCTCGCTCTTCTGGATCGGTGTTTGGTCTCTTAGGGTTGATGCAGAGCGCGTCCATCTCGAAGTATTGCTTCACTAGTACTTCTAGATTATCTTCTGGGTCTTCTGTGATATGAGACACGAAGTCGATATTATGTCCGACGGTTCGTGTTTGGCTGCCGTGGAGTACCCAACCCAGTGGCGTGAGGGATGCCACTGGTTGGTTCTTGTTCCCTCTTCTGACTTCTGTTGTCAACAGAAGATGCCAGTTGTCTTGCCCAATTAATACTTGCGGCTTTGCATTTGCATATGTGAGGTGGTTGCGGATGTCTGTTAGGTGTTTGCATCCTTCCACCGTTTCTGTCGGTACCCGTTGAGACGAAACATGCAAGTTCTTTACTGTGCGTGCTTGTACTTGCTCTTCATGATCGTTGAACCCTTTCAACTTGATGCTGACTCGACGTGAAGTTGATTCGGATGCCTTCAACTCATTGATAGTTTCTATTTTCAATGGGTCTGTGGGGCCCGTTGCTCCGATGCTGTTTGCCACGTTGTCGTCGACCAGCGTGACTGTTGACCCGTCGTCCATCAATGCGAAAGTGTCGACTGTACCCTTTGGACCCTTGACTTGTATTGGTAGGATCTTTAGGTATGACTGCTTCTTTTTCACAGTCCAGGCTGAGTTGATGACTTCTGTAGCTTCTTTTGATTCTTCTTCTTTAGTCTCTGCCTTCTCTTTCTTTTTATTGTAGTGTAACAGCTTATGATGTGAGTATTTGCAGCTGTTGACACCACACTGACGAGGTCGGCAGCTATGAGTCTTGTTTCTGTATCGAAGACATCTGAAGCATAGGCGTTTGGACTTGGCTGTGTCCCACCTGCTGTTTTCATCTAACTTCTTGAACTGTTCACAGTCCGCTGTGTTGTGACCCGTTTCTTCACATACAGGACACTTTGATGTACTTGCTTTTTCTATCACGTTGTGGACCTTCTGTGTTTTCTTCTGTTGAGTGGCCGCTGTACCTGATGTTAGTTGCTCAGGTAAAGCGTATGGCCCGCATAGGTTCGCTTCTCTCATAAGGAACCTGTCTAACTTCACTAAGTCTGGATCTTCTCTCGGTTGTATAGATGAGAAATCGTAGTATCTGTAGCGAAGTGTAGGCGTAAGCTTATCTATGACTGTCTTTGAGACTTCTGGGTTATATAGATAATGTATGCAGTTGAGTGTCTTCAATGTTGCTACGATGTTAGATACTTTCGTAGCGAATATACAGATGTCACGCGGTGATTCAGTAAGGCGTGGCAGGGCGCGAAGCGTCTCCATTTCCACCATGGCGATTGACTCTGGTCTTCCAAATCTTGACTCTAGGGTCTTCATGATATCTGCTGGATGTGTGTTGGTAATCAGCAGACCTTCAACTGCTTCCTTTGCTTTACCCTTTAATGTTCTTCGTAGTCTGTTTGTATTCTCAATTATCGTATGCATGCTTTCAGTTTCATAATAAGCAGCACGAAAGGGTAACCACTCTTGATGTGATCCACTGAATATGGGTAGTTCAACAAACCTCGGTCGTTGACCTGCGTTGACGGCGCGTGTGATTGCTTCGGCGAGCGCAGCGAGGTCGGATTGGCCTCCCGCTGATAACTGTTGCGGTTGTTGCACTTGATATTGTTTATCACTGATCACTGGATTGTTATTGTTTACAGCGAACGGGGTGAGGTTATGTTGGCCTCCCGCCGGTAACTGTTGCACTTGATAATGTCTATCACTGATCACTGGATTGTTATTGTTTATAGCGAACGGCGTGAGGTTATGTTGGCCTCCCGCCGGTAACTGTTGCACTTGATGACGTTTATCACTGGTCACTGGATTGTTATTGTCTATGCACGTAATCACTGGCACTTCTGTAGGACGATTCTGTTGGTCGGCGATCGCGAGCGTAGGTCTGTTCTGTTGGTTTTCCAGCCAGTTATCAACTCTTCGGTTTGTTTCTTCCTTGGAGTAGATGGAGACGTCATCTTCTTCATCTTCGGAATCTTCATATTCCAAAGTAGCTAAGCGTGCTGTGGCTAGCTCTATCTGTAGGCGTAGCAAATCTTCTTTAGCCTTTGCTAATTTGTAGGCTTTCAGTTTGCTATGTGTAGATCCCCCCCCTCCCCCCTTCTTGCTAGGGGAACGAGGTTCATGTGGTCCGCTCGGCAGTGGCAGACCAGCTGTATTCTTGACCCGCTTAACTGTAGATGTTTCTGTTGCGGGTCGTGTTCCTTTACTATTATTTCCAACAGCTGTAGGTGGGTTCATTGGTAGCTTCGTTGTCGCGTCGATAGGTAGCGTCGTAGCAGTCGAAGGCGTCACGGACAGAGGTTTAGTGGCGGCGGCGAGGGCGGCGATGACAGCGGGGGGCGACACGGTGGGCGGGGCGGCGGCGGCGGGCATTGATACGGCGGACGTTAACGTAGCTGACGAGGTACCAGTATATTCCGTGGTACCTGTCTCGGCGGTGTGCCCCGTAGTCGTTGTTCCTGTAGCGGCCGTCCCGGTAGTAGCTGTCCCGGTATCCGTGCTTGTACCCGATGCTGACGTGGTGGCAGGTTCTTCTGTTGAAGGCTGTGCCCTAGCCGGCCTGCGCCCTTTTCCCTCTGACCGTGTGACTGGCATGATGCGAACCGATGATCGACGATATTATTTACGATGATCTTCAAACTGCAGGCAGCTATTTCCACTTTATCCGGCTCGAAGGACCATTTAATGTACGTTATATACACTATGTGCTGGGTTGGTGGACACAATTAAATACTGGCAGAGTTTTAAAGATATATTGGCACACTTACATAGTTGGTTATACAGGAACATCGAGCGATTGAATGATGGTAATTTTCAAATCAACCTATATTAATACCCCAGTTACGTAGGCACACGTAGTGGGTACCCCTATCATATTTTACAAGTTTTCACTTATAGAATCGTTTATTTTACTTTACATTTCCGACAGGTTTGGACTTGTCTGAACCTGCTCGGAGGCAGGATCCCGAGCTGTGATTGCATCCAATCACAGCTCTGATAAATAGCTAGTGTTACATCTAGACTTTATACAATCATCATAATAATACGTACGTTATTTACTGATCCTTATAGTAACACATAGACTGTATACAAACATAACAATAGACTTAATACAAACATAACGATATTCATGCTATTTATTACTTATAATCACACATGGACTCTATTTAACAAGTTGTATAAGTTATTTACTGATTCACTGTTTTACATTCATTCTCATTTACTGAGTCATTGTATTGTCCCGCACACATTGTATTGTCCCGCACAATAACCAGGATTAACACATAGGATTTTTATCCCGATATTCCCACGGGATCGAAACTTCTGCGGGTGAAACCGCGGGGCGCAGCTAGTCATAAATAAGATAATTTAATAAGATTACGCATTTTAAAGTTAATTTTACGTACCTAATCTGAAACAGTTACGTTCTAATAGGCGGGTGCAAAAAAGCGAATAACCTAGTGGACACTGGACAGGGTGTACAGTCACGAGCAAAAGTATGTATACACTCGGCTTTATTCAAAAGCGATTTACTCCTTTATTTTTTAATGAAATTTTATGTTATTACGAACATAGCATTTTCGAACCCATAGGTTTATGTAATGTGTCGTATTTTAAAGTTGCGTTCGTTATTTCACGAAAAAATCGCAATTGAAAGTTGCCAAGTGTTGACATATTGGTGCTCGTGACTGTACGCACGGCTACACGTCAAGCTATACAAAACCAGTTTGTCTTGGCCTCACTTTGTATGATATTTTCTCTCAATGAACGGTCAGCCAATACTGGTTTTGCATAGCTTGATGTGTAGCCGTGTGTACATACATATTGATACTGTGAAAGCAGAGCTTCAAGTTAAATGGAAGTTTAAGTTAAAATGTAATGATTTTTATACATTTGTGTGCGGGACAATAGTGTATGTGACGTTAAGTGTGCGGAACAATAAGAATCAGTAAATAACGAGATACCTACTCGTATTGTTATGTTTGTATAAAGTTTGTGCGTATCAGTAACAATGAGCAAATAGCGTAGGTACCTACATATCGTTATGTTTGTATAGAATCTATGCGTAACAGTAAGAATTAGTAAATATATGTGAGACTGTTATGTTTATATAGAGTCCTAACCCTATATATGTATCGAAGCTGTGATTGGGCGCAATCACAGCTCAGGGTCCTGCCTGACTCCGAGCAGGTTCAGACAAGTCTAAACCTGTCAGGAATGTAAACCAAAATAAACGTTTCTATAGGTAGTACACTGTAAGTTAAGAAAGGGGTACCCACAACGTGCGCCCATGTAGCTGGGGTAGGTACTAATATTGGTCAAATTCGAAAAAATGTTACATTCAATCAATCGCTCAACTCAAGTGTTCCTGTATATTACTAACAATGTAAGTGTGCCAATATAATCTCTAAAACTCTGCAAGCATTTAATTTATGCCATCAATCCAGTCAATAGTGTATTAACGTACAATTTGCTTCACACAAAATGAAGAGTTTTTGAAAGCTGTTTCTTCAAACAGCAAATATAAATGAAAAAAATGTAAGAAATCGTCACTCAACAATAATTAATTGTCTTCCGCACGAAAAACGAAAACCTGTATTTTTGAAGCTAGTAATCCTTAAATCAAGAAGTGGTTGGTGGCAACTCTACCTGTAGCTTTCCCATAAACAACATTCTACCACTTAACTGCTTTCCTGAAAAATTATAATATCTATCTTCTAAATTGAAAAAAAATAATCGTAAGTTACTTTGAATTTCGCGGGCTACATTAAAGGAATCACCATTGTTTGGTTGTTCACTTGTAACGATTATGTTAACGTAGGTAGTAAATAAAATCTCACATATTCTTATTGATCTTAAATGAATTAAAATTATTTAATTCTCTAACTAAAACATTCAGATTACATGACACACCAACTTACGCCATTGTGTGCGGGAGCAATTTTCAACGTTGTGCCATGCATAATTATGTGTCATTCGAAACGTAAAATGAGTTGATTTATATTGTTTTAAATTAATTGTTATTAATGTATTTAGTAGTTATGAATAAAATATTTAAAAGAATTTGAGACTATGAAAGAGGCTGTATGGTTCATGACCTTGGCATTTTTCTATTCATTCAAATCACTATTCAATTTTTACATTCATTCACTCATTTCGCTAATTTTCATTCATCAAATGTCGGATCGGACGACTTCTTTAGTTTCATGGCGCGTTTTATCTTGTAAAATGTACGTTTTGTGTAATAGATATAAATGTAATTACTTAGTTAAATGTCTTGTAGTGTATTAGTTATAAAGTAACTACAAAAACTTAGTAGCAGAGTCCAGTTAAGTTACAAGGTGTTTACCTTGTTTTTAGGTTATGTTAGTGCTTGGTCCATATTTTACAAATAACACGTATTTAAAATGACGGACGGAGATTCCGGTGAGAGTGGCAGGGTGGTGGCGATCCCCTGCCCTTTCGTGAAGCGGAGAGTAGAGTGCGCTGGCGCGGCGTTCCTTAGATATTATAATGTAAAATGCCATGGTGGCGACGCATTGTTCCAAACGCTCAAGTCTAATGAAAAGGCCGAAGAAGTCATCTTCGACGATGATGTCGAGTACCTGCGGAGTTTGGATCCCAAAGATTGGAAGATGCAAGATCACTATGCCGTTCTAGGTATGAAGAACTTGCGTTACAAAGCCACTGATGACGACATAAAACGTGCTTACCGGCAGAAAGTGTTGAAGCACCATCCCGACAAGCGCAAGGCACAGGGCGAGGAGATCCGCAGCGACGACGACTACTTCACGTGCATCACGAAGGCGTACGAGATATTGGGCACGCCAGTCAAACGCAGGTCGTACGACTCGGTAGACCACACCATTGACGACACTGTACCATCACAAAACGATATCAAGAAGGATGGCTTCTACAAATCTTTTACTAAACATTTTGAGTCAAATGCACGATGGTCAGAGAAGAGAAATGTGCCTTTGTTAGGTGACGAGAATAGTACCCGGGAACAGGTTGAAAGGTTTTATGCTTTTTGGTATGAGTTTGAGTCGTGGCGTGAGTTCTCTTATCTTGACGAGGAGGAGAAGGAGAGGGGTAACGACCGGGAGGAGCGGAGGTGGATCGAGAAACAGAACAAGGCTGCACGGGCCAAGCTGAAGAAGGAGGAGATGGCCAGGATACGGAGCTTGGTGGATCTGGCGTATGCCAGCGATCCTAGGATCCAACGGTTCAAGCAGGAGGACAAGGATAAGAAACTAGCTGCCAAACGAGCCAGACAGGTAAACAATAGGAGTGATTAACACTCGGTCGAGAGTGCATTGGGCACCACATTATCATCCTGTGTGGTGGTGAAGAAAGGACTTTTAACTAAAACTATAAGATAGATTTTTGAAATTCTCATTACCAACCTTAAAATAGTTACTGTCTCAGACTGTCCTAATATTCATAGGACTAAGGAGTTGGTGTGCCTGTACCTCATATAATATTAGACTTTTACTATCCGTCAATGATAATTTATATTTGTTTCTGTAAATTTGTTCAAAAAAATACTTTAACACATCAAAACTTAACTTTGTTTTAAAACTAAAAGAGTTCAGTGTTTCCTAACTGACTACTCTAAGAAGAAAGACCGAAAGAAACTCGTAGCACTCAATGACCTAAATACAATGAATAGTGCACAACTGTTTCCCCTTACTTAATGGGGTTTTAATGACAAATGATTTTATTTCTGTAAGTAGGTTTACACAAACGCTTTTAAACGTCAATCATATTTTAAAAACTAGATGTGGTCGGTGTTTCCTATCTGACTTCTCTAAGAAGAAAGGCCGAAACTTAGGTCACAGTCTCTCTTGCAAGCATACTTTGCAGCTTAGTCCAAAAAAATTGCAGTGATGGGAAACTTATCCTGCATTTAGCATTGCTGTTAATTAAGTATATAATGTTTTAATACTTCTGTATGGTTCCTAGCAGCTATGAATATTGTAAATTATTTATTAATTTAAAAGGCAACATCTTCCTATTCTCTAGTTAGATCTACAGTTAATTAATTAACATCTTATTGTTGAAATAATGAATACCAGTAGAAATTTCAATTCTTTTTATATTTCAACATTTTTTGTTACCTTACAATGGAGCCGATTCCCTTGTTCACAAACTAAACTAAATTTAAGTTCAGTGCATCTTTTTCTTTCTATTTCATTAAGAAAAGGACAGAAGATAAATATTAGTTTAGTCCTGTCAAATTAATCAGCGCCTGACGTAAAGTGACGTATTTTTAGTCGCCGTGTTTTTAATCAAGTCTAAACTGTTTTAAATGGAGTATCTTAATTTGTCAGGACTAAACTAATATTTATCTTCTATCCTTTTCTTAATGAAATAGAAAGAAAAAGATGCACTGATCTTAAATTTAGTTTAGTTTGTGAACAAGGGAATCGGCACCCATATACAGTTTATATGTGATTAAAAACATGGCGACTGTTTTTTTCTTAATGAAATAGAAAGAAAAAGATACATTAAACATTTTAGTTTAGTTTGTGAACAAGAGAATCGGCGCAGCGGCAAGGGAATAAAAATAAAATAAAAGTTATTGAGTTTGATACACATACTCAATTCTACTATATCAATTCCAGGATGCAGTACAAGCAAAGAAAGCTGAAGAAGAACGTCTCATCAAAGAAGCTCAACTTGCCAAGCAGAAGGCCGACGAGGCGGAGCGCGCACGCATCGAGGTGGCGCGCGCCGAGCGCGAGCAGCAGAAGAAGAACCTGCGCAAGGAGAAGAAGGCGCTCCGAGACATCTGCAAAGCTAACAACTACTACTCCAACACTGAAGATGAAGCCGTCTCTCATATGGCTGCTGTAGAAAAAATCTGTGAAATGTTGAAAGTGGTAGAAATACAAGATTTAGTAAAACAACTAGAAAGGAAAGGCAGAGATGCCTTCATAAGAACTGTCAAAGAAACTGAAGACAAATTAGAAGCAGAGAGAAAAGCTATATTTGATAACAAGAGAGTAGAAGAGCAAAAGTTCAAGAAGGAATCTGCGCTCAAACAGCCCATTGAGTGGAGCGTTGAGATGACACAACTTCTCATTAAAGCTGTCAACTTATTCCCAGCAGGCACCAACCAGAGGTGGGAAGTAGTCGCTAACTTTTTAAATCAACATGGTACATTTACTGATGAAAGACGGTTCATAGCAAAAGATGTTTTGAACAAAGCTAAAGACTTGCAAAGCGCAGATTTCTCAAAGAGCAGTCTCAAGAAAGCTGCCAACGAAGAAGCATTTGACCAGTTTGAAAAGGAGAAGAAGAAAGGATATAACCACATTGATGAAAGTGGAATATCAAAGAGTGATAATCCTGTGAAAGTAGTTAACGGAACAGCTACACCGAAACCTGAAGAGGTGGCCAAACCAGACGACAAGGCTTGGACGAAAACTGAACAAGAACTGCTCGAACAGGCCATCAAGACGTTCCCGGTGAGCACCCCGGAGCGCTGGGACAAGATAGCCGACTGTATACCGAACCGCACGAAAAAAGACTGCATGAAACGATACAAGGAGTTAGTTGAATTAGTTAAAGCAAAGAAACAAGCCGCCAACCTCGCGAAATAACATACAACACTATTAGTTCTGTATCAAATTGTTTACCATCTGCCACCAAGTTAATGACCAAAGTAGATAAATATGGGTATTGTAAATTATATTTACATTGGTAAAGTTACACTGTTGGCTCGTGACAAAGACGTTTATTAAGAAAACTATAAAGAATATTGTAATTATTGCTTCATGAATTAGTAATTATGAAATAAATTACGGTTTTCATTTTAAAGATATTATAATGCATGTTTTGATTACGAAAAGTACCCTAAAATTTGGTTTGATCAATCAATCAATTACCATTTCAATCATATATCTTTCTACCGCTACGAATTAAGATTCTGTGTTATAAAATACTCAAATTCATATCACTTCTATTATTTTACTTAGTCGTATGTACCTAGATGGTTTGTGATATTCAATTTAGAAGACAAAATCTATGTATTGGATATTTTAATATGAAGCTTGGCTTGGCAATTTTCTATGAATAATAGCGTGGCGGTTAAAAGGTAACCCTTTAATATTTATTACTAAATAAATAAAATAAGCTGACCGATTCATTGATCGAACTTCAAATGACAACAATCGCGAGCAACATAAAATGTAAACTAGCAAATATTCTGTATATCAATGTTAATCACTGCCACTGGTTGAGGTTCGCGTGTCCGTTTCGGTCGCCTGCTCGCAAATGACACGGTCACTTACTGCTCTGCCTGCCCCACAATCAGCATACCTGCCGTGCCACTGCGAGGAAGCTAAGGAAGCTAGGAATGCACCTTCCTTCATACATTAAAACTGTTCATAGAAACGCTTGATAAGTTGTACCTGAAAATATTCAAGCAATTGAAGTCAGTTCTCGTTACGTTAAGAACGTTTGTAAGTTATAGGAGTCGATTATTATTTTAGTCGCATCAGTTTACCAAACAAGTATGTTATATATTTTACAAGTTTTACGTAGGTAAAACATTACACGCCACACGAAGCAGTAAGTAGTTACTGCTTCGTGTGGCGTGTAATGTTTTATGTTGGACGACCGGCAATTGGCGATTGTTATCAACCATTATGGTTTATAATTATAATCGTTCATCGAAATACTATGATTATAGTAAGAGAACTGGTGTGATAAAATATAATACTCTCGACAGTGGCTTAGTTTTCTAAGCAGTTTTATTTTCATACGATTCACAGAAATGTTTATGTAGTAGGCCCTTAAAATTTAAATAAAGTGTAATCTTTACCCACAAGCATCCCTTTTCCATGCTTAGAGCACTTTTCCGCCATCAGTAATGTTTGTATGTATGGCAACATGTCCGTTCGAAGACACGACAAACGATCATCTTGTGTCATATTTTTATATTTATTTGTTTATTGTGATGATGAATATAGTCAATTTGAAATTTTTATATGATTTTTAATTAGTATCCCGTCGTGAGGAAAGTTTTAAGTAATGTTGATGGTTATAAGACTAGGGAGGGCCAAAAAATAGATGGGTGGACTGTGTGAAAGGTGCTATGGCTAGAAGCCGGTAACAACCGAGACTACTACTAAAAAAGAAGTATGGAAAAATAAGATATGTTGCGCCGATCACAAATGAATTGGGGTGGAGGCAATAGAATGACGATGACGATGACTTCAATACGCGACCCTGATTGCATCACTATCTATCTCCATGATAGAAGTTCAATAAAAAAAACATAATTTATCTTTCTACCGCTACGAATTAAGATTTTGTGATAGTTATAAAATATTCAAATTCATAGCACTTCTATTATTTTAATTCTTAGTTTTGTTAACTTTTCAACCGACGTCTAAAAAGGAGGAGTTTCTCAATTCTGATGTTTGTATTTTTTTTTTAAATATTTGTTCGCTCATAACTCCGTCGCTTGCCAACTGATTTGAAAAATTCTTTTTTTGTTGGAAAGGGTATACTTCCCAAATGGTCCCATAGAAACTTCATCAAAAACGGTTCAGTAGTTTGGTTTTTAAACCAAAATTACAGGTAAAAATTATAACTTAAAGTGAAAAATAAAAACTTTTGAAAAAAAAAACCCACTTCCAAAAATGACACTACAAAGTGAAAAATTACTTTAATTTCGGAAGTCGGTGGCAAACAACGAAAATGCGAACCCAGCGACACCGACTTCCGAAATTAATTTTTCACATTTTTGGAAGTGGGTTTTTTTTTCAAAAAAGTTTTTATTTTTTTAAAAGCTGATTTTTCAATTGACAGATAATAATTTATTCGTGGAATAAAATTGTCGTATGACAGATTTATGCAAAATCTGAAGAACTGTCAACAATTCAAAATGATTCCTCGGATAAAATTATCCGTCGTTAGTAAAATCAGCCCTAAATCTAGAGACTGAGACTTGATGTCGTTTTAGTATAACACTAGCGGACCCGGCAGACTGGAAGCCGACCCCAACGTAGTTGAGAAAAGGCTAGGCAGATGATCGACCCGGCAGACGTCATCCTGCTCCACCGATGCAGACCGGACCAATTGTGTTTTCAACCCATTGAAATATACCCACAAAATTTCATCCAAATCGGTCCAGCCGTTTAGCGGGTTGGTGACAAACACACGTACTTACAGAAGAATCACATAATTAGGTATGTATACTAAGATTTATTCCGTGTTTTTTTATTTCTGACCACATCCACAAAACCGCAGGCTGAATGTGACGGCAGTGTCGCCAATGCTATAGAACACGGTAGCCAACGAGGCAGAACCTTAGCATATTATTTTAATTCAGGACGCTGCGCTGCCGCCGTCTGCTTGCTTGACTCTGCAAGCCTGCCTCTGTAACTGGCCATAATTTCAAAAGGTCGGTGATTGCAGTTGGTACCTACTACAAAATATACAAACTGTTACTGATGTATTACATAAGGTTAAATTAAATTAGCTTCCTTCTTCCGAATCCCATCTCTCTCTATGACCCAATCCGCAGCTGACCGCCTTGTAACATCCACTTCTTGCTTTGACGAATACAAAAGCGACATCTATTTAGTTGCAGGTATAACATAATGCGCCTACTTATTTAAAGAACTAAACGGTATTATTTACTACTGTGCCCATTCAATCGACAATCGTCAATAATATTAAGCAAGCTATAAATAGGTAGGAAAATAATCCCAGTAAGGTTAAGGGCCAGGTAACGAGTCGTCGTTACATACAAGAATTACTAGCTGTTGTGCATTTCCGAAGCGGAGCATTTAGAGGCCGACTCAAGGTCACTGGCCGGCAGGTGCTCCTACAATGTACTTGTTGTTATGTATTTATTCCATACACGGTGTATTCTGTTCAGGGACCGTACAACCCCGAATATAAGTTAATTCTTTCGAAAGTGTTACAGATTGTGCGCCTACAGTAACGGAAAATGTTACCTCTTGGTAGTGGTAGCCCTTTCATAACACTAACGTTAGGGTAACCCTATCAATAAGTTAGCTAGTACAAGGTGTTACCGGCTCTTGTATGATTTCCAATTGAAGAAGATAACCCTTTGAAAGGGTTTGTCGGGGTAATCAAAGGGTTTTAAATCAAATCATTTTAAATTACGTTGGAGTGGAGGAATAGGTATTGACCTTGGAAGTTTGGAATCATATAGAATCGTTCATTAGTGTTTCTTACTCGGTTTGATAGGCCGGTGCTTTCTTTTTTAACCGACTTCTAAAAAAGGAGGAGGTTCTCAATTCGGATGTTTTTAAGTTATAAATAAAATCTGAATATTGAAGATGAACATAGGTAAGTAAGTGTATTTTAATTATGTATCACATATAATACAACTGTAAATAACCTGTCTGTACATTGAATATATTTTAAACTTTTAATGGGGGTGTAATAACTAGTCAATATAGATACCAAATCACCAATTTTTGAACATTTTCTGTATGTATGTATGTTTGTGCACGCATCACGCATAAAGTACGCGACGGATTTTGATAAAATTTGGTATGGTGATAGCTGAATATCCTAGTGAACATTTAATGTAACTTTTACTGCAGGAAAATGTCTAATACAGACGATAAATCAATACGCCACGCGAACGACGTCGCAAGTACAGCTGTTTTTAGCCGACTTCTAAAAAAGGAGGAGCAATCATCCAATTCGAAGCCAGCTTGCTGAATGGCAGCCATCGCAACTGCCGACCTGTGCGCGGGTGCGTTGTCGTGATGAAACAGCACGCCCCTTCGAAGTTTCCCTCTCCTTTTCTCTTTGATGGCATTCCTCAACTTGGGAATTAAAGCTGCATAATATTGGCCTGTAATAGTGGTTCCACACTCCAGGTATTCAATCAACAATATACCTTCTGAGTCCCAAAATATTGAGGCCATAACCTTGCCAGCCGATGCCACGGCACGAAACTTCTTCGGGGTCGGTGATGATAGCCGTTTCCATTGCGAAGATTGCTGTTTTGTCTCGGGGTCAAAATGATGGACCCATGTTTCGTCCATTGTTACGAAACGAGACAAAAAGTTTTCAGAATCTACTTGAAACTTGTCCAACAATATCTTCGAAATGTCAAGTAGATTTTGTTTCTGACTGTCGGTTAACATTCTCGGCACCCATCTTGCGGAGACTTTTCTCATATTCAAATATTGTTTCAATATGGATTGAATACTTCCATATGAAATGCCCGTTTCTTGAATTAAGTATCGGATGGTAACTCTTCGATCGCTGAATACAATTTTCTCGACTTTCGCAACATTTTCTTGGGTGACTGACGTCGATGGACGGCCGCAACGATGTTCGTCTTCCGTGCTCGTTCTCCCTACTCGAAATTGAGAAGCCCATCTTGCGACAGTGGAATACGGTGGAGCAGACTCTCCTAATGTTGCCTCCAAATCGCAATGAATCTCTTGCGTCGACTTTTTTAAACAGAGGTATTTAATAACGGTTCGCACTTCGTTTTTCTCCATTTTCGAGAACACGTTCCGACACGAAGCAAACAAATGACTACATTCAGAAAAAAGACAAAAGAGAATCGAAGATTTTTTTCTTTATTAATATTACAATATGTATCTGAGCTTTGCCTGCCAGTATTTATTTTTTTTCTTACCAAAGAGTAAGTATGTCGTTCTCACTACTTTTTGATCCCTCCTCGTATTTGTATATCTGACTCTAAATTGTTTTATAGCCCAGACAATATGTCACTAAATTGTTTAATACTAGTTTATAATAATAATTCTTAATTTTTTTAGAGCACATATTTATTTCAGCCAGTGACAGAAGCTCAGACGAAAGTGAATCAATATATATATTTTGAGGAATTAAGGACAACCGATGCTTCATGCGTGTCAATGCCGATATTGCAACCGACATTAGACGATAATGCGTCTACTCGCGATTTGTCTTTTGAAAATGACTTTAAAGAAATTGAAGATAAGGCTATAAATACTGATAACTCAGACAATAGCAAGGAAGATGATATTCATGAGTGTTATTCTTTTTCTTTATTAATTGTAAAATATCTATGCAAGTTAGAAGAAGGACGACGTAACAAATGTATGCATCAAATAGTTCATATGGTCATGCAAAGTGTTCAAGAACAACAATCAAAACAAAAGCAGTAATACTGAAAAATTGTGTTTTTTAATAATAAATACCATGTTTTATTTAAAGATTTTTATTTATTCAATAACGACATCGTTATTTAAAATTATAAAGTAAGAGGATCAAATAGTAGGCGCCGTTACTGCCAGAATTAATTTGTGGTATATAAAAAATTGGTTTGTTTTCCCTAAAACAAAAAATAAAAAAGTATAAATCTGGTTTGTTCAAGCATTGGCGACACTGAATTCGAGTTCCTGTGAATGCTTTAGTAACAATAAAAGTAGACAGCAAGAACTGTAAGTAAAAGAAAAATATAAAGGGGAAGTAAAAAGAAGGCGGATAGGATATTTGATGATGATTAGAGTTCAGAAGATTAGAAATATTGTGAAAAGCAGTATGGTGAAAGTGGCCACTAAACATGTGGTCTTGCGCAGAGGAAATGTAGTAGTAGAACGAATGACACTTGAATAGATGGCGAAGTTAATGAGGTTGTGAGAAAGAAAAAAACCGGCCTAGTGCGAGTACATCATTTGTAAAAATTTTAACTGCCTGACTATCAAGGTTCATGAGATACAGCCTGATGACAGACAGACGGACGGACAGCGGAGTGTAATAAGGTCCCGTTTTACCCTTCGGGTACGGAACCCTAAAAACGAGGCTTGGCTAAATGATTTAGCCTGAAAGGCGCAAAAAAGGATGAATGAAACGAACGAATATGACAGATGATCTAGAAAAGAGCTTTGAGGCAAGATAATTATACCGAAATGAAAGCGAAAATGGTAGAAATCGTAAAAATGAAGAAGGATGAATTAGAAGAAAGTAGAACAGGAAGTTCTCTCATAATTTTAGGGCCAATGTTAGGTAAGGTGTTCTGGAAACTTGATTTTACATGTAGGTACGACTAAATTAAATAACCTCGCGAAGTGTCGAGCGTAACACACTCATAAACCTAAACTCAACTTTTAGATGAGAACCCAATCTGGTATCTGCTAGATTAGAAGATTGGGAAAATCACATCATAATAATAATGATCACCTTACCTTTGTACGATTTCCACACTAATTGCATTTGCTGCTCTGAGTAGGTGCATCGTATTCATAATATCTATGTACTCGCCTCAGTTGTGGCATTTTTAAAATCTTACAGATTGACGCAGCTCCTTTCCCTTCGGGCACTAAATGATGAGTGAGACGATCGAATGATATTTATGATTCCGTAAAAAAGACAAGATTATACATGAAACAATCCCGACTGTTCCAGAAAAAAAAAAAATACATTAAACTTTAAAATCACTACAATAATAACTATAATCGTATGTGTATGGACTCGCTAGGGCCTAGACTGCGTGTTGCCACTTGACGCATACCTGCCGAATGCATGCAGTTTAGTACTCTAAAGTAAAGATCCGAATGGGTAACTCTGTTACAGTCGTTGAAGGGGTAAACCGTTCAAAACGTCTTACCATTAAAAAGTATAACCCACCAAGAATGGGTTTTTGAATATACAGGTAATCAAATCGAAAGGGTTTGGAAGAGGTTATCCATTGATGACGGTTTTCGTAAAAGAGGGTAATATATATGAAATTGGTTTTAAAACAACACTTTGTCAAAACCCTATCAAAAACCCTTTCAATGGGTAACCAAAATGGTCCCTGATTCTGTTATAGCGTCCGCCAAGGCCGATCGACACATTGTTCGCTATGAGAAATTAATATTATTTTAAAGATTTTACCATCAGTTTTAAATATCACATTGTTGTTTATAAACCTTGTGAACAGTTTAAAGTTTGTGGCACGTCCATGCACATGAAAGATTCTCATGCATAGACATAAATGCGGACTTGCTAAGATAAGCAAAAAGTTATTTTCTTGGTACCTATACCTTCCTCTATTTTAATAGGCGATGACTAAGCTTGTGATTTCTCATTACCATATAAAAAGTACACGTATTGTTGGCATTAAGTTTTAGCCAAGTCAGAAAAATACTTTCTCCGGTCTCTAATGTGACATAACATTAAATTACTAATCAATTATAAAATGAGTTTTTTCCTCAGGAGTCAGGTGGTAAGTAGTAAGTAGGCATTATTAATATTATGAAATAAACAGTTTGTCTCGGAGATGGTTTCGAGTGTCGTCTGATTTTAACTCCATACCTAGGTACTACTTATCCGGGGAAGTCTGGCTAACGGAGCAGCAACACTCACATCTCATCTTCCCCTCAACGCTATAATGATAATCTTCCCCTCAGCGTGATAATGTACCTACATAATGGTATTATCTAACTAGGTAATAGGTATTTAGCACTAGAAAATTAGTTAGTTGCTATTTTATCGCGTCTAGGATGAAAAGTGGTTGCAGATGGCCTGGTATGGAATGGACACCAAGGCAATAAATACTTTGCGTACAAACTTAGCGAAACATTTCAAATGTCCCAAATGCAACGAAATCCATGCCCTTCAAACCGGAACACAGCAATTATGCTTGGTGATTGCGCTTACAACACACAACACAAAGGAATAGGAAATACTTAAATGTGTTTGAGAGGGTGTGTTTGAGAGTAACAGGTGAAATTAGGTACTGGTTCTTTTTGTACAAGTCGGAACTTCGGAAGCCATACATAATCATTCCGCCATTTTTTATTCTTTTTAATAAAATAATCTCGATGGAGTTTTATTGATGCGTTCCATTTCCAATAGATCGATAAAATTAAGCGATGTGTATGTATTTGTGTCATTCCATTTCAATATTCCTTTATGTAGCCAGTTTTGGGCATGCGCGGAGTGTGCCAGGCTTGCACCAGAGTGACTCTCGGAATAGAAACGACATAAAATTGAAAACAATATTTTCTCAGGAAGTTCTATGTGAATAAGAATTGTGGTAGTAACGGATTACTTACTAGCTTCATCGCGACTTCGTCCGCGTGAAATGTCCTGTTCCCCCACATCGCATCGCATCGCCAGCCCGCGCTATTACTTCGCTTTCGTTCAGCGTTCTTTCGGGCTTTTGTTTTTGTTCGGCTCTTAAAGGTGATGTTAAGTACTTCCTCGGGCTATCAATGCAAAAATATTTTTTCAATTCCGATCGGTAGTTCCAGAGATTACCAACAAACAAACTCTTCACCTTTATTATATTATTAGTACCTGTAGATGGAACGGGAAGGCGTTGGTTTAACAACTGTAGAATAATAACTAACGAGTAGTGTTTGTTATTAAGATTGGTAGGTTGTTAACCTGCACCGAAATCTGGGATAAATACAATACTTTGCGAGTAGGAAATAGTTCTTTCGAGGAAACAAAAGGAATTTATTTCTTACCGGTTGCGACAGTGGATTTCAAGACTAAAAAGCGAGCTAAGTGACGCAGGAAGTTTGTGGTTCCCTCTTGAAGGGTTTCATAAAAATTAAAAAGATGTAGGCGAAACATTCATGCCTTCGACAGATAGGCACATAAAATTCGTTGGAAACGACCATCTCATCCGCCCACCGCCATTAGGGGCCGATTAACTATGAAATAACACCACATATCCTGTTACGAAACAGAGGACGAATTTATTCAGATAAAAAGTAATCATATAAACATACATTGACTGAAATCCAAACAAGTGCCGCTAAAATATAAAATGTATGCTAATTTATATCTAATAATATCGATGTTTCTACATTACCTCTGATTTGGAAGATAAATTTTATGCAACCTGCCTACTATTACTTATTTCTGATAAGGAGCCCGATGACTTCAAGGGGTATAGCCGCTGGGCCAAACTGGATATCACAGGGGCAATTAACTTATTTTTAGGAATCTCCAATGTGTCAAAAATGTAATATATAATTTTGAAGAATGTTCGCATTGTAATCTCGGCCTCAATCTATCAAAAGTATTCATATTTTTTATTTATTTTGGTTGGGATGTGACTGCGACTACATTTTAATTGGCCTTCTCATCTTTTCAGTGGTAAAAATCCGCTGTGTAGTTATAAATTAGCATATATTTTCGCCTCTTTAGACCCAGTTACATCTAGTATTAACTTATGATACTGCTTTGCGTATCTGCAGTTGGGAGGCATTTATTCGCTGTTAGTGTGAAACGTTCGTGACAATTATTGAAGTGTAGGATTTCTAATCGTAGTCCGACGGTATTGTGGTATAGTTATATCGTATCTATTGCTAATATCGTTGAGAGAAATCGCGTCGTTATCCACAATTGTGTAGTTTCAATGTCTAGGAAATGACGCAAAGACCAGCAAGGAAGATGCTTTATTTAGCGTCAAGTGCGTCTGCTACTTTGCAGCCCTGAAGTTAATTTTGAATCATGATTATTCTATGAAAATGGCTGTGGATACCTATTAGATTACTATTTAACCTATTACCTATTTCGACAAACTAGTAGTTAGTTATCGGGGTCGTGTGTTAGGTAAGCTTATTATGTTCGGTAGGTAACAATAAAAAAAGTAATTGTGTCTCATTGACAGTTGAGCTCACATTAATTTTATAACCATTGTCCAGAAATTAGCGGGATAATGAATTGGCTTGGAATTAGGTTTTAGGTACTAACGGTTATTCCGTTAATCCACCCCAAAAATCCACTCTAATGTGGAAACGCATTTCTGAGACTGCACCCTAAGCCTATAAATTCCGTTTATCCAACTAAGACTAGAGAGGATTCTCGGACATGCATTTCCGCGTATCCACCATAAGGTGGATTTGGGGTAGATAAGCGGTATAACCCGGTAGGTACTACAATCCGGATTTTCGTAGGGGCCGGAGACTGCCCAAACATGACGCTTTTCAGTAGCAACGAATAAATGCCGCCTCTAACTGCGACGATGTTCACTAGTCTATGTGTTTACTCATTATAATTAACATTAAAAAGATTATAAATATTTGAGTTTGGTTCAGTTCCACTAAGGCACGATCAAGGCCATACATTGCGATTAAAGCTTACTCTTATTTAAGTACATAATTATTACATTAAAATTATTATTTTACTTATAAACGTTATTATTTTGTTAATATTAATTCTTTCTTAATATTGTGACAATATTTTTTACAAAATAAATGAGATTCTTTAGAGGAAACAGTAAGTATATTGAACAGTTGCCATTTAGCTTGTTTTTAAAACATTGATGTACACTAGTAGGTAGGTAGGTATATTATAAAATATTCTTTGATATCTGAACCTAATAAAGCACCAGTATGAGTTCTGAATTAACGTTTATAAGTATAGTCTTAAATATATCTTAAACATGTACGTAGTCAGCAATAGGCACGCATTGCTGTAAGCGATCATCTCGTTAATTTTCAATGGAGAATAATCGACATTGTACTTAAAGTAGGTATCTTCAAATAATTAAAGTATTAATATTTGTAACAATTTCAAAACTCCAATCAATTTTTAAAAGATAATCGCTTTTAAATAACCTGCGGGGTAATCGCGTAACACACTATCAGTAGCAATGGCTTTCACTTTGAACGTTCAACAACATTAATTGCGTTACTTACGTTGTTGAGCGGACACATTTTCGACCTTAAGAATCATTGGATTAGTAAAATACCCTTCGAAATTGTTCTGATTGTGATTGTTAGTGTGACACGCAATTAGGGTGCTGTACCTCATACCTGCCCTACCAACATACTTTTAATGTGACTGTAGGTACTTAAACATTTCACAGTATTTGCTAGCAAGAAAAGATTCCAAAGCACAAACTTGGATGGAATACTTATCAAGTAAATTAGATAATCTAGAAATAAGTAAAACGGATGGATAAAATACCAATGCTATTATCGACCATTGTCCATTACCATTACGCGAGTGTGTGAATGACCTGCATTGTAATGTGATGTCACTCGCAACGTGATTTGAATAGTCATCTTTACGCTAGAGAAAGTCACTGTGAAAGCAATTAACAATTAAGTATTATATTTTCTAACGCACTTTTGCATATGCGAATAATCTCTTATCTTAGTAACAAAATTTTTTATGAGAACAAATTAAAATAATACGAATAATTTGTGAAATAAATTCTTCATGAAGCACCAAATGGGCACCAAAACTATTACCTATTGTAATAAATGGTCATTTCAGAATCAGTCTTAAGATTTTGCAGAGATTAAGTACAAAATTGAAGTCATTTTCGCCGAAATAACGGAAGTAAAAGATGCAGTATGTTCGCCACGATACTACTTTCATTATACTTAGGTACAGACGCCAGCCTGCAGGTCAAGCTACCCGAAACTGTCAAATTTTTCCAATCCACCTTGAACCTTAATGCTTTAGTGTTAAAGTTGAAAATCTAATAAAGAAATTTGACAGATTGTAGTAGCTTGATGTGCTGGCGTCTGTACATGATTTTTTTTATACTTCTAATATTATTAATAACATTTTAATCAATAATGTCATGAATTTCTCTGTAGTTTTCCAATTTATCATGATGTCATGACATTTTGAGCACAATATAGGTACCTAGTTACCTACCTATAATTATCTACGTATTTTTTCGTCATTTAAAAAGTCTTCTTTTTTTTATGTATTTTATAAATTTCTAATGTTATCAACATGTATTAAAGAATATCATGTACATATATTTGTGTTGCTCATACAACAAAAAATTAAATAAAATGGAATGTTTGTTTAAACATATTTAACTTATATCTAGACAAAGGCACACACTGACCTTAGCTTAAAATGGCTCATTGGTTTCTGCAGGTACTTTCTGCATGCGCTCTACAATATCATCCATATTTAAGTACTGTGATTCACCTTATTGGAATCTGGACACAAGTGATTCATGAGCCTGTACCAATTAGATCTGAATTTATAACAAAGCAGAATATTGTTTTCAAGATTTACTGAATTGGAAAAAAGGATAAACATACATCATTTAAAAGTTTTCAATGATGTATGATTCTAATAATAATATAAGTTTATTCAATAATTGTTTATATCCTATAGGATTATCCAGGTCTTTGTTTTCCAGATCATAAAAACTTACTAATAAAATAATTGTATGTACGGATGTCGAAAATGTAACATTTTTAGCATTGCAATAATTATTATTATACTTGAATGAGTCTTTTAGATGTTAATAGTTTTGCACGATGGCTGCAGACCTTCACTTCCAATAACTTTATCTTGAGAGGCAGTAAAAGTATTACCAAAACACTTCAATACAGTGCATAAGCAGGAGGAAGGCTACTTGAGATTATCACTAGTAATGACTAAAGTACTTAACAGGTAGGTAATTACTTTTCCCATTTTTGACTGATTTAATCGTTGAGCTTTACTTAAATCTGAATGATATTACAGAGGTTAGAATAAAAGAATAAATAAACACTAATTCTAAGAAAAAATATCAAAAATTCTTCATAAAAAAGTTGCCAACAACATGGCCTTACATCTATAATGTAAAATATCCTTGGAAAAATATCTTGAAAGTTGCTGTTTTCATTCATCAACTCTAGAATACTTTATAAAACCTTTTTGAGCTGGATTTTACACAATAACCCCATACAATACGAACACATAGAAGCTAGCTACCGCTCAGATCACTTCACTAATCACCATCCCTGCAGTTTAGCTTAAAACAGATCAATTAAATCACTAATCTTTGAAAGGCCAACCAATTCTTTCTCACAAAAACACTGTGAAACTCTTTCACTGTATTTTGCACCCCTTTCTTTTCTTGTTAACATCAGCTTGCTTGCTCTTCTTCTTAGCCAGACCTTCAGCAGTTATATCAGATATTACAGACAGTCTCTTACTGGTATCATGTCTATCCTGTCCCATGTGCGTAGGACTTACATCAGGCGGGTATGTACAACTGTACAAATTGTTGTTCTCACTGTAGCTCTGAGGCATGTTAGGCGGAGGGATGCTTTCAGGCACCAAGTGGTCTGTGGGGTAGTGTGATGCCGGCCTAATGCTCACTGGGTCCGGGAAACGAGGCTTCTTGCTAGTTGCTGGTGGAGGAGGAGGCTGTCGGTGTTGCATGGAACTGTGGTTGCTTGGTACCCTTTTATCATCATAGGATCTTGAGTGAGCATGAGACAGATTGCTGCCTGAAGTTCCAGCTTCTGATTGCTGAGCATAATACTGGTTTGAGATTTCCAAGGACTGCAAGGCACTGGCTTTGGATTGAATGGATTCTTTTTCAAAAGGTTCAACATAATGCAAATCGGAGTCAACAGACTTACACAGTCTGAGTCGGTTCTCGCGGATCATATCTCGGGGATTGCTGTAAGCATCACATAATGTTGCCTGCGGAGTGGGAGGATCACTGTCTAGCTGCGGTGGTTGTTGTTGAGCTGCCATTCTTTGCTGTTTCTTGAGTAGGGCCTTCTGCCTTGCCTTCTCTTTGGCTCTTTGTAGTTTCTTATATTCTCTCTCTTGCAACAATCTTGCCAGTTCACCATCTTGAGCTTCTACAGCACATCTCATATCAGCCAGCAGGGCATCCTGGTTGTTGTCCTCATGACTCAGTTCTCTAGCAAGTCTCGCATCTTTCTCTTCTTGTTCCAATCGTCTTCTCATATCTTCAAGTTCAGTAGGAGAGAGACCTAGCTCTTCAGGATTGAGATCCTCGTTTGGAACAGAAGCGACAGGCGGAGGCGCTGGGGGCGCGGCGCGAGAAGAACTGGGTTGTTGCAGCATGTCAGTGCCTCGCTGGCGACGTTGCCTGCGCAGGTTGATCTCGGCCATCTCTCTGGCGATCTCCGCGTCGATGTCAGCCTGTCGGCGGCGCGTGAGCTCATGCAGGTGCACCTCGTGCTCGATGTCGCGCTGCTCGTTCAGCGCTATTGGGAAATCCTCGCGGATCTGCTGGTTGCGATATCTATTTTCGCAGAGATGTGAGGATATCTCGCGGTCCTGGAGGCGGTGCGCCAGCGCTCCGTCAGCGCGCACGAGCCACTGCTCGCGTAGGTCCGTCACGTGTCCGAACTTGGGCATTGTGTCGCTCGCTTGGAACCCGGCCATCGCTGGTGCGCGACGGTAGAAAGTCTCCTCCGGACTTTCCAAATAATGTCACCTAAATACAACACACTGAGTAAACACGGAGTTACGTTAGCGTAACGTAATACCAGTTTATTGTGTGTTAGCACGACACAAGTGGCATGGTGACGGCACCAGCCTTAGATCGACACCACCATTCATAACACAGCACAAACCTTTCACGTCGACTTTCTTCGCATTCCGTGAGAATCCGCGATGAACTTTTTACGTTTTCCCTGTGAACTCCGCGTGAACAATGGTCGGCAATGTTTGATAATCTACATAATGAATTGCGCCGAGCACTCCTCACTCATTCATCCCTCCTCAAAGAGTACTATAATCCCTCCTCCACAACAAATAAATTTTATTTATTGAATAGAACAAAATACAATGACAGCCACGCATGACATGACAGCACTGACAGGACAAGTTTAGCAAAATGTACTCTGTGAAGTTTAGTGAAGTGATCAAGTGAATTTTAGTTCCATTCCACAGAGTATTTTTTTTTTAATTCGCCCAGTGGGCAGTTTATAGTCTTTTGACCATACCGCCTTGTCTTCCGTGTATCCACAGTGATTGATGATTGTTTTTTTTTTTATAAATCGCCCAATGGGCAGGCTTTCGACCATACCGCCTCGTCTTCCGTGTAGAATAGCGATTGTATAAACCATACGACTTTAAAAAAAAATAATCGATTCCTTACTACAGACTCATTCGACTAACACAGTTGCCAGCCGCATTTGAATTCTCTGTAAGAAGTTAGTGTTAGTGAATGATCCCTTGCTTGATAGACCATACATTACTTTTAGATGAGAGATGAATGGAATAAAAGAAGGTAAGTACAGACGCCAGCACATCAAGCTACTACAATCTGTCAAATTTCTTTAATAGGTTTTCAACTTTATAGCTAATGCATTAAGGTTTTAAGTTGATTGGGAAAATTTGACAGTTTCGGGTAGCTTGACCTGCTGGCGTCTGTACCTATTAAAACACTACTGTATTGTCCCAAAGATATGTATGTACTTAAAGGTAAAATAAAATGAGCTTAATAGACTGATGGTGTGGAAATGAAGTGAGTGACGCGGCCCTTGTTGGCTGTAACGAGAACGCCTGACTGACTTGATAGCCCAACGCGAACTGGCGTAATTATTATGAGTTGAAATGAATGTGTGGTTTGAACTGCTGAATTGCTGAATGTGCGGTTGCACCGTACATGCTACCGAGCGGGAAGATGAACATGGAAAGATGAGTAACATGGTGATGCCAATTGGTTCATAAACTAGATAGGTAATTGACAAGGTGATTCCAATTCTTCCTTTATTCTATGTTTAGAGACTACTTGAACTCCATTTTACGAGAGATAGGCACTGTACACTAGTCTAACTTAAGCACTTTTGGAATTTCACTGTAACCTGATATACACGGAATCTCACACTGATTACGCGCACTAACACTATACCTATTGAATCGTGGATGGTGTAATGGAGGCCCCAGCCTCTGCCCGTGCCGGTGTCGCGTGTTGCGTGGTCTGTAGACTCGCCAATGCAGCCCTTGCCACCGCAAGAGATGCGGTTCGCCTGTTACGCAGCCGTCGTACCATGAATAATGCTTCAAACACCAACATAACTCCGATCACCACATCAAATGCTGTGTAGTGATGGATATCGTGATAAGTCAAATCAAATCAAATCATTTATTTTATTTCAATTAAACCATTTCAGGCACTTTTGAATTGTCAACATTTTAAATAGTCGGTCAGTTAGTCAAAAAGTGAAGCTAGTTGCCCATTCCAAAACGTAGATAAGTTGCAAACGTAGGTAAGAAACTTGATGTGGCAAATTTTCAGTTGCTTTGAGAATGCGGAGTTGCTTCTTAGTTTCGTGAGGTTCCTTGTTGCTCGAGAGGAGTTTATAGTTTTTTATCAGTTGAGTTGGAATTCCTACGTCTATGAAATGATTGATTGGTTCTATCTCAGGCAGCTTGAAAGATGGTTTTATGTTTATAGTGCTAAAACCTTCATTGCGTGAGTAAACCGTAAAACTTTCGGTTTTAATTATACATACATTCGTGTTCGACTGTCTACGCCTACTTTTACTAACTGCCCCGGCGACACATTATCGTCGCATATAACTCTTATTTGACACTGACTACAGCAAAAAAAGGCATAATTTTTAATTTTGCTAAGAGCTGTCCATTGATTCCAACAAGTCGTAATGCTGATCTTGCATTTGCTGGAATCAGGTTCTACCACACATGTTTTGTTGATGATGATAAATCGGCAGCCCCGGATCTAGGGGGGGGGGGGGGGGGGGCAAGCCGGGGCCTATGCCCTGGGCGGCAAGTTCAGAGGGCGGCCAAATTCACACTTTACAGACGAAGGACGACTCATCATTTACTTAACTTTGACCACGGAATAAATAATAGTACAAGTACAGAAATTTCATGGCCATATCAACTCGACCGATACCCAGAGCGCAGAGTGAGACGTGCTGCACGAACATTTATTATTCGCGAGGCGCGTAGGTATAGTTCAAAATACGCGCCCGCTCGCCCGCAGGAATCGCAGATCGCGGCAGCACGCGTCTGGTCTATATTCGAAAACTCCTCTAGTTTTTCGAAAATTACCCCTGACGGGCTGAAAAGGGGTAGTCAATTTTACAGGGGTGGATTTTACTGCATGGCTTGATTAACTCGAAAATGTATGTATGTCTCGTCTCTCGTTAGCATCAGGCATATTTTAATTACTGTGGGCGTACTATGGGTAGTGTTGGTTAACACAATAGAAAAACGGTTTGCACTTCAAATCAGATTATAATTTATGAACAAGTTATAAACTAGCGAATCACGCACTATACGTACACATTCAACGATACGGAACGCTGACAGTTTCTGAGCACATGTTGTTCGTACGATGTCCAATGTTTCGATGATCCCGAGAGCTCTGCTTACACCCTTCTTGTAGCCGCTGTTGTTCTCGTCCCACCACGAACTCAGGCTAGACTCTGTCCAGCGCCACGAGATGGCGCTGACGTTCCGAATAGTCAAACGAATGACTCCGACAAATACATCCCAAATGATTTTTTATAAATTCCACCCCTGTGGGGGTGAAAAGCGGGGGGATACAGTTTATATGAAATATCTTCTTCATTAGGTTAATAAACTTGAAACTTGGCAAGAATACTCGCCTAAGTAAGTAATAAAGTTTATTATTATAAGTTTTTCAAAACTACCCCTCAAGGGGGATATAAGGGTGTTGAAGTTTGTGTGGAAGTAATTGAATGCGCGGTCCAATTAACTCGAAACTCCGTATTAATACTTTTGACAGAAAATAATTAATAAATTGACCCCTAACGGGGCAAAAAGGGGCAATTCGTTTTTTAAGGGGAGGATTTGAACTTGAAACTGTATCACACCTAAACCACTGAACTTCTGATTTGGCAAAAAGATATATGGCAACTCATAAGTTGACAAAGCAAGTAATTCCTACTCCTTTTGGAATGATCAAAAGAAAATCGAACCTATCCGAGAGTGTGCAAAATTTTCGAGCTTGCTTCGCTCGCTCTTACGTTCTACATTCTTGTAATTGCTTGGGCTTGCCTGGATAAGTCGACAATGAAACCCTTAATTGATAAACATGTATAAACTGCTTGAAAACATAAAACCAAACCGAGGCGGGTTGTTAAAACTTTCAAGCTCGCTACGCTCGCTCTTCCCACCCTTACGAAGGGTGGGCTCGCTTCGCTCGCTCACATTCTGTTGATTCTTGAGCTTTTCATCATTAGTTGACAAAGCAAGTAATTCCTACTACTTTTAGAATGATCAAAAGGAAATCGAACCTATCCGAGAGTGTGCAAAATTTTCGAGCTCGCTTCGTTCGCTCTTGAATTCTACATTCTAGTAGTTGCTTGGGCTTGCCTGGATAAGTCGACAATGTCCTATTTCTGCATGAAAATATAAAACCATACCGAGGCGGGTTGTTAAAATTTTCGAGCTCGCTGCGCTCGCTCTTCCCACCCTACGTAATCTTTAGTCCCCGAAGGATTAGGCAGGGATGTACCTTCATGTAGTACATAAACCCCATTTCGCCAGTTATGTATAAGTCCCACGTCATAGGGGTGAGCCTCCTGCCACCAACTAGGCATAAATCCAGACTCCAGGCAGCTTCTGAGAAATTTCTGATAGAAAAACCTAACAACACTGTACCCAACCTAGGAATTGAACCCAGGACCTCATGCTCAGCAGTAACGCGGCGACCACTAGACCAACGAGGAGATGTACCTTCCTTATTAATATTCCTCGGCACCCATGGTGACCCCCCAAAATCTTGGGCTGCGACCGCGCCTGATCTGATAGCTGAAATTATATGGATAATAAAGGTAAAAATAAATTTAAGTAATAAGTGTATCTTATGTTTTATTTTTTTATTATAATTATTTTTTTATTTTTTTTATTTGTAACTGTGCGTTCTGTTTGTGCAGAATAAAATATTTTTCTTTCTTTTCTTTTTCTTTAAGTGGGCGGGAGCGGCATTTTTCAGTTTTTGCCCCGCCTAAAAAAAATTGAAGATCCGGGGCTGTAAATCGGCGTCTCTTTATGACAAAGATGAGTACCGACATTGTGACGTAGACATGTCTGGACGCACGGATATCTATGTCTGGACGTCATCGGTAAATGGGAGTCCTTCTTCAAATTGATTGCAACATATGTTCGGAAACAATCGGAGTTAAACTTAAAATATGCTTGAGTTACCTACAAGTTGAGGTATTGGAATAATTTTCATGACTGAAAATGTATCTCTCGACACCAGGGGCAATTTTAATTCGAAGATTAAAATAAATATTCTTCAGTCATTCTTGCTTTGACTGTCAATAATTGATAAATGTTTCTAAAGTTAATTGTAAGTTACAAATTGCGACTTACAAATACTTACAACTTTATAAGATCCTTTGAAAGATGACTCGATATTGTATTCAGAGTGTCCTTTAGTTGTTCTGGTGACAATAAGCGAAAATTGAGTCTTCCGTGATAAACATCTGTTATGGTATCTAATAAACTTGTTTGGATTGATAAGGCCTCGCTTGCGTCGCCGCGTGCTGGTATGCTGACTCAGCAACAGGTGGTTATAGTACTCGAGTTCTGAGAATTCTTGCTGCAATTGAACTTATATGATGTCACAATGTGATGTTTCTTTAAACTTGTTGCAGAACTGATCCAAGTAGCTAAGGTATTTACTGCATGCTTCTGTACCTTGCCAAAATGAATTCATGTCATAGTACAGACGCCAGCACATCAAGCTACTACAATCTGTCAAATTTCTTTAATAGATTTTCAACTTTATCGTTAGTGCATTAAGGTTCAAGGTTGATTGGGAAAATTTTACAGTTTCGGGTAGGTTGACCTGCTGTTGTCTGTACCTATGTGACTATCTTCCATTCATCTCTAATTGATTGCATATTTGCAATTTTTCAAAATAAAGACCTTGACTGTATTTTAGTTGTGTAAAATTGTATGAACAGTGAGCTGTGGTCAAAATGCTCATGAAAGACAAAAGTAACATTACCAGCGATGAGAAGCTGTAGTTTACTTTTTGTTTTGATATGGCTAGCCATCTTTCACTTCCTTGGAACGCGACTCTTTGTCGATTCTATCATTTACAGGAAGAATAGACAGCTTGATAATAGGCCTCTTGATAGGCCCATTCTTTGTTTTCACCGCACTGCACCGCACCGGGATGCAGCTGTACGTCGCGGCCAACTGCCCACTTCACAGGAGGTAAGTTTGCATCGTTGTAAGAATGTCATTTAGTTGAATGTATGTCTAGTTGAGAATGTCTCCACTTGCTTCTTGCTGACAGCTGAGTGAGATATTCTTTAAGCCAACGTTTCCAAATATCTTGTACTATTTTTTTTAGTTATATGCCATCTCGTCCGCATATCTGTTTCTGTTTCTAATATAGTCTTGTCTCGATTTAGATTGATAAAGTTTGACGGAGAGAGGAAATCAAAGTCGTTGGGATCTTTAGTCAGAGGACACAGTGGCCTCGAGTTAAGTATTGCTTCTTCTAACTGGGCCAGAACTGTGTTGAACTCTTCGAAAGTGAAATTTAAGTAGGGTAGTTGAAGAATAAATTCTTCAACTACCCTACTTAAATGATATTTCTAGCCATTCATATCCCTCCTGCTGTTCGCTTTCCTCCATTTTTTCGGACATAAACAGTGCACTACAGCGCCCTGAAGTTGCTTGCTTGTTTCTTCAACAGTTCATAAAGCTTGCTAGATGAACCTCAGAAGCATACCTGCATATTGTGCGGTTGCACCGTACAGTTAGTTTCGGTGGGACTCGCAACAACCATGTTCACATTAAGCCGTGTACGCACGAACGAACAAAAACATGGTGAACACGAACATCGACAACTTTGTTCGCACGTGCGTACCTACCTAACGAACATCACTGTGTTCGCTAGTGGTACGCACGTGCGAACAGTGTTCGATGTTAGTGTTCACCATGCTTTTATTCGTTCGTGCGTACACGGCTTTATAAACAATAGGTATGTACCTACAATAAAAAAACCTTTTTGGGTTATCACTTTTTATTTCGTATAAGCTTTATAAAATACACAATAGATATTTACTATTTGCCATGGCTTAGCCAAGGAAGGGCAAATAGGGAGCCTGCCTCTATTTTTTATTTATAATTGTATTAAGTTTGCAAGAAAGTTATACTAAAGCGTTAATAACAACATAAAATTAATTCAGTAATTATATCACCTTTTTTTGTCAGTTGATATTTTACCTGTATTTGTTCAGCAAGCGGTGAGTGAGACAGGCCCCTTAGTTTTTTCAGCGTCTTCGCCCTTCCTCAACTCTTGATTGGGTGCTTGGGTTTTACATCGGGACAGGATAGTTGTCCAACTCGTCGTGAAAGAGAAGTCCTTGGACACTTGAACTCTTTATCATCAAGAATAGAGCCGCAATCTAATGTTGACAAACACATTGTTTGTAAAAAAATGTTCTTGATTTAAAAATATTATGACTTTTGTACAAGTGCTAACTCGCCTATTCTTCTCGAGAACTCGCTAAGTCCTTTTCTATTAGCAGTAACGAAATACAGTTCTTCTGATATACGATATAGCCAGTTCGAAAGTCGTGGATATCTGAAAACATACATAGCAATTTTGAACCAATTAAATACCATTAGTTTATTGGATAAACCTACTTACTTATTCCAGTTGTACTCACTTGTTGCTATCGACAGGGACCAGAATGTTGAGCGTACTAATAGTAGAAGCAAATACAATGTCACTTAGAGTTGACCAGCTGCCACCAAACCAACTTCGCCCAGCTAACATGCTCTCTAGATCATTGTAGGCGGATTCAATTTCAACTATTTGTTGTGGCATTACAAAATTACAATTCTCGTATAGGATTGGATACTGAAACCAGAAATTTAAAAATTAATTCAATCTCGTCAAAGCGACATATCGTAAGCGTCGTATCGCAACATTTATAAATAAATATCATAATATTGTTACTTATATAAATTACACGACGGATAGGACCACAAATATTGCTCTAAGTAATCTGTCAAATGTCGGTATTGTAACAACAGAATCTCCTAGGACCTAGTAGAGGTGGTTGTGAAGTCGCAGTAAATATGGAGGCCCATTTGAGAGTTCTAGAAGAAATTTTCATACTGGTCCTTTCGTTCGACACGAGCTATACAAAAAATTGTCAGTCAAGCAGTAGCAAAAAGCTTCTTGGCTACGAGAATAATGAAAAAACCTTTACTAACAGCAGCTGCGCGGAACCGAGGATAAACTGTTGAACTGTTGTAATGCATGTGTTGGTCCACTATAGAGCGGCCTCCAGGATCTTTCGGCAACAAACGGCCGGAGTCGCAGTACCGACCAGCCAAGTACGAACAAATTGCATGACTGCAAACAAGAAGAAAAAAAGACAGCAGACATTTTGAAATAAATCTATCAAAAATGACATGTAGGTACAGACGCCAGCAGGTCAAGCTACCCGAAACTGTCAAATTTTCCCAATCAACCTTGAACCTTAACGCCTTAGCGATAAAGTTGAAAATCTATTAAAGAAATTTGACAGATTGTAGTAGCTTGATGTGCTGGCGTCTGTACATACTACAACTCGATTCAATCTTGATGGCGGCTCGGAACATGAGGCGAGTCACTGCGCAGTAACAAATTCACTGTCAACGGGGGTGAGGGGTACTTCAGAGCTGCCATAAAGTTTGAATCGAGCTGTACCTAAGCAGGTGCAGTATGATACAGGTATAATAATTTTATAGGTCGTTACTGTTAATATAATTAGGTACTTTAAAAGTTAAAACTAATAAAAATGCAGGAGATACCTATCACATATCACAAGTTCACGGTCCTTGAAAACTGGCAAAGTTTGTAGCGGATTTAGCTGCAAAAATAAAAAAAAATGTCTTACACAAAGTCATCAAATTTAAAAATGATTTTGACTTATATGGCATTTATAAGAAAAATGTATAATTACATGTTGCCGGTAGATTATCGCAAACTGGAGATCAGAAAATCGCAAAAAGTACCTCTATTTAATCATCATCAGCTTCATCCAAAGCCCGACTTCACCCACTGCTGGACATAGGCCTCTCTTTTCTTGTGCCAATCCCCATGCCCTGTGCCAGTCTCATCCAGGACGTCAATATTACATGGAAAAACAAACTGTAAAAAGCTTGTAAAAACCGATAGAGTTCCCTACGGTGATCATCTCCCTCGTTCTATGTTCTCCCTTGTCCATGTTGATGTCCACCTCCGTGATGCTGAGGTTCATGGAGTCCAGCGCCATCATCACCGCCCGGCAGGCGGGACTCCTGTCAGCTTTCCATAACGTGCAGTGCCTGTGTTTTATTTGAAGGGTATAATTAAAGCGAAAATTGCCAAGAGGATAAGTCTTCAAAGAGTTCATGAAGATCAATTTATGCCAATGTTCGCTTTAATATTATTCTCTATCTTGGCATGTGATAATAGATCGGTTGAAAAAAACAAAAAAGGAAAAACTTACTTTAATCCTGTTTCTGAAATTCTACTTGCTGAACTCCCCATGAAATGAGATTCCTACAGAAAATTTATGATTTTGAATTGTATTACATGAAAATGTTAATACCTAATTGTCTCTTTTCATTCTGTATTTGTTTGACGTCAATATGTTTTTCAAGGAACTGTCTAGCAAGTAAAACAAGAAAACAGCCAGTTCTTTTTTGTAAAGTTAAAAGAAGGTTCGTCTTCCGTATTCTTTGGTAGGTAGGTACTGATATAATGCGTATGAGCAATGAGTAAAACGCCAGTAACTGAATCATTAATCTCTTGTACACTATTGCTATTTGTTAATTTCTATGTACAGACGCCAGCACATCAAGCTACTACAATCTGTCAAATTTCTTTAATAGATTTTCAACGTTATCGCTAAAGCATTAAGGTTCAAGGTTGATTGGGAAAACTTGACAGTTTCGGGTAGCTTGACCTGCTGGCGTCTGTACACTAGTGACTACTATGTGAATTTTAATGTGTCAAACTTGTATTGTGCTAATAAATACTTATTATCTCCTTTATTTCAATGTATTTTATTTTCTTTATTTTATTATTATTATTACTAATGAGACCACGATTCACAGACTGCACTTTGACTTTGCTAAGTAAGCGTAGCAAGCAATTCGTACAAATATGAACCTTATTAATGATTTCATATTCGCTTAATTTAATGTGAGCAAGCATTTTATACGAATATGAGCATTAAAACCCAAATAAAAAAACAAATAAAGTCCATATTCGTATGAGGCTTATTAACAAACTAAAGTAGTAGGTAGCCCAAGTGTCTACATCCCACCTACTCATTACGGGTTGATTAAGTGGCGTTTAAAATGTTCAATTATTCTTAAACGAAATAGAAAACATCCAAGATGATGATGATGATTGATTTTACGTAACATTTCAAAATTTGAACGTGAGACAATAACAAGCGGTCTCGATACCTATGCATAATGGAAGAGGTAACAGGATCTTGAATGTGATCTGTGTGCGTTATCGACCCGTATTAATTTACAAGTGTTATTTAGCTGTTTTTTACACGACTTGCTCCGATCCTAAAAAATGTACTCTGTGCTCCGATGGAGTCCCGCCCGACACAACTTCTTTGTGTTTCTCGCTGAACGGGAGTTTAGTTAGTGCCTTGGTTGTTAAATAACTCTGAAATATGGCCTTGTTTCGTGGCAACTCTTGTTTTAAATATTTTCAAATTGTGTGTTGTTCTGAAAAGCGTATTATTAGGTAGGTCTGTTTTTATTTATTTTGGTAACTAGCTAGTTCAAATAATTTACGAATGGTATTCCGATTACCGTGTTCTGCTTATTCTCAAAATATGCTTGTATTTGTTATATCTCCGGGAATGGGCCCTTGACCTCTCAAACAACACACCCTGTGACACCCTTGAGGGTCTCGGCAACCTTAATTGTTTAATAACCCTTTTTTTTTTCATTAGAAACATGTCGGTAACGAAGAAACCGGTCCTCTACGGAGATGAAGCATCACCACCGGTGAGGTTCGCTATGATGACGGCATCTCTATTGAACATCGATCTGGAGTTCCATGATATTGATCTATTCAAGGCGGAAAATCGAACCGAATTTTATAAAAAGGTAGGTATCTACATTTTTTTTTTCTTTTTACTAGCCTGCGCTGTCCCACTCCTGGCCGAAGGCCTCCCTCCACTCCTTCCATGTTACGCGAGCCCGACACCTCCTGTCAGTGTGGTCGGATCCTATCCAGCTCGTCCCGCCGCTACGTGGTCTGCCGCGACCCCGCCTCACTATCTCAGGGCACCGATTCTTTGCTATATGGGCCCACAGTTTGTCCTACATAATGAAATGCGGTAGACATGTCCTCTGCGTCATAATGAAGTTAATTTGATATTTGCAATACTGCCAAGCAAAAATTAGGCAGGTAGCTCCTAACGCCAATACCTACTGCCAAGGCCGAGGCGCAAGCAGAGTCCCATTATTTCCTACATTTCTAAACCTTGCACGTACTGACCATTTTCGTTTAGTAAACTATAAAAGTTGCCCAGACTCAAGGCCCAGCCGATATATTTCTCTAAATATCTCACCGTGAAAACTTAATTGATGTGAGCGTGAAGTGAGCTGTTAATAGTGGCAATCCCTTACATCACGTGTAGTGACAGCTCACTTCACCTAAGTTTTGACCGTGAGTTTTTTACAGAATAGCAATGCTGATCCTTCTTCTCTTCGTGTCAATGGCACTTTTAGATTACCTACTATGGTGCGGATGGCCAGGTTAACACCCAGATCCTTATGCTTGGCAACACGTTTGCGACCACCGGATATACGATGTCGTTGTTAAAAGTAATTAATTATTTGGTAATTACAGATAAATCCTCTCCAGAAAGTCCCAGCGATGTCAGTAAACGAGAGCGTTATTTGCGATAGCCACGCCATTGCTCTGTATTTCTGCAGAAATAGCAAAAATCCAGAGCTGTACCCTGAAGAAATTATGCTTAGAACGAAGATTGACGAGTGGCTGTATTTTAATGCCGGTGTCCTCTTTCCATTCGATAAGGCTATATTTGTAAGAGAATGATATTATTGGGTTGAAAGTTTAAACAACATTGCTTAATTTATTTTAGCAAACAGACCTTAAAACTAATCCCTTAAATTATTAGGTGCTTGATTCTCTTGTTAGATAGCAGGAAGGATCTACCTATCAATTGCAATATCAGTGAGGCCCATTTTTAGTATTTTTATAAGCTGTCGGCCACTTAAATAGTTCCATTTAGAAATCGTTTCTTTCGTTGTTTGATTATCAAATGAATTAATTTTCAGACTGATTTTTTTGCTGGTAAATGGCCAGCCGACGAAGTAAGGGTTAACAATTGGTATTCTTCATTGGACCATTTAGACTTGAAATTAAGTAAGCAAAAGTGGTTAACAGGTGATAAGGTTAGTAAGACCATATCAGCATGTCTACTATTAAATAGTGTAAACTACCTGAATAATACCGTTTGGCATGACTACGCTAATAGTGATACTTGTAAATATTTGTATTGCAGATGCGACTATGCGATGTTTGTTGTGGAACTACAGTAAGCTCTCTTGAAATATTGGTCCCACTGCTGGAACAACATGGAAATGTGAAAGAATGGCTGGGAAAGTTAAATACACTTTCTTGTTTTGAAATAAATAAGCGCGGCTTGAAACGTTTAGAAGGTTTTGTTGAAATTGTAAAGCAGCAGCACCATTAATATTATTTTTTAAGTTGTGAAATGTAATTTCTTCTATTTTTATAAATACACGACTGATGGCATTATATAGTTTTCTTTTCTTGTAATTTACAATTTAATTGTATTGATTAAAATATTTGACTCGATTCGTCGTTTAGTTTCTTTCATAAACAAATAGATTTACTGTTGAACTGGAAGATTTTTTCCCAGCACTCACACCGCATATGTCAAAGAGTCTTTAGTCTATGGCCGCTTATTGATTGGTCGACGAGGAGATGTAAAAAATGGCTGCCTTGCCTTCTCCTACTCAGGTAGAATTATTTGAGATTTAAATAGTTCTTATAGCTAAAACCATGTAAATTTTCTGTTTAATGAAAAATTTATTAATGTATCTACAGTTTGGTGCAGTGCGACTTTAGTATCGAACGTGAAAACATTGAATTATTTGATGTCAAAGTTTAGTGTACTGTGAACGGATTACGCTGCTCAAAAATTATTAGAATTCAATAGTTTAGCCGCCTATTTAAATCAAATAGTTCGTTTTAATTTACAGTGCAGAGTTTGTAATTGGTGTTTCATGTCATTTAATTACACTTAACGTGTGAAAAGACCACGTAATCGTATCCGTTTCACTACGAACGTTGGAAATGTCGTGAAGAGTATTAAAATGTCACACCCATAGCCGTTCAAAATAAGTTCGTAAAGTAATAGTTATAGTGAGTTTTACGTTCTGAAAATGGGGCTTGAACGGTTGCAGGTGGCAGGAACCCACAGCGCTATATACGAAGCATATTATCACCAGGTGAGGATTCTATACTTCTACTACATGTTAATTTAAATAATTAACTCAATTACTATGTTTCGATACAATTATGGGTTGATTGCGAACATTCACACTTAGCTAGCATCATTTGCGTATTCTTTTCAATTAAAACTGCTCAGTAAAGTGAAGTTCTAGGCCAATGTCTAATGGGACAAATAAAAAGTAAGTAATGAAAAGTAACTCTTATTCCATACACAGTAAAGACCACAATTACATTACAGTTTAGTTTAATTGCAATCAATATTAGCCTGTTCTTATACCCTGGGTGATTGTAAATTGTTAAAAAGTTCTTGTTACTAGAATGAAAAAAATGCCTATTGGAGACTTTTTTTCTTGTTGGAAAAAACATGGCATGGCAAACCACAAGTTTAGAAATGTATGCATGTGAAGATGTGAGAATTATCATAATGCCTTGCCTGCCTCTGGTGAAATGATAACTGTGATAATCATTTTGATGGCCAGTTTAATTCACTCACCCCTACATTCAGTCAAGTCATCTTAAGTGGGTTCAGTGTGGATGTCTGTTTGCCTAATGATACTCTCTTACATGTTTTTCATTGCTCCTAGATTTAATATTCACTCTGGAAGAGCCATGTTAGTAAAAATATAATCTCTACATAGTAACATTACATCAGAATTTTGTTTGCTCTAAATGTACAGTATAAGATTAATAATATCAATAAATAAGATCAGCTACATCTCATCTTTTCATATTTGAGTTTACTCTGGAAGGGTAAAGTTAGTAAAAATACATCTTTAGGTACTTTAATATTTGAGTTTAACCTGGAAGAGTCATGTTAGTAAAATACATCTTTACTTTAATAATTAATTTTACACTAAAAAAGCCATTTTCTTAAAATACATCTTTACTTTAATATTTGAGTTTACTCTGGAAGAGCCATGTTAGTAAAATATCTTCTTGAATCAATAAAAATACATCTTGACTTGACACAGTAAAGCATGGCCAACAAAGAAGTCAAGGTATCCTCAAATCTAGATAATTTACTTAAAACAAAAGTTACTGAAACTGACAATAATGTATGACTGTATTTGTAGTGGTCTTATCAACAGAGATAGACTGTAATAATAGTGTTCAATGCTATTTTTTCTTAAAACGAAATAATATTTAGGTACTTAAAATATTATAGGTAGACAATCTTATTCCACATCAACTTCTGCTTAAAAAAAGCTGCCTAATTAATAAAATTGAGAGATATTTTTCATGTAAATTTTTGAAGCATAAGCATAATCAGCCTATAATGTTCCCACTGCTGGGACACAGGCCTCCTGTCTGTGAGAGGGAGTAAATTTATTAAGAACTGTGTTATTTACTGAATTGTTAATAAGTGTATGTACATTTTGTCTATTTTATAGCCCTTTGGCCCCAGAAAGTCACTATTTTCTGTGCCTTATTTTCAGTTTACTTTTCATGCAATAAAATAAACGTTGATCTAAGTAGACACACATGGATCACTAGTCTGTCATCCTGTACTAGTAATAAAAGTCAGTTGAAACTTAAATGAGAAAGGTTTATGGGTCTACCAGTACATCAAGTACTTGCAAAGTTCTGGCATCTTGCCATCTTGTTGTGCAACATTGTAAACCTTTCACACATCTTAGATTTATGCCAAATATGGTTGCAAGTTGCTGTAATGTAACTAGCATACCCATTAATGCTAATTAGACCAATCTAAGGAATGTCCATGTATTGAAGAGGTTCAGAAAATTATTCCAACTCCTGAAAGCAATATAATATTCTAGCAGAGGTGCCAAGGGACTCTCAAAAAGAAAAGAAAAAAGAAGAAAATAAGAATTCAAGAAAGAAGAATTGTGAACATAAATACAGGGTGGCAGGGACATCGACACGCAAACTGTAACCATGAATTTACTACATGATTCTAGACCCCCAAACATAGAAACGATTAGTCGGTTATCAAAAAAAAATCTAGTGTTTCATAGAAAAGTGCAATACCTATGTCAAAATGCATGGAACACATTTTAATTTTTTAAATAAGCCACTAAAAATTTCAATGCAGTTGGTTTTAGAATCATGTACTGAACCCATGGTAACAGGTTGTGTGTCCATGTCCCTGCCAACCTGTATAATGAAAACAGTTAGATTTCATATAAATAAGTCATGATATTGTCTCATAATTCAGTAATGATAGGTGTTTTGGCCAGATTTACTTTTAATACAAAATGTCTCAAAAGCAGTAGAGCAAACAGCTTCTATTTGCGTTAAATCTACTGATGAAATACTTTATAACTGGTACATTGCAGGTGGATCCCAATGGCGCTGGTACAATCCAAGCCCTGGATGCCGCTCGCTTCCTCAAGAAGTCCCGGCTCAGCGATGTGGTCCTCAGCAAGATATGGGACCTGTCCGACCCTACCGGCAAAGGATACCTTGATAAAGTGAGTTGTAGCTTTTATTTACAGTTAATTGATTAAGGGCTAGTTTCACTGTCTGGTTTGCTACTGGTCTAACAGATAAATAAAGAAATGTTAGAGAATATACAGTAAGATAAATTATCTTCCAGATAAGCTATCTGGTACTTATGGGGGTAGGTGGTGAAACATTATTAGTGACAAATGAATTTCTACATAAGTTTCTGGAAGATACATTAACATAGTTGGTTGGAAAATGGTGGAAAGGATAATGACATCATTCTTTACCCTGGAATTAATTTGTGTTTAATTAAGTAATTGGATTACTGTAGGGACTGGGTTCATAGAGACAAAAACTGTTATCCATTACAATATACATAATCAGCCCATAATGTTCCCACCTGCTGGGATACTGGCCTCCTCTCTATGAGAGGGAGTGGGCCATAATCTAGGACGCGGGCCCAGTGAGGGTTGGTGGATGCCACATGAGTTCGAATTTTTGGTTCGCCAGTTGAACTCGCCAGTTTCCTTACGATGTTTTCCGTTAACAGTTTGAGAGCAGTGGTGATGTAATTAAATACACGAAGTAAAGTGTCTGTTTGGGTTCGAACTCACGGCCTATAACTCTTAAGTCGGGGCCGATACTAATGGGCCACCACTGCTGGAATACGTATGAAAAATAAAAAAGTCTGACTCGGCAAGGAATCCTTTTGAATGCGCAAATGGTTGAATGTGCTGGAACCAAACTTTTTTGTAACAATTCACAAGTATTCCTACAATCTATGCAAATAAACTTTTTCTATTCTATTCTAAACGAGTGGGTATTTTACTAACAACAAATATCAGCATAAAGGTAAGACGAAAAACCTTAAAGTCAGAAATGATTAAACCTACTGTTCTGCTCATCATCATAATTCTCCTGCCCTCATCCCAATTTATTTGTGGTCGGCGCAACATGTCTTTTCTTCCATACTTCTCTATTAGTCGTCATCTCGGTAGTCACACCCTTTCTAACATAATAATTATCATTCACATAGTCCATCCATCGTTTCTTTATTCTGCTCACCCCGAACAGAAAACAAAGAATTCAGAAGTGAGTGGTCACAAAATTATAGTTTCTATGAATATACAAAGGCATATAAATGTTTGTACAGAATGATATCAATGTAACAATTTGTTACCACTACGAGACGTGTCAATCATTCTGATAAGATGCTTGTCTTATCAGTAACATTTAAGATGGTCTCTATTCTTATTTACAAGTGGAAATCTGTAAAATTATGTAAAAGTCAATGGCATTTTTCGGCACTATAGATTTTTGTGAAGGTCGCAGGATTTCGATGGATGTAGTGGCTATCCATCAGTGGACGTCTTTCAGCTGAAATGATAATGATAGATTTTTGGCATTTGTACATTGCTGTGACCTTGGGTTCCTAGGAGTTCCAGGGGCCGCAATGTGTGCATGTTGGTAAATTAGGTGGTTAGAGTTATTCGCTTCCTGGTCACTCCTAATTATGTAGTTATTAGGTTTTTTTGAAAGCGTACCACTCATTATTATGAATTGCAGTAGGTTTTCATCACGAACAATGCAAACCAAAAAAAGCCAATACCTACAATTAAGCCAATCTTGTAAAACCTTGCACTTATCCTCAAAAATTAGAGATCAGGGAAAATGCGGGGCAATTATATTTGTGTAGGTAGTGAGATTTGGCTATGTCAGGCTCAATCAGCGATAAAAACCCGTATAAAGCATCATGCTTATTCATGTTATATGGCTTACGGACCCTTCGTACTCTTTTACGAGGACGAAATAGCCAGGAGTTCTGAACCCCCAGTTTATTGTAACGATTGTTCTTGCGTGAGTTATTTTACATGTGTCGAGGACACGACAAGGATGTACGGATAAACAGGTTTATCTCATCATTCTCCTGCCCGTATTCAATTTATTCGTGGTCGGCATAATATGTTTTTTATTCCATACTTCTCTATTAGTCGTCATCTCGGTAGTCACCCCTTTTCTAGCCATATCACCTTTCACACAATCCATCCATCGTTTCTTTGTTCTTCCCCTGCTCATATAGCCATCCACATTCATACTCAAAACTTTCCTTACGACATATGCGTCATTCCTCCGCATCCCACGCCCATACCATGACAACCGATTTCCACACATCTTTTCAGACAGGTACATACACAGTACAGTCTGTAACAGGTTTAACTATCTACTGTTTATTTAGATGTGTTATTACGATAGCAGCTGTTTATGAGTATTACATTTTCGCTTTTTCCCTGGCTCTCCGCACACCCCACAATCCAATCGATGCTAGAACATTTTGAGTCTTGCGTGCAAGTTACGATAAGTCAAACTGTCGTTTAGTTTCACTAACTTCTGGGGTGGAGACGGCGGGGGTCTTTAAAGTTTGCAGTGGCTTCGATATTTAATCAGATTTTTTATTATTCGCTATGTTTATGGATGCCATAGTTACACGTATTGTGTGATAATTTCAGCTGATTACATTTTACGATTAAAAAGATACAGCCATGTGACAGACAGTCATAACGAAAGAAAGAAAGAAAAATGCGTTTATTAGCATTACACCAAAAAAATACACCTTATAACTAGAAGAAACAGAAAACTATGATTGTAATGCCAACAGGCCTAGCGTAAACTTAGTAATTGGGTCACGTTGGCACCCTTTGGTTGGAACCCTGAATATAATGGTGCGGTGCGCCAAGAAATTAAGGCACACAATGTCTATCGTATTTCAGTAAAAATATTCTCCGTGATTTGGGTGCCGAAGCTTTCGCAGCGGCTTTCTGAGTGTGACTTGAGCTTTGGGTGTAAAAAGTTACTCCAAAATGTTAATGATCCCCTTTCTGTCCGCTCCCTAAACTGTTCACGTGGCCCAACCCCTTTCCACTTGTCCACTTTTCCAAAGGTTTGTAAGTTCATCAGAACAAATTCGTAACGGTTAGCAGTTTCTAATGCGGAGTTTTAAAGATAAATGTCGTCATCGTCGTACTAAATGGGTATAAAGTTTATAGGCAGTAAGACGACCTCAGTACTTGGCGCAGTCTGGGGTTACGCAAGTGTCTAGACTGGAGACTAGCCTTTACAGAATACATATTCACACGACTAAATGTCCAGATACTTTAATATGTAAATTATTCATTTTTATAAAGGCTTTAAGTGGCGCAGACACCGCGGAACCACATCCTACACGCAACATGAACATTCTTTGACTGGCCATCGTATGAATTGAAAATTAAAATATCAAACACTGGAATCGATCCCAGCCTTACCCTAATTGCGTAACACACAATTTTGAAGGCCTTCAAAATTTTTGATCGAAAAAATGTCTGCTCAACAACGTAAATAACGCAATGAATGTTGTTGAACTGTCAAAGTGAAAGCCATTCCTACTGTTAGTGTGTTACGCGATTACCCCGCTGCCTGGTCGGACAAAGTATATCGGGTTTCAGTAGTATTGATGCCCGATTCATGGCGAATTACATGACACTTAAACATGACTGGCGAAATTTGGATGTTATGTACAGATGGATACACCTCTCTATTTTCTGAAGAATACGGGCGTCAAAACAACAAATATAAACAGGAGTATTTAAGACATTTATGGCCTTCTGTAGGCGTACAGTACATTATGAACGGAATACGATCACGCAATCTGATAAGTAGTACAAATTATTTCGTCTGGAGACGTGATCCGAGCGACCCAGTCTCAAGACTCGACCCACGGATCATTATTTATGTTCTCAGCTCAAAGAGCATGTAATTATTAAGATAGATTAGGATTACCTATGTTCTATTATCGTTTCGCTGTTTATGTCGTGTAGCGTTAATTCACAAAGATAGAAACCTATTGCTGCACATTTTTTAATGAAATCCGTTGAGATAACACTGCAAATGTATAGACAATCTCAGTTTTAATTAAATTTTTAGAACTTCTTTTTCTGTAGTATAAACTAGCGAACCGCCCCTGCTTCGCACGGTTTTTACAACTTGATAAAACATCGAGATTTCTTTACTATATGTAAGTTTAATATGAATGTCTTATACACATAAACCTTCCGGAATAAAATCTCTAAGTGATGATGGTGAAATCCGCATCAAAATCCGTTGCGTAGTTCAGAAGAACGGCGCAGCCACACAGACAGACACGCAAAGCGACTGTAATTTATAATATTGTGTGAGTATAGATGTAGATATCCGGTTTTATTTCCTTCGATATGGCGGAACTAGGTTACCTCCTGTACCACTGTAGGTAGGATGTATTTTCTTTCAAGCTAACACCCATGCATCCTGTTCAATGTTCACTGAAACGTGAAGATTTCTTTGTGAAGCTCGCTAGCCGCTAGGTAAGGCTACGGTCATAGTATTACGGAAATGGCTACTGAGGATGTAACATGGTGGCCGACTTGCAGAATAAGAGAGTGACATTGGTAATCCTATTGGTGTACAAAGAATATGTGTATTGCGTGGTAAGAACAAGTTCGGGTTTGCTGAATTTTGCCATCTAGAGTTCCGATAGGAGCGTCTTCTGAAGTCGGTGCCTGGTTCTTTCGCCTTTACATACTGGCAGGCACATCGACGCCCAAAAAATTTACTGTTCCACATGTTGACCGCGTAGCTATTGCACTTTTCTATGAATCAGCTGTTTCTTTTTTTAATAACCGGATTATGTGCTGAATCCATGATATCAGGATGCGCGTCGATGTACGCCACCCTGTGTTATCAGGACATCAACATTCTAGTGGGGAGTACCCACATTTTACAGAAACGGTCTTTCGAGACCCATTTTCTTTGAACATTTAAGTTCACGACCTCTTTCAGTTACCAAACTCTTTCGTATTCATTCTTTATCCTAACTTTAATTCCCCAAAGGCCGGTAAATACAGGCGTACATACAATTGCACTCAACATGCCCCCGGGGCTCGGGATAGGCAGCATGAAGGTAATTAGTGCCGGGCATTATATAAAACAACGACATTCACTGGATATTTGTATTGTAGGGACACACATCTTATTCACGACAGTATGTGAAGGCTTTTTAACAACGATGAAAACTGAAAAGAGGTAAATTGGAAGAATGGCAAAGGTGATTTTAAGAAGCTTTATTGTTCACCATAATATTTTATAAATGCAACAAATCCAGCCCTAGTTTATGTGAGAGTAATTTACCCCACTAATATCAATTAGCGGGACACAGTGGACGTCAAAATTCTGAACATTCCTCTTTATCCCACTGGTGGGACTGGGGGCTACTTCCTAAGCTCGAATTCCGTAGTTTCGGCCGATTTTACGGGCATATTCAACTCCTCATCACTTACAGACAGATAAGATTGAAGAATTAATAAAAGCTCGATTTGACAATTGTCCCTATTGCCAATGTGTATATTCCCGTTCGAAAAATTGAATTTTACTCTTGTTTTGACTGATCAACTACTTTCAAACGGGCCCGCGTATCTTTGCTGACGGACTTTGAGAAGACCCCAGCTTGGCGGGGGGCAAAGAGGAATAATCCAAAAGTCTTGATTGCAATGATACGTCATAGCCCTCCTTATATTGAATCTTCTCATTTACAAGCACAGAAAGACGGAACAAACCTTCCGTTGAATCTTTCTTTTTGACTTCTCGAAATCGTATCGCACGACTTCCAGGAATACAGGTGTGGCAGGGAACATCGAATCACAAACTGTAACCATGGATTTGGCGCATGATTCTAGAAATTTTTCGTCGGTAATAAAAAGAAAATTCTGGAGTTTCATAGATAAGTGCAACACCTTTGCGGTCAAATGTATGGAACAGCAAATGTTTTTTTTAATAACCGACGAACAAATTCAACGTAGGGTGGTTCAGAATCATGTGTTGGTTGCGCGTCGACGTCTCTGCCACCCTGTATTTAGTTCTTAAACCTTGCACAAATTAACTGCAGGCAATTCGATACAGATTTGAATAAAAATAGTAAAACCTTCAATTCTACTTTTCCGCAGGAAAACTTAAAAATATTCTAAACTAAACTAACTCAGTCACGATATCGCGAAAGTCACCTCAGTAACCGAAGGTCACAGTAGCCCAGCGCCTAATGGCGATCGAAAGGTCGCAGGTTCAAACTGTAATAAGAACATTAGTTATAACATAATCTCTTTGTTTCAAAACAAAAAGGATACAACTCGAGGGTCATCTAAGTGCTTTCGTAAAAAATTTATAACTTCTTGGCTTGGGCCGCGAAACGCTTTTATCCTTGATGTACCCTTATCTAAGGTTACCATCCGTCCTCCTTTGCGGAGACTGTCCTCTTGTAAGGATGTGCCCTCCGGCGCGGCGCGTCGGTACTCTTTGTAACGAAATGTGGGACGAGTGTTTGTGTCCACTTTTTAGTTAAAAATTTCTTGTTACACTACCAAGGCATAAAAGAAATGTGATGAACGTTGTGATTGTTATTTCAGTAGTCAGTGTTGTGTTGTTTACTCGTACTGTTTGAATTACGATTGAGTCGAACAGCGCAGATGTAGACTTTTATGAATTGCGATTTCTCCTGAGTTGGCCTTCAGATACTTATTGATTATTTGAAATCTGTGAAGGGCAATGATTATGTTTTTAGATGTTGTGCTGTGACTGCGTGTTTGTTAATGGCGCATAGGAAATGAGGAATTGATGCTTTTTTTTCCTATATAGTTTCTGTACTTATATGTATGTATAGTATATGGATTCGTAAATAATAAGCTTATGCAAATATGTATGAACAGTAAACTAGTATATCAATATGTAAGGATTGTAGTTGGTGGCATTCTGTAGTTTCTGCCTACCCTCTCTTCGTGAGTTTATGTTATGTGTATGTGTGTGTGTAATAGGCTGAGTTGATACTGGCGAGAACTATCTGAAAAAGGTTTCGCTCAAATAAAATATTCATTTGCACCAGCCTGTTATTCTTCCATCTTACGAGAAACAAAAACAAGATAATTATGTACCTACCAAAATTTTATCACAAAAAAAAAAAAAAAATAATGAAAGCCTCAATGCTGAAACATCAAACATTGACGAAGCACTGCGGAGGATGTATTTAATTACAATTGTGACGATAGTGCCTTATCTGTCCTCTCGTGTGTACGCCGCACGATGTGTGCCATGTATCGCCGCTCTTACAGCTCCGCACCAATACTGTGCCGTTTCTTTCATTTTAATTAATGTTACATAAGTTATGTGTGAATAAGATCGGTGGTACAGGTGTGTATGTGTCGCGAAGTTATTAATTGTGACTTCAGTGATTGTTCAAGAGTGTTGTGTGCAGTTGTTAGATATGCTTACGTGTCTGTGATCTGCCCCTTTGCACATAGTTGTCATATTATGGTGTTGGCAGCATCCTTAAAGTCTGACAACCTGCAGTCATACCAAGTGGTATCGTATTACCCAGTAACTGGGTTGTGGAGGTCAGATAGGTAGTCTCTGCCAAGTCAGATAGGTAGACTGGTAGCCCATCTCAACATATAGGGAAACGGCGAGGCAGATGATAATGAAGTTGACTGCATGTTGGCATAAATTACGTTATGACAATCACTATGTCAGGCCAGAGGATTATTTAGTTCTTACGTGTCGGGTTCTTGATTGTGTCCAGCTGATTATGCAGCGAAGTATTTTGTAAAAAAAAATACAAGGTTCTGCAAAGTTAATTGACATCATTCTACTTTACTTATTAATATCTAGCCTATATCAAGCCTAGCTTTCTAATTTTGGGTTGAACAACTGATGTGTGATACTATGGAGGGTGTCTGATATAGATTTTCATTGACAACCGGTGTGCTAAACTGTATTCACAGCTGCGACCGTTACATATGACCATAACAATAGGACGTTAAACACACACACATATATAAACTCACGCCTCCTCCCATGGGGGTAGGCAAAAGCTACAGAGCGCCACCTGCTACGCTACAATCCTTACATACTTACTCCTCTTGCTTCGTTTACGTTCATACAGCTGGTCATACATGCACGGCCGGTTGCGAGTACTAGGGACCTGACGTCAGCGGGGTAGTTACGTAACACATTAAAAGTAGGAATGGCTTTCATTTTGACAGTTCAACAACATTCATTGCGTTATTTATGTAGTTGAGCTGACAAATTTTTCGAACGCGACCGGATTAGCAATATGATTGATTGAAAATTGAAATTATTTAGATTGTGATTGGTTGCGTGATAAGCCATTTGGGTTCTGGTTTATGTTTTTAGAATAAGAATCAAGAATTACATGTAGTTATTTGCAATGGATATAGGAACAACAGTTGTAGCAGTTTGTGAGGAATACATGCACATTCTACCTTAACACGTTGACTGCCAGACAACAAACACAATAGAAAATCTAATGTTGGCGGTCACCGGTGACCGCGATGGCAGTCAATGCAATTTTAATAATCTTCCTCCTAGACCATGCCTCATTAGTCATATAAAAATGAGTCAGTTCTTGGTAATTCACAGCACAAACTACATAGTTTAATATTAATAAGAATAAAGCGTAGTTTTTTCCCGTTTTATACAAGATTTTCATAAAAAAAGTTATACGTTTACGTCCATGAATGCCGGAACTTTCTATTCAAGTTTAACTTTTGTTATCAAGCAACGTATTACTATTTATAGTTAGTCCCTGCGTGATAGTGTGATTAGTTCTGGTGTGCAAAGGACGTGCTAACCATAAATATCTGATTGCTAACCTATTCTATAAAAAGGTGACCTGGAAAGTATCATCACATCTTTGCAAATTGAAATTATCGAACGCAACCTTTTTGGAGGTACATAAAGGAATAGGGTACGGTTCGGTATCATAGGGCCCTTTGTAAACACGTTTTTCTTGCCATGGAAAACTGCGGTTTATTCGCCGTGTGTCGGCACGGGCGGCAGTGTTGTATGGATTACTATGTATTATAATTAATTTAACTGACGAAATGTAGGTGTGATAAAGGTACACCTGATTAACCCTTCAAAGAAACAGGCATTATGTTTTGTTAGCCCATGAAAGTGGAGTCTTGGCCACAGCTTACCTAACGTAACCTATAACTAAATTCCTTGTGTTTCGTGTGCAGTCGGGACTGTTCGTGGCACTGAAGCTTGTGGCGCTGGCGCAGGCTGGCAAGGACATCAACATGAGCAACATACACTCCGAGGCGCCGCCACCCAAAGTCGTGAGTTTTGAGATTATTCTGTATACGAATGAATCGACCGTTTGCAGGGCAGAGGACGGTTTTTATTGAAAGAAGGAATTTCGCGACATCATTAAAGACAAAAAAATTCACAGAAAAAAAATGGAAGGCTTGGAAAAGTAAATCATTTAGCATGCGTGATCAAAATCATCAAAAGCGGTAGATCGGATTTCGCATATCGCTAATTGCATGTGCTTCGTTTAGACACCGATTTCACCACAACGGAAAGAGCGTATGCTCTGTGCTCAACAAGTAATAGTGAAAAATATTTTTTTTAAGTACAGTATAGTTCATGTCAAACTTTATGGCGGCTCTGAACCCCTCCCCCCGCTGACCCTCTGAAGTCTTAAATAAATGTTATTATTAACTATTAATGGCCGCGTATTGTTTGTAAGTACGTGCTTTTTAACAAATATTCTGTACCCACACAGGGCGAGCTTCCCAAAGTCCCGCCAGTAAGCTCGGCACCTCCAGGCAGACCGGCCGCGCCCTCGCCCGCGCCGCTGCTGCCGCTGAGCGACTGGAGCATGAAGCCGGCCGAGCGCGACAAGTACAGCCAGCTGTTCGACTCGCTGCAGCCCAATAACGGACTCATCGGGGGCAACAAGGTGAGAGGTTCACTACTACTTAATAACGTCTACCACAAAACAGACTCCTTCCGTGCATCCCCGAGCTCGTAAAGCCTGCGATTCTCTCTGCGATCTTTGATTCTGCGATTGATCTCTCCCCGATCGTGTCGAATTGCCGCCCCATCGGACTATGAGAGTGAGAAAACCGAAAATACTGTTTTTGCGCACACAGTTGTGCTAATTGTGTTTAATTATTTAGTTAACAGTTTATATAGACACATAAACAAACAAGAAAAAAGGAACAGATAAATACGTACAAAGATGATACTTATTTCAAGTCTCTTCCAGCATACCTGTGATTGGTGAATAGACAAAAAAAGATGTAGACACTGTGTAAGAGTAGAGAAAATACCATCACCATCAATTAGTTAGCAACTATTACAGGCGACCTGTTTTAGTATCGTGAATCAGTTGGCTAACACGCCAGGTGTAAGTCGTCAAAATATACAATGTAGACAAAGCCATAAAATATAAAACACTGCTATTCAGGTGACATATATTTCACTAAGTTCCTATTCCATGTTCCAGGTGAAAGGCATGCTGATGGAGTCGAAGCTGCCGATCGAGACGCTAGGCAAGATTTGGGACCTCGCCGACCAGGATAAGGATGGCATGCTGGACAGGCACGAGTTCATGGTGGTCAGTACTAATAATAAATTTATCAAGACGTCATAATCAGAGATCAAAGAGAAACTGTCGGTAGATGGGTTATTGAAGAAGTGCGTAAATTACGTGAAGGCCAATAACCCAACATATCTGTCATCTAGTGTTTTGTATTCTGGTTTCGGCAAATGTCCAAAATTTACGCGTGATGTTGTGACTTGGTCAGTTTGTTTCCGCTTCGGTCATTAGCAGTTGTGTTGATACTGATTTGTTAGAATATTTTTTAACAGCAATAATAATTCATTATGACGACGTTTGCAAGTTTTATGGTTCAGTGCGTGTGTTAATAGTTCCGTATGTGGTGTTGCAGGCCATGCACCTAGTGTACAAGGCGCTGGAGAAGCACGCGGTGCCCACGACGCTGCCCCCCGAGCTGCGCGGCCCGGGGGCCCGGCCGGCGCGGCCCGCGTCGCGCCCGCCGTCGCGCCCGCCCTCGCGCCCGCCCTCGCGCCCGCCCTCGCCGGGGGCCCGCGCGCCGCCCCCGCGGCCCCAGGCCCCGCCGCCGCAGCCGCAGAGCAACGCGTCGCTGTTGGAGGGGCTGCTGGACTTGTCTAGTGTGAGTGCCGAACTACTTTCTCTTGCATCAATAAAACTGTGACCATCGCTCTGGGATACTGCAATTCACTTGCATACTAGACAGGCATTAACAGCCAAGCTATCTTCGCAACGAAGACAACAGTCTGTCATTAGTCTGAGGGATGAACGTACTTGCAAATTATGTTACTGGTTAAAATTAGTAAACGGTAAAGAGAGGAGGAGAAGAGCAAGGCGTTGCCTTGGAAACATGACAACGGAAAACAAATGCTATTCATTACAAATAATCGTATTTGATTTTACTTGATCACACCTAGTAGTTTGACTAATCCTTTAACTCCTTGTCCACAGCCCCCCACTCAGACAGCTCCCCCTCTGCCCTCCATGACTGCCGTGAGCCTGAACTCCTCAGTGATGAGCAGCATCTCATCAGGCAGCTCCTGGGTGGTGACGGACGCGGAGAAGGCGGTCTTCGATGCGCAGTTCACAGCCGCAGACACGGATAGAGACGGATTCGTGTCGGGAATGGAAATCAAACATGTGTTCCTGGATTCTGGGCTGCCGCAGCAGACCTTAGCGCATATATGGTGAGAATTTGTTGGAGATATATTGCTTAGAGTGCTTACAAAAAGTGATAACAGATTGGTAATAAAAAAACAAAAACCAGCCAAGTTTATGTCATTCCCTTGTGATGCTGATTTTAGATGGTTGTTGTCTTTCTTTCAATAATTCGCGTGCAGAGAAATTCATCATTAGGGACCACTTCGCTTGGGCCCTTATAAGTAGGTAACATGGACTGTTATGTGAGTTACGTTCGTGCAAAATAAGGTATAAAGAATTATATTTTTTCCTCTCATGCCTGTTAAGTTTAGGTTTTGTTCGTCCGTGGTTGTCGTACATTACGCGGCTCAATCTCGCCCTACGTTCGTCCAAAACATGAAATGTGGTGTGTACGGAGTGTTCCCCCCAGGGCGCTGTGCGACATGGAAGGCATCGGCAAGCTGTCGTGCGGCCAGTTCGCGCTGGCCATGTGGCTGGTGCAGCGCGCGCTGCGGGGGCTCGCGCCGCCCACGCACCTCTCGCACGACATGATCCCGCCGCCGCAGCAGCCTGATACGGTAACATACTTATCTAACTTTCTTAATCAAATCAAATGTCATTTATTCAAATTAGGCTGAGAATCGGCACTTTTTGAACGTCAAAATTACAAAAGACAGCCCCCCAAAAACGCCGGCCCTTCACCACTTCCTAGTGCTATCGCTGGAAAGAAAAAGTGGCGCAACTAACTCCCCAGCAGCACAGCTGTCTGTTCAGTTAGAAAATACTTGATTGTATACACTACTAGGTACCGAGCTAGGTAATTAACATTACAAGACACAGAACATAAAATTAAATTATTTGGCATATTTCAGCTAGCCACGCCAATATAACATAAAATATAATAAAAACTATATGTATTCAAGCTAAAAAATAATTAATTAAAATTAAAATGTAAATAAACATTTATATTTTTCTAATAACTGTCACGTCTTGGCCTTTTGCCCGTTTTCGGCTTGACGTAGATTTCTAGGACACGTTGTATATATTTTGGCGATGTAAAAATATTATTTATTTATCTTAAAGATAAATAAATCAGGCACATTACCCATAGTTTTGTTACTATTACTTAAAACTATGTTAGTATAATTATCTAAGACATACACATAAACAAACCAGGAACAATAATACCAACCAATATAACTTAAGAAGTACTAGTATACCTATTAAGCCATCTTCTGGAGATACCCGGCAACAGTACATGCACTGCGCACAGGTGCCTCGTCAGGTGACCTTCAGTCTTACTCGCCACAATGTTCCGGGTGGTGCGTGGCCAAAATCGGAACTAACGTCCGCCATCTTGTTTTTGAATATATTTTAGGTGTCATTTCACAAAACAATTGTACAAATGTTTAGCAACTAGCAACAACATCCCCCTGTCAAAGTCATTCAGGCGCTAAATCCATGCAGCAGTCTACATTTAACACTAAACATAATATAAAAAAAACATAATTTGGTTTAGCACTTAATGTATTTAGTGATATGTAATGTAGGTACTCAGACCTTAGGGTGCAACCAGAGGTCTATTTGATGAAGACAGGCAACAATCCGACAATTTTTTTTAGTTTTGGACATTATTATAAAAATATCTTTCATAGTTTTCTACTTTATTAAACAAAATTAGTTGTAAAAGTGTGGCAATTCTTTCATTTTTTTGATAAATACTTATATATGTAGCTTTGTCAGTCACGTTGACTGCCAGACAACAGACACAATAGAAAATCTATTGTTGGCGGTCACCGATGACCGCGGTGGCAGTCAATGCCTTAAGTGTAGAACCCAGACCGTTATCGATTCACGATTTGAAGATGTTTGGTATATTAAAACATGACATACTTTAAGGTGATTACCAACTTCGATCGATGCGTTGTGGTTCCAACCTTACTATCATAGTTTTAACCTAGTGAAGACATTGTGACTAATTTCTCCTAACCTATAATAACATGGCTTCGTACCCTAATCTCCCGGTACTTCTGTTATTTGGCGACATGCAGACAAAAAATGGGTATACCACACGTTTGTTACCTCTCACGCGCCTAACTTTAGTACAGTTAAGTTCCTCCATTCAGAGCAACAATTTATGTCAACTGTTACAAAACGTTGCTGATGCTTCTCGCATTGGACAGCCTATGTGAGAATATCCTTAATTTAGATGCGAAGATAGCGAGCAATTTATTTAAAATTAAAACACCAATTTTATTCACACACAATATAATACTATAACTTTGACAAGACCCCTCACAACGTGGAACATTACAATTTTGTTTTGCCAATACATTTTTTGTGTCAAAATTTACTAATGTTTCCCAACAACGCCCCTTGTCAATGTTATTCAGGCGCCAAAAGATCACTGTACCACTCTATCTATGCTTACTAATATTATAAATGCGAATGTAACTGAATGAATCTGTTCTGTCTGAATGTTACCTTTTCACGCGTAAACTAGTGAACGGATTTCGATAAAATTTGGCAAGGAGATAGATGGCATCTTGGGGAAGTAAATAGTGATATAGGCTACGTTTGTCTCGGCACGTTCCCGTGGGATAATTTCCGACATCCACGAGGGCTAACCCGCGGTCAGAAGTTAGTGTCTAATAGGAAGAAGAAGAGTCTAATACAAATGATACTGTACGTTCTGTCGTCGCTGGAGACTGCGAGCTGCACGCTCTACTAGCTGCAGTACTATAGCGACCACGATCACGACTGCGGCGAGAGTGACGTGATGGTTCCACCGCGCATGCGCTCCCTGCCACACGATGAGCTTCACTATGCCAGCTAAGTTGTCCCTCTGCCAGCAACTGTAATGACGCAACAATAACGGATCCAATTAAATACCTACTACAACATTTTTAGTGTAGAACAGCTTTATAGGTTACAAAAAGGCGTTGGATTGAGATCCTTTGGCGGATTTGGAAGTCTGGTAACATATTCTCTGAACTCGGGTGTGGATAACGAAATAGGCCATTTTGGGCAGGTACCAGTGTGGCTTTCTCAATTCATATGCTCAAAACTTAAAGAAAAACAGAAACCGGTTTGTCCTAGAACCAAAAATTCGATGATATCTGCCATTCACCAACCCGCACTGGGCCCGTGTGGTGGATTACGACCCACTCCCTCTCACCGAGAGGAGGCCTGTGTCCCAGCAGTGGGAACATTATAGGCTGATTATGCTTATGCTATCAATACACACCTGTACAAGTTGTCGTCCGTGTAGAGTATGGCCGTGAACACGAGCTGGTCCCTGCAGTTGAGGAAGGCGCGGCCGCCGCTGCGCCGGTCGGCGTCGCGCGGCACGACGCGCGCGCTGCCCACGCGCCATTGTATCGGCACGTCGCGAAGTGTCGTTCTGATAAATAGCAATACCTATATTAAGGATGTCTTAATTAAAATAGGCTAACAAGTGTGAATTTACACGTCTGCCGATCTTCTCAGGGGAAAACAGGCGTGATGATGTTGTGCAAGGTATGAAATATGTGTCAAAAAATAAATAACGTTGAATACGTTGTGGCTTGTCTTATGTATTTGTCGCATGAAGCGGAAATTGAATGTATTTAGTGAATTTAAATTGACATTTACGATGTTAGACGTATTAGTGTCATTTTTATAGATGTATCCGTAGGTGTGTCACAGCGGGCCCTATCAGAATATCAGCGCTGCGCTAGTTTTTTTTTAAATATCGCATCTTCATGCTGGGATATGGGTATTTTTACAAGCTTTTATTTAGTTTCACCTGTCCCGTTGTCTGTCTGTCTGTCTGTAATCATATCTTGCAAGTTAAATTTGATCCACTTCCCGGTTTCCAATTAAGCTGAAATTTTGTATGCATGTATAAATCGGATGACAATGCAATATTATTATGACATAGAGCTGATCTGATGATGGAGCTGGAAGGTGGCCATAGGAACTCCGTAATTAAACGACGCAACTCTATCGAGTTTGGGCTCGTTTGATTTGTCTTGACGAGTACTTTGATACTACATGGTAACCAGGGTCTGATGATGGAGCTGGAAGGTGGCCATAGGAACTCCGTAATTAAACGACGCAACCCCATCGAGTTTGGGCTCGTTTGATTCGTCTTGACGAGTACTTTGATACTACATGGTAACCAGGGTCTGATGATGGAGCTGGGAGGTGGCCATAGGAACTCCGTAATTAAACGACGCAACCCCATCGAGTTTGGGCTCGTATGATTCGCCTTGATGAGTACTTTGATACTACATGGTAGCCAGGGTCTGATGATGGAGCTGGAAGGTGGCCATAGGAACTCCGTAATACAACAACGCAACCCCATCGAGTTTGGGCTCGTTTGATTCGTCTTGACGAGTACTTTGATACTACATGGTAACCAGGCTCTCATGATGGAGCTGGAAGGTGGCCAGAGGAACTCCGTAATTAAACGACGCAACCCCATCGAGTTTGGGCTCGTTTGATTCGTCTTGACGAGTACTTTGATACTACATGGTAACCAGGGTCTGATGATGGAGCTGGAAGGTGGCCATAGGAACTCCGTAATTAAACGACGCAACCCCATCGAGTTTGGGCTCGTTTAATTCGTCTTTACGAGTACTTTGGTGCTAGATGGTAACCAGGGACTAAAGATGAACAGGTAGCTTAAGTGCAGTAAACGCATATAACGGGAAAACACTGCTACACGCTACGAACTACGCCGTAGTCAATCTCGCATCAAAAATAGGTACTAAAAAGTTAAAAATAAAATTAAAAGAAAAATAACCTTTTTAAAAACAAGCTTTTATTACTTATTAATAAAAAAGGACTAAAATGTTAAAAATAATTTAAACCTGATATGTAATAAATAAAAGCGTGTTACATTTTGATGGAACATTTAGAACACAATGTAACACGCTTTTATTTATTACTTATCTCAGGTTTAAATTATTTTTAACATTTTAGTCCTTTTTTATTAATAAGTAATAAAAGCTTGTTTTTAAAAAGGTTATTTTTCTTTTAATTTTATTTTTCTTGTTTTTAATGTTAATTTTTTTAGTTTTAAATACTCCTTTTTCAAAGTTTTTATTTCCTGTGCGTGTCCCAAATAAAATATTTTTTTATCTTTATTTTATAATATGTTTTGTGATAACATCTACGACCTTACCCTGGACATCGAATCACAATCCGTTGGCCAAAGTCTGCGAATACGGTGTCCTGAAAGGGGAGTGGCGGCTGATCCGGTAGCGCCTGTGTGATCGGGTAAATAAGTGTTCCATTCTCGTCTGCGTTATTTTCTCCATGTCTCTTTCTTCTTGTGTCGCATGGTACCTGAAAATGTGTGTATGAAGATAAGTAAACGTAGGAGATCATTATTTATAATAACAATTCGATACGATTGTTAAACTTCTATACAGTATATTTTAGAGTTACTAAGAACTGGCAAGAGAACTCACCTTTTACATAGCATAATCGGCTTATAATGTTCCCAATGCCGGGTCACAGGGTTCGGGACGAAAATAAAGTTACGTAAATTGTATTATAAAGAATCCTTTTTTCTGTGCGGACACTTTTGACGGACATCACAGACGGCTACTGTTAAAAGAAGGGTGCTCGTGGTCTGTGTCCCACAGGGTTTGTTCAGACAAAAATCATACACCATAATACATGCTAAAGATTCCATATTTTTTTACATTTTATAGTGTAGCCTTAATTAAATGCTGCCACGGCATGCACTAAACATAGAAGGAGCAAATGCAGTAGCAAAAAAGATTTTACTTATAAGATTGATTGTTATATAAATGTAGATACATGATACTTGAGCATTCTAGAAGCTGCGCCCTTATTGGACGAGCGGGTTGTTGCGGGAGCGGTTTTGAAGCAGGTTCTTCGCGTTATAATGCTATATTTACGTACCTTGCACAAAGCGATCATGATTTCGCTAGGTCTTTGTTGGATCACATCTAGGTCTTTCATTATTTGTGGCAAGTATTGTGATCGGCAGGGCAAGCCGTCGGGGAATGCTATAAAAGTTTTTAAAGTGTTTACAAAAAGAAAAGAAAGAAAGTAAAATATTTTATTTGAGACACGCACAGAACATACACATAGCAAAAAAGGAGCATTTAAAACCAACAAAACTAAGGAACGAAAAAACACAAAAAAAAAAAAAAACTTTTACGAGGCCAAAAAGACTCCGCATAATGCTGCGATATTTAAAAAAAACAGCAGTCTGAATAACCTGTATTTGCCATGTAAATATCCTAATGTTTGTCGTTTAGTCTGTAAACATTGACAGCTGAACAAAGCCATCTTATTAAGTTTACATTAACATTAAGAAGGATTTTGGTGTTTATCTTGACGGATTCAAATGCTGCTACTACTAAAAGTTTCATCACTACATTATTATAAAACAAAGTTCCCCGCCGCGTCTGTCTGTCTGTCTGAACGCGATAAACTCAAAAACTGCCGAAAGAATTTTAATACAGTTTTCACCAATGGACGGTGAGATTCATGAGGAAGTTATAATTCTTTAACGGTGTGTGTATTACGGAAGTGATACATTGTTTACCTCTATTAACACATAGGGTACTTTTAATCCCGGTAGTGTGTTCCCGTGGGATATTATTCGACATTCACGCAAGCGAAGTCGCGGGCAAAGGCTAGTAATTCTATAAATATACAAGTTGCATTATCTTAGTGTACCTATATTAGATGCAGTTTTTCTTTAGTATTATTTAATTAAAACAATAACTTGTATTTATTTGAATTAGGCATTAACCTACTAAAACTTTAATTAAAAACTCTCTATTGTTCAAATGCTATCTTGCAGTTGGGAATTTAACGAACATTATCGTATTTACTACAAAATAAAATAAGCGGAACTAATGAGCCGTTAAATCGATTTTCCATTCTTTTTGACTTTAACAAGTAACAAACAATATTATAGATTGCACAATGTAGTTGCCAAGCTGGTTCGCGGATGTTGTGTTGTTACAAGTACTTTATATTATATTTTTAAAGGCGCGTACGGATAATGGTGAGAATTTAAGAATTATTTTTTAGTTTTAAGCGACAACTGACCTCTATTTACTATAAAAACGTTGTTTTGTAATTTTACGAGCATAAAACGCGACATCCAATATATCCCGAGCTATTGAAGTGCAGCTCGGGATGTAAGCTCTATCCATTCCTTTCACAAGTTTCAAAGCGCTTATCTGGGTTCGAACCTACGATCTACAACTCATAATTCGCGGCCGTTGCCACTGGGCCACCACTGCTTGCCTAGTAACTTACTTTGAAACAATTCGATGATCTTGTCATCCAGTTCAAATAATTTGAAACGGCTTGCTGTGTCAACAGAGTCCACTACGAAGCTTGCAATCTATGGGACAAATAGATATTTTCACTTTTAGGATATATTTTTTTTTCAATGAATTAAAATAGAATAGGTTATGTACAAAATAAAATAAATAGCTCAGAAGTAGTTGATAACACATAATGTTACCATTACAATCCAAATCAAAATAGTTTTAGTGTTATCTTCATGGTGTCATTAGTGTAACTGGTTTCTGTTTCAAATAATTAGGAACTGTATATTGTACACACTTCATCCGGTATTGTGATAGGTACCTTTTCTAACAAAATAATAATAAAGTTATAAATCACCCTGCAATATTAACGAATTATCGTTAATATTACACTGCAAACGGTTAAATCGTGAATGTACAGCTCGAATTGAATAAAAACCATGACACTTAGAAAAGCATGAATCATTTTGAATTATATTGCAAATTTATTGCTTCATATGTTCGAACAATTTGCTCAATAATGTGAATAACGCAATGTTCTTGAATTGTCAAAATGAAAGCCATTACTGCTGACCGTGTGTCACGCAACTACCCCGCAGTTGGACTATCTGTCCCCACGATACAGTGGGCATCGTGCCTAGGCTATGATATATTTTACTAACATAGTCGTAAGTTTTACTAACAATCTTGTCGAGTCATTTTAACTTGATTAAAGAAAATTCTATTGTATAATCATTACACTTACTAGGTCTTGCTGCAGCTTGACATAGCATATTCCGTACCGATTCCGCCTGCCCACCTTGCCACACACACTGCACTCGCTCCACTCACCCCACTGAGTGAATAATATCACGCCCTGGTATATCTCTGTGGCGACGGCGTGGGGGCCTCGGGATTCAGGCGGTTTTACCTGATCGAACGTTAAATAAATCACTGTACTTATCTAATTGTAAAAATTAATATATAATAATAATAATTTATTTATTAATTAAGATTTTTATTAAGTAGGTGTCTGGGGGTGTGTCACCCCGATTCGCTTATACCGGCACAATAAATAATAAACTAACAACAGTATAGGGCTCCTTGTCCACGACCTCTATGAAGACCAGGCCGCTTCCACCGTCTCCTAGTTTGCACCAGAAGACGCCCTCGTCACCAGGCATCACGTTGAAAATCGTCATGACGCCGTCGTGGAGCGAAAGGCGGTCGTAATCTTGTATTGTCTCGAAGTTTTCCATTTGTGCGCGCTAGAAGATGAGATTTTATACTTCAGTTTCACTATGTTCGGATAGGCATTAGGGGGTGCTAAGTTAAAAAATAGATGAAAAAAAAATGATGGTTGGTGAAGTTTATCAGTAAATCGACTCAGCTCGTTTCATCATCATTCAGCCGATAGATGTCCACTGCTAGACATAATAAGCCTTCTCCCTTCAATAATAATAGTACTTTTCTATTTGGCTATTATAATATACGTGTAAGCTCTCCAAAAGCGTGTCCGTCTTTAATCTTTTAATCGATTTATTTATTATTACATTTTATTTTTAGCCTATGTTGTCGCACTGCAGGGCAAGCCAGAGAGACAGAAGATGGAAAAGGAGAAAGAGGCCTCCCTTTCTCCTTTCCCATCTTCTCTGTCTTGAGCTAGTGTGGAGCTCGTGTCTGTAGGCCTTCTTCTCCTGGGTCTAGGCTGCTTCGATGTCGCCGGACGTTTTCTGGGACCCACATGGTGGTAGATTTGGCCCATGACTCGTTCCGACGTGCGGCAAACATGTCCGGCCCAGTACCACTGAAGCTTGGCTGCTTTTTGAATTGAGAAATCTGTTACCCATCAAAATTTAAGCATGCCACATTTAAGCTGGATGATTCCCTCTGTCATACCTTTGCATGCAGCCACGTATGCTGGTCCTCCTTGCCGGGCTCCCGGCACATTTTGCACGGTAGCCGCGTGGACGCTCCTTGGAACACCATTATGATGATATTGTTCTGTGATATATAAACAGAATTCACGTCGCCCAACTGTGACGCTGAACAGGCGTAGTAGTCGCGCCATGCTTGGGAGAGAGCTGACAGCTTGTGTTTGTTACCTCCTGAAGATAAGGGAATTTGTGTGTGAATTGCCGGTAATATTGCTAGATTTTCTATGCATTTATTTGTTTATTTTTACTTTGATGGTTTGTCGTGCAATTTAATAAACAGTTTCTGGGCTTGTATTCCACAAAAACTTAAAAACTTGACAGTTGTAAATTCTTGTAAGTAGGTACTATCTGCCGTTTTGTTGTCAATGTTAGGGCAATACAATATCACACAATTTTTGTTGAAAAACCTTTAGGGAAAAAAAATCTTTCGAAAATTCACTTACGTGGAAACATAAGCTTCTCTAGCGCTAAATCCTTCTTAACGGAACCTCTTCGAACTCCTCCATACATTTGTCTACTTCTATTGTTAATCTCACTCACTCTCTTGTGAATGTTATGGATTAATTCGCATCTTGTATAATTTATAAACATTAAAACTAGAATAACCAAATATTTCAAGTCTGCCATTTATGAAAACTGTCGTTCTTGACAGATATTTTTGTTTTAATTTTAAATTCGTTCTAGAATTGTAACTTCAACATACTTATTTCAAACTGTGTTCTTATTCTCTTGAATCCGCACACTTATTCTCTTGGACACATCGATCGTCAGATGTCCACCTTAGGTACGTTTGCTAATCTGACCCGACGCGACGGACGGCGACGAAGCCCAAAGGGAGGGGAATCTTCTAGTTATTATAAAATCTTCTAGTTTTAAAACTTAGTATAGTTTTAGAACTATGCTCCTAATTGAAGAATTCTCAGGGTCAGCTTTCACTTTCTACCAGATATTGTGTCAACAAACTATAAATCTCTGTGCAATGCAGTTAACTTTGCTGTACCATTTGAATGTTTATCTTTCCAGAAGTCAGAACCAGCGCTGTCCTTAGGCCCGCAGCCGACGCCAGAGATGGAAGCGATAGCGCGCGAGGTGGACGCGCTGGCTCGTGAGCGGCTGGCTTTAGAGGCCGAGGTCACGGCCAAACAGAGGGACCTCACTATTAAGACTGGCGAGGCGGACAGCTTGCAGGTATGAACATCGTGAGCTGATTCTGGGAACTGCTTTTGCGGGGGCAAAGGTGGTTCCCAGCAAGGGGTTGAAACGGCAAGAGATTGCCAAATATATCATCGGAGAAGCACGGGTGTGTTCTATACTGAAGATCCTGGAGCATCAATTTCTTATGTGCTGAAAATTGTTCCTGGGTCGTAATTCTCTATACTACAATGAACGAAACCGCGCGAAATCAACGCGAGATTCGCGGGATTAGCTAATGAATTGTCGACGTGGTTTCGGTAAGGAATCGTTAAGTGATCATAGTGAATTAGGGCCCTGAGTTCGTCCCAGATGAAAATGTAGTGCAGTGTCGAGAGAGTAATTGAATTACTGCGTTTTGTTTTCAGAGCGAGCTGGACACATTAACGGCGACCCTAAAACAGTTAGAAAACCAAAAAGGTGAAGCACAAAAGAGGTTAAATGATCTCAAAACACAGGTAACTATTTCACTTGTTTAAATAAAACCTCACCTAACTTTTAATTGGTATGTGTACTTATCTAATTAGATTTTGTTCTTACCTTCTCCTCCTCTTTATAAAATCTTTATTCCGATAATATTAACACAATAGCACGACTACTTGCAGGTAGAAAAGCTCCGCTCACAAGTATCAGCACAAGAGGCCGCGGCGGCCGAGACGGAGGCCGAGGTGGGCGCGCGCCGCGCTGCCGTGCAGACGCTGCGGGAGAAGGAGCGCGCGCTGCAGGCCGACGTGGCGCAGGCCGAGGCCGAGGCCGAGGGCGTCACGGCGCAGCTGCGGCGCACGGTGCTCGCGGTCAGCCAGGTGCGAGATTATACTATTGTCACAATCATTGCCTGTCTATGACTTGAAGTTCCAGGGTGACCTGCACAGGTTTTAGTTTGATAAAATAATCGTCGTCTGTAATTACTATATACAGCAAGTTTGTCGATGATTAGAACCGGCATTGCTTAGGGGCGATAAGAAAGAAAATTCGGAGGTAATTGTATGTCTTCAAAGGACATCATAATCATGGGTGTAAGGCCGTCTGTTGCATTACGCGGACATCCGCGACGGATGGCCTGCGTGCGTGTTTGTTTGTGGAAAAATCAAAGAGCGCCGCTATGCGTACGCGTGTCTATATTATAAATCCGCGCCGGTAGCCCGTCGCAGACAACCTGTCACAGCGGACAGCCTAGGTGCGTGTATGTTTTGAGGGAGTAATAAAAGTCTAATCATTTTACTTTTTATTCCAGGCAAACATAAAGATCTCCCACTTAGAAGAACAGCACCGTCTCATCAGTTCTGCAGCCGAAGCCCTGGCCAGCGCAGGCAACGCCGGGCAACACTACCTAACTCTACAGCCGCAGTACACCGCAGAACATTTGGAGCGCGTCGTGCGAGGAGCCACGCCTAACGACGCACTCGTACGTATACTATACAGGATCAAAGTATATTAGGTAGTGAGACTTCGCAGACCTGATAGATACAGATATGTAAACATGAAAAGACTGTATAAGGCCACAGTACACACGTTTTTCTTGCCGTGAAAAAATACTGTTTATTCGCCGTGTGTAGGCATGGTCGTCAGTGTTGTATGGATCACTATGGAAGCTTGTTGACGACACGGCGCGCGGCGGCATTACTGCGCGGCGCTGTCGCCGTACGCCATAGAACCGTGTCCTATACAAGGTTACACGACTTTTGTACATCGCGGTTAACATGATAGCGCTAAGAAACCGTGCCGTGTACATGCATCGCGCCGAGCCTAATGTGTTATCTGTACTAGCTACAGAGCCAGTACGGACAACACAACACTATCACTGTCTTACTGTACAGATCCTTCTATCTGCCATAAAACCAGTAATATGAGCATGCGTTATGGCGAGATTACGCATGTCCTATGCAACGCCTGACAGTGCACACTAAAAGTTATAACGCCACACAAATAGCGTTAGTTTAGTTTAGTGGTAGTTTAGTTAGTTTAGGTAGTTAGCGTGTGTTTTTCTAATTCCCAGGAAGACGAGCCATTCGCGAAAAGCAATGGTTTCGCTTCGGGCGCGGGCTTCGAGTCCGACCCGTTCGCTTCCCGCGCGTTCGCGCCCGCAGCGATGCCCGCACACGACCCCTTCGCGCCCGCACACACCCCGCAACCCACACAGGTATGTACGACGCGACAAAATGTACACACAACGAGTAATATCACGCCTGTAATCCCCGAAGGGCAGGCAGAGGTGTACTTATATTATAGTGCACCCACATTTTGCTAGTTATGATTAAGTCACATGTAATATGACGCGATCTATTGCCATCAACCGGGCGAAATACCAGACTTTACATAATACTAGATTACTTTTTTAACTAACATTTTGACCTTTGCCTTTATTATTTTGATTGACTGATGAAACAATGGATTAACGACTATCAAGAAGGTTATCAAGGTACTTATATTACAATAGTTGCGGCAGCATGTTGTGGGAAAACTTAACACGTGCAAGATGTAGACCGTTTTTGACCAGCCACGCAAAATGAATCTGCATCACTTTCAATTTATTCACAAAGAATTTTCACTATTAAGTGTGTGCGGATGTCGACACGACAGTCAGTTATGTAAATAATTTATGGTCCTTTCAGCAATAATTCTATGATATTACACCATTGTCAAAATGACGTTACAATAAGGTTGCTGTAAGGCTGCAGCTACTAACAAGTCTGTTAATATCACAGTGATCTTTATTTTCGTGACAATAAGGTTGTTGTTGGGTTGCTCGTGTCAGAAGTGAAAAGACTGTAGAACGCATAACTTTAAAACCGCTCTTATTGCGTTTGTGTTGCAGGACGGCTTTGGAACGGACCCGTTCGCATCGAACGCGGACCCGTTCGCCGGCGACGCGTTCTCCGCACACGACAATACGACCAAACAAGACGAAGACGTGAGTGCTATTCTATCATTGTCTATTCCTACTATAGTATTTACTTGACAGTGTCCTTTTCAGAAAATTATTTTTATCTTTCAATGGCGCCGATTCCCTTGTTCACAATCTAAACAAAATTTAAGTTCAGTGCATCTTTTTCTTTCTATTTCATTAAGAAAAGGACAGAAGATAAAATATTAGTTTAGTCCTGTCAAATTAGTCAGCTCCTGTCGTAAATTGACGTATTTTTATTAGCCATGTTTTAAATCACGTCTAAATGTCTATGTTTGTCTTAATTTGACAGGACTAAACTAATATTATCTTCTGTCCTTTTCTTAATGAAATAGAAAGAAAAATATGCACTGAACTTAAATTTAGTTTAGTTTGTGAACAAGGGAATTGGCGCCAGTATCACTTAAAAAGGCTTTACGAATGAAGTAATGTCTTTCTTTCAGTTGTAAAATCTGTTAGGAATTATATAATTTTATGTATGTCTATACTATACACGTCTCTATAATATAAGTATGTGTTTGTTTTATTTATTTATATTTTATTTATGTATATTTTTGTCTTCTTAATCTTTATCGTAAAACGATAACGATTTTCTTATTTGATCATCTTTATCGCTTTAAGTAGATCCCTTTTATATGAATTGTGAAATATGTTTACAATAAAGGATAGTTACTTTTGTGCGTTTTGTTGTAAATGAAATCCCAGTGTGTGTCATAAAGTCGATGAGGCGTGCACTTACGATAAAAATTGTTGATCGTGGTAAAAGGTCGCTCCACACGGCTCGCCTACACGACGTGACTTATGTTGTTTGCAGCTAGTTGCGCACCGCGGCTACGTGTCATGTGACATAGTCTTATCCGTATTATCGTATAGTTTACGTTTTGTTGAGTACAACAAGATAAGTTAACACAGACTACTGCGAAAATACTAATACACCGTTAAATTTTGATCGTTTTAATCCTTAAAAGGGGTCATTGTACTCATTATTATGAACAGCTTATTACGGGACCAACCCTGAAATCGTGAAAAAAAATTAGTTGATTCATACATTATGTTGAGTTATGCGAACATAAATCTATGGATCAACTGATTTTTTTTTCACGATTTCAGGTTTGGTCCCATAGTAAAACTTGTTCATAATGATGAGTACAATGACCCCTTTTAACCTTTCATATCGTAACGTAACGTAGATCTCTGCGAGATGAGACACAATGGCTTTTTAATAGTGTCTGTAATTACGGCATTCAACGGGTTAAGGATTAAAACGATCAAAATTTAACGGTGTATACTGAAGTAGTCATTTTGGGCCTCAGTGTTTTGGATGATGATTTGAGTATTTCATGGAGATTATTGTCTTTTCTTCTTCATATGAAGTTACATGTTAGATGGGGCACTTAGAATCAGATATTTTTCTTTAAGCTTTGACTTGCCACGTGTCTTTTAATTGTATGGTCTACATGAAGTTAATGATTTGCTTTTGTCTCTACTGTGTTATCGCTTATAACGGGCGATTCTCGTAATTTTAAGAACGTTCACAGTTTGACTTTAGTCTTAATCTGTCAAATATACCTCTAAAATCCTTATATTTTTGTAAATCTTTTGGCATTGATTGCGATTAGATTTTGAACGTTCTAATTACGGGAGTGGGCCTTCTGATAAGCTAGCACGGTAGCACCGGCGGCTGCCGTGCCAGCCGCCCTAACCGCGTGCCCGCAGGCGGACCCGTTCGCCGTGCTGCACGCGCCGGCGCGCGCGCCCGCGCTGCCGCCCAAGCGCCACAAGACGCCGCCGCCGCGCCCCGCGCCGCCGCGCCCGCTGCCGCCCGCCAAGGTACGCGCGCCCGGCCGAGCGAGCTCGACGATATGTGACTATTTCAAGTTATTATCGACGTCGACCGACCGTGGCCTGATTGAACCGCTATACGAAATCTTCAGTTCACTTTGGAACATACAAATTCAATATGTTGCAAAATAATTATAGAACTATTCCTTCATTTTAAACAATCAATATCAAAATTATTTTGGAAGAATAATCTCTAAAATTTATCTTGTTCTTAATCCTTTTTAATTGTTTTTTCAATCTTGAATACTCTTTTTAAACTTGATTATTTAACAACTGTTATTAGTTCAAAAATATAAAATTGAATCAATGAATACCCAATGTCACAATAGCTCATAAGATAGGAACGATAATGTTAGAACTGCACAGAATTCTACTCTTTATAATGTAAAATTATATCGTTCTTCAATCTCATCTCAAATACATATATCCTTAATGTGTGTAATTTCATTGATTCAGTATATATTATAACAATATTCAAATTTAGCTGAAATACAAATCCCAAAAATACATTTTTTTTTTAAGTAATTACTTTCAACCAGGTTTTATCCAACTTTCACGATTTCAATATTTGTCCCTATTTTAAGCTAATGATTTATTTCCAGATTGAGTTGTTTTTATGATTATTTGACGTTTATTTACCCCCGCCCCAGTAACTAGGCGCATGGACGAAGAATAACGTCGTCGAAAGCTAAAAATTTTGTTTTATTTTATTTACGCTGCAGAGAAAGTAAAATGTACGTAGAGGAGGTTGTTTTGCACTCTCAACACTAGAGAATGGCATTTTATCGATGTTTCCTTTGCTTTTTTTTTTTTTATAAAATGTCAGTCTCGTTGGCGCCGCTTTCTGGGATTATTTGCACAAACGTATTCCGTTTTATTTTGCAATGTGTGCTGTTTGTTTTTTTATGAATTTAAACGTATAATAATCAATTTCGCATTCACTTAAAGTTAAAAGATGTTTCCTTGTACAACAGCAGAAGGGTTTATCTCCTGACTGTACCTACATTATTCTAAACCCTTGTTACTATATTTTAGTGTAACACTCTTATTGCACTCCAAACATATTTAAAAAATATTTCAATTTTGTTTAGAAATACTGATAAGTTGAGCAAAGCCTGATCTATTAATTGTGGATTATCATAATTTTTAAAATGCCCAGAAAGTGGATGTAACTTCAGACTCGTGGTTTTATGTTTTACTTTCTCTGTTCGCGTGGAATGCCATTCTCGCCTGCTCCACGTTCGTTTGGTTGCCGCTACACGCTTCCCACGCTTCCCACCTTACTGTATCCCATCACTCATTACCGTTTTATAGTTATTGTAAATCAAGAGTGCACATTATGTACAAAGATCGGAAAAGGTAGAGTACATTTACCGTAGCTTCACGGAAATGAGTAACTTTGTTACCAGGCTCAATAAATAATTCGTGAATCTTTAACCCCGAAATGAAGAGGTCATGATTATTATTCCGGGATTTCAGAAGGCGGTATTATCCACTCTATTACAGTATGGCCATTTTAATAGGTAACATTTGACAATTCATAAAAATTCAACAACGTAACCTTATAACGGCGGGCATAAAATAATATATTTTTTCGTTTTGTTAGAACTGCACAATTGCTTAACTTTTTTCAATTACGATTACATATTTATTGTAATAATGACCGATATGTCCGATAATTTTACGATTTTCTTTCACTAATAAACCATTCTAAACGTAATAAACAATTTCTGATCTAAAGAACTGAACGTCGTTACAATGTTGCGTCAGTTAACCCTTTTTCTTTTTAAACACTAGGGATGTTACTCTAAAAATCGAAAGCTGATAAGTTGAATCGAATGCAATGATTACTTGTGAAGAAATATCACCATGAATTAATATCCACGTTGTGATTATAATAAAACATAATTATATTTATTATTCTTTTAACTAACTAAAAATACAAAAAATAACTAAACTCCGATTGCTTAAGGTGGATACTCCAAGGTAGCCCGCGAAATTCAAATTTTATTACGTTTTTTGCAATTTGCTGGTCAGTACTAAGTTGTACGTTAATTAAAATATGATTCGCGGCCGTAACAAATATGTTTTTACAGAATTATAATAATTAAAGTCCAGAACCACCCTTCAGTACTGCTAAAATTATGACTCTGCTACAAACTGCGTGTGCAGAAGTCACTACAGAAGACTGGAGAAGAGTAGAGAAAACAAAGAAAATAATTTTACAAGATTTTGAACGAGATGTGAGAATATACAATATTATTGAAAATGAATTAATAATATCTCTGAGTGCTGACAGCAGTGATGAAGATGACAATACTTATAACAGTTCTGATAGTTCAATTGAATAAATGCATTTTTTTTTGTTAAATTATGTACTTGTCTTATTTTGCTTCTTAAATTTACGAAAGAAAAAATAATAATCGGACAGGGATTCGCCTGATGATTTTTAAAATTCACACATGTTTCAAGTCCGTATCGATTCATTCACTTTAATCGATGTTTTTAAGCAGGTCACCTCACTATGAAGATAAAACTGATAGACGTCAAATGTTACCTATTAAAATGGCCATACTTTAGTTACTTACTTTCTTCATGTTAAGGTAAATAATGTGTACCTATTCCGATCTCTGGTTATGTCTATGGCATATGGTTTAAATTGCCATGATTGACGAGCGCTCGTGAAATGCAACGACTATTCCATGTTTTTTATTTCATGTTTTATTTATTTTATGCTTGTATTTTATGTAGTGTGTATATTTTTGTATGTACTGCTTGAATTGGGATGGTTAGAATGATTAGGTGATGGGATTTCGTAACACAATAATAAGAATTATTATCCATGGTGGGAATTGACAGTGATAACGCTAAATACGTAGCTAAAAATGCTAAATAGTTTTTCAAAGCTGTTAACAACGGTTAATCGCGCCTCATGCCTACAAATTGCGAAATAGTATCAGAAAGAGCGCTTGCGCAGTGTTTTGTTGACATGCTGCGCACTCGTTGTTTTAACGCAGCGTGCTATTTCTATAGATGCAGACAAACATAATAATGCCAGTATGGATTTGATTAAAGTAACCGTAACAAAATAAAAAAATATTGTATTATATCTCATACATTAAACTGCATAACAGAGTTACAGGTTAACCCCAGTAAGTTATAAAATATGCTTATATTGGGGAAATATATATATTTTTTAAATTCTTTAAATGGGATATCGGAATCACTTGCACGTCATATTTAAAAAAAAATAAGCTAGATGGAGTCGAAATTTCCTGTCTGACCACCCTGAGACGAAATGGCGAAACAAACTCAGTCGCCAGTCTCGTTCAAAGTCCAGACATAATCTTGGACAGATCATGTGAGGACCACTAGTCTCGCTACGTCTAATGTGTCTATTTTTTAAAGTAACTTCAAAATATTCTAATCTTTATAAAGATACGTAATTTCTATTAGGTACTGCTGTAAGTAAAATATTTGATTGTCATAATACTGCTGATCATAATAGTTAACTTTTATTTCAAGTATATTAGTAGTATATTTGTGACGTAAGTAAATAAATTAAAAAAATAGTAGGCCTTTCTGCTTATTGTAGTTTAGTACAGGTATAGTACGGTAGGTAGCGGTAGCATGTTAGCCTCCTGGTTCGCTTGTAGTGTCGCCCTGTACACGATTACATCCACTCCTATTTTTTATTGTTTCATTTATATATTTTATTTGGTTCATTTCTTTTCTATAATCGATATAACTCTACCTGTATATACCTATATTGATAATATTATAATGAGTACATAACGCTACTGGAATATTTTGTAACATAATTGTGGAAATTAAAATGGCGCGCCCTGCATTTTGTTTTCACACACACGCAAATTATGTTTTTAAACGGTACACTTAAATTCGTCACCGTCATTGGTAGTTCGTTCACTGTCAGTGACAGAAACTGTCAGTAACAGTGACGTGACCATGGTTACCGTCTTCCGTTACCAAGTAACTATCACTGATATAGCCTGAACAACCCATGACGGTGCTGTTTTGAGCGCATTGCGTAAATACATATACTTTGAGTGCGTGTCCAAATACAGTGGAGGGGTGCGCCATTTTAAATAAGATGATCTTTTTAGTATTACTGACAAGAATAATGTAGATTACTTTACTGTGGGATTGGTTCGGTGGCGTTGTGTAGTCGCATCACTGCCATGTACATGTCCACGGCCACTAACAGTAACACAGCTCGTGCTTGTTCCCCACTTGCAGCGCTAAGCGGACGCGGCGGCGGCGGGACGTGCGTATGTCTGTCCCTCTCGCCCATGCACCCTCCCACTCACTCACGCTCTCTCGTCCAGACCGACCGCCCCGCCATGGACTTCGCCGACGACCCCTTCAAGGACTACCGCTACGAGGACCCCTTCAACATCGAGGACCCCTTCGCCGACGCGCCCGACGGACGCAAGCCCGACCCCTTCGGTAGACCGACTTCGGTCCCCGGCTTCGAATCCGACGACTTTTTCTCCGCGTCTAGCACTGTCAATGGAAGCTTTACTTTGCCTGAGAAGCGAAGCGGACGAGTTTCCGCGCCGCCCATAGCTTACGACCCGTTCTCTAGCCGCTCAGACTCCAAACCGCCTCCCAAGCCTGCTCCGCCGAACAACTCGAATAATAACACCGGCAGCGACGCGTGGGCCGCCTGGCCAAACGACAACTGGGCCTCCGACGACGCTTGGGCCAAGCCCCCCGCACAGAAAGCTGACGCCTGGACGTCAGACGATACCGCCAAGCGAAACACCAACACCAACACGACCGACTGGAAGACCGACAACTGGGCCAACAAGTCGGACAACTGGGCCGCGGACTGGGCCGGCGCCGACTCCAACAAGAACCTCAACGAGACCTGGCCGACCACGAACACCTTGCCTTCGAAGAAGGAGAAGTCTCCGCGGCCCGTGAAGTACGCCAAGTCGCTGGTGCACACGATAGGCGGGATCGGGCGGACGAAGCAAAAGGACAAGAAGGCCAAGGCGCTGGAGGCCAAGAGCGCGGAGCTGCTGGCCAGCGAGGAGCAGCAGTGGGCGTGGGCGGCGGCAGAGTCGCGGCGCGCGCAGGCCGCGGCCGAGGCGCGGCGCCGCCAGGAGGACGCCGAGCTGCAGCTGGCGCTGGCCCGCTCGCGCCAGGACAAGTGACCTAGCTCCGGCAGCAGGTTGGATTCCCTTGGCGCGACTCCGTCGGGTCGCGAAGTCGTGAGCTCGCTATTTATTGCATTTTGTAATTCGTCCATGATTGTTTTTCGATATTTTTATGCGAGACGGGCGAGTAAATTAGAGGAGTATTTATATATAAATAAATATACATTATTATGTTGTTACGCTAGCGGATGGCAGTGTTCTTACGAAATTATTACGTCACGTCTTCGACATGTGACGCATACTGGACACGTAGGTATATGGAAGTAATCTCAGTAGGAGATATACTACGGTATTCTAAATCACGTTTAGTTCCTAACTTTGTGGCGAGCTTACATTTTGTCTCGTAATTATTACATGTCGATGTGTACAGCAATCGCAAAAGGCATAAAAAAGGCGGTTTACGAATACATTTTAAGGGCCTAGACACAAAGATACAACGTGGCAGCGCAAAAACTGGGTATATCGCATCGCTTTGATGTGTGCCGGTCCATGTAAAATGAAAAATGCGTTAAGGAATTTTTGAAATGAATAAAGCATTAATTCAGTATTTCATTCCTATGCCTTATAATTATGATTGCTTTACCTAAAAATACTACTTTACAGCGAGAAAAGCATCACAAACAAATTACGATCGCCATCTTGAATTTAGAGGAACTATAAAAGATTATGTATATACATTTGATATTTCACTCGTTATATTTAGTGATCGTTCAGCATTCCATTCGAGGCGCGGAGTTGATTAATATGTACAATATATTAAACAATGATTTTGCATATCGAAAACGTTGTAAATTATTAATACACGGTTTCTGTATATAATGGTTTATGCGATAAAGAGTTGCGGTAACCACTTCGTTTTTGGAAATCTGACCAACGAGGAGTAGGGAATAGTGATGGCAAGCATAACGCATCGATTTTTCATACGATGTCGTGAATCAATATTGGTGATCCCTACGATCATTCGTGTGAGGTATGTGGCGGTATGATGCTGAAGCCATTGTGTACAGGAGACGCAGAAAATTGTTGGTTTGTTATACAGTCAGTATGTGGCAAAGGTTCAGAAGTATAGAATTTTACGAGGAAGGTTTTGTTTGATAGTGCGCAATATTTTAGACGTCTAAATGCTGTCTAAAATTTTTCAACACAATCTACCTATACTGTTATGAAATAAATTACTTATGAATGACTGCCAGGGGCATGTTTAAAATAATAATTTCTATATTATGTCTGTGCAACATCTGGATACACAATTTACTGATGGTGCATATATTTTTTAAATACTACTGTCGTTGCTATGACTTTGAAGGTATTGTACATTATTTAAACAAAAAAAAGGTCAGACAAAACTTGCCAAACATACTTTTATGTAATTTAAAGTGAACTAGTCAACTGTAACAGCAAACTTAATTATTATTAAAAACAATGTCAAAAACAAAATTCCGCGGTTTGCCCGAACAGAAATAACAAATAACCTGACTGTGTAAATCAACTGATATACAGGGTCAAATTGAAATAGCTAGCGAAACTGCAGATGTGATAAGTGTCGATACCTAAACACGATACAGAAGATTTGGTGTTTTTTTTTTGGGGTCAACGACTGCAGGTAGTGTTTTAACTTGAAGTGCGAGTTGAGAAAATATGTTTTATCGTGTTTAGATACCCATCACGTATTCAGAGTTTCGCTAGCTAATTTAATTTGACCCTGTAAAATACAAATTGCTTAACTAGTCAATTTGAATATTGCATGTTGGGGGCTCGATCAAAACATGGAGTCTGGGCGTGTATATTAACATAAATTACCGCTGTCACTTGTGAATCGGTTATTTTGGCAATTGACCGGATAGAACGCAGAATGCGGAACGTAGAACGCTGACTGTGGAACGCAGAACGCTCAAGTAAAATAGGAGAAAGACGCTGACATGATCATATCACGAAGTTTAGACTTAGCATGTTAAGAAAATGGCGTAGTTTTAAAGATGGGTGGTTAAGAAACGCATAATGCTTGTATCAGGACACTTACTGCAATAACCGGTGCACTCAGCGACAGCGAACATCTTAACTATAATTAATTTAAATGTAAAACTGTAATATATTGTTGTCTGCAATCGAGGCCTAATAGCTTCCTCACTATATTGTATAGTTATGTTAGTTATTAATAATATCGCGTAACGGACTATTCTCCGGCATTATGGATACCGTCCGGTAACACTGACGTGTAAATGTACCGGTAATGTTCATAATTGCTTTGGAGATTGTCAGTAAATGTACACTGGCGAGGAAATCTCCACTCGTCAAATAATAAAGTTCTTAATAAGAGTGGGTTATTTTCTCGCGGCTGTATCCTACATGAGATTTATTATGAGTATAGAATGTTCAAATGTATTCCCATGTGCTAGAAAGAGACCACAATATATGTCTCTTTCACGCACTTTGTAAGGTAACTATTAATGGTCCCAACGTATAATACACACGTGCCACCCGAAACTGGTTCTTATAATCGTAACAATAAGGTCTGCTATTTATTTCTCCTAAAGGCTTCTCTCATTTGAAATGTAATCCAAATAGAGCCGAAAAGCCAAAGAAAAAAACCTCAAAGTTTCTACGTTTACCTATAATTTGAATTTATTCGATATTAAACATCTATAAAGGGCTTCAGTATGATTTCATATTAATTTGAAATTGTTTAAAAGTTAATTAAAATAAATGTTAAAAAAAACCTATCATTGACCTCGTAATTCGAAAATACATAATCGTATGTCAGAAATCGCGTCAAATAGCGACAATCTCCTGTAAAATGTTGTTACTGAGACGTTTCTGCGTAAGACTGTTTTCATATTGGCGCCCAACGCCCTAAACGAATAACATAACATCACGCCTGTAAACTCCGAAGGGTTAGCCAGAGATGTACCTGTAAATTAATAATGTATCTGAATCCCAATCTTGATTCGAATAATTGTTTGTCTGTATTTGTCAGACGCCAATGTGAAAGCAGTGTTAGATACCCTGCCGGTACTTGTATATTAATAATCGCGTTGTAATTTTATTCAGCGTTAATTTAATTGTTTATTTTGTATAAATAGATTATTATTATTACCGTCGTATGTCTGTGGCATTGATTTTAAAACATTTAAATTGTATAATTTAATTAAAATATTTTATAAAAACGTACCGATAATTGTCTGCATGCTAATAAGTCTGACTGAATTTATTTTTAATCTAACAAGAAAATAATATGTAAGTTTCTTGTGAAAAAAGTGAGTGAAAAAATCAATGTCATATACATTACGGGTTTTGTATAGAAGGATGTGTGTATGCGTTTGTGTAAAAATTCCAATGTGTGATATGTATGGTCAAGTACAACCGGATTGTGCAGGTTCTGAGCGTCTGTTAATATGTTATGTTAATAATAATTATTTTTAATTATGTTGGCAGTATACACTATGCATGCGGGTATCTACGTACGGTCGAGGCTTCTTTACAAGTCTTCGTCACCTAAGCAGACCATATACATGCGCAAATTTTGACTTGCACAAGAATGTTTTCACGTGTGTGGGATGCATGTGCGCAAGTATCGGAGTCACAACGACGTCACGCATACTTGTGCAAGTATATCGTAACATGTGTAGTCTGCATTACATCCTTTTTACTTACACGGTTTGTTCCGTGTAAACTATTGTATCTGCCATCTGGCAATCTGATGCGTGAACCAAATCGTGTAAGTGTAAAGAGAGATTGGCTTTTGGTCGACGCCGGCAGAATATGTTTGTTTAAATATTGTAATATTATAGAAATTAATATAATACGAATGTCGCAACATACTCAATACAGATTGTGAGTTTCTATTAACGCGTGAAAATCGAATAATTAATGTTAAAACTATGAATACTCAACAAAAAATAATTATTAAAGATAAATGATCTTTATACGAAATTGTGTACAATTTAGTATGGTTGGTTTAAATACAATAATAAAGTTGTCTTACATTTTGTATTCAGCGCATATTCTCTTCGGTAGTGCCTTTCTCTAACTCTACTTATCGTTGTAGCTTCCTTGCGAGTGCAAATGTAAATTGAACATTTCATTGTATTTAAATGTATGGAGTCATTTGTCAAATTATCATGTTCATATAAAATATAATTAAAAAAAATAGAAAAAAGTTCTTTAGCTTCAAAATTAACGCGCGGAGTTCATGGGGCGAGTTCGTGGGGTTGCAAACAAAAAATATTTCTACCAAAATGGTAGTTTTTAATTAGCTTGTATTACCAATGACTTAGCTATGTAGTATCGCATCGTTTTCGCTTGAGTGCGCACGGCCGCGGGCGCCGCCTCCGGTACAATAACTATTATAATACACTCGCTTGCCGAGACATTTGTCAAAAAAAGGAAAAAAATGCTATACCGCGTTCGAACACTTATGACTTCGTTTAAATGTCTCCGCAAGCAGACAATAGCCTGTAGGATAATAAATTAATGATGTATGTATTTGTAAACTATACGTGTAACTATTGAATACCGATGTGTTTATGGGTATTATCCTAAAGTTGTTATCTCTTTCTTAGGCGCTGTTGTTTGTGGCTCGGTGGATCGCGCGGACTACTCGCTCTTAACTAGATCGTGTACTATATAGATATACATATTTATGAAACATACATAATATATTTGTATATTTTAAAAGTAGATGTGAATATAGCTGCTGATGAATTTTGTAAATTACCATTGCGTTGTTGGGTCTTAAAAGAAATATGTATACTTTGGTCGTAGTCAATTATTTGTTGTAATATATTTTTGTAAGTTCATGTTACTCGGTGTCCGCGTGGTTCGATCGACCCTTGTCTGTTATCAAGTATACATTATAATGTATGTACCTTTCAGTGATAGCCGATAAAACTAATCTTTAAATCTCAACGTTGAAGTGTATATGTGTATTTAAAGCTAAAATAAAAATGAAATAAATTTGATAAAAATACAGGTTAATGTAAGCTTAAGTCGGTAGTGACGGTGCGCGGGATCAAGCCCTTTGATGACTAAGAAGTATCCACCGCAGACTGTCCATTGTTCAGCTCATATTGTCCTGGTTTTGTATACATTTAGTTCGAAGAAACCATTCATTCAAATCTAAATGCCAGTTGATCTTCATTATCGTAAGAAGGGACTGCTCATTGCTGTAACCGCTCAGTATTACTCGGGACCGCGCGCCTTAGCTTGTTAGTTTAGACAAACATATAATCGTCACGATATAGGGAAGGTTACAGAGACCAGAATGTCTCGAGGCAGTTAGTCTGTTGACTCGAGTAGGGCGGTAGCGTAGGGACGAGGAAGACATGTTGTTGGTAGGACCCTGAACACGTAGAACACCCCGACCGTTAAACTATCTCCCATCGTTGTTGTAAACTATTGTAATTATATTATATAACGCGTTTAAAGTTATATCTTTCGTAAACTCGGTGTACGCTGTCGTAATTATTGATTAGCATCTTAATCACAGCTTTTTGTATGTGCAACGAATATATAAGTATGTTTTCTATTGATATTTTTCTGGCTGTTTCTGTGAAACATGTATTTCTATGATTTCTGGGCTGCAGTGCGATGTTCGTACTGCGTTTTAAGAGGACGAACAATTACTTGTGTAGACGACGCGGATATGAGCGGTCATTGTGTAAAACTCTTGTTATCTGTTACAAATAATTTATACTATAATCTTTATGAACGTTATTTTTTGTTAAATGTTTCTATAAAGTGTTTGCGTCGCTTGTCTCGACGATCGTCAGTTAAACTCATATCTTTAAGAACAGAACAGTCGGACATTGATATTTATCTGTTAATTCTGAGTGTACCTACTGTTCGTTATTATTGTGGTAGCAACTGAAGTATATAATGCAAACAAATGCTAAACAAGTTATTATCATAGTACAATATCTCATATCACGTTTTCTTTATTCGGGGGATGTATAAAGGATTGTTCTGAAGGTACAATAACTATCTTATAATAATCAAATTCTTGTGATTTAGCGTCGTATTTATATTGTATCTAATATCGAGGCCTTTCACTCGCATGTCAAACTGATCACCGTAGCGTAGTGTGTAACTGATTGGTTTGACAAACATACGAGTGAAGGCCGATAGATTTGTTCGTATCTCGCAAATGACTGCGATTTATGCAATTAGAAGTCGAACGAAATGGCATGTTTAAAGTAAGGTATCATATAACGGGAACATACGTACCTACTAGCTGATGGGCCAGTTTCGATAGATCTCTAAGGAGGAACGTTTAGCTAATGTTGTTACTGGTTGAGCCACATATCGCCTGTAAGTCTAGATACTCGGCGCGTCTTCGCTTTAGTTGGCGCTATTGTAAAACGACTGCATTTTTTACTAAAACACGTTTTCATTTTGTACTCAAACTGATTTAATACTGTTCAAAAATAAGCTAATAACATAAATATATAATTGTTTAATGCACTTTGTTCTAGTAAAATGCAAGAATAGCAAATTCTACTACATAGGTAACTTGTATTGATTATAATAAAATTAAATAAATGTTTATATATAATGTAAAAGTTGTGTACGTTTGTATTAATATAGCGTGTACGACCAAATAATTGATTCACTGTCAGTACTCCGAGGTTGCGAAACTGATTGTGAAGTAGACGGTAGATGCACTAATAACACGACCTAATGCTACTTTGTATCATTTCCTTGGCTGTGTTTTGTTGCGACATTTATGTTTCTACTGCCGCGCAATTGAAGTTTTTTAAATGTTTATACTGGTCACACTGGCCGCTTTTCAACGCGTTAAACTCTTAGCGGAGTTCTTATTAAAAAATAAAAAGAGATGTCTTGTCTATACATAAATGGCGCGTAGATGTTGGAAAGAGGCCATTTGTTGATCTTAAACTGATTATAATTGTATATTTGTTGTGTTCTGAGTTGTATGTGTGAGAGGCAGTTGGTCCGGTATCAGGTCGTGCATTCGTCATTACCCGCTGACATGTATTCACTGTATGAAACTATGATATTATATTAATATGAAAACAAACAATTCCTGAGATAATAAAAAAGGAAAATATTACAAAATCCAGTTTTATTTATTTCACAACCTTTAAACTGCAAGCTGTAATGATATATACATTACCTATAGTTCGTTTTTTAATCCCAAGAGAGATCTGACAGGTGTAATGTCAACCGTCTATACGAAAAAACGCTAAAACAAAAGACTTAAATGTTAGATTAGTCTGGGATTAAAAAACGAACTATACACGTAATCAAGTAAAATAGTATTAAATTGAATTTGAAGAGCAATTAATTAATTACATTATCTATGAGATAATAACACAATTTATTAAAGAATAGCTTATAGTATAGTCAATCACATATTAATGTACTATAAACTAAAAAAAAATAGATCTGTACCAACAGCACGTTCGTCGTGCAGCATTACGCAGTTAAGTTAGCGCAAGGGCTAGATAGGAGCAATGATATTTTGCCACAGACACTAGACAGTCATAATAAAATATATTGTACTATTTAACTATTCCATTTTAATGTTCAATGTGAGTTAAGTTCGTAAAAAAAAACATTTCAATTATTAATTTTCATTATTATTTATCTAACAAGCAACACTAGGCAAAGACTAATAGTTGCGATTTATTTCAGAGTAGGTATTTATCCCCATAAATTGACTAAAAATATTATAATTAAATAATAATAATTTATTATATTTATATTATATTTTATAATTTAATATTAGGTATATTCCGAAACTTTTCAATATCGTCAAGAAGTATGAAAATTACCATTCACATGCAAAATTCAAAAACATTAAAATAAAACGAATGTTTAATAAAACATTTATATTGGTCCCTTCTTCTGTCAGCCATACAGAGCGTCTGTCTAAGGTCAAATTGCCGTTGTACAGACGCCAGCACATCAAGCTACTACAATCTGTCAAATTTCTTTAATAGATTTTCAACTTTATCGCTAAAGCATTAAGGTTCAAGGTTGATTGGGAACATTTGACAGTTTCGGGTAGCTTGACCTGCTGGCGTCTGTACGTTGTTTTATAGCTAATAGTTTTATAGAATTTCGTTTCACATAAAATATTTCTCATATTTTCATTTCATTGAATAATCAATACGCAGAATACTACTACTAATTGAAGATTTTTAAATCATAGATTTCATAAAGTTTAATGTTAGAATAATCATATCGTAGAATAACAAACGAAATATTCTTTATCCTTATATTGTTTATTTAATATAAAACTTATTACCAAGAATAACATTTTATCAAGTGACAGTTTCTCAAGCATGTAGCATGCAAGCAAGCATGCAACATGCAGCAGGCATGGTTTCTGTCACGGCACCGGCGGTCCCACGCGAGCTTATCGTCGCAGATGGTATTCACGCTCTCCACCGCAGTTTCGGCTTAGCGTTACTACCACCTGCTCCTCAGCTCGCGGGCCGTCTCGCCCCTCCGCGCCTACGCGGATACATAATATGGAATGGAAAAATACACTGAACAAACAATATTCGTTAAAATATAATTCTACTGTTTGATAAGTTTGTTAAACAAAAAAATGTGATTAAAAATTCATTGAATTGTGTTTCTGTGAAATATTCATCATTCAAGTAAATAGTCTTTGAAACAATAATATTCGAAATAAAAATACAAGGACCAAATATTCTGTTTGCGAAACAGGTGTAGGTGTCCCCTACACCTTAAATTGCTCATGCAATTATTTGAGAATGCCCCACTTGACATAGTCATTCACGACTCCATTCAGCCTCTCCGCATAGAGATCGCTGGTCTTCACCATGGCGAAGTTGGCCATGCCGAGATCATCATTGACTTCGGGCGCGTTCTCGCTGTCAACGGTCACCACAGGTAACGTGAACACTGCTAGGGCGAGGCCAAACGGCAGTTTCTGGAAAAGAATAAAGAACGATGTAAGTTTGTGGAAATATTGAGAGATGTTCTTTGGCTAGGGCTTAAATAGGGTATTTGGCTTCTGACAAAAACGAACATGAATTACCTAATACTTATTTTATGAAGATGCCTAAGAAAAAAAAAAACAACGATTATTGGAAAAAAAAAAACTGGAAATATCTATCACTCAAAACGGACGTTGTAGGTATTGCTGTGACGGGACGGCATCGGCAGTTCGCGGTAGTGCTGCCTCTGTCAACCGTAGACCAAATCGCTTAGAATTCCGCCATGTTTTCAGATATTTAAACAATTTATTATTATTGTGACTATCTTTTTTTCTATGATTCGAGAAATTTAATAAAAAACTTTTTTAAATACGCTAAGAACAGATTGAAATAAGAAGACCTGAAATGATATATGTATACCATGTTTTTAAGAGATCATTAAAGAGTAATGCAACATGGGATTGAGAAGACATTGGAGGACATTCGGTGTTTGAAAAGCTGCAGTGGAACAATAAAAAAGTAAATGGGACAGGCTGCTGGCAGCAACCCAATACTGCTTATGCCCAACGGATTAACACTAGGTCGATTTTCGCCGTGCGGCTGGTCGTTTACCAAATCGCATCACAAGCCAAGTCGCCACCCCATTTACACAGGTCGATAAAAATCCAGCTGACTAGTACATTTTGCATCAAAATGTCTATCGTTTGCGACTGAGAATTTTCACGGTCGATACTCGATTTTAGTTACCCGCCGCATGCGACCTGTCGCCGCTTTTCAAAAGTCGAAACCTCCACTTTGGAATTTGCTATTTTAGTCACCTGCGGCCTAGCTGATTCTCGCCGTGCGGCTATAGTCACCTGTGTAAAGTCCGCATTACGAGGCAGAAATTATAGAATGTTGCAGTCACCACACATGTTTGATATGCCAAACGTATTATTCGGCATTGTCATCAGATAATAATTATATCCGGATATGATAGCTATGATCGGACAGATCGAATAATGTGTTATGACATGATTGTGTCTAGACTTGGTTCTTGCATAACATCTACGATCAGCACCTCTGAGAAAGAGACTGCTCTTGAGAATCTTTGACTTTGATTGATTGATTCGATTGAAGGCCACTCGAGTAGGGCTAAACTGCAGTATGTAAGTAAGTAAGTATCTAATGAATTGAGTAGATATTGAACTGCGTAATTATGTAGATGCATGAGTTTACATCTTGTTTGCTGTTTGCATAGCCATATTAAAGTTAAGTAGGTAGGCATATGAGGCTCGACACCATTGTATCTTCAAGCATGGTGCAGCATTTACATGTAGGTAAACATGAAATACTCACCTGCATAGTGTGTAAATATAACTGCGCAGATATCCTTAGTAATTATGGTACGAGTAGCTATACCTACCATCAATTTGCATACGGATCAGTAGTCATATAATTATGATCTAATTCAAACGGATATGGGATGCTACTATTTTAATCAGCCACCAAGGTCGATCAAATCTAGTGATATAGAAAAAAAATGATTCAGTAATTTTTTAAATGTTTTGAGGTCCTAGGGTCGATCCCGAGTCGGACAGCTTATTGATTTTTTCATTATGAATTTCTCAGTTTAGTATCTACTTATCACAATTTAAGGCAATAAGCTTTTCTACATACCTAATCTAATGTGGGTGTACCTGCTCATAATTCCACCTACCCCTTTGAAGGAATACACATGTAATGTTATGTGATGCTAAGTGTAGTGTAATTTACTCGTCACATCATTAAACAAGCCGTCTGTTGCCGGAAGCATGTTTGTTCTGAGGCGGCCTTGTGAGTTGGCGGCAAATCACGCATAATAACAGCACACAACTTGTTTAGGTACACATTATCATCGGTTGAATAATTTACGCGGATTTAAATATTATTTTATTTATAGCAATAACTATATATTATAGTCGACCTCGTAGTGGCTTTACCACTTTTGGCAACAAACAAGAACCGGTCTATAATGATCCCACTGCTGGGACACAGGCCAGCTCTTGGTGAGAGGGAGTGGGCCGTAATCCACCACGCGGGCCCAGTGCGGGTTGGTAAATATCACATGTCTTAGAAGGTTCTAGGACATACCGGTTTCCTCACGATGTTTTTCTACACCGTTTTAAGAGCAATCCTACCAATATTATAAACGTGAAAATTTGTATAGATGGATGTTTGTTACTCTTTCACGCAAAAACTACTGAACGCATTTAGATGAAATTTGGCACACACATGGATTATAACCAGGATTAACATATAGGATACTTTATAGCCCGATATTCCCACGGGATCGAAACTTATGCGGGTGAAACCGCGGGGCGCAGCTAGTAATTAATAATTTACATAAAGTTAAGCCTGTCTGGATTTGAACCTACGACCTGCAACAACGTAAGTCGCGGCCGTTATCATGGGCCACTACTGCTCTCTTCGAACCTACAACTCGAAAGTCGCGACCGTTACCATCGGGCCCCCACAGCTTTCTGCTTTTGGTAATTGAAACTTCACTAAGATTGAAACTGTCTAACTGTCACACAGACAAATAGACTATTCATTTGATAACGTGCAATGTGACATTCAATCTTAAGGTGGTAAAGTATTTATGAGGTTTACTATACGTATAAGCAGCTGATAGTGTGGATAGGTACCTATACCGTTACTATCTAGCATACAAATAATGCTCCAGATAAGATTACATGCAGATTTACGTTAAATTTTTCCATGGTAGGAATTTCTGAGTAGTAGCCCGGAGTTCGAATTTGCGCCCGGCTGATGGCAATAGGCTCACCCCCTCTATTAATAAGTGGGTGCGCTATATGTGCACGTCTGCCTATCTCTTCAGGGGTACCATCGTGACGTCATGTGTGATTTAGTATATAACTACTCATAAAAAGATTGTCTATTTATTATCTGTTAGTTATTGTCAGATACGAGAGCTATCAACCGAATATCTGCCTTTGTAATCCATAGAGAAAAATAGAATAGAATAGAACCTACATGAATAAATAAACTCAGATACCTATGGTATAATTGGTTAAATAGTTGCTCATAATTACATCAGCTTGCAGAGCAGTGGTTGTCCAGTGTTAACGGCCGCACATTACGAGTTCTAGGTTGTGGGTTTGAACCCCAACAGGCACTTTGTGTGAATTACTTCATCACCACTGCTCTTGAAACGGTGAAGGAAAACATCGTGAGGAAACCATGTCTAACTAAAAATTTGAAGACATACAGTGACATTTATCAACCCGCACTGGGCCCGATTGATAGATTATGGCCTACTCCCTCTCACAGAGTGGAGGCCGGTGTCCCAGCAGTGGGAACATTAAAGGCAGGCTCATGCTATGCTACATCAGCTTCAAAATACATCATTGTATGCTGTAATAGAATTACAAATCTGTATATCTATTTCAGATATTAGGTAGGTACCTGGCATTTCTTATCTTCTATTATGTCACTGTAGGTGCACCAACACTTCCGCAGTTAATTTTAGTCCCACGTAATATGGGGAAAACTCACAGGTATCTCTTTTCAAAACCAGACATAATCTGGGTCCGATCATGTAAAGACCATGCAAATTGATGTCTGAAATAGTCTTTTGAGGAACGTACCACACAGATTTGAGCCGATCGATCCAATGAGTGCATTTGTCAGTAATCGTGTAGCTCAATTTAGAACTTGAGGAGATACCTGATAGAAAGAGCCAAACTTGTCGCAACCTGAGAATTCAAACCAGTCAAAAGGGGTACGGTACTAGGTCTCAGCTCGGCAGTCGCGCTTGGAACTTCTAGACCCATATATGTTTTGACATATGAAATAAGTTACGTACATAAAGCAGGCACAGAAAAAGCGGATTGGCGTGTTTTTGAAACAAGGAAATACTTTAGCAGTAAAAAAATACTGAATGTGGTTGGGGTTCTGAACATAAAATATAAAAGAAATCTTAACCAGTCTAATATATTTTTAAACATACTACTACCCACTTAGTTCACAAAAGATAAAATCCGCCGAATAGCAGGGTACTTCTATCTTGCTACGCAGTGGCCTACGCCGTAGCTCACCCCTACGCATGCGCTACGAAGCGTAGGCTTATCGTAGAACTCTTTTAGGACACTTTCTTTGTTGATAAATTCAAGCCCATTCATCCGATATTTCGGTGGTTTGTGTAGGTGTAAGATTTGTAAAACAAAACCATGCACCTGTCATACATAATATGTATATTTGAAGTAATTTTTGAGTTGCTTACCTCCTTCATTTCAAAGTCAAAGTCTTTTCTGGAGAACGTCTCCTCAGGGTCGAGGTTCAGCCTCCTCATGGCGGCACTGAGCTCCGTGTAGTAGTGGTCGAGCAGCTTGTCGAAGTACTCGGCGCGGAACTTCTCGTCGGAGCCGGTGAAGATGAAGTAGATCAGGTCGGTGACTGGGCTTCCCCCCTGAAGGGTCTGCAGATCTACGATCTTAATCTCCACTTTGCCATCCTGGAATGAGGAAAGATATATGGTTAGATTTGCTCGTAACTTTTGAAGACGCAGCTTGGTTCCATGATTATTATTTATGTAATTTTGTATTAAGTAACCTTTTTTATAAAACGATTATGGAAGTGAGCAGGTCACATGTGCCACATGTCGCATCAGAATTAGGCGAAAGTGCTACATTCGCGCGGGTTCTGAACAACAGGAACCGGCGACGCGGTTGGCCCAGAAGCAGATGGCGTGACGAGTTATACATAGACTATACCTAAAGGATGAGGGCTCTATTGTAAAAGAGCGAGGAAAATGGAAAGACGCAAGCGTTGAGCCCCGCTGCAGGGCAAATGCCTCCCCTTTGCCCTGCAGCAGGCACATAATACAATAATAATTATCAGAGGCCTTACCACGAGCTCTTAACGCGATCCAGTTTAGGCTGTTGGAAAGAGACAGAGCTATACAAGTCGTCTAGCGCCATCTCGATCCCTGAGCGTAAATTGAATCGCGTTAAGAGCTCGTGGTAAGGCCTCAGATCGCACCGTGGGAATACATTGCAACTGCAAAGTTAATATGACGGACAGTAGATAAAACCATATACCAACATATTATTACATGGTATTACCATATGTATATCTATCTAATCTCCTTTTAACAGCCACATAAATAATTATTATGCCTTTAATATGTAGGTATTTATCTACTAATTATATACCTAAGTACTCAGGTAATAAACACGCAGGATAATATTTGATCGTTTATCTTCTGAACATACATGTCGCTATATAACAGTCGTTTATAGTCTTCGCAGTTTGTAAAAGATGAGCAAATATTATAAAGTTAACTGTTATGTTGATATGAAAGAAAGTAGTTCTAATCAAATGACCATAGTTATCGAATACTTATCATTTATTGTTTGTGAGCGATTAGATAAATTCTACGTGATGATTCCGAATTACGGAATTACCTAATTTATTCACTTTTAGCTTTCGATTGTCACGATGGTTCATTCGTTATCAACGGCTTAAGTTAATACGTAATATAGATACCAAATCAAAAGGAATCCAAACAACGTAGTTATTAACCAACAAAATTGATTTTTAAGTATGTAGGTAGGCACATGATTTTTTTGCTAAAACATGGAGTAAGTACGAGCAAGTAACGTAGGAGGGTAACAGATGGGTGACCATTCAATTGACACCGTCAGATTCTTTCGCTAACTCGAGACGAGGCAAGCTCACTAAATTGTATCAAGCAACGGAACACCACTCTACAGTCGAAACCTATGTAGTTGTGTTTCGCTAGTGTCGGTATTATGTTTCCACCAGGATCAACTAGTCCGAACAGGGGGCTCACCACACGCTCTTATAGCAGGCCAGAAGTTCAACAGCACTGCTTTTAAGGGGTTCCGTAGCCAAATGGCAACGGAACCCTTATGGATTCGTCATGTCTGTCTGTCTGTCTGTCTGTCTGTCTGTCCGTCCGTATGTCACAGCCGCTTTTTTCCGAAACTATAAGAGCTATACTGTTGAAACTTGGTAAGTAGATGTATTCTGTGAACCGCATTAAGATTTTCACACAAAAATAGAAAAAAAAACAATACATTTTGGGGGTATACTTAGAACTGAAACTCAATTTTTTTTTTTTCATCAAACCCATACGTGTGGGGTATCTATGGATAGGTCTTCAAAAATGATATTGAGGTTTCTAATATCATTTTTTTCTAAACTGAATAGTTTGCGCGAGAGACACTTCCAAAGTGGTAAAATGTGTCCCCCCCACCCCTGTAACTTCTAAAATAAGAGAATGATAAAACTAAAAAAAATATATGATGTACATTACCATATAAACTTCCACTGAAAATTGGTTTGAACGAGATCTAGTGAGTAGTTTTTTTTTAATACGTCATAAATCGTAACGTAACGGAACCCTTCATGGGCGAGTCCGACTCGCACTTGGCCGGTTTTTGTTCTATGACTTAGTACAAAAAAGTAGTGCAGTTCAACTTTTCAACAAATAATTTTATTTTTGTCTAAATTCGGGGGTACACAGCTGCATAATCTCAAGCGTGCCGGTTGAGCTCAACAGGTTAAAAGACAAACTAAATAAATCCATAGCAGGGTTTATTTAGTACTCACCGGTCAATGCTTGTGGGTAAAATACCGTTTAAATATTATCTATAGAACCTATAGTCTTTGTTTGAGCTGATAGCACTTAGTAATAAGATCGCCCATTGTGTCACGCTTTGTAAAATTTCTATGTCTGTAATTTATATGGTGTACATTAAAAAGTATTCTATTCTTGTAAAAGAGTTTGAGAAAAGAAGGCAGATCAGTTAAATGGCCGTATGTATCGCGAAATAATGACTTACGTCCAGATGCTTATGCATCAAGTTACTCGGTCTAAAGTCACCATGACTCAGCACTGGTCGCGGGGTCGACTTAATGGCAGCGGTAAATTGCTCCGGAGACTCGAAAGTGGTCTTGAAAAACGTCAACAATTTATCGCGGTTTTTCTCATGAACAATCTTACCCGCATGAGTTATCAAATTTTCCATATACATCTTCATAGAATCATCATCTATGTTCCAATCAAACATAAAGTCCTCCATGACTTTTCTGAAGTTTTCCGGGTAATATTTTGCATGCGCGAAAGAAATGGCCTGCATCTTCGCCAACTCCCCCACTGCTTTACTTGCGTATGGCCAGTCTATCGACTTAAGTCTGTCATAAGCGTTGTATCCGTTCATTTCTAGGTTCTCAAGTACTATCGTCTCCTCGAATAAATTGGGGTTGCATCCATACAATTTGGAAAAAGATAACTTATGTTCATCCGGCACTTGATGATCGTTTTGAATCTTTTCGTAAATCTTGACCAATTGTGTGTAGCAGAATCGTTCTGTCTCGTAAACCCTCGGCGCTTGAGTCCTCATCTTCTCACCGATCGCTGCGACTTTAGCGAACAAGTGCAGAACATTAGATTCCTCCGAGATGGTCACGGTGTACAATTTAGACGTGTAGTTAGCTCCTCCGGTTGAAATTGGTTTAACATCCAAATCATATTTGACGAAGTTTTGTTCTGTGGCAATTTTATGGAGGAGGTCCTTGAAATGTCCTGCGTCTGCCATGCTGAGTTTTAAAATGAAAATTACTTTGAGAAGTAAACACTGGAGTAGGTACTATGTAGTATATCTGAGTAACTTTTTTTCTATTTACGCGGTACACGCGGGCGCGCGTCGACACCGGGCAGGGTACTGATCCGCACTGCGCCGGCGCGGTATCTATGTTATCTAAATCATTAATAATATTTAAGTCATTCAACACATACATTATCAACGAAATGTGAATGTCGATCCGAATCCAGCTACTGAAAAACACGGACATAGTGCGTACAGTAGAGAGAATACTAACAGTACACGGACATAGTGCGTACACTAAAGAGAATATTAACAATAAACGGACATAGTGCGTACACTAGAGAGAATACTAACAATACACGGACATAGTGCGTACACTAGAGAGAATACTAAAAATACGGTGGTATACATGCTACACATGAACGATGGGTTTTTAAAATTAGATATCAGACCCTAAAAAAGTACACAGACTTGTGTAAAAGTGCTAATGGATACTACTCTTAGTTATACCATAAGTTTGAGCGTAAAATAATATATTCGAATTAAGATAATTATGCTTTTTAGCATATGAGGATGTATTGTAATAAATTATTAACTTGGAACTAATACCGATAGGATTTTTTTTAAATGATCATTTGTGCTGTGCGAGCGCATCTTTGCGTTTTGGATAAAATACTATCGAAGTACTATTACTATTACTAGTACTATTTGTTGAAATTTCAGATTTAACGTTTTACAAAAAAATAAATTGAAAACGAGTTTGTCACATCAAGCATTACCTGGTTAGCGAGCGTGAATACTTACATTTTTTTCGACGCATAAGGTATCAGTTACCACAGTGGGCCAAACGGCCATGATCCTAGATAACAGTTGAGAAGGAATGGACGAAAGGAACAATGCTGTTATAATAAAGTGGTGCTCAAGCTGTCTCTCGCACCGCTTGTCATAAGTGGATGTTATTGATAGCTCAAATTCAGCTTCTAGTCACAGTAAGGATGGTTATTGTAGGTTTATAAAATAATGTCTACCTGGATATCTGTGGTCTACCTACTTTATGAATATCTTTAGGCAGTCACTCCATGTGAAATACTGGTATACAGCTGCATCCGGTTAGGCTGGAAGCCAACCCCAACATAGTTGGGAAAAGGCTAGGCAGATGATGATGAGCTCTTTACGTAACAGGAAGGATTTCGAAATTCACCCCCAACGGGGTTAAATAGGGAATGAAAGTTTGTATGGACGTTTGAACACCTGGATTCTTCTGCCATACCTCCCGGTTCCGTGCATCTCTCATGCACGGAACCGGGAAGCATGGCAGAAGGAAGGGGAGGCCTATACCCAGCTGTGGGCCATTCCGGGCTGAAATGGTGATGATGATGGATGTTTGTCATTTTTTTCGATGGGAAAACACATCGGGGCTCATTGGCAGTCATTGGGATAGTAAGTAACTAAATAAAATGTATTCTATTTAGTTAGTTACTAGCCCAATGACAATGTAGGGGCATAGCTGTTTAATTATGCATAGCCAGGATTTAAAATGAATATTTTACAAATACGTAGGTAGCCTTCTGTAAATTATTTTTCTAGTGGGTATGTAATCAATTTCTGGTCATCCGCGATAATTCACTGTTTTATAAAACTGGCTGGAAAATAAAGTGGTAATTTATCTGCATACAACTAGTAGGTCCCTATGATAACCTCAATAAATTGTTGCACTTATTGTTTACAGACTACAGTAATGAACCCACTTCTATTGCAACCATGAAATATTATGTACATGGATATTTTTTTTAATAATGTAGGTAGATTCGTGTGTGGCTATAATAGGTACGTAGAGGGATTATTGTTTTGTATGTTTGTGGTTTGTACTAGTTACTTACGAAAAACAGTTTAAAAAAAAATTAAGCATGACTTAACGCTTTTGTAGAAATTGTTTAATTCGTAAAAGTTTTGATATTTTTCTACCCAAATTAAATTCTATAAATAGTAGATATGTAACATTATATTATTTTATACTTACAAAGATAATATCAATAATCTTAATCTAAACTAATATTATAAAGAGAAAAGATTGGTTCATTTGAATGTTTGTTTGTTACGCTTTCACGTTAAAACGTCTGAACAAATTTGGATAAAATTTGGCACAAGGATAGGTAGACCATGACCTGGATTAGGACATGGGTACTTTTTATCCCGATATTCCCACGGGATCGAGACTTATGCGGGTAAAACCGCGGTGCACAACAAGAATAACATGAATCCAAAAATCACAAAACATGCCAAAATCATTATTAATAATCAATTTTCCGGTTGCATACGTTCATTCATAAAACGACCGGAGTATTAATAGAAAGACACAGTGCTATTAATAAACTGTGTGACACACGGCACGCGGCGTTGTTATGTTTATAATAATATTTATTTTATTTTCAGGACAACAAAGATCCCATTGGGTTAGTAACAATAACTTTATCCTATGTTAGTACATCCATTGGGTTAGTAACAATAGTCTTAACCTATGTTAGTACCAGTGATAGGAATAGGTAGTGCCTATTTGCCCTAAACTTCGAAGAACAGAGACAAGAAACGGACACTTCCTTAGGACTAAATTTTTTCCGGGACACCTGTCCCGAAAAAAACACATTGAATATTGTTGTAACTTACAACAATATTCTATGTGTTTTATTTTTCCTTTAGAGGATAAGTTATTATTATGGAGTTATAAAATGTTATGTCTAGTCGCAAACTTTAGGTAAATATAGACGAATTACTTATTCCAAATAACATATTTTTTTAATGTATTTAAAAGTGTTGTCCCGAATTTCGGGACAGATGTCCCGGACAAAATTTAGTCCTAAGGAAGTCTCCGTTTCTTGTCTCTGATCTTCGAAGTTTAGGCAAATAGGCACTACCTATTCCTATCATTGGTTAGTACTTAACTAATAATAATCACAATGTACAGGTGTCAAGTGACGTCACCAACGGGCTGTCATGTCTCCCGGCTATAGCGCGTAGAATGCTGTTGGGGCTGCCATGGAGTCTGTTTAGCAGCGAGGCCGCTGTCTTACGTAGTACAGCATTGAAGCAGTCTGTACGTGCCTCAGCGAACATAGATGTTATGTAATATTTATTTACACATTCATATATTTTAGTTTTCCTGCTTGGTTTTCTCTCCTCGTGCATAATCAGACGGTCAGTACATATGCACACATAGTTGGCAACGTTTGTGGCCACGTGCTGTATGACCGGTGACGTTATACACATGCTATCACTGATATCATTATAAAAGTAATATATGCGTACCTACTAGTGTGATAAATAATATCTACCTCTCAATCTTGCAGTTTTGTTGAAAGGACGGATTGGTCCATGATTGAACAAAAGTTTGAGCGAGTTTAATTTTTATTGCGTCGTATAGGTTAAGGAAGCTTATGGACGGTGGTGGCCTGTGGCAACGGCCGCGACTTACTAATGTTAGTCGTAGGTTCGATCCCAGACAGGCGCTTTGCTTTGTGTAAATTATTTCTTCACCTCTGCTTTGAAAACGGTGAAGGAAAACATCGTGACGAAACTTCTACAACCAAAAATTCAAATACATGTGACATCCACCAACCCGCACTGGGCCCGCGTGATGGATTACGGCATACTCCCTCTCACAGAGAGGAGGCCTGTGTCCCAGCAGTGGGACTGATTATGTAAATTGGAAATAACATTCGATTCAATATTATCACAGTGTAAAGTCGCACAAATGAAAACCGTCAAATTGCAATGGTGTACAGTCACAAGCACCAATATATTAACACTTGGCAACTTTCAATTGTGATTTTTTCGTGAAATAACGAATGCAACGTTAAAATACGATACATTACATAAACCTATGGGTTCAAAAATGCTATGTTCGTAACAACATGAAATTTCATTCAAAAACAAAGGAGTAAATCGCTTTTGAATAAAGCTGAGTGTATACGTACTTCTGCTCGTGACTGTACCTACTTATTTGTATAGTGCTTAGTGATTTCAACTCAAGCTTAAACATATTTAAGTAAAGATACAACTTACCTCCCGTACTCTGTGCAGCAAGTTACTTCCTCTAAAGTCTGCGTGGATGATGGCAGTGGCACGAACGCTGGCGCACATCTTCACTAATAAATCTTTCGTATACTCGTCCCGTCTCAGAAACTTCTCCAATGCTTCTTTATTCTCGGGCCTGACGTTCAACAACGCAATATCGGCCGACTTCTCCATCATAACATCCATGGCTCCTTCTTTCCAGTCCATTCTTATAATATTCAAAGTCTTTTCAAATTCCTCTGGGTTTTTTTTTTGAAACGCAAAGGATAATGCGTGCATTTTCGCCAAATCTCTGGTCGCGGCAGCAGCGTACTCCCAATCACATGAATGGAATCTGTCGTAAGGTCCGTAACCCAGTGCCAACAAGTCTTCCATCACTACCGTCTCCTGATACTTTGTGGGGTCGAAGCCGTAACACTTAGTGAAGAACAGTCTGTGCTCCTCGGGCACTCCATTTTCTTCTTCCAAGGATGCGTAAATTTTCGCCAGTTTCGTATAAGCGAATCGTTCAGTATCGAAAACCATAACGGGCACTTCACTGCGAAACTTTTCTCCTAGTGTTGCAACTTTTGCGAATAAATATAGATCATGTTTATCTTGTTCTCTTATGATTACTGTGAACAGTCTCGACGTGTAGTTGGCTCCTCCACTTGATACTTCATTTATAATTATTTCAGGGTTGTCATAATCTTGTTCCGTAGCGATTGTGTATAGTAATTGCCGCAGCGGTTTTTCTACGTGCGCCATGGTTCGCGTTTTGTTGCATACTAACGTACAACACCGTGATTATCTATTATGATAAATATAAGCCGCCTTGTTGTAAATAGTCGCGTTCAGATTAGCGGTCAATGTCATGTGACCGAATTATTTTTATTAATTAATCTAAAATAAAGCAAACACAAACAAACAAAGTTAAGTTGATTTTTAATATCGTAGAATGGTTGAGACATTCTACAATACTATGGAGTTTATTTATAAACCAAGATTAAAGTTAAGTTACGTTTATACGTCAAAAATGTATGGTTAAACAGTCGCTAATCACTACTTCTTTAAGCAATGTTTTTGAATAAAGGGAAAATTCAAAAGGTATTTTTCTTACTGTCAAAATATGGTCTATTGTGATCTTTTGTCAAAACATCGAGATTTCTCCTTCACTATAATATCTAACTTAAATATTAATGTATTATACGCACAATATTAACGGAATAATTAATGCTCTAAAAACTATGATCTGAATGAATGAATCAGATTTTCTAAATTTTGATGCGATTATCACCGCACCAAAATTTAGAAAATCTGATTGTTCTTGTAAATTCCACGATAGATTTTGATGCGATTGGTCACACAGTAGACATGAGAAGTGACTTTGTTTTATACTATGTATAGATATAGGTAGTCATAGAAGATTTGTATCGGTAATCCAACTATGTATTTGATACGAGATTCGAGGTCCAAGTCGCTAAGATTAATATCAATGTAGAATACATAGAGTAACCAATATTTTGATTCAAAAGAGTGGTTTCTTCCCCATTCTTCTCCATAGGTACAGACGCCAGCACATCAAGCTACTACAATCTGTCAAATTTCTTTAATAGATTTTCAACTTTATCGCTATAGTATTAAGGTTCAAGGTTGATTGGGAAAATTTTACAGTTTCGGGTAGCTTGATCTGCTGGCGTCTGTACCTACTACGTTTTGGAATGGCAGCTAGCTTCATCTTTCTGACTGGCCGACTCCTTGACAATTCCAGAGTGCCTGTAATTGGTCTACTTGAAATAAATGCATTGAGTTTGAGTTTGTTCCGATTGTTGTTTCTTTATTCTTTGCTAACAATGGTGGGTATTTTCTTGTAAAGTAGTGGTTTTATCCTAATACCCACACTGTAGTAAATACATAAGTACTTACGATGATTTTCCCGATGCCTTCATAAAAGCGATGTTTTTGACGGCGAGATGAACAGTCAACGATAATTCGGAAACAGACAAATAACATTGGAAGATAGAGCGATAGATTAGATATTTAGTCCTTATCTAAAGTACGCACAGTAAGAACATTTCTATTATTATCAAAGATAATATGATTAATAATATAAATAACGCACACGACGTAGAAGGTTCTGTTCGCATCTTTGATCTTATCATAATATTATACACTAGCTTCTGCCCGCGGCTTCGCCCGCGTGGATGTCGGAAATTATCCCACGGGAACGTGCTAACAGGATAAAATGTACCTATGTGCTTCCCCAGAATGCCATCTATCTCGCGGGCCCTTTGTGACTAATTACAATAGAAAACCAATTGTGTCTCATTAGTGGTGATTAAGAGGGTACCTATATGATATCTTTACCTAAGTACCTACCTAATTAAAAAAAAAAATTCAATAACAGAAAATTAAATACCTACCTACCTAAATAAACCTATTTCTGATGATAACTAATCTAAACTCAATAAATAAGCAAAATCCCTAAAAACTAATATCTATACGAATGACTAATCCTACCTAACAGTATTATAAAATAACCTACGGTCACTACGTACACTATCAAATATACTACCTATACTTTAAAATTAAAATCTATACCTACGATTTATATAAAAATAAACCTAAATAACTCTAAAAACTAAAAGAAATAAAAATGAACTCCATTGCGGTGACTTAACCTACGACAAACTTATTATTTGCGGTTGGGGCAGTAATCGGGTCTAGGGATCGAACCGCAAAATTAAGTTTGTTTTTTATTGTATATACTTTTCCGGGATAAAAAGTACCCAGTGTGGTGCCCAGGATATTAAAGAATAATTATACCAAGTTTCAACGTAATCGAACCGGTAGTTTTTGCGTGATGCCTGAACAAACAGACAGACAGACAGACAGACAGACAGACAGACCGACAGACAGACAGACAAAAATTTTTTTAATCACATTTTTGGGTTCGGTGTCGGTCTAGTAACACCCCCTGCCATTTATTTTTTTGATATTTTCAATGTACAGAATTTTCACTTCTACAGATTTATTATAAGTATAGAATAGATAGACTTTATGATTCATTATGTAAAGGACAACAATTTAAATGAAGTAAGTATTCTATAATTCATTTAAATTGTTGTCCTTTTAGTGTCGATACTAGCTTCTGCCGGCGACTTCACCTTGTTCCCCCCCAAATCGCGTCGCATCGGATCGCCTGCCCGCGCTGTTACAACTTAGTGTTCTTTTTGGCTTTTTAGGGTTCCGTAGCCAAATCGCAAAAAACGGAACCCTTATGGATTCGTCATGTCTGTCTGTCTGTCTGTCCGTCCGTATGTCACAGCTACTTTTTTCCGAAACTATAAGAGCTATACTATTGAAACTTGGTAAGTAGATGTATTCTGTGAACCGCATTAAGATTTTCACAAAAAAATAAATAATAAGTTTTGGGGGTTCCCCATACTTACAACTGAAACTCAAACAATTTTTTTCATCAAACCTGTACATGTAGGGTATCTGTGGATAGATCTTCAAAAATGATATTGAGGTTTTTAATATCATTTTTTTAAAAACCTCCAAAAAAAAAAAAAAAAAATAATAAAAAAATCCAGGGTAGCGGGATTGTCCGAAAGGGTTACCGCTGCCCTGGAACATAAAGGGCTAAGGAAGGAACACGGGTGGGTTTTAGTCAGTAAGAGTCTGACACTCCCTCCTGCTCCACCCAGAGCGGGAGGAGTCATTTGATGATTTCCCATCCTCAAAAAAAAAAAAAAAAAGGTTTTTAATATCATTTTTTTCTAAACTGAATAGTTTGCGCGAGAGACCCTTCCAAAGTGGTATAATGAGTCCCGTGTCCCCCCCCCCCCCCCCCCTGTAACTTCTAAAATAAGAGAATGATAAAACTTAAAAAAATATGTGATGTACATTACCATGTAAACTTCCACCGAAAATTGGTTTGAACGAGATCTAGTAAGTAGTTTTTTTATAATACGTCATAAATCGTAAACTGCAATTTACCTTTCATTCAATCAACTCATGATTGATTTTTTTGTTTTTGCTCGACTCATAAGGGTCCTAGTGATCATAGAATGCTGGAGCTGTGTTGCGATATGGCGTAATTTTTTGTTCTCGTATATCTAAGTTAAACGTGTATGTACCCGCATTAAAATCCATTGTGTAGTTTAGAAGAACTAATTGGTATAACACAGAGACACGAAAAGCGACTTTGTTTTATACTATGCGTAGATAAGTAGACTGTATAGATGACCAATTCTGGGGCAATTGCAGCTCAAGAGTATAGGTACATATTCAGGGCGCAAAAACGTTGCAATAGAGCGATGTGAGGTTTGGAGACCACGGACAGTTGTGAACCAAAGTTTAACCATCTCATCCCTGTCTCTGGGCTGGATTGAGGTCAAGAGTGAGCCCAATGTCAATAAAAAAAAAGTCCCTAAAAGTGCTTACATTTCCGTCATTGTATATTCTGGAAATGGTCATGCTTGTAAAGACCAATAAAAACCTATTTCCCACGATGTCAGAAACTATAAAGCGACCTGTCAGTATTCAATATAAAAATTGATTACAAATCGAGTCCTGTAACACAACAAAGTATTATTTGTATGGGTCCTAACTCCTACCATATACAATAAATTGTCAGATTTAATGAAAAACGATACAATTAAAACTTTAAAAAGAAATTAGTGGCCTTCCTAATAGAATCATGTTATTATTCGATTAATGACTTTTTTATTGGACAAAACTTTTTAATCCGCAATGTGTAAGTATGATAAATATAATTAATATTATTTTGAACTTATGGACCTAATATGCATTTATTTTTTAATTTATTTTCAATTTTATTCTAAAGTAAAATTAATTAATTTGAAATTTCTCAGTATTATATTATTAACTAGCTTCTGCCCGCGTGGATGTCGGAAATTATCCCACGGGAACGTGCCAACAGGATAAAATGTACCCATGTGCTTCCCCAGAATGCCATCCATCTCGCGGGCCCTTTGTGGCTAATTACAATAGAAAACCAATTGTGTCTCATTAGTGGTGATTAAGAGGGTACCTATATGATACCTTTACCTAAGTTTCAACCTAATTAAAAAAAAAAACTCAATAACAGAAAATTAAATACCTACCTACCTAAATAAACCTATTTCTGATGATAACTAATCTAAACTCAATAAATAAGCAAAATCCCTAAAAACTAATATCTATACGAATGACTAATCCTACCTAACAGTATTATAAAATAACCTACGATCACTACGTACACTATCAAATATACTACCTATACTTTAAAATTAAAATCTATACCTACCTACGACTTATATAAAAATAAACCTAAATAACTCTAAAAACTAAAAAGAATAAAAATGAACTCCATTGCGGGTGACTTAACCTACGACAAACTTATTATTTGCGGTTGGTGCAGTAATCGAGTCTAGGGATCGAACCGCAAAATTAAGTTTGTTTTTTATTGTATATACTTTTCCGGGATAAAAAGTACCCAGTGTGGTGCCCAGGATATTAAAGAATAATTATACCAAGTTTCAACGTAATCGAACCGGTAGTTTTTGCGTGATGCCTGAACAAACAGACAGACAGACAAAAATTTTTTTAATCACATTTTTGGGTTCGGTGTCGGTCTAGTAACTCCCCCTGCTATTTATTTTTTTTGATATTTTCAATGTACAGAATTTTCACTTCTACAGATTTATTATAAGTATAGATGTGTGTACATAATGTACAACTGTAGTAAATCTGTGACATTTTAATTTGTAATTTTATTTTTAGATACTTAGCTTCTTAACAATTTTTATAAATGTTGTGTGCCTATTTCCAGGTAGAATGTACATGGCTCACTCATATCGACTCCACCAGCAGTGCGATTCTGTAACCATCTCACTGTGAAAACTCAGGGGAAGTAAGCGTGGAGTGAGCTGTCGTTGCAACTAATGCTAGGGATTGGCATGCTTTTGCTGTGCCCGACAGGGTCCACAATGATCATATTCTGTAAAATCTACCACCTAAGTTCACATGTGGAAGCAATAAATATATTGAGTATTGAGTATTGACACTATTGACAGCTCACTCTAAGCTCACTTTACCTAATTTTTCTCGGAGAGAATTTTACAGAATAGATCGGTTGTAACTAATGTAACTTATATTCGTTGCAAATAAATTATTTAATTTGATTTTTGACCAACAACTGTAAGGGAAGTTTGCAATTCGAAGAGATAAGAGAATATTCTACTAATATTATAAATGCGAAAGTTTATATGGTTGGATGGATGGATGGACGCATGTTTGTTACTCTTTCACGCAAAACCTACTGAATGGATTTGGATGTATTCCCACGGGATCGAAACTTATGCGGGTGAAACCGCGGGGCGCAGCTAGTAATTAATAAAACAGTAGCTCCTGCCCGCGACTTCGTTCGGGTGAAATTTCTTGTACCCCATGATATTTCCATAAACAAAACGGTCATCAACCTTACTTCATGAAAAAAGATTGTCCCCATTATTGTCATAAAAATGAAGTAAGTATGTACGGTGCGTGCCTATTTAACTTTTCGTGAACGAAATCATCGTTGTAGGTACTTAACTGATATTACACGGATACATCGATTTTATCATGTTTACAGTTTGTTATTTCTCAAATCTGCTGAGAAACAATGATTCTACAATAAATTATGATACACAAATTAAAACATCCCTGTCAAAAAATGCGTGTTATCTTTTAATGATTGTGTGATTTGACCAAGATTATGTCTGGACTTTAAAGTGTTTGTACAAACCTACTAACAGATATATAATCATTTATCATCACTTTTCTTATCTTCTACGTTATTATATTATGAAGAAACGAACTGTTTACCTCAAGTACACATTGTAAGTCCCACCATGGCGAACACGGAAGAACGCTGCAGAAATTACTAAACAAAATCGCTGCGGAACAAAACTATAAAAACCATGAAATAATTCTTAATGAAATATTCAGCGGAGGAGCCAACTACACGTCGAAACTATTCACAGTGGTTATAAGAGAAGAAAATAAAGAAGATTTACATTTATTCGCTAAAGTCGCTGCAACCGGAGAAACATTTCGCAACGAATTTCCTGTAGATCCTTTTAAAACAGAACAATTCGCTTACACAAAATTAGCGAAAATCTACGCATCCTTGGAGGAAGACAACGAAGTGCCTGAGGAGCATAAACTATACTTCACCAAGTTCTACGGCTTTGAACCTAGCACGAACCAGGAGACATTGGTTCTTGAGAACTTGTTGGCGCATGGATATGATCCTCACGACAGATTCCACTCCATAGATTGGGAGTACGCTTCTTCAGCAGTTACAGACTTGGCGAAGATGCACGCACTGTCCTTCGCGTTTAGTAAACAATACCCAGAAGAATTTGAGAAGACTTCGGTGGCTTTAAAATTTGAATGGAAAGAATTTGGAAGTATGACACTTATGGTGCAGAGAATGGTAAGCGTTGCGTTGAGCAACGTCAATCCCAAGTACAGAGAAGCATTACAGAAGTTTATGGAAAATCAGATGAATCCAACGAATTTGAACTCGCCCATTCGCAGTACTGTCATCCTACATGGAGACTTTAAAGGGAACAACTTGCTACACAGAGTAGGAGAGGTAACTTTATTAAATTAAAACAAAAAAAAAAAAACATATATCTCTGTGTGTGTCAGTCTGTTTCAAAAGTAAGGATGCTAATTTGATTTGATTAATTGAATACTAAACCCCGAAATTCAAATTTTAAATTACTTTATAGATGTTTTATTATAATTAAAGTTCTGTTTGTAGTGTCACCTACAAAATAAATAGACTCATTTGATTTAATTATCGCTTAGTTTGAAATCTCTTTATGATGTTTTTCGTTTGACAATTGAGGTTAATTTTATAACTTTTTCGTCGATGATTTAAATTGCAATTTGCAAATTGCAATTTAGGAATGTTATTCAAACAATAACTGCTAGGAAAAGTGGTGAGAGTTTGAAACCTATACAGATGAATGAATTTTAAATTCCCAATCCCTGTAGTCAGTGATTGCGTAAGAATTTAATCTGAATAGGGTTTGTTTACACTTCAATAAGATACTTTTGGAACAGACCATAGGGTGGTTTAGCCGGTTTACTGGTACCTTTGGTTTTCGCCCAATATTTTTTTAGGAATTCTATTAAAATGTTGTAGCTTTACAAAAATTGAAAGAATAGTATTTCCATTTGACTCCAGAACGGCAAGGTGGATATCAAGATCATAGACCTGCAGACCCTGCAGGTAGGCAGCCCGGTTGCCGACCTGATTTACTTTATCTTCACCGGCTCCGACGAGGACTTCCGCGCCAAGTACTTCGACAAGCTGCTCGACCACTACTACACGCAGCTCAGTGCCGCTATGAGGAGGCTGAACCTCGACCCTGAGGAGACGTTCTCCAGGAAAGACTTCGAATATGAAATGAAGGAGGTAACGATCGCTTTATAATTATTTGTATCGAGTTTATCGCAAGCTTCCCGTAAACGATCGTGAAATTTTGCATGCAAACTTTACTTTTCATCAAACAGTGTTTTAAAAACAAAAATATTATTTTTCCAGAAACTGCCATTCGGGCTCTCGCTTGCAGTGGTCTTGTTGCCTGTGGTCACAGTTGACAGCCAGGACGCGCTCAAAGTCGACGAGACTCTCGACATCACCAACTTCTCCGTCGAGAAGACCAGCGACCTCTACGCGGAGAGGCTGAATGGAGTCGTCAGCGATTACGTCAAGTGGGGCATTCTCAAATAGTTGTATGGACAATTTGACCGGGTCATTGTTATCTTTTTCGTTAAGCTACTGAACATTATATGAACCAAATGTTTTAAACATTCATTCCATTTTTGTTGTATTTTGTATGAAAATGATAATAATGTAGTTTTTGATGATATTGCATTAACGCATTTAGAGTGCTGTTGCGTCTGTCTCGGTTCTGTAGCGCATCATCTATGTTCGCTGAGGCACGTACAGACTGCTTCAATGCTGTACTACGTAAGAAAGCGGCCTCGCTGCTAAATAGACTCCATGGCAGCCGGGAGACATGACAGCCCGTTGGTGAGGTCACTTGTCACCTGTACATTCTCATTATTATTAGTTAAGTACTAACATAGGTTAAGACTATTGTTACTAACCCAATGGATGTACTAAAATAGGATAAGGTTATTGTTACTAACCCAATGGATGTACTAACATAGAATATAGTAAACACACCTTCCAATATATAAATCTAAAAGGATAATAAACGTATTATATAAATCCTTATAACAAGCCTTTCCTTGGTGTTCATCCATTAACCCTAATAGGGTTATTGTTACTAACCCAATGGGATCTTTGTTGTCCTGAAAATAAAACAAATATTATTGTTATTTCCTTTATTTCATCTGATTACTTATTAATTACATTTTTCAATATTTTTGTAAACAAAAAGATAAAAAAAACATAAAAAAATATAAAAAATAGTAGCCCACCGGTATCGGGAACAGGGTCCAAGCTACCGGCGGTCAGGGCTCCAGAGAGAGGAACCTCCTGACAATGCGAGCCGTGTCCAAAACTACCGCTTTCTGAATCAAGCCCTTGATCCAGCTGCCCAACAAGAGCCTCCTAAGGTGTTGGTCGAGGCTCTTGGCTATTAAGCCATTGGCTGTCACGACTATCGGGTTCTTTTTGGTGCAGCCGTGAGGCACACTATCCTGCTAATTTCTTAGATCGAACTTGTGTATCTGTATGTATCTGGTGTATTGTGTTTTTTAGTCTGTGCTAAATAAATGTATTTTCATTCTTTCTTGAACTTCATTTTAGTTCATTTTTGGACAATGGGTAATATTGTGTGGACCAGGTACCCAAAAAAAGATTTGCCTATAGAATTATTTTATCCCCTTAGGAAGTAGTTTATCGAATCCTAAGAAAGCATGCCTGAATTCACTTGGAGAAATAAGATAAATGTGAGGAAGTAAGATTGATTTAATAAAGAGAAATATTAACTTATCCTCTAAAAACTTATAACCTGCTAATGTTGGACAGTTTGTGAAATTAATGAACGTCTAAAAAATTTTACCGAACACTCTAGTATAATGATTGCGCCTTTTATTTGTAACTGAAACCATTCCTATTTACGGTATATATAGAAGAACCAACTCATAATAAACGGATATTTTATTTAAAATACATAGGCTTATTTTTATTTGTTATTTATTTCTATTTATTACTAGCTGTGCCAAAACCATGATGTGTGCCTGTAGATACACATCAAGATAACGATTAAGGAGGATACTGGTAGAATGCCTACCAGTCTCCTAATTCCTATTAAATTAATTAATGGACACAAACAAATTTGCTGCTCAAATAATTTCACAAGGCGTTATCATTACCTTGATGTGTTCAACATGATAGTGAAATATCAAATAAACTACTACAATAATCTCAAGTATCAGTGCTCGGTACTCATCTAAATAAAAGAGAAGGAAAATACTGTTCTACTTTCTCGTTTTTACTTTGCTCCTGTGGTTCTTTACAAACTATAAGATATATTTTACTACTTGAACTTAATTTGTTCATACCAAACAAATATTGTAATTTTTACCCACATTTATTCGGTACTAGCTGACCCGGCAAACGTTGTTTTGCCCTACTCCTACCCTACTCCTACACTACTCCTGCCCTACTCCTACATTACTCCTACACTACTCCTACCCTACTCCTAAACTTTTCCTACACTACTCCTACCCTACTTCTACCCTACTCCTAATCTACTCCTACCCTACTCCTACCCTACTCCTACCCTACTCCTACCCTACTCCTACCCTACTCCAACCCTACTCCTAACCTACTACTACTCTACTCCTTCCCCCATTTAATACGTGCTTCAATTCGAGTGGACCCGAGTCACCCGTACCTAAGGGACGATCGTCAAATGTTTGACAGGAAAGTAGGTAAAACAGTTTATATGGGAAAATGAAATTGTTGTCTTCCTCGCAACTTTTCCATATTTTCTCACCGTTTAAACCTTCCCTGGACTATGACAAACATTTCAAAACTAAAAACAGCTAAATCGGCCCAGCCGTTCTCGAGTTTTAGCGAGACAAACGAACAGCAATTGATTTTTATATATAGATAGATAAGATGAAAAAAATTAAGAAGGAAAATATACCTTATCGTTTAACGTTCACTCATTAAACAATACATTACTTACACAACAGTTGCGCGTTGGCTGCAGTTGTTTTGTTTTCCTCACAGTGAAGCACCTACTTTGACACCTATCGCCAAACAACCACTATAGCGATGTTGTAAACATCAGGCAAGTTCAACATTTTGTTGTACTGATACTCGTAGTATCTCAACTGCGGAGCCGCAGATCAGAGATCAGTCAACAGCCAGTCGTGAATCAGTCGCCCACCATGTCGGACGCGGAGAATATACTACGCAAAGTTCTCGACAAAATCATAGACCAATTACAATACAAACATGCAAAAATATCGTTGAAGGAACTAACAAGTGGTGGTGCTAATTACACGTCAGCTCTATTTTCCATAAATGTCACAGCACCAGACCAAGATGCCTTGAAACTCTTCGCGAAAGTGGCTAATGTCAGTGGAATGTTTCGCAAAGTTATAAACATAGATTTCATGTTTAAAACTGAACAGTTTGTGTACTCTGACCTCGTTAAAGTGTACGAGAAGATTCAAGACAAACACCAGCTCAGTCCGGAGCATCGCTTCGGGTTCCCTAAGTTCTTCGGAGGCGAGTCAGCTGAAGGTGAAGAGACAGTGATTATGGAGGACCTGACGGCGAAAGGCTTCGGCACTTTCAGTAGGTTCAAATCCATAGACTGGGAGCATGCCGCCTGCGCGGTTGAATACTTAGCCAGATTCCACGCTTTATCTTTTGCGTACCAAAAGGAAGATCCTGAAAACTTCGCCAAAGACGCCGAGCAAGTAAAAACAAAGAAAAGGGATGATTTTGATAACCCTAGTTTCACGGACACTTGGAAGAAAATGATTGCATCAGCTGTTAACGTCGCTAAGGAGGAGCACAAGGAGAGATTGGCAAAGCTATTAGAATCTGATAATTACAGTCGTGATAGGGTCCACCAGTTCAAGACTCCATTGAGTACTACAGTTCTGTGTCACGGTGACTACAGAGTCAGCAATTTGTTGTTCAGAGCTCTGGTATGTTGTTTTTTGTAACTACGTAGCGAATAAGAATAAAAATATTTATCATTGGTAAAAAATTGGTAGTACAGTCGACTACATGTCTCGGTGGGTACAATTCGACCTTGAGCTGGTCTAGTGTAGTACGGAGGTTCAATATAATAAGAGGTCAGTTTAAACTGGTTTTGTTACCTCTGACGTGCGGCCTAGTATATTTAGTATTTAGCTGTCAAGGTGAATTTACTATCGTTCTGGCAGTATGATAGCAAATCAGACGTTATTAATATGTTAGTTACACCATGGACCGTCGAATTATTTCGTAACATTTGTTTAGATATCATCCGTGTTGTTTAATCAAGCAGCCGACTGTGTAATGGCGGTTATTGTCCCCAAAAACCTTGAATCTGTGACATTGATGATGTATCTAAAACGAAATTAGTGACACGGACGTGCTTTAAGGAATATATCGTTTTTCTTTATATTAGCACAGCATAAAAAGCTTATAATTTTCCCACTGCTGGAACACAGGCCTCCTCTCGGTGAGAGGGAGTGGACCAACAATCACATATCTACGCCAGCATCATGCTCCAAGTTATCATACTTATTTATAATCTTTTACACTTGTCTATATCTAAGGAAACTGAAGTGCTATCTTGTAATTACATGTTCATCTACCTGGGAATACCTATCTCTTATTATTTTCATGAACTTGCAAGTCCCTTTCGATATTTTTGTTATTTGAGAGGTACGGTCACCAAATGAGATAAGTTGTCAGGGTCGTCGGATATAGTTGAGGTTTAATAAGAAACGGATTGATGTTTTCGGATAACTCGGTGACTATACATGCGCAGTAGTTACTGCGCATGTATAGTCACCAAAGAAGATATTACAAACGGCTCCTGTGTATAAAGACTTCCTGCTTAAAACGTGTTTATTATACAATATTGTTCTATGTACCAAAAAGCTATGTAAATGATTCTGCTATTTTGATTAATTATACGCTTGTCTCGAATAGCTACGTATTACAGACAGACAGGGCATGATGTACGATACATTATTTATCAAACTATTGACAGTCATGGTCATGGCTCGTGGCTAAATGATAACAGCCGCGCGGGTGATCGATGGTTAAGCTGCGCTTGCCGCGGTCCGTTCGTGGATGGGTGACCATCCATTGCATATCCAGACCCCTCCCTCTCTTGTCTCAGAAAGCACGTTAAGCCGTTGGGCCCGACTGTCATTCTCGTATCTTTGACAGTCGTTACGGGTCGTCAGATGCCCGAAAGTCTGACAACCAGTATTACCAAGGGGTATCGTGGTACCCAGTAACTGGGTTGTGGAGGTCAGATAGGCAGTCGCTCCATGTACGGATGCGTACGCATCTCGTTACAAAATCGTTGTTTTCTATGGACAAAAGCTGAACAGAGCTGAATAAGTGTGGTTAGTCTCTGAGAGGCTAACTTATACTGGTTTTGTTACCTCTGACGCGTGGTTAACTGGACTTGTTCCCGATATGACCGGAAAGAAGCCAACCTGATAATTCTTAGTGGGTCAATTACAAAAATCTTATCTTTGCCTTGATTCTGGTTGTTGGCCTTTCTCATGATAATTACATCTACAGCCAAACTTGTAACCACAAGCTCTAATGAATGTGGTCATCATTCTAAACTAACAGGCAATGTCTTTTGTCCTTTTCTACTGTGACATGTTAGATAGAGATAATGATATTCCGGTCATTATTTCGGTATTTAGGACAATGTCTCTATTTGGTCACGTATTTATTTTTAGCTCATTCAATTGTTTGTCGTTATTATTCGTCGCAATTTACTTTTGTTCGTTGTGTGTAGATAAGAGATTCATTATGTAATATATTTTGGTACTTAAAGGCTCCCGCAGACAGGCGTCCCGTGATTTTGTTAGAACAATTTTCATAAAAATTGTTCTGCTAGAGTCGCGTCGCACCTGTCTGCCTGGGAGCCTTAAGAGTCATATTCTCATCGTTGATATTGATGAAGGTTGATTGTTTATGGGTTGTATTCTATCGGCTATACTGCAATATGTTTTTCTTTGGGAAAACCAAGAAGCAAATACCTATAAGTAATAAATTATCCAGTTCTTAACATTTTATTCTACAACAACTATATGTTTCGGACCTTGTCATCACCAAGCTGATAAATGGCAGCTTAAAGTCTAACCAAAGCTTAGGACCACAATACATCTGTAGAAGCTAACAAAAGAGAAGAAGCATCCTTATAAAGTCTCAGGCTCTGTTTGAGTTAGAATTTAAACTACTAAATAAATTGTCAATAATAATCCTACAATGGCCATGACAGCAGATTGTCGCGGTCTCAATAAACGTTGATAGCCAAGGTCGGGGACCCGGGGTCCATTGAGTTTCTACTCGCTGTGACACAAAGAAACTGGGACATGGCGAACTAACGGAAAACGCTTTGTTGACCAAGTCTTTTTTTCCCCTTTTTGTAAGAAATCTCGGTGAGTTATAAGGTTGGAGTAATTTACGTAATCTACGTGTTTACGATACGCTCGAAAACGTTCGCGTAGTATATATTTTTAACGTCAGATTTTTTATCATAAATGTCAAATGTCTCTGGTTATGAACATCTATATCCATCATCATCATCATCAGCCCACAGCAGTCCACTGCTGGACATAGGCCTCTCCTATTGCACGCCATTCAACTCGATTTTCGGCAAATTCATCCAGCTGCTACCAGCCATCCTGCGAAGATCATCGATCGCTCCACCTAGCCTGAGGGCGTCCCACCTTAGGTTCACCGTTTACGTACCGTACCGTTTACGTTTTTTCTATATCTATACATATTATTTATTAAAGTCGCTATCCGTGTCAATCTGTGTGACCGCGTTGTTCTTTCTAAACTACGCAACAATTTCAATGCAGTTTTCACCACCATTTAGAGAATTCATTCAGGAAGGTTTGTGGAATAATAAATGTATATTAAACTTACCTGATATTTACAGTATAATTTTATTACAGAGGATAAAAATATACGCACAGGGTAGAAATATTATTCTAGATTAACTAACAAACTATTAAAATTTAAATAGCAAAACCTAACCTAACTCTTTTAACGAACTAAAATATGGCATCGAAAAAATCCTCCGCATCCCTGTATAAAACTGAAACTTACAGAAAATGAAAACAATAACGATGTATTGTCACGTCGTAAAACCATGGGAAGCAGTTATAAATCTGTTGGCCTCCAATTTGGCAGTTTCATGCAAATTACTTTTGTATTATAGTCAAGGGTAATCTTTGATCACATCAGGTTTTTAAAGCTTATTGTAGCTCACAGAATAAGCAAGCGGTTGGTCGGAATGGGCCGGTTATATTAGCCGTAAAATCGATGACAGATCGCTACCAGCTGGGTGAGAGTTGCCGAAAATCGAGCTAAATGGCGTGCAATTGGAGAGGCCTATGTCCGGCTGAGTGCTGTAAGCTGATGATGATGACTTGAGAGTTCAACCTTTAGAGAGGAACTTCCTGACAATGCGAGCCGTGTCCAGAAGTACCGCTTTCTGAATCAAGCCCTTGATCCTCCTGAGGTTTTGGTCGAGGCTCTTGGCTATTAACCCATTGGCTGTGACGACTATCGGCACAATGATTCTTGAGTCCACATGCCACATGTCGACAACCTTGCGAGCCAAGTCAAGATACTTGATTTGTTTTATCTTTCTCGGCTTTCACGAGGTTCTCATCATGCGGGACGGTTATGTCAACAATCATTGCGCGTCGCTCTGATCGATCCACCACCACTATATCAGGCTTATTGGCAACAATAGTCCTGTCAGTGATGATGGACCGATCCCAGTACTCGTACAATGTGATATTTCCATTTTCGAGAACTGCGTCGGGCACATACCTGTAGTACGGCACCTCAGATTCGTGATATGTACCTCCCGGCCGGTGGCATGCCCGACAGATGTCAACCGTGCCGTCTTTCACAATAAATCTCCGGTAATTGTTCGTTATCATAACTTCGTCCATAATTGCACAGACAAAACCTTTGGTTTCTCCAAAGAGATCACCGAAACGCAGCCAGGCTACGGACGCTAGTAGATCTCGGCATCATCGTTGACATCGGGTCCATGTAGGGCCCGGTAAAAGCGTCCGTGAAACTTACTCTACCATACTTCCATGAGATCTTTGGTGTCAAGCACTACTGGCTTGCGCCTCTCTTTAGCCAAGGAGAGCGGGGTGAAGCCCTTGTCCACCGCGACTACGTCTCGATGCATCCCCACGTCAGTTTCTTGGAAATATTCCCTGAGACTGCATATCACGCGATTGTGGAGGGTCTTAGCGCTTAAAAAGCCTTGACCTCCACACTTTCGCGGGATATACAGCCTCATTACCGATGACTGTGGGTGATGCATTCGATTTGCAGTCAGCAGCATTCGGACCCTCCTATCCAAGACGTCTAGTTCGGTTTGAGTCGATTTAAGTATGCCGAAAGAGTACATCAAAACCAACATGACCCAACTGTTGAAGGCACGCACCTTGTTTTCGCCTGATAGAACACTATTAAGAACTTTTTTCAGGCGGCCAAAGAAGCGCTCCTTCAACGATTGCTTCATGTCAGTAACATTGATGCCTAATTCTTCCGACATACCCAAATACTTATAGGTTTCGGATGCGGAGAGGGCTCTAAGGTTTGTGGAATCCGAGAGTTGTGTTCCCACCGATTCCACAATCTCCCCTCGCTTTACATGCATGACCGCACATTTGTCCACACCAAATTCCATCCTGATGGCGCTACTGAAAGTTTCAGTTACTTTCAGTAGCTCCATCAGTTGCAAATTGTTGGGAGCAAAGAGTTTTAGGTCCTCCATGTAGAGGAGGTGCGACCTGAATCCTCCAGCAGTGTGCTTAGAGGATTCAAGGCTAAGCAGAACCAAAGCGGACTCAAACTAGCGCTCTGAAATATGCCTCGCTCGATCCTTATCGGTTCGCTATTCCTCTGAATATTTCGACATCCTGGATAGCGAAGAACCGTCCTCCATTGCCCCATACACGACATCAGGATGGTACGCAGAGTTGTATCTACTTTATACAAATCCAGCACCCTCATGAACCATGTACACGTGGCACCGAGTCATAGGCCTTCATTGTTCTTATTATTAATAAGACACACCCACGACGACACATCAAGCTGTACCTACATTTCCAGTTGTAGCTGACATGGCATTGTATGGGCTTTTCGTACAACGAGAAAACAGCTTAAACTGAAAATGTATAGCTTGATTTGTCGCCATACGTATCTACCCATAAAATAAGATGCCAATAAAAGAACGAGTATCCTATCGTAATGAACATTGATCTTTCAATTAAGGTCGCTAAACTAGTCTTCTGTGATAACACTTCAGTTTTGATGTGGTTGTAGCTTGCTATAACCACATCAAAACTTCAGCAATTGCAGTTACAGTTAAAATAAATAACCTTGAAGATAGAAACGTGCAACACAATTTTATTTTGTTATCATTATTTTTCATATTTACAATTTATTTTAATTAGGCACTTTGAGCAGGGATTCTCGAAGTAATTAAAATAAATACTAATAATTACTTATGTATTGAGAATCGAAAACTTCTAGCCATGAATGACCTACGATAAAACCATAGACAAGGCCGAGCGTAACAATAAAATATAGCAAACTTGATTAATTTGCAATAGTTTATCGAAACTTTTCTAACCAAACTATCCATAGGTATGTTCTTTTCCATTAATCATCGAGAACATTAAACCTACAAAAACCGTAATACAGGTATTGCCAGTTTAAAAATAGATGAATAGGGGGCCGAGGTCTTAACATTAGAGGGCATGGCTTGCGAATTAAGAGCATATATGACACAACCGGCGAACGCTAGATATATCACAATTCCCATGTAGGAAGGGGACCACCCTATTGTCGTGAACCGGGCACAGATTTAGACTCAGACCTGCTATTGAGAGTTTTCAAACGGACAAGTCCAATAACTTTTGTCCCAACTCGGGAATCAAACTCAGGACTTTGCACTGGACACCACTAGAAGTAGTCATAAAAATTACTAGGTACTTCTAGTGGTAGCGGTGGTTCGTACATTGTGATATTTTTATTTCAATGTACAGACGCCAGCAGGTCAAGCTACCCGAAACTGTCAAATTTTCCCAATCAACCTTGAACCTTAATGCTTTAGCGATAAAGTTGAAAATCTATTGAAGAAATTTGAGAGATTGTAGTAGCTTGATGTGCTGGCGTCTGTACGAATTCTAGTTATGTCATAAGTTGCATGTAGAATTATCGGGACAGAGAGCCGGATTCCGGGTTGCTTTTGGGATCCTATGTGAAGCCTGGAATACTATGATATGTACTAAGGTATGCTAACTTCGAGTAGATGCAACGTAGTAGCACAAAATTACCATGTTTGTATGAAAATACACAACAAAGAGCATGCTTTATTAAGCACGCTACTGTAGAGAGCTAGCAGAGCCCTCTGAGGTAACGGGAGGAATCAAACAACGGTACGACTGCTTTAAGATTATATTGTAAGAACGTCTATATTTCTGTCTAAATTACAACTCCCTGTTCTTAACGAAAAAATCCTAATTAAAATATTTGACACTAACTTGAACATTCGAATGTAACCCGCGCTAAATTATAGCGGCCTGCACCAAATACTTAAGGTTGCCTTCGGTAGACAAACCGCTACACTACTTACTAGGTAATAACCATGATTTTTTTTATAAGCAAGTGTATTTTTTATCAGCCATCAAATTCAGGAGATCCGGTCGCGGTCGCGGGCGTAATCATAAAACTCTAGCTTTTGCTCGCGACTTCGTACACGTGCTTGTTTTAAAATAAAATATATAATATTAGTAAGTATGGATTAAAATGTAACAACTCAAGCATAATACCGTGCCATATTCCGAACAATAGTGCTATTGTATCAGAACAACGTGATCTTGCAACTATTAGGCTTTATCAGGTACTTGTTAATTTCTACTTGTTTGAGTTTACTCTTGATAAACAACCGGGTTATCTGATTGTAAGATAGGTAGGTATGATCAGGTACTTAATGCTCTTTTTACAGCTGATTAAATTTTATTATTGTTCATATTGTCGCCATTGTTCTTTCATCTACTGGTATAATCCCAAAATCTCTCACTTAAAGCCTTAACAACCTACAGTTGGCTACACACGTAGGTACCTGAATAGTAACCATTCTCGTCGACAGTCACCTTCTCTATCTCAATTTCCTTACATACTTCCTTCCGAACCTTGTGTAAGATTTGTTAACCTCTCCTAAATCACTCACTTTAATTTGTTATTTTTTTAATACTTTCGTTCAATATTTTCCAGGATGGCCGCCTAGACCCAATCGTGGTGGATTACCAAACGCTCCACACCGGCTGCCCCGCCGCCGACCTGCTGTACTTCGAGTTCCTGGGAACAGACCAGGAGTTCAGAAAAGAACACCACCAGCAACTAATCGACCACTACTTTAGCAGCCTGACTGTTGCGTTGGACAGGCTCGGGATGGATGTCAATGAGGTGTACCCCAGGGAGACTTTCGACAGGGAGCTCAAAGAGGTGGGTGGCTTGGTTCAGCATGATATACTCAAAATCAAAGCATTTATTTCAATTAAGTAAACCAATTACAGGCACCTTGAATTGTCAAAAAGTCAGAAATATGAATTCCAAAGTTTAGAGACAACTCTTTTAAATCAAAATATTGGTACATAAAACATAGCTCATTATGTAAATTGTACATACAGACACATGATATAATGTAAAAAGAAATTAATTAACTAATAAGTCAAAGCTAAGAGGCCACATAGATAGGCAGTCGCTCCATGTAAAATACTGGTATTCAGCTGAATCCGGTTAGACTGGAAGCCGACTCCAACATAGTTGGGAAAAAGTGATTCCATATGATGGACAAAGTTTTGGTTTTGGCTTCAGTTTTTACAAGAAACCACTGAACAACACGGCATTCTTATATTTTATCACGATCATGGTCGAAAGCGCATGAGTTCGCGGAGACGGCCATTTGCCTAGACATGGTCATTTTGAACATGCCGCGACGACACAGACACGCCCCCATGCCACTTTACATTTCTATGAGCAGAACCAACACGTGATGCTAAATCATTTAGCATCACGTGTCTGTTCTAAAAGAACCTGTAGATCAACATTAATAAACATTTTTTTTCTGTTATATACGTGTAGATGTAGTATACATACAGGGTGGCAGGGACATCGACGCGCAAACTGTAACCATGAATGCAGCACATGGTTCTAGACCCCCTAGTGTATAAATTTGTCGTCAGTTATCAAAAAAAAACTACTGTTTCATACAAAAGTGCAATAGCTACGCGGTCAAAATGTATGTAACAGCAATTTTTTTTTTAATAACTTATGAGTACGAAACGAAGACATTTCAACGCAGGGGGATTCAGAATGATGTACTGACTCCATGGTCACTGGTTGCTGTTCGATATCCTTGCCGGCCAGTATATGTAATTGGAATTTAAATCTGCAACATCCTTTATTTACTTGAGTAACGAGTATGTCGATTAAAAACCGGAATGTTCTTTTTACTTATTATTGAGTACAAAGCTAGACCCTTTGTACTCAATATTATCATGTAAAAAGAACAGAGTACAGGAAGTTTTTAGAAAAATCTATAGTCAACATTTTTAAGTACGGTGTGCACGACAATCTTGCCTGCTGTAAGTACCGTCTACAAGAAATGTAGGTAAATAATAAATGACAAATCGTTGCTTGAAGAACTATACTATTTCTTTACACAATTGATCGAATTTAAAGTTAGCTCACCTTGAGTGATGAAGCGATGCGTAGCGTCATTGATGACCATCAAATAACAAGAGTAGCTGTTAAAGTGGTTAATTCGTTCGTTGGTATCAATGGGATCGGAAGAACTGCCATCGGCAGAGGAAAGGAGAGGTACGCATTGTTGTACCATCGGTAACCAGGACTTCATGTATATAGGTTCCTTCCAGGTCACCTGACCCTTTGAGGTCAAGGAAGCACGACCATCCTGCACCCTAATTGCGTGACACACTATTAGTATCAATCTGGATTATTTTGAAGGATATTGCTAATCCATTGCTCCATATGTTCAAACAATTTGTGTGAAATGTCCAGGGATATTATTATTATTATAATTTGTCTGCTTAATAACGTAAATAAAGCAATGAATGTTGTTGAACTGTCAAAATGAAAGCCATTACTACTGATAGTGAGCTACTCAATCACCCTGCTGGTCGTGCTTCCATCGATCAAGCAACTTTAGCGCTGCACACCAGTTGATATTGCTGATGCTCCGACAGTGGCAGTTTCAAACTCAAACTATTTATTTCAACTAAACCAATTACAGGCACTTTTGAATGGTCAAGGGTCGGTCAATTAAACAGATGAAGCTAGTTGCCTATTCCAAAGCGTAGTAGACACCTATGGAGAAGAACGGCTAAGAAACTCCATGGACACTCAGTGCAGTGCAGTGTGCATTGAAGACACACCACCAGTCTATATTGGAGGTGTATGTTTTTTGCGGCTTCCTGCGGAGTCTTGTCATTGGATATTCAGGGTGACTTGTAATTTGACGTATTCCTTCCAGGACGTGATAGTGACCCATTTGCAACAATTAGGTACCCCACAAAGCCTAAGCCAAAACTCGTGGTATTCAAGAAAACTAGATTTTTAAGTATTTTTGAAAATTTCCTAGAATTCGTCACTAAATATCACTTTTCTCTAAACTGTCGAATTTAATAGCCTTCATTGCTATTCCATTGGATACCTGATACCTTTTTTAGGAAATTTTCAAAAATACATAAAAATTGAGTTTTCTTGAATCCCATGAATTTTCGCCTAGGCTTTATGGGGTGCTTAATTGTTGCAAATGGGTCCTACTGTCACGTCCTGGAAGGAATACGTCAAATTACAAGTCTTCCTGTATATACTCGTAGTCTCCGTTAAGGCTCGTACTTGTCGTTGCTGAAACGATAAATTTTCATCTTAAAACTTTGCGCTTTATACTGTTAGAAAGAGTAAAGAGAGAATTCATGTTGTGATTTAATTAAACAAAGGGCAAAAGGTGCGCGCTTCATTTTTGTAAGTCGTATAAATAAAAATTAAATGTTGTTCGTTGTCAGCGCATCACTTGAAACCGGCGGTTTGTAATAGTCCGAATTAGGTTTTCATGGAAAGAAAAGTTGGACAAGTTTCCCGGAAAATGTTCGGATTCGGGAAAAACTGAACGTTCTTTGTTCTATGGGATTTTTGTAACAGTTATTAAAAGGCGTCTGCCGGGTCAGCTGGTTTTATGAATAGAAATAAATTGTATCCGTCTTTTAATGAGTCGGCCTACAATTCCAAATAGAATACACGCGGGTTTACACCTTCCGTAAGTTATCGAAAAACACAGACATTTCCATATTAGATAAAGGTTTTGTCAAACTCACCTTGATTCACAATATAAACTCCCGTCACTTTTGAAATATTTAATTAAACGTATTATAGTAAGTAGGATGTATTTCTTGTAGATATTCCAGAAGTCCAACCATTTATTGTACACTTAATTATTATAACTAAGAAGCTTTCATAAAATCTCTTATTTGTCTTAATACACTGCCGAGCAATGAAAAAGTTCCACCCACAAAATGCTGACAAACACCTTAATATCTCCTAAGACATATAATTTAAAATTTGAACACAATATTTACGTTTTTAGTTGGTAATATTCTGAAGCGCTGTTAAATGTACATACTTCAATATTGCAGACGGCTTTCCCGTTTAGGAGTAATTTGGTGCTATGTCACTGGAACTTTTTCATTGCTCGCGAGTGTGTCTCAAACTGTTGGTGCACCATTCACGAGTCCCGATCGATTCTGTAAAAATCTCACCGTGAAAAGTTAGGTGAAGTGAGCTTAGAGTGAGCTGTCAATAGTGTTAATCCCTAGCATTAGTTGGAATGACAGCTCACTCCACGCTCACTTCATCTAAGTTTTCACCGTGAGATGGTTACAGAATAGACTGGCAGGGAACGAAATACGTTTCGAACTTACGTTTCATTTTACCTATGTAGGTACGTGTTGTCAACATCGTGTGAATTAATTTTACCGTTTCAAGTAACATCTATATCTATCTATTCTATACTACTTATAATAAATCTGTAGAAGTGAAAATTCTGTACATTGAAAATATCAAAAAAATAAATGGCAGGGGGTGTTACTAGACCGACACCGAACCCAAAAATGTGATTACAAACATTTTTGTCTGTCTGTCTGTCGGTCTGTCTGTCTGTCTGTCTGTCTGTCTGTCTGTTTGTTCAGGCATCACGCAAAAACTACCGGTTCGATTACGATGAAACTTGGTATAATTATTCTTTAATATCCTGGGCACCACACTGGGTACTTTTTATCCCGGAAAAGTATATACAATAAAAAACAAACTTAATTTTGCGGTTCGATCCCTAGACCGATTACTGTACCAACCGCAAATAATAAGTTTGTCATAGGTTACGTCACCCGCAGTATCATCTGTGCGACCTTTTTATTCCTTTTAGTTTTTAGAGTTATTTAGGTTTAATTTTATAAGTCGTAGGTATAGATTTTAATTTTAAAGTATAGGTAGTATATTTGATAGTGTACGTAGTGACCGTAGGTTATTTTATAATACTATCAGGTAGGATTAGTCATTCGTATAGATATTAGTTTTTAGGGATTTTGCTTATTTATTGAGTTTAGATTAGTTATCATCAGAAATAGGTTTATTTGGGTAGGTTATTTTTTTTTAATTAGGTAGGTAATTAGGTAAAGATATCATATAGGTACCCTCTTAATCACCACTAATGAGACACAATTGGTTTTCTATTGTAATTAGCCACAAGGGGCCCGCGAGATGGATGGTATCCTGGGGAAGCACATACATTTTATCCTGGTAGCATGTTCCCGTGGGATAATTTCCGACATCCACGCGGGCGAAGCCGCGGGCAGAAGCTAGTTATAAATAATTTTGTAGATTTAATTAACTATCTGCATAACATAATTGATGCAAAAATTGCAAGTAATTAAAGTAAAATAAAGGTGAAAATGTACAATGATTTTAAAATTATGTTTTTTTTTTGGGTATTCAAAAAACTTTAATCTCGTGTTAGTAAATTAATGGGTTTTAGAACGTCGCGCAGACAATAAGTAAAATAAAATAATTACTTTTTCGATGACATTAGTTTTAAAAACTTTTCTTTACAAACGTTAGAGTTTGATGGAATTAAGTTGGAGGGCCTAGGCAGCTCATCAAATTACCTAGACAATTTTGGCCGATAGCATTCCTTAGCAACCAGACTTGGACTCTGATCGACTCCTTGACAATTCACAAGTGCCTGCTACAAGGTTTCATTGAATGCATCGCGCATGACTTTCACTTTAAATTCTATTACAGCCTTCAAGACTGCCTTCAAATATTCCTGTCTCAAATATTCCTGTCTCAAATATTCCTTTATCTGTTTCAGATGATGGCCCCAGCCTTGTGCTTAGCGATGGTGATCCTGCCGCTCGTGCTGGTGGAGGCAGAGCAGGCTCCTCATATGAGCGAGATTAAGGAGGTGGGACAGTTCGCCATCTCACCGACACAGGCCTTTGCTGAGCGGTACAGCGGCCTCGTCAGCGACTGTGTTGAGTGGGGAGTTATATAGCGCACACGTACAAGATAAACATTCAAAGCAATGACTGGCTTCTCACCTAAACAGGCCAATAGAAGCCAGTTATTGCAGACTGCCTCGCTGGTGTGGTGGTCGCTAGCGCTACTGCTGAGCATGAGGTCCTGGGATCGATCCCCAGGTTGGGCAGTGTTATTGGGTTTTTCAATCAGGGATTGTTCAGTAGCAGCCCGGATGGATTTGTAACCGGTTGATGGCAATAGAGTCGCCCCCTAACGTACACAACTGGCGAAATGTGAGTGTGCTATAGGTTTACAGTACACCAACATTGCGCTGGTTGAGTTCCATGCCCCTGTAATGTTATATTTAACACATCTGCCTAACGCTTCGGGAAATACTGCCGTGATGTTATGTAATTGCGGAGTTCTGGACCTTCTGCCTTTAGATAACATAACAATCCCCGGTCACCGACAAATAAGTCCTCTTATTTGTTTTATTGTTATGTTAACCGATTGGGGATTGTTGTGGAACCGATTGGGGATTGTTGTGGAACCGATTGGGGATTGTTGTGGAACCGATTGCTTTGCTGTTCCTTCGATAACCTCTACAGGTTAACGAAGGAACAGCAAAGCAATCGGTTCCACGTAACGACAGGTGAATAGGATTTCTGCAGCGGAATCAGCTACCCTTGTCAATTAAATTCGCGTATTCTGCATGACCTTGTAGCGGCATCTACACCGCCATATGCGAACTACGCATCGCACTGATGACACGTAAAATCCTGCATCGCGCAAGCAAAGTTTACTGTGCAACTAGCATATATCATCAGACATCAACCGTCGGGCATTTGCCCACCACACACGACACCCGTCTGGTCAGAGGGTCCTCCCTTTTCTATAATAATAATAATAATAATAAAATAATTTATTTGCGTTAAACATGGTATACAATGGTGTTAAGTATAGATCAGAGTGGCACAAACATGTTTAGCTAAGAATAAACATAGCATGCAAAAATTTAGTGTTATAGGGTAATTATAAGTAAGTAGGTAAGTACATTAATATTAGAATATAATGTCAATATTTTTTATCCATAAATTCTTTCAAACTATAAAAACTATATTCATTTAGCCATTTGTGTAATTTGTTTTTAAATAATCTTACATTTAATAGTTTGAGATGGTTTGGTATTTTATTATAAATTCGCACACACATTGCTAGACAGCTTTTATTATATTTGGTTAGCTTTGGTAAATCATTTAACAGCAGTCCATAAGGATCACGTCTGCTCCGAGGACATACATCGCTCGCTGTCTTGAATAAATGTTTATTCTTGGTCACAAACACACATATTTCATAGATATAGAGAGATGGAAGCGGTAACAAACCAAGCTTTTTGAATATTGGCCGACATGTATCATCCGGCTGAAGCCCATAGATTGATCTTAGGCATTTCTTTTGAGCGATGAACGCGCGATTTAGATCAGTGCTATTACCCCACATTATCAGACCATAGCGTAGTAACGATTCAACATATGCATGGTAAGATATAATGGCAGTTTTTATATTTGTTACATTTTTGACTTGCTTCAAGGCGTATACGAATTTGTTAATTCTACCACTGACGTTATTTACGTGTTCCTTCCAGTTTAAATCTTGATCAATTATTACTCCTAAAAATTTTGTATGTAGTACTTGTTTAATTTTATTTATATTAAGTTTGATATTAAATTTATTATTACTAGATTGATTAAATTGTATATATATGGATTTGTCTAAATTTATTTTCAAATGGTGTATGTCAAGCCAGTGCAATAGTATGTCAATAGTATTATTAATATCAGTCTCGTGATCTATAACGGTATTATGTTTTTTATCAGATGTCACAATTATGGATATATCGTCAGCGAATAAGATGCATTTATGATTGGTTATTTTTATGATATCGTTTATATATAATAGGAATAATATTGGGCCTAGTACGCTACCTTGGGGGACGCCATATTTATTATGTTTATATTCCGATGAGTATGATGTGATGTCTTTGGCTTCATTCATTTTACTGATGATAACACATTGTTGCCTATTACTTAAGTAGGATGATATCCACTGCAGTGCAGGTCCCCTAATCCCAATTGTTTCCACCTTTTGAAGCAGTATATCATGTGACACTAAATCGAAGGCTTTAGACATATCAAAGAATAGAGCTGTAGTCAGATGGTTATTATTAACATTTGTGAGTATAATTTTCATAAGAGAATAAATAGCTAAAGTAGTGGATTTATCTTTTTGGAAGCCAAACTGTTCACTACTTATAATTTGGAATTTGTTGCAGAAGTCAATCAGTCTTTTAAACATACATTTTTCATATATTTTTGATAGAATCGGTATTAAAGTAATGGGTCGGTAATTGTTGATATCATATATATCACCTTTTTTGAATAAGGGCTTTACTATTGATAATTTTAATTTTTCGGGAAAAACTCCGGTCAAAAACGACATATTAATTAAGTGAGTTAAAATACAAGTCAGTTCATTACAGCAAGCCTTTATGATTTTCGTGTTAATTTCATCGTAGCCTTCCGCTTTGGTGTTGCGTAGTGACATTATTTCCCGGCTCACCTCACTTTCCAACATTGGTTTCAGAAACATTGAGTTAACACTATTATTTATCCTACAGCTTGGGTCGACGCTTTTTTGTGTCGTTAAAGGCGATAGGTTTACGTAATGGTCATTAAATACCGAAGCTATCTCTACGGGGTCTGTAACCATAGTATCGTTTATCTTTATACTTTCTATATTGTTTTTTGGGTTAGTATTATTTATTTCGTTTTGTATAACGCTCCATGTCGCTTTACACTTGTTATCATGCTTATTGATATAGCTTATATTCGCGTTCTTTTTGGAACTATAGATACATTTTTTCAGTAGATTTGAATACTTTTTATATTTAATTTTATTAGTTAAGTTTTTGTTTTTGTAGTACTGATAGCGCAGATTACGTTTAGTTTTACAACTTTGTTTTAAACCTTTGCTTATCCACTTTTGTGTGTTCTTATTATTACTATTGACCTTGACTCTAATCTTAGGAAAACACAAATAGTAAAATAGGCAGAACAATTCATGAAAATCATTGAATGCATAATTTTCATCAGTGGTGTTTGCATAGATGTCGGACCAAGAGAGATTTTGCAAGCATTCTTTGAATTTCCGGATGTTGTCCCTGTTGAAATCTCTTTTATAAATGTAGTGTGTCGGTGATTTCAGTGGTTGATATTTACTAGGAAAACTCAACATTTGTGCGGTGTCATGGTCTGAAAGATGCAGAGGTAGTACGGTTGCAGTTGCATTGTCAATGTTGCTTAATATGTGGTCAATACAAGATAGTTTGCGCGTAGGGACATTGATGTGAATTTTTAAATTATAATTTTTACACAAGTCCTGTAACGCATTTGTGATGTTGCCTTCTTTGAGGGTATTTATATTTAAATCTCCGGCTATAACTATATTTATTTTAAATTTATATTTCTTAAGCAAATCATGTAAAAGTGTTTCCAATTTTGTCAGAAACTGATTTGGATCAGACTGGGGCGTTCTGTACACACATATAATTACTAATTTATTACTCAGCTCTAAGCCACAGACTTCAAATGTGTTCTGTGTTGCATAGGATTTTATGAATGTCAATTCTTTGTAATTGAATCCTTTCTTTACTAGTATACAAGTGCCTCCCCTTTGTTTGTCTCGACAGAAGTTGGTAGCCATTTCATAGTTGTATACTTTGATATAGTTTTCACAGCCTTTTTTTACAAAAGTTTCTGATAGGCAAATTACATCAGGATCATTATTTGCTACCTTTAACTCCTGGATCGTAATTTCTAGTATCTCCCGTTTAGACAGGATACTAGCGATATTCTGGTGAAGTATTTTAAGATGATGCATTTTAGTGATATTGGACACGAAAAAATGAGTTTTGCTTGTTTACCACGTCGACCTTGTTTAAAGCAGGGAAGTAATAGGGTATAGTCCCTCTATGACAGGCCTTGAGTTGTGTAGGGGTGCTACATTCTTGGGGCTCTACTATTTCATGACGTTTAAAATAGTACGGGATTGTCCCTTTTTTGGGTTTTCTCAAACTGTTGTTTACTTTGAAACTTGATTTGCTACTCGCTAACCTTTTTCTAATTTCATTAGGGTTCAAGTATTTATCACTGTAATCACTACAATCTATAATGTAATTTAATGACTTACAAATATGTGCTAATTTAGTGTGCGTTTGTTTTACAAAGTGACATTTTTTATACTTATTACACATATTTTTTAACGAATAGTTTAAATTGTTGACATTCTGATATGAGTTAGTTAAGACATTTAATACAATTACAGTGTTATTTTTAAATATATCCAATATAACTTGCAGTTCAGACAAGATTAAGTTTAAGTTCTGGTCATTCTCTCCTATGCATATTACAAGTTTGTCGTCAGTTGTCAATCTAATATTTCTACATTTCGCTACTACTTCATTGCACGGCGCATTTGGCATTGTTTCGGCTACACTTCTGTATTTTTCATATTGTGTATTAGTTCTCGAATGTGAAATAGCTGCAGCAAGTCCGACGCAACGCTGAGTGCCAAAAATATATATTTTCTTCTCGCGAGTCGTATTTTGCACATTTTCGAAAGCACAATCCTGAACACAGGCGTTCACAGATTCCCGTTTTAGTTTCTGGATTTTTGGTTCATAGGTAGTGCGTTTCTGTTGCGTTAATACTGCTATACGCTGCGAGAACATTGCAATCTCCTGTTCTGCGATCTTTAGTTGTTCTTGTAGTGTTCTAATTTCTTGTTTCAAGTTTGATATATTTACATCCTCTTTGGCTTCGCCGCTCAACCTGGACGATAATGGGGTGGACGGCGTAGGACGTATGTCATTTCGATGTGTGAGAGCTGATTTTTTTTTCTTGCTGCTACCAGGAGTTCCAATCATTGAGGAGGAAAGGCATAAAGATTTCAGAGTTTTGTTTTCTATGGTTAGCTTATTGACTTGTTTATAAAGGTCATTGTTTTCCAATAATGTATTATCTAGCTCTTTCTCTGTACTTTCAAGCTTAAGTGTAAGCTGAGCAATCGTCTCCTTCATCTCTGAGGCTGATACGAGGTCAGATACTGTTCTGTCAATGCTTCTTGATAATTTATTTGGAGTATTATATGAATCATCTGATGTTTCGAAGTCAGTTAGTATATGGGAATCCGGTAAGTTTGCAGTATTTCGAGCTGAGGTTTGATAACCTAGTGCTTCACAATCTATGATTTTCTTTGCATCTTGTGTTCCTTTTTTTTGCGAAGGTGTTGCTAACGGAGTTGGTTTTTTTCTTATGGTTATGTTAGATGTTTCGTCCGTATTACTAAATTTTTTATTCCTGATACACATCGTACATCTCCATTTCCTTTTCTCTTCTGCATTCTTTAGTCGATAAGTTGGTTCTGGATAACCGACGCAATCAAATTCAAACCTTTTATCGCAGGCGGAACACAGAGCAGTGCTTTTTATGTTTACTGATTTTTTACATTCATAACATGTAACTAGTGGCGCCATCTTGCGGATATTGCTGTAAGTACTTATTGGTTGATGACACTGGTATTTGTTACGTGTATTCTACACATCCAGCGGAGATTCCTCAAATAATTCACAAACATGAATTTTTAAATTTCCTAAAAGTGGTTTGTGTTATGACCGAGGTTTGAACTTGCGACCACTCATTGAAGCTAGTTATAATGCAAAAGAATGGCGACACTTTACGCACGGCGCCACCCGTACATGCAATGTCAGGATCAAAATTCACAGTACTTGCCTTAGAATCAATGTTCAGTTCGCTCAAATCGTTTGTTGATAATTGTGACGGTTGTAATTTAAATCACAGGATGAATCACTTTTTCTTTTTTTTTACTTCGTCCTTATAACTTTTGTTTTGTTGCAGTTATTTTAACGTGTTTGGGTTCCAGAGCTTTTATATAATTCGTAATGTTTTGTTTATTTGGAAATGCCACTTGGTTTACGTTACTGTTTCGCAGGATAGTTTTGCATTAGATTATTTAGACTTAACTTCACTATTTGTATTTAAAACTTGTGGATAACACTGTCACTTAGTTATTAGGTAACGTTCCGTTGAGTCACTGATTTTTATTAACCTTTATGCACTAATTGTATTTTTAAACATTTTTATATAACAGAGCGTTGGCTTATATGTTAAGCTAGATACAGCGCCATCTAGCGAGTCTATGGAGGATGAGTGACCTTTACACCCGGCACCCTAATTACGTAATACACTATTACTCTTAATTGGAATTATTTTGGAGCATATTGCTAATCCATTGCTCCATATGTTCGAAAAATGTGTTTGCTCAACAACGTAAATAACGCAATGAATGTTGTTGAACTGTCAAAATGAAACCCATTACTACTGATAGTGTGTTGCGCAATCACCCTGCTGATCCTCATGCTCACAACTCTAACCTAATTCTGAGCAGTTGGGGACTTGATGATAATGACTTTGATGATGTTAAAACGGATGAAAATATAGTTGCACAGATAAACAAAATCACTATGGAACCACACTCATATGATTCAAGGGTAGCAATAAAATTAGACACGGCGACATATCAAGCTATACATTTCCAGTTTTAGCTGACCTCGCATTGTATAGATTTTTCGGAAATGAGAAGTCAGCTTATACTGGAAATATATAGCTTGATATGTCGTCGTGCGTACCATTACATAACACCTGAGGTCTTCAAGCCGAGCAATATATAAATTAATGTTTTTAGTTAAACAATTTAGATATACATAGTTGAACAGTTCCATATTTTAAGACAAGTGACATTCCAAGGGGTCCAAAACTATTTTTGCTCAGTATTTCATGTGTTATGTTAATCATATTTAAAGTTTGTTATGGGTAGCTTAATATAAGTAGATAATATAAGTAACGTAATGTGCACGTGGTGGTTACGATAATATAATATCCCTGGACATTTCACACAGCGCCATCTAGTCCCAAGCTAAGCAACCTAATGCTTGTGTTATGGTAACAAGATGGCTGATAAACTACTTATATACATTTTTTTTTTTCGTAAATACATACATATTATAGATAGAAAAACACCCAGACTCGGAACAAATACATGTAGGTCATACAAATATTTGTTCCGTGCGGGAATCGAACCCGCGACACGCAGCGCAGCAGTCAATCGCTTAACCACTGCGCCAACCGTGCATGAAATTAATATAAGTGTTATTCATAATATAATATTCATTTACATAATTATGTCCTTTGGGACATTTACCTCACTCTACTACAAAAGAAACGTAGTTGTAATTATTTTAATATAAGTACCTAAGTGCAATAAAAATGTTAAATGAAGAAAACGTGTCTTATTTATAAACATGGCGTAAAATATAATTTTTATCTTTTATAACAATTTAAATGTATTGTCGACCTCGTCTATGTAACAGTTAGACAATGGCGCCGATTCCCTTGTTCACAAACTAAACTAAATTTAAGTTCAGTGCGTCTTTTTCTTCCTTTTTCATGAAGAAAGGGACAGAAGATAAATATTAGTTTAGTAAAACCCATTATAGCCGGCCCATCACTAATATTTAGTTTGTTTGATAAAATCACTTTTTTAATTTCGAAGCTAGGATTTATTTGATAGTTCCAAAATACTCTGAGACATTAGTATTGCCGCTGTTTTCATTTGTTGTAGTATTGTTGTCTGTACATTGTTTAGCAGGTTGTCTGCTCGGGAGTGAAGTTGCCTCCTTCTGTGAGACCGTGATGGTCCAGAAGTAGGCTGCCGAGCGGGATCGTGAGAGAGCCTATCCCGCACGAAGAAGAAGGCGTCGAGGAGGCAACCACCTCGACGCCTAACACGCCGAAAACCCGCTTGCATCATCTAACGCAGGCGGGAATTTGAAGTCGCGGGTGATTAGAGAGGGGACTCTGTCGGCCCATTGAGTGACCTCAGGGAATACGGCGCACAGTGGCCATGTGCTGCCTTGCACAGTCAGGTTTCGGGGAGAAGCCTTTACAGTCTCCCCAGAGATGTGCTCTAACAGGCGTTGCACAGAGCGGGCTCCGCATTGGTCGTTTAAGAGGTAACGATGCCCCTTCCATGTGCAGATGGTGACCACCGGGGTGGTTTTAGTGAGGTAAAAATCCCACACTCCCTGGTTTTATCCTCTAAGACCAGGCGCCTTTTGAAGGTTTCCTCCCGAAAAAAAAACATGGTACTTACTTATAATACTCGTAATAGCACCACTGTTCAGACTTTTGCTAACATCATATCGTGAGGCACTTATAAAATAATTTATTCGCATAACACAGGTTTAAAAGACGTTACAGAAAGGAGATAAACGAGGTAACCTTGAGTCTCAATGGATTCAATTGATTGTCGCCTCTATTCTGTTACCTCTTACGACCACAACAACCAGAAGTCCATTCTTGGATTGGGGTAAGTCACGTCAGTATATTTTGGATCTCACACCCTATGTTAGGAAAAAACCGGAGTTACCGACATGAGCAAGTAAACTGAAGTGTCTAAGTGGCAGTGGGCTGGCCATGTCTGTCGAAGGACCGATGGCCGGTGGAGCAGACGAGTCCTGGAGTGGAGACCGCGTATCGGCAAGCTTAATGTGGGACCCCCAGGTATATGCACCGACGACCTACACAAGGTGGCTGGGACAGACTGGATGTGGAAGGCGAAGGACGCGTGTTGTGGCGCAGCCTGGGAGAGGCCTATGTCCAGCAGTGGACTGTGATAAGCTGAGTTGATTGATTGACCCTATGTTAGATGACTGATGTGCTTCCCATTGTAACTAATTGTGAATAAAATAAAGTCCTCCAGACCATATTTTGGCCACGGCGGCCAACTCACCGGAGACTAGCCTTCGGCGCGGGAGATATTACAGTGCACAAGTGTGCGCGTAGACACAGGTGCACTCTCTCTTGCCTCACTCTCATAGTCCGATGGGACGGCAATGCGACACGACCGGAGAGAGACCAGGCGCAGGACCAACGGCTACTAATTGTATGTGATGCTGTCAGACAAACCACTGCAGATGCTGAACATACCTACTGCGCATGTCTTGAATTGCCATTATTAGTTGGATAATTATATAGCACGTATTAACACAAACTCAGTTCTAACTATGTCCTCTACTTAGAGGTACAGTAGGCCGCACGGCAGCGGTAGCAAAATCAGTACTTATGGCTCAAATTAAATTATCTTGCGAAAGTCTGCAGGTGTGATGGGATATATATGGATATAGGGTGATAGAATTTAAATTAAAAAGATTTGATGGATTTTTTTGGCGTTCAATGATTTGAGAAAATCTTGTTTTTTTTTTGTTTTATTGGAACGAAGTTCCTTATCGCGCGTTGCGAAAGGGGGCTAGACCGAAAAAAAATTTTATTTTATTTTATTACAATTCCTTTTCTAATTAATCGAAAGGAACTTCGTTCCATCCGGGTGTCCCTTGACACCTGTGTGTCACCGTCGCGCGTTCGACTGTACAAATTTGAGGCAGCTAGACGCAGACATATTCTCTGTAAATAGACATCTAAGTACAACTGGATCTACAAACAAAGGAAGGCATCAAACCGCATTTTTTTCTTGTTTCCTTGTACTGTGTAGGTATAAAGTACATGTGTAGGTACTGTATTATTATTTTATAATATATTCACAAGGTTTACTACTGTTGTAACGCGGATCCGCTTTGAAATATAAGAAAATATAGATTGTTTTTATTTAAAAGCATTTTTTAAAAAGCGTGTTGGTCTGGAGTTTTCCTGATTAGCATTTTATTAATAAGGCTATGTATAGTCACAAGCATGAATATATATATTATTAAAGACAGTTTGGTAATAATATCCGATTGCATGCTTCATTTGCAAAAATGTGACTGTAAATGTTTCAAATGTATGACACGCGTAAAATTTTCAAAGGCCGGCTAAAGTACTGTCAAAATAGGCAAGAACAAATTAAGATGGACGTATTGGCAGAACAGCGAACCAATAAAGATTTCTGTGCATTTTGGAAGTCCACAGGTAGGCTGGAGGCTAGGCCTGATCTCGCCGCGGAAGTGGGAGGGGTTACTGAGCATGGGGACACTACTAATCTATTTAGGGACCATTTCACAGTAAGGTCTCCACTTGGCCCCTCTGTGTCGGGAAGTGGCTTTGTGTCTCATGACCGAGGGGAGGAGCCGCTACTGCGCTTCACCACGAAGCAAGTAAGGTCGGTGATAAAGAGTATGAGTAGAGGCAAATCCCCTGGAAATGATGGGCTTAGCATAGAGCATCTCAAATATGCGGGCATGCATATGCCTAGGGTCCTGTCCTTATTCTATACGATCTGTCGCAGCCATTCGTATTTACCGGCTGACTTAATAAAGACTATTGTACCCATCGTGAAGAATAGGACAGGAGACATCTCGGATGTAGGAAATTATCGCCCGATCTCTCTTGCAACTGTTGCGGCTAAGGTGTTGGACAGTATGCTTGACTCTTGTGTGGCAAAATATATAAAGTTGCATGATGCACAGTTTGGGTTTTATCCTGGACTATCTACCGAGAGTGCTATCCTAGGTGTCAAGCATACTGTCAAATATTATACTGATCGTAAGACGCCGGTGTACGCCTGCTTCCTTGATCTCTCCAAGGCTTTCGATCTCGTTTCTTATGATGTGCTTTGGAGCAAATTGAGGAGCAGGGGTATACCGGGGAAACTGCTCAGTATTTTGCAGTTTTGGTATCGTAGCCAGACTAACCGTGTTAGATGGTCTAATGCGCTCTCGGATTCATATGGGTTGGAGTGCGGGGTGAGGCAGGGTGGTTTGTCGTCTCCCCGGCTCTTCAATCTATATGTTAATGATCTCATTGACGAGCTCAGCAGCATGCGTGTCGGATGCAGGGTAAATGGTGTTAATTGTAACAACATCAGTTATGCGGACGACATGGTGCTGCTGGGCCCGTCGCCGGGGGCGATCCTGGAGTTGCTCAAAGTGTGTGAGACCTACGCTGCTGCGCATGGACTGGTCTATAATGCCAAAAAATGTGAATACATGGTCTTTGGGGTCGCTGGTAAGCGCCGGGAAGATGCCCTCGAGCTTGTCATAAACGGTACTCCAATGCGTAGAGTCACAAAGTTTAAATATCTTGGGCATTTTCTTACCGACGACCTCAGTGACCATGGTGACATTGCTCACAGAGCTCTGCGCTCGAGCTCTAGCGGTCAGGGGTAATATGTTGGCACGAAGATTTGCTCGGTGTACAGACCAAGTAAAGATTACCCTTTTTAAAGCCTTTTGTCAGAGTTTTTACCCCGGTAGTCTTTGGGTCAACTACTCGAAAAGGTCGCTGGATGTACTGCGCGTCCAGTATAATAATGTTTTTAGGATGCTGTTGCGACTGCCTCGTTTTTGCAGTGCCTCAGAAATGTTCGCGGTAACCCATACCGATGGGTTTCATGCCATCATCCGCAAAAAAACGGCCTCACTCCTGAGCAGAATAAGAGGCAGTCGCAATAGCATCCTGAGGGCTGTGGCGACTGATGCCTCCTCCGCCATAATAAGGCAATTTGTGCGAAGACTGGTTCCTTAGTCTCGGTCTTCGCTTTCATTCGTCTTTAGTTTTAAGTTACTAACAATAGTTTTTTAAGTGCAAAACTGTTTACTAACAATTTATGGATCTCATAGTTGTCCGAAATAAAATTATTTATTATTATATATTATTATTATTATGTTTCGAGTCGTTTTCCTCTATATCGCACTCTGTCCCGCTCATATTGCAACAATTATGTGACATCCCACGGACAGCATATCTATTTTTTTGCGTTTTACTGTTATTAGATATCGATATACCAAAAATTAAAAAACAGACAAAATTAAATAAAAGTAATAATTAAATAAATATACCTTCACATTATGTGAAGTTTTGCCAGCTAATTTAATTTGATAGTGGATGTTATTTCCATATGATTTAAAGGCAAAAGATATCTAAGACACCCAGTGGTCAGTGGTGTCTTGTGGATTGGGCCCTAGGCTAGGTTAATGGGTGGGTTTGTCCTAAAGTTGGATACTTTAAGGCAGGTGCGTAGTACTTACTCGCAACCGGCATGCATGTGTGAGCAGATGTATGTACGTAAACTATGCAAAAGGTGGCGCTCTGTAGTTTCTGCCTACCCTCATTAGAGGAAGGTGTGAGTATATGTATATATCTATGTTCGATACTTTCGACTCCGCTCCTAAGACGACACCGGCTTAAGTCTTAAAAAAAACGCACAAACAAACAAACAATATAACATTATAAGCCACGTCACGCGTCCTAGGTCGGATATGTAGATCAAACAAGGATATCTTGCGGCTCAAATGACCGCCTCACTGTTGTACCCTCACACTCGCGGTAGCTACTCGTCACAGATACATTATACACTTATAATCATAAATACATTTTAGTTAATAAATATTTGTAGTGTCTGTGGAAAAACGCCAAAAAGTTTTCATAACAAATAATATATGTTTTTATCAGGCTGTATGTTGAATTCCTATGCCATTTGTGGCAGTTTCAGAAAAAGTTATAAATAATTATGGCGGGTTGTGGTGATCATTTTCGAATTTAATGAATTCGTTAAGCTTTTAATTTATTTATTTTATTGTAGTTACTTTATAGTTTCTAATTAGGTAGAGGCCAACCTCAGAATTAAACTTAGTTTTATTAGAGTGCAGGTCAAAGTTTTAGTTAAAATGTTTCGACTGTTCTTGGTGTTATTTGTTTTGTTTGGGAGATCTGCGGCTGTTATCTACAGTTTGAATGGTAAGTTAAAAGCAAAATTAATTCGTGTCACTAATAGTATTATTTCTTTATTTCATTTAAATACGTATAAATTACATTTTTTAATATTTTTATAAAAAAAGATAAAAAAAACATTTAAAATATAAAAAATAGTAAAGGGAAAAAATAGGAACAGGGTCAGGGGTCAGGGCTCCAGAGAGAGGAACCTCCTGACAATGCGAGCCGTGTCCAGAAGTATCGCTTTCTGAACCAAGCCCTTGATCCAGCTGCCCAACGCGAGCTTCTTCAGGTGTGGTCGAGGCTCTTGGTTATTAACTCATTGGCTGTCACGACTATCGGCACAATGATTGCTGAGTCTACATGCCACATGTCGACAACCTCGCGAGCCTAGTATTATTTTATTTACTTCGTCAGATCTCAGAATATTATGTAGAATAAGAATAAGAAATTTTATTTTCTCAAGCATGTGTATACATACCTACATAATTAAAATAATACATGCATGCATGCAAGATCTTAAAATAGGAGAGTGGCTCACGACATGTCTGCCATTTCTCATGGCGTGCAAATATCTTAGATAGGTACAATTTATTATTATTATTAAATCAATAATTTTTAACTTTTACACTTATACATTTAAATATCAGTCACAGTTAAACAAAGGACAATGAGTAATGTTGGGCCCACCTCTCAATAGAAATACCTATTCATTCATACTCATGAATGAATAGGTATTTTTATGCAGAATAAAACTTAATATTACGACTAAGGTTAAGAGTCAGTACTTCGGAATTATACTACCTATTTATTATACTGCCATAAAAGTGATTCCAATCTAAGCAATTAATGATCGTAGTTTACTATTTAAACATTACCCAGACTCAAATCGGTCGGCACGGCGCAGTGATTAAGCGATTGACTGCTGCGCTGCGTGTCCCGGGTTCGATTCCCGCACGGAACAAATATTTGTTCATACAAATATTTGTTCCGTGCCGTGCTTCTTTTTTTGTTCGAAAGGAGATACTTCAGAAGTGGGCCCATAGAAATTTCATCAAAAACGGTTCAGTAGTTTGGTTTTTAAACCAAAATTACTGGTAAAAATTACAACTTAAAAGTCAAAAATAAAAACTTTTTTGCAAAAAAAAACAACCGACTTCCAAAAACGACACTACAAAGTGAAAAATAACTTTAATTTCGGAAGTTGGTGGCAAACCACGAAAATGCGAACCCAATGACACCGACTTCCGAAATTAAAGTTATTTTTCACTTTGTAGTGTCGTTTTTGGAAATCGGTTGTTTTTTTTTGCAAAAAAGTTTTTATTGTATTTTTTTTGTGTGTACTACTTGCCCTACTAACGCTATCTTTGTAAAAATGTATAGACGCATGTCTGAAACAAAGATAAATTATTATTAATTAAATATTGATTTAAATTTTTCCTTTCTCCTTTAATTACGTGCGCCTTTTTTCGCTCATTGTAGTGCAGTGCAAATTTACCTACTTGCACTATAATTTTTTTTTCTCGGTGGCACTATAATGGGTATGTAAGCTAGTTTCCCCTGATGACATAATCGTCACTCTATTAAAGTAATGATTAAGCTCTGTAGCTATTTTTTCCCAACGATAAATTAAAGTCGACTGAAGACACAAAAGACCACAAGCAAAACACATTCGCCCTGATCAAATGAAGCTGCAGGTACTTGGTGTCTCCAAGACCAAAAATGGAGGCGTTATTATTAGTACAGAGACAAAACATGATGCTGATAAAGCATGCTGCTCAAGCACGCAGTCTACATCCGGACTTACCGCCGATGAACGAAACAAGCGCAAACCTCGGATCGTGATTGTAGGTGTGCCGACTACTTTGGCTGAAACTGAGTCTTCAGGTGCATTTACGAATAGAACGTAGCCGACGAGTTGCCAACAATGCCAATGTCTATGGAGTTCTTTTTGAGCTCCGTTAAATTAAGCCACAAAAAAGTAACTGCGTCATTGAAGTTACAGTCAATATACGTAAAGTTCTATTATCCCAATCAAGACTTTTTTTGACGTCCTGCCCTGTCAGGGACTTCACTCTGATTACTAGATGCTATAAATGCCAACAATATGGTCATGCAGCAAAAACATGTCGAGAGCGGAAATCTACGTGTGGTCACTGCGGTGAAGAAGGACACTCAATGTCAGAGTGCGCGAAGAAAGCTGACACACCGAAATGTGCAGCTTGCTCACGCTTTATAAAGCCCAATAACCACAAAACGGGAGGTGCTGAGTGTCCTGCTAAGAAAATAGGTACGGAATACATCTACATCAACTCTCATAGAATAGTGTACTTACCAATTTCATACACCTGTAAGAAATTGGTACACTATTCTATGTCTATTTATTTGTCGATTGATATCGAGTGAGTTCATTTACTCTCCGAACATAATTATGTTTTCAACCAAATTCCAAATTAAAATCAAAATCATAATTAAATTAAAATTAAAATCACATGCAATCAAAATCAAAGTTAAAATAAAAATACAACTAAAATTAAAATCACAATCAACACTAAAATCTTCTTTAGGTAAGATCAAGTATAAAATAATGAATAAGTAAATAAAATTTTGTCAATATTTCAAGACTTCCAATGTTAAATATTGTTAGGAATTGTATTTTCCTACAGTTACCATAAATTATGAGCTCATGCCGCCTGTGACACATTTTTATCCTAGTACAAGCATCTAAAATACCTTTGTAAATTATGTCTAAGACTTATGCTAATATTCTGCTAATGTTAATAATGTTATCAGCCTGTGATGTCCCACTGTAGGGCTCGCATCCCTACTCGCGTTCCAATACTGAATATGAACTACTACTGAATAGTTTAATTAAAATGCACAACACACGCTCCTTGCGATCAAATAAAGTACAAAAGTAATTAAGTTATAACGACTCACCTTTTGTACGTAGATACCTTAAATGGTTTTGTAATTAGATGTACAGTACCTACAGCAAAGCCAGACATTAGTCTATCAGGAACGAAAGATCATACGAACCATTATGAGCAATCTTTTTCAGGCCGATATTGTCAGACGGTTTTTATCCGAAGCACGTTTTCCGTGTACAGTCGAGGCAAATTTTTGGAAATAGATCTTGTGTATTGAATGCTAGGCTAACGTTTCGATTTAACCTGTAAGTGTGCAAGCACACGAGCGACACGCGCTGACGACAGGCATCGTCACGTTGTCGGCGGCAGTCGCCGACGCATCGTCGGCTGTCGCCGACACGCGTTGACGGTTGCAGTTGCCTCGTCGGCGACGCGTGTTGCTCGTGTGTGTGCACACTAAGTAGGACATCACGACTGCGACCGCAAACAAATGACTTTGATGTAAGGATTAAACTTCTTCCAAGTTGATAGCCCAATCATCATTCTTATGCAAAATATTGTGGTTAAACTGATATTAAGTAGTGCTTCGGCATTCATCCACAGTAACCTTACCTAATCCGGCCCAGATCACAACACTCACTTTCTACACGTCGCACCTTGAATGCGCAGATTTGTATTCACACAAAGTACCTAATATCATGTCGCATATACTTACCTAAAAAAGGATCTAAACGCCTTTTACGTCAAAAAAATAAAATTAATAGCCCAGGATATTTTTCGCGGAGACGAACATACATGAGAAAATAGTCCGTAAATGGAATAACATTGAACTGGAGTTCAAGTTCAAAATAAAAACGGAGCGGACAGGAAAATGTATAATGCGAGAAGTAATTCTAACATATTATGACCTGAATGACGCAGCTGACGTAACTCAGGGCCGTGAGTTAGATTCCCGCGTTAGGGCACTTTTATGGCCTAAGTATATTGGCAAAAATCGCCTATAAGTTTGTTACTCGTAAAAACAATATGAGTCATACTCTCCAAAGCACACAATGGCGAGACATGTGTCACAAATTTGTTCGATCGTCGAACTTATGTAACATACACAGGAGATAAGGAACAGGAGATAAGTAACCAAGGTCGTCCGATATACATAGTTGAATTTTTGTAAGAAACCGATGAATGTTTTCGAATAAAATTTAATTTAATTAATAGAAAACAAAGAGTTCATTTATCAAATTAAATTTCATTCGAAAACATCCATCGGTTTCTTACTAAACTTCAACTATATCCGACGATCCTGGTTACTTATCTCCTTTGCTGATTGTACTTAAAACACGCGTGCACCGTGACTGATGACCGTGACATATAATTATGGCACTTGTCTTGTCGGACTATGTCTACTGGTTTAACGGCAGTATCTTCTACGAATTATGGAGCTCTAGCACGGGTGCCCCGACCCCAGGAAGTTAGACAAAGAGTCTTTTGCAAAGGCAAAAGCTTTTCCAAATATACAAAACGCTTAAGTATTGCGTTTTCAAGTTAAGAATCTAGGTAATTATTAGCGTATGCTTAACCATAAATTTTTGACGTTTAAATGTATTTTACGTTTAAGCAACGTTTGAAAACAACGGGTAAATGTATTAAATTATCATTTATTTACACCTTTTTTTACTTTATAATACTTTTTAACCTTCATTCATTTGATAAACAAATTACCACATAAATTTTTGTCGTACAAATACTAAGTAACGTAATGTAATGTTGTGTTTAATGTCCATTTCAACTGTGTTTAATGTTAAACCTTGTCGGTTTTATCGCCATTTTATTGAACATTAACTGCGCATACTGTAGTAGCAATGTACAGACGCCAGCACATCAAGCTACTACAATCTGTCAAATTGCTTTAATAGATTTTCAACTTTATCGCTAAAGCATTAAGGTTCAAGGTTGATTGGGAAAATTTGACAGTTTCGGGTAGCTTGACCTGCTGGCGTCTGTACTTAGGTATATTTTATTTTAATTTCAACTAACTATTATTTATTTTTAATGTAATGTTTTTAATGAGTAATGTTTTATGTCAAACACGTTCATAAACAATTAACTGCTTATAGTTCAAGTACCGATCGCATGTTTGGAAATAAATATGAAAAAAAATAATGTTTTATATATATTTCAATGTAATTTTTAGTGCTTAATGTGGGAATAACTTCCTGAAATAAATGATTATTTAATTTAAATGTCATAAACAACTCCATTCAAGAAGAAAATTTCATGTATGCTTCGTTCTTGGAGGTTAGGTGCAAGAACTAATCCATGCCATGTAAAATTCGGCTCTAAGGACCATGGTGTCTTAAAGATATTCTAGTGTAGAGCCTAGCGAGGCGTACACCTAGTCCATGATCGGATGAGGTGTTCGCGAGCCGTTGGTCAATCGATTCTTTATTGGTGAAGGGGAAACGGAAGAAGTCTGAACTTCCTTCCGTCCCATTTTCATCATTATTGTATTAAAATAGATAGATACATAGATAGAATACTCTTTATTATGTACGTCATAAAAATTACAGATATAATAAATGTAGAAATTTTAAAAGGGGAAAGATAATGGGCGGTCTTTTCGCTAAGAGCGATCTTTTAAACACAACCTTTGGCTGGATTAAGGGAAAAGGAGAAACAATACTGAAGGTAGTCTGTGGTGTACCATTTACATACCTAAAACATATTACACTAATTAATAACTAGCTGCGCCCCGCGGTTTCACCCACATAAGTTTCGATCCCGTGGGAGTATCGGGATAAAAAGTATCCTATATGTTAATCCTGGTTATAAACTATCTGTGTGCCAAATTTCATCCAAATCCGTTCAGTAGTTTTGGCGTGAAAGAGTAACAAACATCCATCCATCCATCCATCTATTCATCCAAACAAACTTTTGCGTTTATAATATTAGTAGGAAGTAGGACAATCACGGAACAAGTGCAAAGAACAAAAAAAAAAAAATGGTCCAACCACCATACAATACATGCGCAAGTTCTGTGCTCAAGCTTTCCATAGCAATTTTTTTTGAAGAATTCTTATTTTATGACACAGCCTAAAGGTCTATCCACACATATCAGGGCCGACGTCGACGGACCGTGCTCCGTCAGGGGCTCAAAAAATATCGGTGTATAACTGTATACATTTTATGACACGAACTCGTTCACACACGGGATGGCGACTGAGCTTTAGTTTCTGCCTTGTGTGTGTCACGGCCCTGTCACGTCCCGGACACGGCCTTGATATGTGTGGTACCGGTGGTATGTACCTTTACACGGGGTGAATTAATTTCTGGCCCGAGCTCCACAGAAAACGTAATTTAAAGTAATTAGCTAAGCTATATTTACTTCAGAACTATGGTAAAGTAATTGATCGGCTGTCTACATAATACAATTCGCTGCGGTGCAATTATAAGATTAATGATTTTCAATTATGGATAATACGTTCGATATTAATATACGGCAAACATTTACTTGTAATTGAACATATTTTATGTTTGTTATTGGATTTATAGCAGACTAGCTTCGGCCCGCGACTTCTTCCGCGTGTTTAAAGTGTGTCCCCCCGCCCCCCCCCGTCGCATCGCATCGCATCACCTGCCCGCGCTGTTACTTCGTCTTCACTTAGCGTTCTTTCTGACTATTTTTTTATTTTCTCGACTCCTAAGGGTCATAGCGTGATGTCAAATAGCCTATAGCTGATAAGTATGCGGATATTGCGGAGGGCGAAGGCTAATGAATAGCTAGAAGCACACTGACGTTTATTTTTCAAGTCAAGGTGACATAAAAAAAACCATAGATAAAACATAAAGTACAACAATAGCGTACCTCAAGAATTGGGCTATTAAAATCCAATAATTATTTTTCAAATCCGAAACAACAAATCTTCAGCCTTATTATTAGTATAGTTATAGAATAGATAGATAGTATATTTTTAAAGACTGGTGTTATACAACTGAAAATAGGATTCTGCATATTTTCTATAATATACGAGTATGTCGCAGCCAACTCGTTAAATTGGCCGTTTAGTCAACCGTCTGCAACAGTCTGCCTTTGGAAGTAGTGCTCGCCTCGCTTCCCTCTTTCGGCTCGCACCGCTTCGCTCTTTCGGCTCGCACGCGGATGATCACAGTTCTAACCTAACCCATTTGTTCGGAGTGCCCTGGCTTAGTTACTGCGACCAATTCGGATCGCACGTAATTGGTTAGAGTTCCAACCTAAACTATAACTTATTGAACATCATTCAGGCCGTTAGTTGAACGGCTGCTGTTTTGTTAAAAGGCTAGGCGAACCAGTTGGCTGCGACATATGTATCTGGTGTATTGTGTGTCTTGTAGTCTGTGCTAAATAAATGTGTTTTCTTTCTTTCTAAAACATTAAGGGAAGACGTTGTACGTTAGCCCCTGTAAAGATCTTGCCTTATCTATCATCCTTTCTTCTTGTTCTTCTGTTTCGGCTTATTTATCATCTTATCATGTGCCCGAAGCTTACTTAGTAAAAGCGGTAGCAGTTAGTAGATTATTAAAAAGGAGTTTTGTGAAAGCTTGCATGAGTTTGGTGGGTCCAAATAACATAGGCTCGAACATTCGCTTTGCATATCGATAAATAATAATAATACAAGCGTATTATTGTCCCACTGCAGAGCAGAGACTTCTTCTCAAATTCTCTTTCATGTACTCTGGCCGCACTTAATGATCTCTTGAACTCTACTCCAACAAATGATCTGTTTGCGGACGAATTGACGAAGATTTTGTCGGCATGTCAGAAGTACCTACTGTGAGAGGGATTTATGAAAGTGTTGTTATCTATTTACTTGATGATTTTATATTTATTTTTTCTTTTGTGTATGTGTAGGTATATACAAACTGTCTTTAATGTCTGTAATTGGTTTTAAACCGTTTTAGTTAAAATAAGAAATAAATAAATACATAGAGAAGACACGACCATTGATCGCCTGGCTTACTCAAGACGGGTTGGTGATTTGAGACTAATATTAACTATCTCCAGGTTTCGTCACGATGTTTTCCTTCACCAATGTCAGTAATGTCCAAGATAAACTCGGAAAGTACAATGAATTGAAAAAATCACTTTTTATTCTTTTATTCTTCACACATTTATTCTTGCCCGGATTTGAACCCACAACTTCGTGCAAGAGAAACGAGGCCTTAATCACTGGGCTATTACGACACATGATGTTTAATTGTTTATTATTTGTTCTCAGCGAGTGAGTACAACAAAATGCCGGCTCTGTACGGACTGGATGACTTTGACGTATGTATGGCGGAGCCAGGAGGCACGTACTGTATCGTGGACGTGAACTTACACGCGGGTACCAACGCTGACCTCATGCGGATGATACAGGTACCTTCATATTGATTAGCAGTAAGGGATGCTTCACACTTGGACAAGGGATGCAGAACAGACGGCCGATGGGGCCCAAGGGAGTGGCGACGGCGGCGGCGTACCGGAAGGCGTCGCTTGGGGGAAACCTATATCCAGCAGTGGACATCTTTTGGCTGATATTATGTTGATGACGATGAAGGGAGGCAGTATTTATTCTTCCCATTAGATGTAGGAAGAAACTTCAGAAGGCCACCTACAGCTCCTTACGTTTTGATTCGTTTACGTTCAACGTCACGTTTTCCACTAGTCCTCATATAACCTAATGATATCATTACCACCATTAGGTTACCCTACTACAAAGTGTTGGTATATTGCTAGATTAATGAACTCAATCATTAAGATGACAGGAACACGTAGTTAAGATAGGTAATTAAAATTAAACAGGTGTCACTTTTTTACTTCCATTATTATCATATCAAGCTCGCAGTTTCTTTAATTGTTCTTTTGTTTGTCTATCATCATTATTCTTTTTGTAATCATCGTCATCTTCCTGTCTGATGTCTGAATTATATGAAAGAGAAGGGAGTGAATGAGAGCGCGGCGATTGTGCTCTTATTCACTCCCTTCCTTTTCATGTAATTCTTCACACAGTCCATCCATCTTTTCTTTGGCCTAACTTTCCCATTTTTTTAACGTATATCTTTGTGAATAAAAATCGCCGCGTGAATACGCAATAGGTATGTACGTTCATAGTGGAAAGCGCCCTCTGGCGGTGCGACGCGGCGGTGCGTCCAGGGTCACCGAACAAAAAGTGATATATGAACGCGATGATCGCGTTTCCGCGCGACGCTCGTTTTCTATGGACGAGGCCATAATTATGTCACTCTTTATTATTCGGAAAACCAGAAACTCCAGGCGAAAAAGTAGTTATTTTCTTTCTCCTTTTCTACTTAGTTAAATCAACATCATCAGTCTATGGCAGTCCACTACTGGACATAGGCCTCTTCAATTGCATGCCATTCAACTCGGTTCTCGGCAACTCTCATCCAGCTGCTCGCAGTCATCCTGCGATCTCCGTAGGGTGGCTGGTAGTCATTCTACTTAACCTAAGGCCAACCTTCCTTACGTTTGCTGATTCGCGGTCTCCAACGGCTATCAGTTCTACGGCTAATATAGCCGGCCCATTGTCACTTCAGCTTGCTTATTCTGTGAGTTATTTTAGATGTACCTACAGAATACGTAGATGTCGGCTGATTAGAGCTTGTATTATAATTATCTCGTATTTAGCGATTTGAACGAGATAAGTACTAAACGTAATTTCTTCTCGACATTAATTTAGATGACGCAGGCTATGATTTACGACGTAGTACCTTAACAGTTGCTAATATAATTGTTCCTTGTAACTAATTAGAGTCGTTTATGTGCCACACTATTTCCACCATCATCATCGGGAATGGGAAAACCAACGTGGTTACCTTTCTGCGAAGGTTGTTTGTAATTAAAACACGTGTGTTTACTGACAACAAGTCAGACCATATAGGTATGCGCATACAAATATAGGAGTCTCTGGAGACAGAATTAATGAAATATTTATTTTCTTAAAAAAATATATATATATTTACTTTTTCCGTGATCTATTTTGGGTGACATGTGGATCGGGGTAGATGCTTTTTGCCATTTATTCGATAAAGTCAATCAGTGGTTTATTTCATCGTTTTTATCAGCAATATGGATAATATTTCTTTGGACCCGATACATAGGGATATAGAGAACCAACTATTAACATGGACTACACAGTTCCTTCGAATTAGATTTATGATCAATTTTAAATTCCAAGATAATATTTACGTAATTTAATAAAAATAAAAGCTAACAATCTTAAAACCATAATATTAATATGTAAGTACTTACAAGTATATAAAAATGGGAGGGGAAAGAATCATAGAGCACCAAAAACTTTCGTCCGCATTGCTGTCAACAGGAAAAGTGCCTAAAAAGCTGGCAGTATCGCAAAATTCGAATTACATAGATACATTTTAATCACGCCTTGAATAATTAAGGAACCTTATGAATGTAATGATAGTGTTAGAACACTACCAATCGGTAGTGTTCTAAACTTGAGTAGCAATTTTATAGTGCTTAATAATACGTTGTTACCTTATACAGCCAACAGATCAACAGGCGAAGGGCTGGCAGTCTGTCGATACCAATACAATGTTCAAGTTCACATTATAGAATGCAATAAACATCGCATCGTATTACAATTGACTATTTACACTAGGTAAAGAATTATATATCTAACTAACTACAAAAGCAAAACCTAGGACACTAAGGCCTGATTTACACCGTGCAGTTTAATTGTCTGTGGTATACCTTAAATTGTAGCAATAATAAAAGTTGCACCGTCTAGATAGTGTTCAAACGAAGTCTTTTTTTGATTCAATATTATTGTATGCCTCAGGCCATTCAAGATTGCCTGTAATTGGTTTATTTGAAATAAATGCTTTGAGGGGGATGATTTCGGTAAAGAATTTCCCCATATTGGGAAAGATTTTGCTAAAGTTATGTGTTGTGAGCAAGGATAAACAAAAAAAAAAATCAATGCAGGCATATTCTAGCGTTTATGGGAGTCGTCAGTAGTTATAATACATGTTTCAACTATTGCTTTGTCACTTGTAGCTCTAAATACCATGACGTTTGCATATAACATATCTGCCAGATCCGTAACAAGATAAGATCTTTCAAAACATAAGATCAACATAATAACACCAGTCATGGCTGTCACAGTAATGACTTCTGAAGGCCAATTCTCATAATTTAAAACGTTCAAAATCTAGTCGCAGTCTCATTTCGGCGACAAACAAATGTCAAAAACTTGTCAAAATGTAGGGAAATTAGAAGTATTTTTTGACAGATTGAGACTGAGATTAGACTGTGAACGTTTTTAAAATTACGAGAATTGCCCCTCTGATTATAATTCTCATGCTTATATCCTAGACTAGTGGGCTGCAATATTGTTAATACTACTTATGAGCCTATATTATTGTTATTTGTAACATTTTATATTGTAGCTGTTTATTGTCCCATAATAAATAAATAAATAAAATAACTCATAAAAAAAATGAATCCATTTTATTACATTGTAAAATGATAAAAAAGATTGCTTGTAAAAAAGCTGACAGTACTGATTTATGATTACTAGTGTTATTACAGATATTACTACAATATAGATTAACCGACTTTCTAATTATAATCCAATTACTATTTATTAGCTTAAACAATGCGGGTTTCTGGCATTGTATACAATTTTAAAGAAAGGACAATAATATTAGCAAGTTTTGTTTTACACATTTGTACCTAATGCAGGCCACACACGTTTCGATATACTTCGGTTTAAAGAAACTTTATTCCCAATAAAGACATAAGTCACTTACTTGAGAACAATACTAAAAATATAGATTACAATATGTTCGTCATCAGTATTACAATTTAATTAGTTACCCATCCAATACATTCATTTCTCCAGAAGTGATCGATCTGCAATTATGTGCTGGCTAAGTTGAGTTTTGAATGCATTGTAAGAGTGTATATTTCTTATGCAGGACAGTAATTTGTTATAAACTTGCGCAAACGTGTACTTGCGCAAAATTGGAATTGCACAAGTATACATTAACGTGTGTGGGATGAATTAGCAGAAGTATCCGAGCCATCCGGTATCACGCAGAATATTGGAAGTCTAAACTTCCACAAGTATATTGTAACGTGTATGGCTATTACTTAAGTAGTAAGAAACTCTCTCCAGTACAGAAAATTTCCTACACATTTCAAGACATTTCCCTCTTTTTATCCTAAATGTTTTATTTTATTTCAGGGATATTCAGACCACAAAATGAAGCACTTCAATCATACACAAATACACCGAGGAGTATGTGTGACCAGAACATGCAAAGACTTCGCAAGAGTTTTCAACACAAACGAAACAGCACAAGGCCTAAGAGAGACCCTTGAGGGATGCCTGAATAATTCTCTTTATTCCCAATATGGACTTGAAGGGAGAGTAGCTAATATACGGTATTGTGACAAGGAAGGGGACAGGGTGACATTAGACAATAGTGATATAGTAATGGCTGTGGTTTATTTAGTTTTAGTTTTGCTCAACATTGCCGGAAGCTTATACGACGTCATTTTCTGTAAGAAGGAGGAAAAAACAGGTATGTAATGAAGTTATGTGCCGATAATTTAAAGTTAATGTGTGAAAATAGATTCCAAAGTAAAATGTTTTTTTTTTCAGGGAATCCGTATTTATTGTCGTTTTCAATACGCAGAAATTGGGACAGACTGGTAGCACCAAGTAATAGTGGGCAGGAGCCCCGATTAGAAAGACTGAAATTATTTTATGGGTTAAGGTAACTAGTACCAGATAAGGTTCAGCATGATTGATTTAAGTCTTCTTCTAAAAAATAACGTTATAAAGTATTGTGATGTATTGATTGAAATTCCACACTTCTTATATGAACTACGTATATTTTCAGGACGATGACGATGTTTTGTGTGATCTTTTCACACACAACCCTCATAATGTCGTATTCCTATGTGGATAACCCACTTTATATCGAAACGGTAAGTTCTACCTTGTTTCTATTTTTAATTTACATTTTTATTGATATTTAAGAGCCATTTTATCGTTACCAGAAATGGAACAAAATATGCATGAAATTGTCCACATCAGGTTTAAGTTAACCGGAGCTCATGAGATGGTAGAACAAAAAAAAACATTGAGAACTTCCCCATTTTTATAAGCCATTATTAAAATTCCGCCTACTTACAAGAAGTTTCTACAAATACCAAAAAAATACAATGGTAATAAAGTAGTCGATGAAGTGATTAAAAGTATTTAAATTATAATTGTGTGCATGAGATGGGTTGTTCGGTTTAAAGACATTTTATTTCTCAAAAAAAGAACATTACGGTTCACTTACATATTGAGAAATGTATAGAAAATATATAATAAAAGTAGATACAGTCTCTGTGATCACATACAGTTGTACAAAATAACAAAATTAAAATACTCAATAGGTGACATTCGGTGTTAGTACTTCGTTCTAACGTATTCTTCTAGAGCTTTTTTATGTGTATACCATCTGTTACTGTTAAACACATCATCAAGTATTTCATTATAAAGTTTTGCTCCCTCATATAGTATATTTTTCCTACCATAGTTAGTTCTAGGTTTTCTTAATTCTATTTTGTCTCGTCATCTTGCATTGTATGTGTATGTTTTCTTTTTAAACTTAAGTTGTGAATGTGTGTCTTGTGTTATGATTTTATGTATTAGGGTGTATGTTTTAAATGTATAGAGTTGGTTAATTTTAAGTATTTTGGTATCATTGTAGATTTTGGTGGTTGGTGTAAGGTAGTGGTAGTTGTAGAGTGTTTTTATTGCTTTATTTTGTAATATTTGTATATACTGGATTACCGATTTTGCTGCAGTTCCCCATATCTCAATGAGATATTCTATGTGGGGTCTAACAAGAGAGTTATATATCATAGTGCAAGCTTTTTTAGGAATGCAAGCAGACATTCGACGCAATGCTCCTACCAGAGGTGATAGTTTGAACTTAACGACGTTGTTAACCTATAATTATGTATGCACAGTAGTGAACCTTGGACCTAACGAACTTCGTAGCGTTATTATTATTGTTTTTCTTTTCTATTTCTGCGTAGCACTTGTATCTTAATGTAATTGTATCGTAATAATGTAATTAGTAGTTATGAACACCTTGTTATGCAAATAGGTGTTTTTTGGCTTTTTACTCGACAATTTAAATAATTAGCTAATTAAGCACTACTTTGACCTCTTACATGCATTCTAAAACATTCTAAGAGTTCTTGTTCATCTATATTTAATTTCTTTGTTTTTCATGTTCTACATATTATTTAATAGGTCTTTATAAAAACATTTTGCGTTTTTTTTTATATATTTTTTTTTTACTTAGTTCATCTCTGTCTTATTTTCATATTGGTTGTGAATTAATCCATTCCTATTATTCGTGTGTATGTTTCAGTCATACGAAGATCCTATCAAACAGATTCTGTTCAACGGCAGCCTGGTCACGCACACTTTCTTCGTGATGTCCAGCTTCCTCCTCGCGTTTAACTTCCAGATTTACACTGAGAAGCACAAAGTCAGCTGGATGCACTTCCCAAAAGGGATCCTTTTAAGATGGTTGAGGTAATTTTCCTCTTTTGTCTAGTACCTACATTTCATTTTATTTCATAATAATAGGTTAGTTGTGTCAGCGAGCGGTTATGCTTTAGTTCTAGTTTTGAGGCAACAATTGTGAGTATGACTGACAATTGACCTTTGTCAGCATTCAGTGTATCACCATAACTTTTTTATAGCCGCAATTAACATGGCAAAATCCTACTTTTGAGAAATTCACCATATTTTATGACACATAATCCCCCATCGTTTCACCTCGAGTAACTAAACAACTATAGCTACTTAATAAAAATAAAATATGACCGGACGATGGTATTGTCTACGTATTTCAAAGTCAAATTATTGACCTGAGAGAAAAGACAGGGCCACTCGTGACTCGGTGTATACGCATTACTGAAGTGAAACCTGAATATAATCTGTGATACTTAATGATACTGTTACGTCGTGACATTTGTTACCACTGGCGCCATCTATTGTGGATTGGCAGAACTAACTGGCGCCATCCATTATGGAATAGTAGAACTAATAGTCACGCCATCCGTCAGCGCCATCTATTAATAATAATAATATAATAATAATATCCCTGGACATTTCACACAGCGCCATCTAGTCCCAAGCTAAGCAACCTAATGCTTATGTTATGGTAACAAGATGGCTGATAAACTACTTATATACATTTTTTTTTTTTGTAAATACATACATATTATAGATAGAAAAACACCCAGACTCAGAACAAATACATGTAGGTCATACAAATATTTGTTCCGTGCGGGAATCGAACCCGCGACACGCAGCGCAGCAGTCAATCGCTTCATCACTGCGCCAACCGTGCCGACGATTGACGAGTAGATATGTCGAAGCTAGAACTAACTAGAACTATCGACATCTGGTCAGTCGGGGCCGGTATGTACTCGAACATTCTAGATGTTTCTACGATAGAAGGTTCTGGAACTATCTGCGGCACTATATAAGGCCGGGATTAGCCGCGAGCAGTCAGACTTGGTTCTACGACCGAAGCAAATACATCGAAAGCGATCTTCAAGTGCGACTAAATAGCGATTGTATTTTATAATTAGTGTGTTTTGAATTGTTGTTAGTGTTGATTAATTAAAGTGTAACTTTTGGGTAATATATAAATTACCCAAAAGTTTTTAGTTTTTATTGTCACGAACCCGAAGCTCGTAACAAACAAATTAAAATCATGCCGATTTTACCTAAAGACGACACGGAGGGTATCCGTACCCGGAGTCAACGCCAACAGGAGACGGACCAGAGGCGTTTTGGTGGAGCTATGCCGCAGAGGTCGGAGGGCCAGCTACCAACCACAGAGGCCGACCCACCCGCAGCAGCTCCAGCATCAGCAGCACCAGACCTTGCTGCCCTGATGATGATGCTGCAGGAACAGGCTCGCCGACAGGAGGAACAGGCTCGTCGGTTGGAAGAACACCTCCAGCGGGACAAGGAGGAACAGGCTCGCCGACAGGAGGAACAGGCTCGCCGGTTGGAAGAACAGCTCCAACGTGATAAGGAGGAGCAAGCGCGTCGCCAGGAAGAGCAGATGCTCCTGATGAAGGACCTACACGCTACCTTAGGAAAAGATATGAAGGAGGTGAAGGATAAGATTGCTCAACATGACGACCGCCTGTCGGAAGCTGAAATCCGGATCGACCAAGTGAGTAATCGGGTTGACAACGTGGTGGCTGACGTGAAGAAAACCGTGATGGCTGACGTAAAGAAAACGCTGGATTACCTTAAACTTGGGGATGGAATCGCAGCTCCCGTAGCTACAACACCTTCGCTACGTGGATTCAAAGTGCCACCGTTCGACGGAACTTCTTCCTGGTTGGCCTACAAAATTCAGTTTGAGGCTGTCATGAAGGCGAATGGTTGGAATAACAGTCAGGCCATGACTGCCCTCATCCTAGGCCTGCGCGACCAGGCCTTAACTGTTCTGGAAGCTCTCGGTAAGGAAGTGACTTACGAGCAGCTCCTGGAGGCATTGGAGGCTCGGTATGGCGATGCTCACCTGGAACACGTGTTTCGTGCGCAGCTCAAGGATCGCGTGCAACGCAGTAATGAAAACCTGCAGCAGTGGGCCCTTGAAGTGGAGAAGCTGGTACGTAAAGCTTACCAGTCCGTACCTGCGCTTATTGATGGGAACCTGGTGCAGGCATTCATCGACGGCATCCGTGAACTTGAAGTTAGAGCTGCTGTGAGGCTCGGGCACCTCGGCACAAGCATGTCTTAGGAGGGGGCAGTGTTTCGCGCCACAATTAATGCCTGATACATGGTGACATTAGTTATTACCACTGGCGCCATCTATTGTGGATTGGCAGAACTAACTGGCGCCATCTATTGTGGAATAGTAGAACTAATAGTCACGCCATCCGTCAGCGCCATCTATTGACGAGTAGATATGTCGAAGCTAGAACTAACTAGAACTATCGACATCTGGTCAGTCGGGGCCGGTATGTACTCGAAAATTCTAGATGTTTCTACGATAGAAGGTTCTGGAACTATCTGCGGGACTATATAAGGCCGGGATTAGCCGCGACCAGTCAGACTTGGTTCTACGACCGAAGCGAATACATCGAAAGCGATCTTCAAGTGCGACTAAATAGCGATTGTGTTTTATAATTAGTTTGTTTTGAATTGTTGTTTAATTGAAGTGTAACTTTTGGGTAATTTATATCGGCAGTTTTTATTGTCACGAACCCGAAGCTCATAACAATACATTCTAAAAAACTAGTACAGCTAAACCGTGTTATAAATCTTCCAGGCTAACCCCAACATACGCCTTCATCCTGTTTTCCATATCAACATGGATGCGGCATGCGTTCCGCGGTCCGCTGTGGCAGCTGGTAGTCACCACCGAGGCGGACGCGTGCAGACAGTACTGGTGGGCGCAGCTGCTGTATATCAATAACTACGTGTATGACGACGCCTGGTGCCAGCCGCAGACCTGGTGAGATCACTAACGTACTCAGAAAATACTCATCATCATCATCTGACTAGCCGTTTTCCAGCCACCCTTCCCTTTCGCTTTACTTTGATATACAAACGAAAGGATAAAATTACACATTTGATCTCTTGACGAGCCAGATTAATTTTTTAGATTGATTGGGGCTCAGGACCAATTATCAACCTGGCAGCACATTCGCTACCCTACCGATGACCTTGTTTAGGAACAATTTTGTTGACTTTTGGGGTTATATTGATTACCCAGTAACTGGCTCCATGTAAAATACTGTTGTTCAGTTGCATCCCGTTAGACTGGAAGCCGACCACAACATAGTTGGGAAAAGGCTAGGCAGATGATGTATTGTGGGATGAAAAACTATGTGTATATAACGCCAATAAATCTAAACCCCAGGTACCTAGCAGCCGACACACAACTCTTCTGCCTAGGTTTACTAGTATGCCTGTTGGCTCGCAAGTGTAAGACCCGCGCCATTCTACTGTCTATCCTGTTTGTGGCCTCTCTGGTCATCGTTGCAGGACATACGTACTTTCAAGACTTGGATCCAGTGGTTATACAATCGCCCGAGTAAGTTATTGATGTTGTTTTTTTGTTTTTGAAGGGCGGGCGTTTTGGGGGACTGTCTTATGTAATTTTGACATTCGAAAAGTGCTAATTCTCAGCCTAATTTAAATAAATGTCTTTTAATTTGATTTGATGATTATTGCCCATATATAAAACCTTTAACTCACAACTCGACTACTGTAGCCTGCAATGTGTATCTTGCGACAGGGAATCATGTCACTAGATTTGCTAATGTTTATTTGGCAGACCTACATGTTTACGAGTAGTTATTTCGTCTAAAGTGCATCTTTTTTTATCACAAGTCCGTGGACATATAATAACCACACTTAGCAAACGGACTCTGCTCAATTATCAGGAGAATGTTGTCCAAACCTTTTGACGTTACTATTTACCCAAGACAATATTTTTAATCAGCAATAAAATGTTAATTCGTAAAAGTAACAATTTACCCATCTTAGGGTAACCTTCAACCATCATGATTTTGCAGATCATACCGCAATCTATACGCTACTGACGATACCTTCCGTCTCCTGTACATCCGCGGCCACACCAACATGTCTACCTACATCCTCGGGCTGGCGGGAGGCTTCCTCGCTTACCACCTGCAGGATGGCAAGGACCTGAGCAAGTACAAGGTATTTACAGTGCTTCTGGTGGTCATACCACCTGTACATCTACGTCAAAAAGACTACCTACATCATGGCAATAAAAAAGATGGTTTCTTTTTTAAAGGCTCAAATCTTTTTTTACTGATTGTTTAATTTTGAATTGTTTATTATTTGGTATTTTTATTTTAATAACGTTTACTACTTACGAAATTATCGTGACCGAGTTTCATTTTCTGAATATACACCACAGGTTTCGCCAGCTACGGATTCATCCTATACAGCGTTAATTTTGTTTTTATGTAAGATTCAACTGAAACTGTCTCAAAATTAAATGCCTAAAATGTTGCCATGAGAGTAAGTTCTGCTCCACCTCGCTCTCCAGAAGCACCGCTGGGTGGTGTGGCTGAGCTTCCCGCTGGGCGTGGCGGTGATCCTGTCGGGGGGCCTGTTCTACTCCGACACCGGGCGCGCGCCCGCGCCGCTGCGCCTGCTGTACGCGACCTTGTACAGGCCGGTGTTCCAGCTGCTGGTCGTCACCATCATACTGGGTAGCGTCTTCAAGTTTGAAAGTAAGTGCGCGTCTTCTTTTTAAGGAAATTTCTCGCCGACTGATCTACACTTCACGTGACCCGAGGGCTGGCTAGTTCTTTGGCCAAAGAATTTGCATTGCCATTCAACGTGGCAATGCTGCCAATCTTCTGGGCACGTTTCCAGATGACAGCAATGCGGACGAGTACTTCGACGCCTAAGTGTCCTTTTGTTTATTTATTTGTAAAGTTAGTCTTTTAATTAAGTAAATTGGTGCTGTTCTTTATAGGGCACTATTTTTACGGCTATTGGGTCAAGCAAGTTTTCAAATCCTGGACCCTGAAGCCCTGTCCTCCCTAGTTGCGTTAAGTTGGTTTTGGTTTTTATAAAGTTTTGTCCGTGCAGTTAATGCTCTGTCTTGATCATCTCCAAAATTTTAATTCCCATGGTTCGTTCCAGTCAAATGTCAGACACAATTAGTTGAAGTAAGTTTTAGGTTTGCATACAAATTACAGCTGATATGTAACTGAATATAAGTACCACTTATATATATATATATAACAATCTGTTAATTTAAAATAGCCTATGATCAAAAAGTAACAATTTATTAAGGAACATTTGGGACCTGAACTAATCTTCATCTTCCTTATTACAGCGATCTACCGCGGCATCATGGAATGGCGTGGTTGGACCTGGTCGGGTCGAGTGTCGTACAGTGCCTTCCTACTGCACACACTGTTCCAGAGAGGACTCATTGGGGCAAAGACGCAAACCATACACATGACTGATTATTACGTGGTATGTAGTATATGGTAACTAGAAGTATGGTGGCTCAAGATCACAATCAACTTTATTCAGTCCTGCATAATATCCATTTCTCTTGGTCAGTTTATAGTTCTATCGGCGACCATCTTCCTGACGTACCTGTGCGCGTGCGTCCTGTTCGTGTGCGTGGAGGCGCCCGCCGCGCGCCTCGTGCGCGCCGCGCTGGGGGGCGGAGGGGAGGGGGAGGGGGAGGGGAGGGAGGGGGAAACTACTAAAGTGTAAAAAACATAAAGAATTTTCACAATTATTCTTGTTTTATTAACAAATAAAACTTAAGCCCTTACAGCGGAGATGCTGTACGGGTTGCACGCGAATTTTTTTTCTTACGTTGTTTACTACATATTTGCATGCAGGTTGTACAATCATGACACGGTATGTCTGAGCACTGTGTACTTACTATAAAGATACCATTTACTGGGTACGTCTTTCATTGAATGATGGCATGCTCACTCAAATGTCTCGCTGGTAGTGGCATCTGTTGGATCATTAAGTTCCCTTCAAAATGGTTGAGCTGAATGGTGCTGATCCATACGTTATGTTCGTGAACGGGCGCCGTCAGTAGGGACTGGTCATTTCTTAGCTGCCACGGCTTATTTTAATTTCTGAATTGTTTTTATCTTTTTTATAACGGACGCTTTTAACGTATACATCTACATGTAGAGGTATGAGGAACAGGGTGTAAAGTTCACTCATCCTCCATAGAAAAGGGAGGATCCTCCGATCAGACGGGTGTTGTCTGGCGGGCAACTGCCCAATGATTCATGTTGGGGCGATTGTATATATGCTAGTTGCACGGTTAAATAAATGAAAAGCAAAAGTCATTTATTCAAATTGGGCTGAGAATCAGCACTTTTCGAACTTTAAAATTACAAAAGACAGTCCCCCAAAAACCGCCCGCCCTTCACCACTTCCTAGTGCTATCCCCGGGAAGAAGAAGTGGCGCAACTAACTCCCCAGCAGCACAGCTGTCTGTTCAGTTAGAAAATATTTGATTGTACATAATATAGGTATGTTAAGTAATTAACATTGACGTAAGACACAGAACATTAAATTAAATTATTTGCCATATGTCAGCTAGCCACGCCAATATACCTGTAGGGTGCATCCCTAACATAAGTACTGTATGCAAATGTAAAATGTCAATGTAATGCAGAATGTCAAATTAAACTTAAATGCATAAGATGTCAGTGAATGCTCAACGGGATGAATCTAAATAAAAATGCAAGTTGTCCGACTCAAACCACGTCTAATTGAACACTAAATATAATATACATAAAATGCATAGAATAATGCACTGTGTCAGTGTCAATGCACTGCCAAATGTAGGTCGCGTTCAAAGTGCAAGTACGCGAGCCTACTGGCTAACTAATTGCAATCATATTTTAAAATCCATGTACGTGCACCGTACATATTGCCACAACAAAGAAAGAGAATAACTAAATAAAACAATTCCAACGTAAAAAATAATAAAATAAGAATGTAAAAAACAATGTAAAAATGCAGGACTCTAATGTAAATATACTTGACCTACGACTATTATGAAAAAAGTAACCTAAAGTCTATAAATAAAATGTCACCATAATAATAAATTAGCACATATCACTATGTTTTTCAGTGTCAAATTTCACTTCACTTGAGGTAGGGTTAACACACGACACTTTGTTCACTTTTGAGTCCCGTTTGTCGATCTTGATATTCCTGTCCTCGATGTCATGATCTTCTTCTCGTCTGCTTCTGCTTCTCGCGTCTTGCGGACCCTCCCCCTGTCTTTGGGTTGCCATTTTTCGCCAAAAGTATACCGATGTTACAAACAGTGTAATGCTAATCGCAACAACCACATAGATTGCAATGTAGTGATGAACGTCGTGAGAGGATAAGGTATCTAGGTTGGACTGTTCTTTTATAGAGCGTAGTTCTGTGTCAATCTTCTTGAACGTCTCTTCGTGTGTTTCAATATGCAAAGATGAGTTACGAATCGAGGTATTGATAATGTTATTGATTGGAGAGATCGTGGGCATGATCATCGCGTATGGTTCGGTGACTAAAATGTCACTTGTATGTTCCATATATGCGTGCAATGTGAATGAGTCGCCTTGTAAGTTGCATCCTTGTTTGAGCGTTATCAGACCCGAGTGACGTAACGTCTCCGATGTCATTTGAGTGCCGCACACTAGTTGTACTTCGCACGTGTCACAACAATAATAGAACCAGGTGTTTTGCTTATGTAATTTAACCCATTTGTCGGCGCATACTTTTATTTCCGTATGGCAATAAACGCTGTGTTCTTCGTTATCTCGAATCAGCTGTACATCGCAAATAGATTTGTGACGATCGCCGGTGTTGTATATAGGGTGATTTAGTTTGCACAGTAGAGTTTGTTCGTGTAATTTTTGGCATTCATGAATGTCATATAGTTCTAGGGGTATGAATGAGTACTGGTTGGCGTTAAATGCTATTAATGCAGAGTTGGGAATAACGTACATTACCCGATTAGTGTCAATACGTTGAGGAATGCTGATAAGTCTGTTAAGTTCATATAGGGCATCACTCAAGATCGGTACCTTTATTTCCATCAACAGGTAGTGCTGTGTTATGCGTGCATGTATTCTGAACAGCCTGTAAATGTCTCTTACGTCATTACGAACTTCAGGTAGTGTAGAATCGCGAGGTAGTAGTCGGGCTACTCTATCTAGTTCGCTTTGCATTTGGGTTGGTGATAATAGATGTACGTCCATATGTCCTTGGTACATATTTGTCAGTGTGTTGATGAGAGATTCTTGAACATCCTTTAAGTTTTGAACCATTCTTTCTGCAGCTATGGCCGATGTTATGATATAGAATGCATTTGAACTCTCAAGTTTATCTTTGAGCGTCCTGTTTTCTAGGGACATCAGGTGATCGTTGATTAAAGTGAACTGCTTCACCATTGTCGCTTCGTTACGCTGTACAATGTTGTTCTCGGTTTCCAGAATACTTGTCTGGTTTTTAAGCAGTTGGAACAGGTGGTTTTCATTATGTTGAATTGTGTCGATATCCTGTTCATATTGTTCTGCAAAGTGTTGATCTAACACTCCGAATAACGAGTTTGCAATATATCCTACTCCGTCGATCAATCCTCTTTTGAACCTGTGTTGAATTATCCGCTGCGACCTCAGTAATTCGTTGTAATAGTTTAGTTCGCTCGTGCTTTGTTCAAGTTGGTTAATTAGAACATGAAATTGCATCATCCACTCTTCGCAACGAGCTTGCTTTATATGAGATACGAATACTTGCAGTGTATCCACATTGCGCCAGTAATTTGTCATATTGTAATAAAATACCAGTTTCCAATCATCTCTAATTTCTTGTAAATCTGCAATCTTGTCAAAGTAAATCGTTTGATTTTTTGTCAGTTGAGTAAGTTTCATATCTTGCTGGACAGTAGGCGTTATCAATGTCATGACTAGCATCAGCATATAACATACCAAGCTGTTCCAGGTAATCTTTTTAGATCGGTTTCGCCTGTTTTTGGGTAGTTTGTCAGTGTCAGTGTTGTTTTGTTCCTCAGCCTCAACTAGTGGTACCAGTTTTGTAATAGGTCTTTTAGTTTCGCCTTTTGCAGTTTTTAATGTCACGACTCTAGTGTGGCCGTCGTTTCCGGGGTGTAACTCAGCTACACGACCCAGTGCCCATTTTCCTGCAGGTAACCTTTCATCTTTAATGCATACTATGTCATTTTCCTTTAAGTCAGTATTCTGTCGTTTCCACTTTAGTCTTGCTTGTAGTTGTTGGAGGTATTCTTGCGACCACTTGTTCCAGAAATCCTTGCTAAGTTTTTGTACGATTTGCCATCTCTTACTTAACCGGTGAATATTGTCAGTGTCGAGTTCTGGAATTGTCATGAGTGACGTGCCAGTTAAGAAATGTCCTGGAGTTAAACAGTTAATCTCTTCGGCGTTTTCTGTTATAGTGCATAGTGGTCGTGAGTTCAAGCAAGCTTCTATCTGACATAGCAGTGTGGTAAACTCTTCGTAAGTTAGACGTTGATCTCCAATTACTCGTTTGAGATGATATTTCATGCTCTTCACAGCGGCTTCCCACAGTCCGCCTGCGCTTGGCCAGACCGGGGCATTGAAGTGCCATTTAACTCCCATCTCTGATATTTTGCCCAAAAAGAAGTTGTCAATATTTTCTACAATGCATTTATATTGTTGCAATAGGATCCGATTTGCACCCACAAAATTCGTACCGTTGTCGCTGTACATGTCCCGTGGCGTACCTCGGCGTGCGCAGAAGCGCTTGAAAGCCGATAAAAATGCTGTACTGGATAGGTCTGATACCAGTTCTAGATGGATGGCTTTTGTTGCTAGACAAACAAATACTGCAACGTACGCCAGCAGTGTTCTGACGCCTCGGCCTTTACTTGCCTTGATCTCAACGTGTCCAGTAAAATCGACACCTGTATGTGTAAAAGGGCGAGATACTGTCACTCTCGGCTTTGGTAGATCAGCCATAATCTGGTTTGTTTGTTTCGCATTGAATCGGCGACATGTTACACATTTATGTAAGACCTTTTTGACGGCGCGATGTCCTCCTACGATCCAAACTCTTTGTCGTAGATGTGTCAGGGTTAACTTAGGACCTCCATGTAATGTTCTTCTGTGAGCTTGCCAAATTAATAGCTCTGTCAGTTTGTTGTCATGTGGTAGCAGAATTGGATGTTTAGTGTCTTCGTGCAAGTTTGAGTTACGTAACCTTCCACCGACTCGCAGGATGTCCTGTTTGTCAAGGAATGGATTTAAACTCAAAACGTTACTTTTCGTGCTCAACCCTTTATTTTCCTTAAGTCTCATAATCTCGTCATTGAAGGCATGCAGCTGAATATGTTTCATTATTAGATGTTCAGCGCTTTGTAGTTCTGTAGATGTCAGATAAGTAGTAGTAGTACGATGAGTGTTGGAATTTGAACAGCTGTTTATGTAACGTTTTATCCAGGCAATGACCCTTGTAATACGAGTCAAATCGCTGTGTCTGTCTAATAACTCAATTACTATTGAAGACGGTACACATTTCACAACATACGTTTGCATTTGTTTTTGTTTTGATTCGCACGTTGTCGGTGTAATTGCAATTTTGTCAAGCGTATGTTCACTGTAATTTTTCATCCAGTAGGGACCTTGCCACCACAAAGGGTGTTGTAATAGTTGGGAACAATTGATTCCGCGTGATGCACAATCTGCAGCATTTTCCTCGGATTTGACATAACTCCAGTGCTGTTTTGGAATTACGTCATGCACTTGCTGTACTCTGTTGCTGACGAATGACTTCCATTTTGTGACGTCACCGTGCAGCCAGCCTAATACAATCATAGAGTCCGTCCAGGCGTATGTATGTTTGTGTACATTGTCCCATTTAAAGGCTGTCAGGACCTTTTTCATGAGCCGTGAAAGTAGTAGCGCTCCACATAATTCGAGTCGCGGCAGTGTCAGTTTTTTGTTGATTGGCGATAACCTCGATTTTGCCGTGATGAGTCTAGTCACAGGCTCGTTTCTGTCATTTATTGTCAGCAGATATATAGCGCATGCGTAGGCTTTTTCGGACGCATCGCAAAATCCATGGACTTGGAATGGTTTCGTAATATCTCCCAGCCACCTGGGTATTTGATATTCGGTTATGTGGTGTAAGTCGCTAGTAAACTGCTTCCATTCTTCATGCACGCTGTCAGGTAAGGTTTCATCCCAATCGCATCCCGATAGCCAGACGCTTTGGAACAGCAGTTTTGCTTTTACTGTCAAAGGTGTCAGCCAACCCAATGGGTCAAAGATTTTCGAGATTTCCGATAACAGCTTCCTTTTTGTCAATTGGTTTTTATTGTCAAATTGTATTTTGTTTGTAAACGAAAATGTGTCAGTTGTAGGATTCCACTGGACTCCTAGGGCTTTTGTTATTCCATCGTTTGTAAAGTACCTTGTCGTCTGGTTACGATCTGAAGATGATAAACTTTCAATCAAGGTCTGGTCGTTGCTTGACCACTTCCGTAATGTGAGGCCAGCTCCACTCAGCATGTCGATGAGTTGCTTTTGAATTTCTTGTGCTCGTTCGATGGAGTTGCTGCCACTTAGGACGTCATCAACGTACATCTCGTTAGCGATGACATCCGCTGCTAACGGATATGTCGGTGCATCATCGCTTGCGAGCTGTTTCAGCGTTCGGAGAGCTAAAAATGGTGCTGCCTTGGTGCCATACGTCACTGTGCATAACCGGTACTCCTTTAAAGGATCTTGGTTGGATTCTCTCCATACGATCTTTTGCAGGTATTGATCTTCTTCATGTACAAGAATCATGCGATACATTTTTTCGCAATCTGCAGTAAAGACGTACTTGTATAGCCGCCATCCTAGTAGTAATGTCAATAGATCTTGATGAAGCTTAGGACCACACTCCATCAAGTCATTCAGACTGTAACCTGTGTCAGTTTTCTGGGAGGCGTTAAAAACCACCCTCAATTTGGATGTCAGTGAGTCCTGTTTTAGTACTCCATGATGAGGTAGGTAGCATGCCGTGTTGCAGTCAGGTTTGCTCTCCTTCATGTGTCCCATTTCCAGGTACTCTTGCATAAATTTGATGTAACTATCCGATAATTTTTCATCCCTGTCTAATTTCCTTTCTAATTGCATAAACTGTGCTACTGCTCGTGGCTTTGACTTGCCCAGCAGCTGATTAAAATTAGGTTTCATTGGCAAACGAACTGCATATCTGCCATCACCTAATCGCTTGGTTGTTGCAGTGTAGAACTCCTCGCAATATCGCTCCTCTGACGTCATAGAATTGCATGCATCTCCATTGACGTCTTCCACTTCCCAGTATTTTGCCATGTCGTTAACTTCATTTACTACGACGTTGCAGTTGAATGTTTTGGTGACATTGCCTGACAATATCCACCCCAACCGTGTTTGTTGAGCCATGGGTTCATTTACCTCCCCTTTGACTAAGCCATTCATGAGTATTTCGGAAAATACGTGTGCATCCAGAAGTATGTCAATGGGCCTAGATAAGTTGTAATCTGGGTCGGCTAGTGTGATGTCTGTCACATGAGCCCAAGGTTTCTTAGCAAATGTAACATTAGGCAGACTGTTTACTACCCGTGACATGACTAACGCTTCCGTTGTAAACCGGAAGTCGTTATGTAAGGACTTGCAGGATAGATGGACCTTTCCTTTACTCCTGTTGGATAAAGTACCGATCCCGCTTATGTTCGCACTCAGCTGTTGACGTTTTATGCCCAATCTTTGAGCTGCATTCTCCGTTATCAGCGTAATTTGTGAGCCTTGATCAACTAAAGCCCTTAGTGTAATGTAGTCGCCTCCAGCTGTTTCTACTTGCATTAATGCTGTTGGTAATAATATTTCATCATCATTATTTGATGCGAAGTTATTTTGCAGGTTTTTATTTGACCTAGTTGAAGTCGATGACGACGGTTTAGGTGCTGTTTGTGTTGCTGAGGGCGTTTGCGCTGACTGCACAATATCGTTGTGCAGAAGTGTGTTATGTTGCTCTTTGCAATCTCTGCATCTTTTCTGTGACGCACAGTAACCCTTAGTATGCACATACAAACAATTTTTGCATATTTTATTGTTTTCTATAAATGCCATTTTTTCCGGACTTGGCATGTCAGTGAATTTAGAGCATTGGAATAATGCATGATTGATATTGCACAATGGACAAATAATCTTGCTGACTTGTCCAGCGTTTGATGCATGGAACTTGCGAGAATAGTTTGATGAACTTTTATTGGGTTGTGAATTTGCTGACTTGTAATTTTTGTCGAACGGATGTGGCGTGTTAGATTGTGGTTTTGATGCAGGTTTGTTACCGTTTTCTGGCTTTTTCCTATGCAATGGTTCTAATGCCATAAATTTGTTTTCGACGAAATCCATAAAATTGTTGAACGTTGGTATCTCGCGCGGGTCCGACCTGGACTGCATGTATTCCGAATACGTTTCGGAGTCTAATTTTTCGCATAAAACGTAAACTAGAATCGGATCCCATGAGCTAGTATCTACGCCCAAGTTATGTATCGCGTTTATGGTTTCGTTGCTAGTGTCATATAACCGCTTTAGGTCGAATGCAGATTGTTTTTGCAAATTAGGTTGACGCATAAATACCTGGAAGTTTTTGGTGAATAAGAGAAACTTATTATTGTATCTATGGTTCAAAATTTCCCAACACGTGTCATAATTTTCGGGTGCAATGTGTAAATGCTGCACGAGCTTTTCCGCTTCACCGCGAAGTCTACCCTTTAGATGCTGCATTTTCTGAGTTTTTGCAATCGCTGAATTATTATGAATCGCTTCTACGTAGAGATCCATAAAAGTAGGCCATAACGTATAGTTGCCGTTAAAGCTCGGTATGTCAATTTTAGGCAATGTTTGCTGTTGATGTATAGAGGCGTTTAATTTCGTGTTCAACGCCCGTTTTATTTTTGTAAATGCATTTTCGTAACGACAGAACTCGTCATAATAGTCATGTGAATTCCCCTCTAATATGCCATCAATTTGTAAATGCAATTTGTCAATTGCAGTCCACCGAAACTCTACAGTCTTAAGCATATCCTCAATTTCCCATTTTTCCTTAACCTCGTCTAGGCTTCGATTTACTAACCTAGTGAATGCACGGAAGTTAGCTTGTTGCAACTGCTGTAACTCGAGTAGCTTGTCCTCTGCTCCTAAAGATGTCTCGAACAGGGTTTTATCAAACTCAACGTTTACCTTACTATGGCCGACGTTGCTGGGTCCAGCAAGAGTCTTCATCTCGAACGCTGCTATCTCCTGACGCGTTCCATGGTACCAACTCTTAATGACCTCATAAATGTTACCGGTGAAATATTGATGATCTTTCTCTTGTACTGCACTCAGCTCCCGGTTCTTCTCTTCACATTCCGCCCATAGCACATCTAATCGCTCAAGCCTATCACGAATATAATCGGTGGTCTTCCTGCTCGCTGAATCCTTCTTAAAATTAGAATGGATTCTCTTCACTTCCTCGAGGATCTCAGCTTGACGCACGATTAAACCCTCCATTGTGAAGCCGTAAGATAAATAATGAACGATCTTACTTGAAATTCAGGAACTCTCCCTGTATGCAAATGCAATGCAATGTGACGCTCTGGAACCTGGACCGCTGCTACCTCCCCGAATGGCACGGCAACACACGTGGCACAGTATGACACGACACGACACAGATCCCGCGCGACGACTTATCGACCGATGTAACGGACTGTATGGTACTTGCAATATTTACGAAGGACCAAAAAAACTATGTAGGGTGCATCCCTAACATAAGTACTGTATGCAAATGTAAAATGTCAATGTAATGCAGAATGTCAAATTAAACTTAAATGCATAAGATGTCAGTGAATGCTCAACGGGATGAATCTAAATAAAAATGCAAGTTGTCCGACTCAAACCACGTCTAATTGAACACTAAATATAATATACATAAAATGCATAGAATAATGCACTGTGTCAGTGTCAATGCACTGCCAAATGTAGGTCGCGTTCAAAGTGCAAGTACGCGAGCCTACTGGCTAACTAATTGCAATCATATTTTAAAATCCATGTACGTGCACCGTACAATACCAATAAATATAATAAAAACTATACGTACTCAAGCTAAAAAGTATGAATTAAAATTAAAATGTAAATAAAAACTTACTACCTAAATAAAAGCCTCCAGGCATGAAGGGCGTGACAGCTTACATATTTTTATGCATTTCTGGGTTCTGTTCACATAGCTGTCACTTGAAGTCACAAATGATAAAATAGAACCATCGAAGAAAAATAAATAAATAAGTTAACAACAATAAAACCATGGTCAGCAAGAAGACCAGTCACCACAAGAAGCACCTGTTCACGAGCATAACGCAAAGATTAGCCAGTACCCCCCTCGCCATATTTGAGGGAACGAGGCAGGCATATTATAAGAAGCGAGACCAATCACATACCAAGCTGCGTGTAATCGACGCCGGAATTACAGCTAAGTGGTGTCAAGCAAAATTGTACCATGTCTAACGCCGTACATTTTTCAGGCGCTGGTCCAAATTGCTTTTTGAATTTCTCGTCCAATTAAGAAAAGTTGCAGCCATAAATCAATGGTCCGAAAGTTAGCCTAGCGCTCACATTAAGAGCATACTTGCAAAGTCCCGCACTTGCATACTTTTCTTTCTTTTTTTTTTACTTTAAACTAATATATAAAAGAAACCTGGATTTTAAATCCATTTGTGACCTTATCGGAGCAGAATTTCCGACCAGTGTCGATTATGTATAAAAATTCTATAACGCGAGACTAGGAGCCAATGAAGATGTTTTGGCATACTTTTAGACGTTGGCAGACCTGGCTTTAAAAGCTAATATAACAAACAGACGAGAAAATTTTTATTAAACATTTTTTAAAGGGTGTGACATCAGATTAGAAATTAAAATTAGGGACCAAATTATATACCTTGAAAGCGGAGCTACGTGCTACCCTAGAACAAATAAAAGAAATTTTCGAAGAAACTCGACCTGAAGGGATTAATCTACCAATAACAGCCCCGAAAGGAATTTTATCCAAAGTGAGGATTGAGCATCCTCTATCAATTGAAAATTAAAGGTCCCCAAGGGTTTCAAGACCGTCAAGCAAGCCCCGCGCCGTCACCTTCTTCGACAACCCCTCCACGCTCAGCTGGCGAGGCGAGCGTAGGGATGAAGAGTCCTACCATATCCCGAGATACAAGTTGCATCCAAGGTATCCTTTTACAAACAGATATAATCGTTCACCCATTGCCCCCAGCTCAATTAACCCACAGCCGCCCAGACGCCCAAACGACCAAGGACACAGACAATGAAGGATGACCAGCGGGGTAATTGAGGGGAAACGCAGTTCAGCTTCATGATGGACTCATGCGTGTTGGTTAACCGTTTCGTGGTCATCAAAGATATAAACCAGAAACTGGTACTCGGACAGGACTTTTTCTATAAATACGATGCAGTCATAGATTTTCGTAATAATTGTTTGTTGTTGAAAGGGTGCATCTGTGCAAATTTTTGTAAATATTCTGAACAAAATGAGTTGTCATATACCCGGCGCCTCCACCACATATAGAGAGCTAGAAGAGCTCTCTGAGGTAACGGGAGGAATCAAATACGACTATATAATCAAGTACGACTCCTTTAAGATTATATTGTAAGCACGTCTTCACATATTTCTGACTAAATTACCACTGACTGTTCTAAACAAAAATCCTAAAATAAAATATTTGACACTAGCTTGAACGTTCGAATGTAACCCGAAAATATAGCCGGCCTGAAACATATGAGGTCGTCTTCGGCAGACAAGCCTCTACAGTACTAAGGGCCTACGCGATGAATGATATTCAGGGGAGCAGTTTATTTTCAGCTTTAGTCAACACAGAACCGGTGGAATAATAAAATCTGAAGTATACAGCGCAAAATTTTTTTTAATGAAGCCTCTCAGAATCCCTTAGGCCGCATACCTATATAGAAAACAGTTCCAAATATAATACAACAAACTAGCTGTTACTCGTGACTTCATCTGCAAGTAGGTATGGCCTGTTTTATCATTTTTGTATACAAATATCCAGGATTAAACGTAGCCTTTTCCTTCTCCACGTCCCAAGTTACCTATTTATCAAATTTCATAACGATCGGTTCAGTTATTTAGGCGTGAAAAGGTAACAGACAGGCAGACAGACAGACATACAGAGTTACTGTCGCCATTACAATATTACATTCAATTCAATTCAATTCGTCTTTATTGTGGATCATAGGATAGTGTACATAATACAGCTGGTGTTAATTTAGTGTTTTGCGAAAAGCTATGTCCTGCTCTTAGGGCGTACAGTAAAATGTAGGTACATAAAGTGAGTTTACATGCATGTCAACAATAATATTACTTATAACAAATTGCTTTATAATACACAAATTACATTACAAGTTTTAGACCATTCATTATTTGTTGGGATAACAAATTTCAATAAATAAACAGTTCGTAAATGAAAGGACTCTCTTCTTCGTCATGCTTTTCAGAGTTCTTCATCATGTAAAATTAAGACGTATCATGTATCTATACAAAAACGCATCATGTCCTAGGCAGACTGTATTCTAACAGTGATTTGTCGGCATAGAAGTCTTTCACAGAGTAATACCATTTGTTCACTAACAGTTCATAGAGATTCTTTTTGAATGAATTTATTTCAGTAATTGCTCTTATCGGCCTTGGAATGTTATTGAAAATACGCGGCGCCGAGCAGAAAACACTTTTGTGCAGGAAATCCGTCTTACTAGGCACTGTGTCTAGCTTGTCTTGATGCCGTATACGCGTTCGATATTTAAATAGATCAATGTTGTTTTTAACAAAAACTGCGACCTCAAAAATATATACTTAGACACGGTAATGTTAGTACGTTCATCTTTCTAAAAAATACATGTTATTCGTGGAGTTATTCGTTTCTTCGGAACGCCAGCGCCATCTCGTGGCGCTCGACAGAGTCTAGCCTGAGTTCGTGTGGGGACGCTACAAGAGCGGTGTGAGCAGAGCTCTCGGAATCATCGAAACATTGGACATCGTACGAACAACATTGCTCAGACACTGTCTCGTTGAGTTGTGCCGTACCTACAGTGTGTGATTTGCTAATGTACTAACTTGTTCGTAAGTTATAATCTGATTTGAACTGCAAACCGTTTTTTCTATTGTGCTCTAACCAACACTACCCATAGTACGCCCACAGTAATTAAATTATGCCTGATGTTAACGAGAGACAAACATACCTTCTCTGACATATATATGCAGTATGGATTCTTTAATGTGTTAAATTAATGTAAGCACTCACCCTCTATCTTCAAGATGAAACTAATTAAACCCAAAGCCAAGACGAAGCTAAATGTTGGCTTAATCAAGGAAGCGCTGGCTGCTCTCACGTAGATCGAGGGTCGAGGTCTGTCGGAATAGAACAGGCTGCAGGAGTAGATGAGTGCCACTCCTATAGGCACCAGAAGAGGGACGCAGTAACGGTATTTCTGAAAATAAAACCAATACAAAATAGCATAATCGTCTCATGGAGTTGTTTGTCTTTTCTCAATAAGTCCAGGATTTTAGCGCACTGGATTTTCAACGCATTGCTTAGCGCCGAAAGTCTAACAATGTGGTTTTTTGGCGCGCTGGGATGCGCTCTGTTTGATTCTCAACGCTCGGCCCAACACCGAGAGTTGAAAATCCAGTGCACGATAAAACCCCGCCGCGATATTTTTACCTTCGTGCGAACGTGAGGTTAAGGAAACTTGCCACTACCATGTAATCGGTACATGTCAATAAAGGTGTATTTGGTGTAAAGTCTCGTTACCTGAAACCTTTTGATGTTAATGCCTTTGTCCTGCCAGTGGTAAACCAGGTAGCCAATCGAGAGGCCGATGGTGTTGCCAGTGAGGTTGGTGTGGCCGCGTCTGTACGTGTTGTTGAACGTAGGCTCGTTCATGAAGATGTTGTGGATTGCCCTGGAGACAGAATAAGATAAGATAGATGGAGATAATTGAAAGGCTTTTAATTAAAGGATTGGGAAAAAGAAGCGCGAGATAGCCATAGATGAGAAAGATAGAGGGAAGTCTTTGTCTTTGCCTCTTGAGCAAAGACTTTCCTTCTGTCTTTCGCATACAGAATCATCATCATTCTCCTGCCCTTATCCCAATTAATAGAAGATCGGCGCAAAATATCTATTTCATCTCTATTATTCTTCATTTCAGTAGTCACCCCTTTCTAAAACCATATCAGCAGTGATAATAAAATGTCATTAAATTACAATTTGTCTTTCAGGTACACTCACAATGCACACTATTACAGGGTCACTGTATAGTAAGCTTTCTCACCCAATAAATCAAGAAGAGCCTTTTTGAAATGGTGTACGCTGTCAAGATCTTTTATGTTACTATTATAAAAGATCATAAAGAAGAGAAGATAATAGAATGCCTATGCTAATGCCGAAAAAAGAGGAAAGGACCTAATATCGAGCCTTGTGGAACACCCATTTTTACTTGTAAACCAAGTGAATTGACACCATTTATTTGAACTTTTTGTTGTCTATCATGTAAATAAGGTTTTACTAAACTGAGCGCAAGTTTACCTAGTCCGTAATGCTGAAGTTTCAAGAATAAGGTTTCGTGATTAACATAGTCAAATGCCTTGGAGAGGTCACAAAAGATTCCTATGGCATCTTGGGCTTCCTCCCACGCTGTAAATATGTGTTTTAATAAAGTGACACCGGCGTCAGTCGTACAACGTCCTTTGGTGAAACCCAGTGAGTAGTGTTAAAATGATTAAGCATTTCATTGAGCTACTTTGCTGAATACTGGCAACAAAGATATAATCTTGCAAATAAATATTTGTTACGGTCGCGAATCATATTGTTACGCGCCGCAATTAATGCCTGATACATGGTGACATTAGTTACCACTGTCGCCATCTATCGTGGAATAGCGGAACTGATAGAGTCGCCATCTATTGTGGAATAGTAGAACTAATACTAGCGCCATCTATTGACGAATAGATATGACGAAGCTAGAACTATCGACATCTAGTCAGTCGGGGCCGGTATGTACTCGAACATTCTAGACGGTTCTACAATAGAAGGTTCTGGAACTATCTGCGGCACTATATAAGGCCGGGAATAGCCGCGAGCAATCAGACTTAGTTCTGTGACAGATGCGAATACATCGAAAGCGATATTCAAGTGCGACTTAAGAGCGATTGTGTTTTATAATTAGTGTGTTTTAAATTGTTGTTAGTGTTGATTAATTAAAGTGTAACTTTTGGTAATTTTTATCGGCATTTTTAATTGTCACGAACCCGAAGCTCGTAACAATTGGTGTCAGAAGTGGGATTAATCATGCCGATTTTACCTAAAGACGACACGGAGGGTATCCGTACCCGGAGTCAACGCCAACAGGAGACGGACCAGAGACGTTTTGGTGGAGCTATGCCGCAGAGGTCGGAGGGCCAGCTACCAACCACGGAGGCCGACCCGCTCGCAGCAGCTCCAGCATCAGCAGCACCAGACCTTGCTGCCCTGATGATGATGCTGCAGGAACAGGCCCGCCGACAGGAGGAACAGGCTCGCTGACAGGAGGAACAGGCTCGCCGACAGGAGGAACAGGCTCGCCGACAGGAGGAACAGGCTCGCCGGTTGGAAGAACAGCTCCAACGTGATAAGGAGGAGCAAGCGCGTCGCCAGGAAGAGCAGATGCTCCTTATGAAGGACCTTCACGCTACCTTAGGGAAAGACATGAAGGAGGTGAAGGATAAGGTTGCTCAACATGACGACCGCCTGTCGGAAGCTGAAATCCGGATCGACCAAGTGAGTAATCGGGTTGACAACGTGGTGGCTGACGTGTAGAAAACCGTGATGGCTGACGTAAAGAAAACGCTGGATTACCTTAAACTTGGGGATGGAATCGCAGCTCCCGTAGCTACAACACCTTCGCTACGTGGATTCAAAGTGCCACCGTTCGACGGAACTTCTTCCTGGTCGGCCTACAAAATTCAGTTTGAGGCTGTCATGAAGGCGAATGGTTGGAATAACAGTCAGGCCATGACTGCCCTCACCCTAGGCCTGCGCGACCAGGCCTTAACTGTTCTGGAAGTTCTCGGTAAGGAACACTTGTTCACCTGGAACACGTGTTTCGTGCGCAGCTCAAGGATCGCGTGCAACGCAGTAATGAAAACCTGCAGCAGTGGGCCCTTGAAGTGGAGAAGCTGGTGCGTAAAGCTTACCAGTCCGTGCCTGCGCTTATTGATGGGAACCTGGTGCAGGCATTCATCGACGGCATCCGCGACCTTGAAGTTAGAGCTGCTGTGAGGCTCGGGCACCACGGGACGCTTAAGGACGCCTTGGCTCATGCACTGGAGGTGGAAGCCGTGCGACAGGATCATCGTTCCCATCGCGTCAGGGAGGTTGCAGCGGCTACAGTTCGCGACCGCAGTAAAGGATACAGCCCTAGGTGCTACGGCTGTGGGGAAAGGGGCCACCTTCGATCCAGTTGCCCCAAGCGAACTGCAGAAAGAGATGAAGGTCGATCTCCAGAGGGCAGTGCAGCTAACAGTACCGCCCAGCACCAGCAGCAGGGAAACGAGTAATAGCCAGGACTGCGGGGCGGGTGCTGGCTGATGTTCAAAGAGCCCCAAGGGTTTCGATCACACAAACCCAAGACGGGAACAGCCTAATCATCAAGGGCGAGGTCAACGGAACGCCGTGTAAGCTGACCATAGATACTGGAGCCTCTCGCACGGTTGTCAGTTCCCAACTGATAAGACGGTCCCTTGGGGACTCCGCATACAACCGAGAACCCATTAATTTAGTAACAGCCACCGGTCAGCGCATACCCGTCCATGGAGAGAAGAAGATAGGGTTGAAGCTAGGCAACAGAATCTACCTGCATAATGTCATCGTGGCTGATATAATGGACGATTGCATCCTGGGCCTTGACTTTATGAGGAAGAATTGTTGCGAAATTGACGTCAAGCAAGGTGTTTTAAAATGTGGACAAGAGGAACTTTTCGTGGAAGGGGCGTTACCAGGGAACGTGTACAGCCTTAAGAAGATTGTTCTTCCGCCGAGATCGGAAACGATTGTGCCTGTTAGTCTTCCTCGGAATCCTGGGCAAACTCATCGTTGTGTACTCGTGGAAAGGGTAGACAATGACCTTCCATGGAAAGTGGCACGAACTTTGGTCAGAGCCACCGACATCTCAGGGGTACGTGTGCTGAACCTTTGTGATCAGGAACAAATTATAGAAAAAGGCACATTAGTTGGTACTTGCGAGGAAGTGGATTGGTTGCGTCGATGCCAATATCTTTCGACTGGGACCCTCAGCAAGGATGCACAAACAAGAGTGACCACACTTTTAGAAGACTGCCGCAGCGCTCTGCCCCAAAATGAAATGGTCAAGGCGAAGAAAATGTTACTCAAGTATGCAGATGTTTTCTCGTCAAACGATGCTGACATCGGGAGGACTGGCTTAGTTCAACACAAAATAAACACAGGAGAAGAATTGCCTATCCGTCAGCGGCCAAGGAGATTGCCGGTAGCACACGAAAAGGAAGTGGAAACCATGATTGAGGGAATGGTGAAGGATGGTGTTATTGAACCTTCATCTAGTCCATGGTGTTCACCTGTAGTGCTGGTAAGAAAGAAGGACGGCAGCATAAGGTTTTGTGTTGACTATCGTCGTCTGAACGATGTTACGAAAAAGGACAGTTATCCCTTGCCAAGAATTGATGACACGCTGGACATGCTTACTGGAGTTAAGTGGTTTAGCACGCTGGACCTAAAAAGTGGCTACTAGCAAGTTGAAATTGATCCTAAGGACAAGGAGAAAACTGCATTCTCGACAGGAAAGGGTCTGTCGCAATTTAAAGTTATGCCGTTTGGATTATGCAATGCTCCGGCAACGTTTGAAAGGTTGATGGAACTTGTACTTACCGGGCTTATTGGCGATGCCTGCCTGGTCTACTTGGATGACATCATCATCGTAGGCCGTACGTTTGAAGAACATCTTCAAAACCTGGAACGCGTGCTCATGAAGATCCAGAGTGCCAACCTCAAGTTAAGTCCGAAGAAGTGTTCACTCTTCAAACGGCAAGTTAGCTTTTTGGGATATGTAGTGTCTGAAGAAGGTATCCGCACGGATCCAGAGAAAATCGCCGCTGTCAAGGATTGGCCAATTCCAAAAGACAAGACTCAGGTCAGAGCATTTCTGGGTTTGTGCTCCTACTATCGGCGATTTGTCAAGAACTTTGCAGATATAGCCAAACCCCTGCATAAGCTAACCGAGGAGAAGCGACATTTCTGCTGGGATGGAAGTTGCGACATCGCAGTCCAGGAGTTAAAGGACCGTCTGTGCAGAACACCTATTTTGGGGTACCCTGATGCGGGTAAGGAATTTATAGTTGACACAGACGCAAGCGACATAGGACTTGGCGGTGTGTTGTCCCAGCGGAATGGTGATCAAGAATTTGTGATAGCGTACTTCAGCAAGTCATTGTCGAAGCCTGAAAGGAACTATTGTGTTACGAGACGAGAACTGCTTGCTGTGGTAAAGTCATTGCAGCACTTTAGCAAATATCTTCTGGGGCGGAAATTCCACTTACGAACCGACCATGCTGCACTGAAATGGCTATTGCAGTTCAAAAATCCAGAAGGACAAGTTGCGAGATGGATTGAACTACTGCAGGAATATGACTTCGTGGTCGAACATCGCAGCGGAAAATCTCATGGCAACGCAGATGCATTGTCAAGAAGACCTTGTCCCGAAGACTGCAAGCATTGTACTAGGCAAGAAAGTAAAGAAGTTGTACCTGTGAGGATGCTCAAGACAGACCTCAGCATCGAGTGGAAGGAAAGCGTACAACGTGCACAGCAGGAAGATTCGGACACCAAGCCGATTCTGAAGTGGATGAAGGCCAGAGCTCCTAAGCCCAGGTGGAGCGACGTCTCAGCGATGAGTTCGATCACAAAAAGCTATTGGGCCCAATGGGACAGCTTGGTGATTCAGGATGGAGTCCTGTGCCGTAAATGGGAAAATGCTCGGGGAGACAGCTGTCATTTGCAAATGGTTGTCTCTAAAGCTCAAGTACCGGAGGTTCTACAGCTGTACCATAATGGTTGTTCAGGAGGTCATCTGGGAGTAAAACGGACTCTACTGAAGATACGAGAACGGTTTTACTGGATCCACTGTCGGGACGATGTCAAGGACTGGTGTCGCAAATGTACAAGTTGTGCAGCTGTAAAGGGACCTCAGACTCGTAGTAGAGGTGCAAGAGGTACTCCTAAGATCGTCCATGTGGATCGACTGGCGCGTTATTATGGAGCCGATAATGCTCGGGACGAGCATGTCTTAGGAGGGGGCAGTGTTACGCGCCGCAATTAATGCCTGATACATGGTGACATTAGTTACCACTGTCGCCATCTATCGTGGAATAGCGGAACTGATAGAGTCGCCATCTATTGTGGAATAGTAGAACTAATACTAGCGCCATCTATTGACGAATAGATATGACGAAGCTAGAACTATCGACATCTAGTCAGTCGGGGCCGGTATGTACTCGAACATTCTAGACGGTTCTACAATAGAAGGTTCTGGAACTATCTGCGGCACTATATAAGGCCGGGAATAGCCGCGAGCAATCAGACTTAGTTCTGTGACAGATGCGAATACATCGAAAGCGATATTCAAGTGCGACTTAAGAGCGATTGTGTTTTATAATTAGTGTGTTTTAAATTGTTGTTAGTGTTGATTAATATTAAAGTGTAACTTTTGGTAATTTTTATCGGCATTTTTAATTGTCACGAACCCGAAGCTCGTAACAATATTTTGTTCCACATACTACATGACACCGATCTGCAAATTGCAAACAACGTAAGATGTGAGCCAACGTAATGTCGATGTATCGGGTGTCGGAATGTCGATGTGTCGGGTGGTAAACGTAAGTGGTGAATAAATAATAAATGATTTTATTTTGTAAGTAGGTTTGTACAAACACTTTTACACGTCAATCATATTTTAAAACTAGATGAGGTCGGCGTTTCCTATCTGACTAGCCTGAGAAGAAAGGCCGAAACAAACTCAGACGTCACAGTCTCTTTTACAGTCCAGACATAATCTTGGTCAGATCATATGAAGACCATGTAGGCCGTGAACGTATCGTTGGTGGTATTTTGTTGGGGGAATTTCGCGGGCTACCCTGGCGCTTCCCCCATACATGTGGCGGCTTTATCCTGATTAGTCTACTTAGGTATTAGGTAGTCAGACGGAGCAATTTCGATCCTCGAGTTTCTCGAGAACTGACAACCTCCAAATACCTGTTCATGACGTTTTTCTCACGTAGACGTTGGTAACTGCAACTAGTAACTGGCAACCGTCAACGAAAACCTTTTAAAAAGTTGACAGTTGCTTCGTAAGCGTAGCGCCTAAAATGGCAACCTCGATTACAAACAATAATAAAGTACTAATTAAATTAGTAAGACGTCATTGTAGTCGAACCATTGTCATTGTACAGATGCCAGCAGGGCCTCAAGTCTGCTATTACAATAGTGTCAGAATGGTCTATCATTGATTTCATAATTGTTGATTTTGACAAGTTTGGTAATCTACTAACATAATGGCGTCATTATGACTTTCCAGTGGTCAACCACTGACACTCCATTGAAAGAAATGGCATAGAATGGTAATCTCGTACATAATGTTAGATGAATGATTGACTTACATAAAACACTTGACTTGTATAAAACACTAATAAATAATATGTAAAAATAAAAAATAAATGAAAAAATAAATAAATGAAATCTGGCATAAATAAGGTAGTGGTAGTTTTACGAAAATCATTTCTACTAACGGGTTTTCTAATAAAGGCAATACGACAATGTCATTATGACACAATCTATTACGAGACCAATGACCGACCAATGATCGCCATTAAGAATTTAGCAGGTTACGAACTTTAAGCAAAATGAAAATGGGATGGGAATGGGATCGTGTTGGAATGACCAATTTATAAAAATAGCAGACTTGGGGCCCAGGTCAAGCTAGCCGAAACTGTTAAATTTTCCAAATCCGCCTTGAACCATATTGCTTTAGCGATAAAGTTGAAAATCTATTAAAGAAAGACAGATTGTAGTAGCTTGATGTGCTACGAAGAACCTGTATCTAAATTTTAGTCAAAAAAAACTAAACAATGCTTGAGTGTGTGAATTTATTTTATTGCTTATGTTTATTTTTTAATTCTAGATGACTTTGGATAATTACAAGAAGGATGAAGTAATATTTCGTCTTAATGAAATCAATGATAGTTGATTGATCAATGATATCAATATCAATGATAGGTGGTTGATGATGATGAATGATAGTTTCTCTCTCTGGAGCCCTGACCGCCGGTACCTTGAACCTTGTTCCCGATACCGGTGGGCTACCATTTTTTTTTATCTTTTTGTTTATAAAAATATTTAAAAATGTAATTTGTAAGTATTTAAGTGAAATAAAGGAAATAAGATATTTTAATACTAATATAAACAACGACAATATCAACAAAAAACAACAACACAACACAATCACACACACATACACACACCTTTGTTTATACAAACACACCCTCACAAACACAAACACACCCTCAATCTCTCTCTCACGGTTTCCTCACGAAGTTTTCCTTCACCGTTTTGAGAGCAGTGGTGATGTAATTGTTTTTACAAAGTAAAGCGTCTGCATGGGTTCGAACCTACGACCTACGATTCGTAAGTCGAGGCCGTTATCACTGGGCCACCACTGCTCTGTCGTCATTATTATAATTTAGTAAAAATGCAAGAAGATTTCAAGGAAATTGTTCCTTACAATAAATAAATGACAGAATTAACAATTAAAACTTAGATTATAATATGAAAATTGCATAACGTTTGTTTTATCTTCACTCATGTTTTGTTGTAAAAGGTTCCCAGCATTTTATTTTCATGGTGCCAAGCCGGTTGGGTTCGTTCAGCTTCACCTAAATCTTCAACTATCGTAGAGTAACTTAGTATTACATTGGATTTTATTAGAAAATGTTGTGTGAAGCATAGTTCTATTGTGACAGCAAAATGTTTACAAAATTGTTATTATTTGTTTTGTTCCATAGTTCTTCAGCAGTTATATACGAGCTCAGTGGTATGTGTGGATAATAACGTAGATATTCTAAAGTCTAATTAACCTTCAAAGCGCATTTAGCTGAATTTTACGGTAATTCCGTGTATCCACCCCAAAAAATGAACTCTAATGTACAGACGCCAACACATCAAGCTACAAAAATCTGTCAAATTTCTAAAGTATTAAGGTTCAAAGTTGATTGGGAAAATTTGACAGTTTCGGGTAGCTTGACCTTTTTTTTTTTTTTTTTGAGGATGGGAAATCATCAAGTGACCCCTCCCGCTCTGGGTGGAGCAGAAGGGAGTGTCAGACTCTTACTGACTAAAACCCACCCGTGTTCCTTCCTTAGCCCTTTATGTTCCAGGGCAGCGGTAACCCTTTCGGACGATCCCGCTGCCCTGGCAGGCTTCGGCCCTATCGGGCCCCGTCACTCATGCTGACATCTCTTTGAGGCGCGCGTGGAACACAACACGCCGTCCGGCACGGGCCTGGTCCTGATCGGACGGTGAGTTACCCATTTCTCTCCGCCCGCAGGCCCGCGCCTACGGTGGCCGGGAGTCGTCACGCGGCTCCCGACGCCCGGAGCGTCTCCCGCGGCGGCTGGGTGGCGGCTAGGTGTTAGGTATTGCTTATGCTGATCTTTGTGCATACTATTAATGGGTGTTATCGTATCTATAAAATAATTATGTTGTGATTGCATTATAATACATAGGTACTGTAGTATTTGTATATATGTCGTTGTATTATTATTAGTTTATCAAAACGGAAAGCATCTATACGACACGGACATGTTTCTACATATAGGCGAGAATCTACCCTAAGCCTATAAATTCCGTTTATTCAACTAGGCCTAGGGAGGATTCTCGGCCCTTAGGGTGGATTTTTTGAGGTGGATAAACGGAATAACCCGAATATTAACTTTTTCAGTATGCGTATTTTAAAGATTAAATTATTATTAATTACATAATAAGAACCAATTAATAATAATAATAATAATATCCCTGGACATTTCACACAGCGCCATCTAGTCCTAAGCTAAGCAACCTAATGCTTGTGTTATGGTAACAAGATGGCTGATAAACTACTTATATACATTTTTTTTTTGTAAATACATACATATTATAGATAGAAAAACACCCAGACTCGGAACAAATACATGTTGTACATGTAATTGTTAATTGCCTGGATTTTCATCTAGTTTATCTAGCGAATATAAAAAAATTAAGATACCTACCTAAAATTATCCGTATCTGTCTTTCATAACAATCGGTTCAGTGGCTTAGGCTTGAAAAGGTCCGTTCGCAATTATAATATTAGGTATTATAATATCAAGTGTGATCTGTGCAAAGTTACAGTAATAAACTGGTATCACGCTCATCATCATCATCTTCACTCTACAGCAGCCCACTGCTCGACATACGCCTCTCAAAAATTAAGCACCTACCTTCGCTTCTTCGTCCTGCATCACTTTGATGACGGATTATAAATCGATTTTAACAAGTTTTCAGAAACCAGCAAAAAAGAGAAGGTACAAACTGAAATTCCTATACAAGCTGTTGTTTTGCATCATCGTCAAATTTCAGGAGGCTGTTATGAAAGACATAAATAATCAAATAAAATTTCGATCCCTGGTAAATAATGAATACATACTTGTTTTTTAGTTATTTAAGTTTGACAGTATTTCAGAATACACCACTTTTAAAGAACAGAATCGCGTTATGGTATCGTACAAGCGGCCGCGTTTTTATGTGTGTGTAAAAGGCAGTTACAGTGCGGTCTCACACAGGCCGCGTTTTAAAATGCGTGTCTCACATATGCCGATTTCCGAAAATTAGAAAAAAAGCCTACTTATTTCATTATTGATTCGTGTCGAGAAACAGTTACCTCCTTGAATTTGACGAGAATGCAAAACGACACCTTGTATAATATCCTTTTGTTTTAGAATATTTTTGTCCTCCTGCGGAACCCACCAGAACCAATAGCTCTGCATTCACAGCTCCTTCTTCATCCAAGATTTAAATATATGCTTTCAATAAAAATATCAGTTACACCATTTTCATCGTTTATACTTGTCATAATCAAATCATAAAAATAGAATTTCGAGACGATCAATTCTTCATTAGTCTTCGTGAAGCTTTCATATGAATTAAGTAGGAAACCTTGAACCCTGGCCTCAAGGAATTAACATAATTTAACAATTTAACTCATTATTTGTAGAACAATAGGTACGTCAGAGACTTATTAACCGACACGTGGTCTTTTTATTCGTAAAACAATATAATAATGGAGTTATTAAAAATTAGACATGAGAGCACATCACATTTAGAACTAGGTATTGTGTATTTATATTAGGTATTTCTTATTTTGTCATTTGGATCTTATCGTATGCTGCATCGGTTGACGCTGAAAACCAGCGCTGGGGCTATCTCGCATCGGGTCGTAGCATTATGCTAAGCGATGGCCGTTTTGCGTGGATGTGACGCATTTTTTCTCACAGCTTATTATTTTTTGTGTTTGTGTTCTTTCTCTGCGTCATTTTTACTGCAAATTATTATACGTATTTTCTTTCTTTTTAAATGACGTACGTATTTTTTTGCCGTAAAATTGTAGACACACGTGAATACACGCTACCTACATTATATTACTCTAGCCTCGATAGGCATGGTGGCAATACCTGCTCATTTTTTATGAACTCCTCTTAATGGGTTTGCAAAAATGAAAAAAACATTTTAACATATATTATTTTTTGCCCAGAATGATGTTAAGTTCGACACGAAATGGGTCCTTATCATGATAAATTATTCCAATTTTAAAAGTGTGATACTTAGTTTTGCAGGCCAGTGTATATCATCACCACTGCTCTCAAAACGGTGAAGGTTAACATCGTGTGGAAACTGGCATGTCCTAGAATAAAAAAATCGAAGACATCCACCAACCCGCATGGGGCCCGCGTGATGGATTACGCCAACTCCCTCTCACAGAGAGGAGGCCTGTGTCCCAGCAGTGGGAACATTATAGGCTGATTATGAAAAGTAAAATGAGGAATCTTGCCTCGTACTGACTTAATTGACTGAAGAGAAACCTCTAGTAACTCTTAACAATGTTAATACTGAGTGTTGATTTTATCTTAATAATGTTTTAGTGTTCAGCAACATTATATTTAGAACCAACACCAGCGGGGTCATTTCGTAACACTCGAACAGTAGCAATGGGTTTCATTTTGAGAGTTCAACAACATTCATTGCGTTATTTACGTGGTTGTGCAAAACATTTTTTTGAACATATGAATTATATCTTTCATATGGGTTATATCCTTCAAAATGATTCAGATTGTAATTGAAAGTGTATTACGCAATTAGGGTCCAGCATAGCTATTCACAACCATTCGACAGGCTATCGTATCGAAAATGACACATTTCGATAACCTGATCTGCCTTGCGGACAGCAAACAGCTGTCGGAAGAATAGCGGTCGTCTGTTTGATTTAAACTGACAAAATCGGGTTTTGGACTTGTGAACAGCGTTAAGAGGACTCCCACGATAACATTGATAGATGTTCGATACGGTAAGGAAATGTATCGAGTGCTTGTGAATAGCTTTGGATGTAGCTGTTGTTGTAGTTTACAAACAAGAGGACATTGCTGCCCATCACGTACGTTACTAAATTACAACTAAGTAAACTTTTACGACAGTCTCGGGAGCGGAAGGTGTCACCTACAATTGAAGTAGAATCTACTACATGGCTCATTGTGCATGGCATCCATGCTTTGTGTCTCTAAGATCAATGAACGTAGTCAAAGCAAAAGAAGTATGTAAGGATCGTAGCACGAGGCAACCCATATAGTTTCTGCTTACTTACCTATGTATGCTTTACAAAATTATCTTCATTTAAAAAAATGTCCAAATGTTTAAAAAGAAACTGACAGCCCTATTATTTGACAAGTGTTATTATTCAATTAATGATTTTTTATGTGACACTACACTCTCATATTTGACATTGTGGGTTTCCTTGTTATTAGAAGGCCTGGTTTAAATTCTACGTATATAATTGTTTTGACCATTTTGATTTGACTGAAGGGTGTTTTTAAATTTCTATTTATTTCAATGTTTGCATGCCTTACTTAAGGTAGATTGTACAGGGATCACAAAGTTTTGTAAAACACCTTTATTGTATGTACCTACTTTCTAAGTAAATAAACGATTATAGATGCGGACTACGACCTTATGCCTCCCATGTTCCAATTGGACGACTACGAAGAATGTTTCGAAGATCCTGAGGGGCTGTACTGCGTTGCAGACTTAGCCATGGTCTCAGATAAGCCTAGTCCGCTCTTGACTATGATGCAGGTGAGTTTTGAGCATCATCCATAATCTTTGCCAACCCTAGGAGGTTCTGTGCTAGCATCATCATCATTTCAGTCGAAAGACGTCCGCTGCAGCTAATCTATTCAGCAAAAAAATCACCGTTAAAAGTTATATGAAGTGAGCTGTTATTCCAGCTGATGCTAGGGATTGACACTATTGACAGCTCACTTGAAGCTCACCTCTCCTAAGTTTTCACGGTGAGATTTTTACAGAATAGACCAGCTGGTCACCTAAGCCTCTCCTAAGTATTCCCACATCAACCGGTTCCCTGCTTCTCGCATCCCATCCATGGGATTCCTGCTACTTCTGCCATTACTTGTTATGATTTGCTGAAATATATGAGTATTGTCATTTTAAGCGACCAACTTAATTAAGATATAAATAATTTAGTGTGTGTACTTTGTACAATTAAAGTACACAATTGCAATCGTCAATTTTATAACCACTTAAAAGTTTTGATCTCAAACTCCAAGATTTGAAACTTCCAAACTCCGTGGTTTGCATTGCTATAAACGATAACGACACAATAATGAACACACAACAAGTGTAGCAAATCTATATCTACAAAAATAAGTAATATTGAAGTATCTGTTTATAATGTCAACATAACAGCTTTTTACTAAATTCATATGAAAGTACATATATACGGTACTTATAAACTCAATTTTTGCCTGTCTGTTTGTTCCGGCTAATCTCTAAAACGGCTGGAGCGATTTTGATGAAATTATTGGTATGAGGATACTTTGAACCCTGGGGAAAAACATAGGCCACTTTTTATTGACATCTAGTAAACAATATATTTGCACGCTCTAAACTACTTTCATACTATGTCATAACTTTAGGTACAGTTATGACAAAGTAAGCTAAAGAAAATGACTGTCTGTCAGTGCCAACCTAGCTTATTAACTTTGCCATTTATTAGAATCTACAATTTAGCGTACCTATGTGTTATGTACGTTTTCTTCAGGAGTATTCTGCACATTTCCCTACACACTACAATCATACGCTACTACGTCGTGGTTTATGCATCACTCAGACATGCAAAAAGTTCTACGAAGCTTCAGAAGGGGACCTAGGATCGGCCCTTGAGGCATGCGCCAACGAAACCTTTTATAACAATTACAAGCTAAAAGCGAGAGTGTCAAATGACTTTGCTTGTTCCAAACGCGAAAAGAACCAGCCAATAGATTATTTGGATATAGCTGTGGGTGTGATCTGCGTCGCAATATTGGTCACTAACATTGTCGCAAGCATTTGCGATTACATTTTTGAAAAAGGAAAAGATTTTGGAGGTTTGTTTTCTTGTATAATTCATATTTAGATAGATTTAGAGTTTATATTTAATCTTCCCACACCTCGTAGCAATTACTTTATTTTTTCAATTGTCCAGTTTGACTTTGTTACTATTTTATTATATGTAAAGACTTCCCATATTATCAGATCGGTAACCTTTTCAATCCAACTTTGATTTAGAATAACACTCGGATGGTTCTGGCCATCCTCTGAGAACAAAATCAAAGTGGCTGTTGCCCAATGCCATACTTTCCTTTCATTTTTAAGTATCTCATTCCTCAAGTCATCATCATCATCAATCGTTTTCAGGTCTCAGGTACCTGTACTGTTTCTCAATATTTCGTAATTGGGACAAATTGTTGGCGCCTCCAGCAGATGGTAGAGAACCTCGTCTGCAAGGATTGAGAGGACTTCATGGTATCAGGTAATGTATGCACAACTGTACTTAATCTACAGGGTACTAAATCCATCCTCCTGCTGGATATGGATTTAGCACATGATTCTGGACGCCCTCCGCGTTGAAATTTTCTGTCGGTTATAAAAAAAAAACTGGTCTTTACTACAAAATGCAATACCTATGCGGTCAAAATGGAAGGAACAGCAAATTTTCTTTTTTTTTCTTCTAAATCTCTCTGTTTTGTGCGATCTCTGGCTAGATCGTCACATCTTCGTCGCGGTTTACCTCGAGGGCGATGTCCTCCCTCAGGCGTACAGTGACTGACGATCATATTTTAATAAATTGTATTTATTTGTTGCAGGACATTGACTACGGCTCTCGTCATTGTAGGACACTCACTTTTAATCTGCGTCCATTTTGTTGAAAACCCTAAGTTTATAGAAAACGTAAGTTATACTTACCCAAATATCTTGAATAAATTTATAAACTCATAAAGACCTTTGCACTGAGCAATATAATCGAAAAAAGGCTTTGTTTTTTAAATAATTGAAAATAAGTTTTTAATTTCAGTTGCTCATTGCTGACCCCATGCACATAATATTGAACGGGACACTGATAATGCAGACATTCCTGTTAATCTCGTCCTTTCTACTAGTGTATAAGTGGCTGATACATTCTGAGAAACATGAACCTTCGTGGAAGATGCTGCCGAAGCTATTCATGATGAGGTGGCTGAGGTGAGGAAAATACATGAAGTCGGCGATATTGAAGCACCACACCATCTTTTAGGAAACGCACCTAAGTCAGTTTGAGACTGTTGCTGTGAACATGTATCAAAGACAAAAAAACAGACATACTTGCTTTTTCTCATCTATGTCGGGGTCAGGTTTCAGTCTAACCAGATACCGCTAAATACCAGTATTTTACATGGAGCGACTGCCTATGAGTGCCTGAGCAGGCGTACCCTAACCTGAGCGATCGATCCGTGCGGCTGTTATTACTTAACCACAAGCCCCTCTAATAAATGTTAGCAATAAATGGTTGTTGCAGATTGACTCCATCGTACGCCGTCCTCTTAGCCTTGACCACTACTTGGCTTGGGAGACTAACATCAGGACCTTACTGGAAGGTAAGTCTTTCACTTAACAACTATTCAAATCAGCGTCAGGTGATACAGCTTGTGTTGTCATCTGACATTATGCTGAGCTGAGGCCCTTTTGGCATTATTATCTTTGCTTTCTGTTTTTTTTTATAATAATTTTAATATGTTTTTTTTTGCTGTAATGCCAATAACCGCATTTTTCTTTATTTATTTTATAACTGTGTTTTCTACTCCACCAGTATTTATGACAAAATATGATATTAGGTATCATAATATCAGCCGAAAGGCGTCCACTGCTGGACATAGACCTCCCCCAAACACCGTTACTTGTCATTTTGGGGGGATTTGCCATAATCACCACGGATTATTATTAAATATAATATATTCAATACGGCCTCTTGAATAGTCACTCCTCTATTTTATTAGATCTAGGTAAAAGAACGGAAACGGTGAAGAAAAACATCGTGAGGAAACCCGCATGTCCTAGAACCAAAAATTCGAAGACATGTGACACCTACAAACCCGCACTGGGCCCGCGTGGTGGGGAGCACTCTCACTGTGGGGCCTGTATCCCAGCAGTGGGAACATATAGGCTGATCACGTTTTGTAATGGATAGGTAGAAGATACCATAGTACAGACGCCAGCAAAAAAATTTGATAGATTGTAGTAGCTTGATGTGCAGGCGTCTGTACGTTAAACAAGCTTTAAAATCTTGAATAAGGAACTTCGATCATACACTGTAGACACAACATGAAAATACTAGCAATACTAGTGCATAGGCATTTTGAAACTTTCGTATAAATCTTAACATCGAGCTTATAAAAAAAAAGCAATGGTTTTGCCGATATTTGACTATATTTACATTAAGAGTTTGAGATAATTTTCAAGTTATCGAACAATAAACTGAATATAATACTAAACAAAGTTCAAATTCCATTGCAACCTGAACATTTCTCATTGATTGAATTTTCGTATGCAGACTGGGAACGTCATTTGATATACGCATTTTGATTTATTGTCGTACGTCATCCCCGCATTATAGAATAGAATAGAATACTCTTTATTGTACACCATACAAATTATAGAACATAAATGAAATTGAGTGAGTAGAAATTGTACAGTTTTAACAAAACACTATCATGTTCTGCGCTTCTATTATAATTTTTAAGTCAAGGCTTTAATTTCTTTACAGAAAGCAGTTGGGAACGAGTTGAGTGATTGCCGCCGTAATTGGTGGAAGCATCTCCTCTACATCCACAATTACTCTGACAACTCCGAATGTATGTCACAAACCTGGTCAGTATTTAAATACGACTTTAAGGGAGAAGCGCTAGGATAACGCGTGATTTTTTTTTCGCGAAAAAAAAAACATTTTACGAAAAATTTTTTTTCGTGTAATTGTCATTCAATTGTGTCTCTAAACAAATTGCGTGCCTTAACTTCAGGGTGAGTTCAGTATCGATAAAGGAACCCGTAAAAAATAAAAATAAATACCATAAAAAAAGTTAAAAAAAAACACCGAAAATTATCATAAGATGAACCTAATGTAGTACCTACTAATTAAATAGCAATCGTTTATTTAGGGAGCAAATTTCTGCATCGTTCTCACGTGCATAATTTCAACATGCATGATGTAGCCAATATTTTGTAACCATCGCTTGCCTAAGCGGACGTCCATTTTGTTTTGCTTATAATGCGTTATAATTAAATAATTACCACTACATTGTTATTAGAATTTCATATGCAGTGTAAGCATTATAACTAAAGTGTGTCACGAGTTGATACAAACACTGACCTACGCTTTCATTGCATGCGATGAACTAAATATGTAGACTATAGACTACTGTTACTGTGGTGTGTTTATGGCTAGCTCAGGATCTAGCCCGTTTGGCCGTAGCCAATTGCTGCAGCGAAGTCCTCCGCCGTCGCCAAATGAACAAGACAAGCCCATAGCCCCAATTCCACCAGCACCCACGGAACATTATTACCCGCTGAGGTTATACCTACATCGGAAGTTCAGAAATGGATGAGCACAATAGAGTCCATCTTGAGCGAAGTATGCAATATAGTAACGGAGGGCAAAATGAACGCTGACCAGAAGATCCGTGTGACCAATTTATGCCGTAAAGTGACTAGTGGGACTTCTCAGATGGCTGTCCTGTATCAGTCCTTGACTCATAAAATACTCAGGCGTACACCACTATTCAACACCTAAAAGAGAAGCAGGGGCTGCGAATTCACTTCAGCAATTCAAAGAAGTCGTAGAAAATAAAATGAAGCCCGCAGAAACAACTTCCTTCGCGGATATGGTCAAGAAGGGCACCGACAACTACATCCACCCTGCAAATTTAAACTCCATTGCTATTTACCATCGCGATAAATCTTAAACCAGTGACGACACGAAGTCTCTCGTTCAGGAAATCATCTCTCCCGAGGAATTGAAACTTCATGTTCGTAGCGTTCGTAAAGTGAGAAACGGAGGGGTCATCATCAGCACGGACATGAGAGAAGACAGAAAAATTGCGGAAGTCGGAGAAACTAGTTTCATCAGGCCTTACCGTTAAAGAACCAACAAAGCGCCGTTCAAGGGTTGCAGTTATTGGTGTCCCCACAGCCCTAACTGAACAGGAAGTATTTGAGTGTATTTTCGAACAAAACCTCTCTGAGAAGCTGCCGAACACAACCCTTGAGTCCCTCTTAGCTGCAATGAAATTAAGTCATAAATCAGGTATGAAAAATCTAAGCACCTGTAATTGATCCGCAAGGCTCAATATTGGGTCCATTCTTGTTCTTAGTATATATCAAGGATTTACCATTCCATTTGAAGGGCATCTGTGACGTTGTACTGTTTGCAGATGATACCTCTCTTATTTTTAAAGTAGACAGGAATAGACAAGATTTTGACAACGTAAACAGTGCACTCTCAATAGTTACAGATTGGTTTACGTCAAATAACCTAGTTCTCAATGCCAAGAAAACGAAATGTGTAAAGTTCGCCTTACCGAATGTCAGAAATCTAGGACCCAACATCGTCTTAAATAAAGAGGTGCTTGAACAGTATTAGCCTAGCTCAGGCAGGTCGCCACAAGTTATAATGTCAGTACCAACGCACCTTTCATGGGTAATTAAAAACGTATAAATTAAACTAGCTTTTATATTAGTATTTAAGCCAATCTGTTAATAACTTCACACACACTCATTTACAAACTTATAAATACAGATTTATAAGTTTGTAAATGAGTGTGTGTGAAGTTTCTTGCCCGTTCTTCTCCACAGGTACCTACTACGCTTTGGAATGGGCAACTAGCTACATTTTTCTGACTGACCGACCCTTTGCCAATTCAAAAGTACCTGCAATTGGTTTATTTGAAATAAATACTTTGAGTTTGAGTTTGAATGATAAAATAATTAAATATCTCGTCTTTTCTGCAGGTACCTAGCAGCAGACACCCAGCTCTACTACATGGCCGCCGTTCTCTTCGTCCTGTGCAGAACAACCGGCAGTAGGAAGGTCGTACTGAGCATTCTCTTCGTCCTAGGAGTGGCTGTTTCCACACTACATACTTACTACCAAGACCTCGACGGTGTTCTAATAGTTTTTCCTGAGTAAGTTGGTCATATAATATATTATCATCATCATCATTTCAGCCGAAAGACGTCCACTGTTGGACATAGGCCTCCCCCAAGCACCGCCACTTCGACCGGTTCTGTCCTTTCGCATCCAGCGGGTTCCTGCGGCCTTCACAAGGTCGTCGGTCCACCTGTTGGGCCTTCCAACACTACGTCTTCCGCTACGTGGTCGCCAATCCAGAACCTTTCGGCCCCATCGGCCGTCTGTTCTGCGAGCAATGTGCTCTGTCCACTGACACTTAAGTTTGGCAATTCTTCGGGCTATGTCGGTTACCTTGGTTCTCCTAAGGATCTTTTCATTCCTGTAAGACGACTAAGAACCAGTATTTGTTAAAAGCGTGTAGCTAGAAGTAAACTTACAGTTAATTTATTTTTATAATTCCAGGTCTGCACTGAGTTTGTTTCAGAATTCTCCCACGTTCCACAAGGTCTATAAGAGAGCGCACACCAACCTGGCTGGTTACGTCATCGGCATGGCGATGGGTTACTGGGTCTATGAGTGGCAGAAATCTGGAGGTGATCCGAAATCCTTCCGGGTAACTACACATAAATCAGCCCATACTGCTGAGATACAGGAATCCTCTCTTCGGGAGGATGTGGGCCAATATCCACCACGCGGGCCCAATGCGGGTTGGTAGATGTCACATGTCTTCGAATTTTTGGTTCTAAGACATGCCGGTTTACTCACGATGTTTTCCTTCACCGTTTTAAGAGCAGTGGTGATGAAATAATTTACACAAAGTAAAATGGCTGCCTAGTCTAGTCGCGGCCGTTACCACAGGGCCGCCACAGCACACCCTCATTTATTTTTAAATAATTATGTTGCTGTACTATGGACACTGGACAGTCAGCTCGGACACTCGGTTTTTTTCGTTTAACAATTGAACAGTAACAGGCATTTTATACGCCTGTGAAGAATGTCAGTAGTGATTTAAATATACGGACAATTTAAGAGGACTACAAGAGCTAAGTGTCCTTGAATGACGCACGTGTCGCGAGGGCGCGTGTGAATTCCTTCTTCATATTATATTCTGGTTATCTCCAGGTTTACAATGTGATTTGTTTTATAGTAATAATATAGGATTGTACTGCTTCGCTTTGATGTGAAGAGAAATCACCGCCTCACAATATGTTGGAGACACTTACCGATACGGATCCCCCTCCGACTTGCAAGCGTCTCCCAATCCAGTCTCTTATCTTCGGTCCGCAAGGGCACCGAAGTGTTATCACTATGCCAACCACCAATCCATCCAACTTCTCAGGTGCAACTAGGATATCTGTAAGTTTAAGTACCCATGAATCTTAGGGTTAAGTATTGCCTATCTGTTTCCATCAATAAAGCTATTTATCACAGTTATACAATTACAGTATTCTAAGATGAACTTTACTTCAAGTTCTCAACAACAATTTTGTGACACCTATGTGCTAATCAGATACTAGGATTCTTTCCACGTCTGCAAGAGCACGCATTCCTGTTCGACTTCGGCCCATCGCCTCGTCTGGAATGCTCCCCCTTTATACTACCCATATAGTGTAGTTTCTCATACGTCCGTCGACGTTATGCCCGTCGGCATACCAAGGCCGTGGAGGACCAAGAAGATTTATAAGAGAGGTTGGCCCATGACCCTTCCTATAAACTCCCAGAGCTTTTATGTCCGGACAAGTAGCTCGCGTGCGGTCGCTGTTATGCCCCCAGCCCAACGCTGAAGGCACGACCAACACAATTAAGTTTAGATGTCTCAAATAATTCGAGTAGGTAAAAATACCTCCATATATTTAATTACTGGAACAACAGATAAATAATACTTAGCTTTCCAGGTGGCGCGTATCACGGGTGACAAGAATCTACTTATGATCTTCTTGTACTGTATTTACTTTACAATAAACCACATTAATTAATCAGACTGAATAGGCTATACTCATATTTCAAATGCGGCGTCGTTTGGTAGCGTCAAGTTGTCAATACTGATTTAGTGTTGCTATTACATTAGTTCTGTGCAATTATATATTTACATTTTGTAGGTTTGGAACATCGCGATTTCATCTTTCGCGACACTCCCGACGACGACAGAAGTTACATGTGTTCCATCAAGTCTCGCGTCCACTCTCGGATCTTTTCTCGAGCCTTCAAGGACGCGTCTCTCACCTCCCTTACTTCAGGAGTTTGTGCTATCTCAACTGTATTAGTGCTTTTAGGTATGCTATCACTATGGTGTTTTTCATCAATTATTGTTGGTTCATCATTTCCTGAGGTAAGTGTTCTCTGAGTTATTTCCCTTTCTATTTCTTCTCTATTTATGTGTTTTTCTGTTTCGGGTTTGTCAACGGGTTCTGCGGTTTGTGGAGTTGTGGATATTTCTTCGGTAAGAATAGTTGAGTCGAGTTCTTCTAGCAGAGGTAAGTCATCCAATGTTGGTGTGACATCTTCTCTTTCGAACTCAAATATGACCCTTTCTTTTCCAGATATATCCTCTTCAACTTCCAACGGATAAAGATGTGCGATGGAACGAGTGAATTCCGTATCATTCACCTTTACTCGTGCCACTCTGCATTGACCGTCGGCTCCTTTCAACAAAGATGTAATTTTTCCAACCTTCCAGTTCTCTCGGTTCTTCGTATCTCCTTTAATCTGGACGATATCTCCTAATTTTGGAATTTCTAATTTTGTTATCCTTGGTTCTTTAAGAGAGTGTTGGTATCTCTCCCTTAGACTTGGTAGGTACTGGTCGACGAACATTCTCTTAAACTCTTTCAGCATGTTCTGTCCACGTTTCCAACCTTCCACTAGATTCTGTTTTGTTACTGTGCCTTCTTGTGGAAATTCTGCATCTGAAGGTGTTGTCACAATGCATTTATTCAAGGTTAGAAAATCTGAGGGTTTGAGAATATCCTTTAGATCAGAACCTACACATGTCAGAGGGCGCGTGTTTAATATTGCTTCTATCTCTTTTATGATTGTACTTAGTTGATTATCTGACAGTAAACTTTTCGTCAGAGTTCTCTTGAGACAGTGTTTGACTAGTCCAACAAGTCTCTCATAGAATCCTCCATGCCACGGTGCTAACTGTGGAATGAATTTCCATTCTATGTTATTAGTGATGCAATAGTAGTCTGACAGTATTTCTGCAGTTAATTTAAATTGTAGTGCGTTATCTGAAACTATTCGTGTTGGTATTCCTCTGCAAGATATAAATCTTCGTAGTGCTAATAGACATTCCTCAGCCGTAAGATCCTTAACGACTTCCAAGTGTATAGCACGTACTGCTAGACATGTATACAGACATATCCATCTTTTTTCTGATTTATTACTTGTCTTTACTTGAAGAGGACCCAGATAATCTATTCCGGTATATGTAAATGGTGAACTATAGTTTACTCTTTCCTTAGGAAGCGCTGGAGTAGTTGGTAATTTGAATGGACCTCCTCCATGTTTGACACAATTTGTGCATTTTCCTAATATTTTCTTTACTTGGCTTCTTCCTTGGGGAATCCAGTACGATAATCTGATCAAACTTAAGGTGTGGTTAACCCCTACATGATAGTTTTTCTTATGTGTTTCTAGGATCATTGTGTTAGTGAAATCACAATCCTTTGGGATTAATATTGGATATCTTTTATCGTAAGACCAATCGGCGTTTTGTAATCTTCCTTTGCAACGTAGGATATCGTCTATGTCGGTAAATACTCCTAAGTTTCGTTGTAAGTTAGTATCTTTGCCCTCTACTTCCTCAGGGAAATGTTCCTTTTGAATCCTTTTGATCTTTTGTGTATGTGATAGTGTGTCGTCCTCACAGTGTTCTGTGGAGTTGTTTCGTGATTCCTCATCTGATTGATTTCTCCGTTCCTGCTTTTTTGAGATATTTTCTCCACTCGTGAGATCCTCCCCAACAGGAAACGAAAAGCCATGTTCCGCAGAAGAACATGTGGGAATTACTGCGACTTCGGTTTCATTAAGTAAAGAAATTTCGGCTCTACAACCTTTCGGCCAAGTTCTGGAGTGTTCCAGTAGAAAACTTGGTCCGGATAGCCATTTCTGCTTATCTTCCATGGAACTCGTGGGTCTAGTAGCCACGTCTGCTGGATTCAATCCTGTTGGAACATATCTTACTGTTACTGGTGTATTTCCCTTTATTTCTTCTATCCTCCTTGCAACGAATGGTGGTAGTAGTTTGTTGCCGTAATACCAATCAATCACTATTTGACTATCTGTCCATATAGTGTTTTCTGTAAATTCCAAGTCCAGGAACTTGGTTACGTACTTCAGCAACCGGCTACCTATTAGAACACCTAATAGTTCAAGTCTTGGGATTTTCAAATTGTCCTGATCCTTGATGGGCACCACTCTTGATTTTCCTATTACGAAACTCAATTCTTTTCCTTTAGAAATATATACAACTGCAGCATAAGCTTTGGTTGATGCATCCGTGAAAGCGTGCAGTCGAATATTGTCATCGCCAGCTTGTTTGAAGTATTTCCTTGGTAAAACAATATTTTTTGTGTCTTCCAGTTGTTCTCTAATAATTTGCCATTCATTGGTCAATTCTTCTGGTAATGGGGTATCCCATTTGAATTTACGTATCCACAGATTCTGTAGTAAAAATTTTGCTGGTAATAAATTTGGTGCAGCATATCCGCATGGGTCGTAAATTGACGCTATGTTTTTTAGTATTTCTCTCTTGGTAGTGGCTTCTGTAGTCTTTCTTGGTCTCAATCTGATCGTATCTTCTCCTGTGTTCCAATTCAGTCCTAATACTTTAACTTCTACGTCTCTGCAGGCATCCGATGAGGAAATGCTTTCTGAGAATCGTTTGGAATTTGAACTCCATTCTCGAAGATTCATTGACATTTCTTCAAATGTGATCTTACACGACTCATACAACTCTGTTGCTTCTTGTACAGATTCTACTCCTGTGACAAGGTTATCGACGTAGATGTCATTTACTATGCGTTTTAGACTTTCCTCATTGGAACGCAGTAGATGATGTTTCAAAGTAGCATTTAGAAGAAATGGACTTGATATCACTCCAAATGGTACGCGACAGAAACGTAAGTGTAGGATGTTATCCTCCGTGGCCGCCCCTTTTATGTCTTTCAACCATAAGAATCGAGTTACGTCTTTGTCCTTTTCGTGTAATGCTATCTGTAGAAAAGCCTTTTCTACATCTGCTGTTATTCCTATTTGATGTGACCTAAACCTTAACAACATTCCGGTCAAGTCTTCTAGCATAAGTGGTCCGCAATGTAAACATTCATTTAAACTTTTGCTATGCTTGGTCTTTGCCGAAGCGTCGTAGACTATGCGAGTTGGCTTACCCGGATGACTAACACCGTGATGCGGCAGGTAGTGTACAGGATGATCTACATCTTCGACTCTTCTTTCATTGTCTGGTACCCTTTCAATTATTTCTTTTGCTAATTGTTCCTTTAATGTAGTATCGTACGCTGTTAGTGAATCGGAATCTAATCGTTTGAGTAGGTTGACTAGTCTGCCTTTGGCTAGGCCAAAATTAGTCTCTAAATTAGGTGGGTAATCTATCCATGGCCAACTAACGGTGTACCTATCGTTTACTAGTTCTATGGTATCATTGAATTGGTTGATCACTTCTTCGTCCCTAGTCAATTTTGGTGAATCGTATATCCCAATGGATTCTAGTTCCCATAAGCATTTGAGGTTTCCATTGTATAATGGAAGATCTGGTGTTGTCAATTTGTGTTCTACTCCCTGAAAGTATGTTATTACTGACAACGTGTCCGTGGATTTCGTTTTAGTTTTTCCAGTCAGTATGTAACCGAATTTAGAGTCAATCAAGAATAAATTACTTTCCAGTTGAATTTTGTCTTCAAGGATGAATGAAATGTAGAAGTCATTGCCGATCAATATGTGATTTTGGGTGACAATGAGCCGTCGTCCGCCAAAATTAGATCATCTTTGTGTTTACCTATGTCGATACCATGGAAAGGAACTCCATTTGAAATATGAGGAACAACGTTTGCTTCTATTTGTAAAATATTATTTGTTTTTGTTTGTATCTGTAACTTGACTACGGGGCTTTCTATTACTTGGGGAGTTTTCGATCCGAACGTGAAAACTGATAAGGTACTTTCCTCTTCGATAGGAAGGTTCAATTTTAAAGCTACTTCTTGCGTTACATAAGTACGTTGACTACCCGAGTCCAACAGTACTCGACAGGTCTTTCCACCTGAATTATCGCCTTTACGTTGAGCCTTAACTATCGCCGTTTGTAATATAGTGGAGCTTATAGAGTTGACATGAAGTGTCTTGACCTCCTCGGTTTTATTTTTGCAAATCTTATAACAAAGTGCTCTGTTATGATGGCCAGATTTGTTACAGTGTACGCATTTAATTAACCTTTTACAATCTTTTACTTGATGCTCTTTGCTTAGGCAGGCAAAGCAGCGATCCTTCATTTTCTCTTTCCTATCTTCCACAGTTCTAACAACCTCGCATTGATCATTGAAGTGCGATCCTTGACAAAATATACATTGCAGTTTCCTTTTCTTTCTCATGGGCCTGTCTCCTTTACTTCCTTGTTCTTGAGGTCTTCTTCTTGTGGACTGACTATTGTGGTTAGTATTTTTATAGAATGGTTTTCTCTCACTGAACCTTTCTTCCCTTTTATTTCCTGGGCGGGTTTGACTTGAATCGTGGTTTTCAGGATTCCTGTAATTTCTGTTAGGTTTCACGAATTTTCCCCTCCTGTTGTATGAACTTGTGTGTAACGTCTGAGTGGTATATTCTTCCAGATTTTCGGAAGTGATCCTATTCGCGTCTTCCCTAGCAGCTATTATGATTTCCAAATGTTGACGGTATTCTTCTATTGACTCGGTTTTTGCTTTTATTTTTAGTTCATACACTATGTCCGAGGGCATTTTCTCTAAGATCATGAATCTGAGATGATCGTGATCGACGTTTTGATTCAGCGATTTTAGGATTCTTAAATGTCTTTCTATTTGACTAAATGTGTTTCTTGCCTCTGTTACGTTGCCTTTGGAGGCTTTCGGTACTTTGTATAACGCAGCGTAGTGTGCGTCTATGACGTGATTTTCTTTACCGTATCTATTTTTCAGTGTAGAAACAGCTATTTCATAGTTCTTATTAGTGGTGTCGATCCCTGCGATGACTTTCTCTGCTTCGCCCTTCAAAGAACTTTTAAGGTATAAAAGTTTGTCTACCTCGGATAGATTTCTATTTCCCACATTGGAGCAGAATCGGTCCCAAAATTGATGCCATTCCAGAATGTCTCCGGAAAATTCTGGCAAACTTAACTTGGGTAATTTCCCCATTAGTGCAGTATTCCTACCCGGTGATATAGTTGGTGCAGAGTTTTCTTTTATTCTTTTTAGTTTGATATTCATTTCCGCTAGAACCTCCTCACCGTTTAACTGTACTTCACTAAAGGAAGTGACCTCTTCCACAGAAGATTGCATTTCGTTTATTGATAGACTACTGTTCAACTCAGTTCCGAACCTTTTCACCGTTACTTCTAGCTTACCTAGCACTATTTCTAAATTTTCAGAATTTTCTTTATTAACGTTATCTTTATAGGTGAGAGCTTCTTCAGTCAGTTTAGAGATAGCATTGGATATAGACTCAAGTCGTCTTACAAGAATTTGTTCCATTTTGAAATTCTGAAATAATATTTTACAATTTTATACCCTGTATCCTAAGTTAAGGATTTACATCGTGTACATCGTTAAATCTCCAAATCGCGTGGTGTTCGCAATATAATAAAAATGAAAAAAAAAAAAAATTTGGTTAACACCCTGTATGAACAAAGTTTATCTAAAACTTCTTATGGACAAAGAACTTTACCAACACCTGACATATAATGGAATGATATTTTATTAATGCCCTGTATATATAACAAAGTTTTAAGTGACACCCTGTATAAAACAGAAAAGTTTTTATTGACAACCTGTATAAAACAGAAAAGTTTTTATTGACAACCTGTATAAAACAGAATAGTTTTATTGACACCCTGTATAAAACAGAAAAGTTTTCCAAGTTAAAAGCTAGGAATATTTCACTATCTATAGGATACTACATTTTCCATAATAAACTCAGCCATTGAAATATATGTGCAAGGAAAATTCCCTTGTACCTATGAAGTTTCAGTATTAACTCGGAATATATTCATGCTGTTCGACGGGTAAAACTGGTTAGTTTAATTATTTTAAATTTTCCTGAATTTATTTAAAATTTCTGTGTCATCCAATTATCCCCTCCTGACCTTTTCTTTCATTCTCCCCTGTTAACCACTACACACTTATTTACAAACATATTAGGTACTAATATCATTTATGTATGCATCCATAAATGATACTAGAGTTTACCTACATCAACTTAGTAACTAGTTACTTGGTACACTTAAGTAGTCAACATGAAACGATGCAGTCAGTCAGGGATGATGTGTATAACATGACAGAAGTTTAGACACAAGTTATAATATACAATCCAGTTTCCTCCGCCAGCATATTTTATCAGTTCTATGAGCACATGTCAATTTTATGCTTAGTTCTTCAAGGTAACTGGTAAAATGAACTTACAATGAGTGTTGATGCACTTTTCCTTTTATAGTAACAGTGATCTATACATGAGATGTGAGGTGTGCAGAATCAGTTTCATGCATCTGCCTTCATTTGCCCATCTGTATGGAGAGTATTAGGTATAGATAAACAGTTTTATGCAAACTCATACATAACAATGCTGTCTTTAGGTAAATTTTAACACACCAGGTGTTTCCATTACAACTTGCAAAAGTTACTCTTTAGCTACTTAATCAGCAGACACAATAGTAAACAATGACATTCGTGCCGAATTTGGCACGGGTGTACTTGAGCGCCTATGTAGTTTTAACAAGGCATACATTAGGTAATTTCCTCTATGTGTTATAGCTTGTAAATCGTAAAATAGCTTACCAGATAATCTTTTTAGTTATTCCTAAGTTATGTTAAGCTTTCTTTCATTCATTTTCAGAGGTAGGTCTAGCTTTCTCGGAATTATTTCGCTCAAACAATTCGTGAACTTCCTAGTTATGATAGGAGCACCTTTTCACAGTTGAACGAATTACGTGTACTATTCACCCACTACGTAACAGGTTTCTAATAATTTTATTGCTGTAAAAGAATGTGACGAACTAAGTAAGTTTTAGTTTTTTCAATATTCAGTCTGACACACGAGACGCTACCCTTTTGTTATACCATCGCCATTTTGAACGTGGGGAAAATTTTCACATTCGAATTTCGTAATTTTTGAATATTGGAATTTTGTCAATTGTTTAATGTAGAATGCTTAATATACTGTTCAGTAAATTACTTTTGAATTTTACTTGATTTGTATATAAGATTCATAAGTTTTAACTCGTTAAAAGTAGGATAATGTTATGTTTATTTGAACCCAACGCATATTACTTCCTGCTTCCTGTCAAAGAGAGCATTAGTCATTCTGCCAAACTTGTGGCAAGTTTTACCAATATTATCAAATCCACGCCAAATTCAAATTAGAATGTTTATTTGGCTCATAACGTTGCACATTATACGTACACACGCTACGTACCCATTCAATTTGCAGTAACTTCGAGATCTTTCCTCTCGGCCTGCCGTTCATCTCATTATACTTAGATAAATGAACGTTTACTCAACATCACCTTGACGCTCGAATTTTGGCGCCTTTAGGTGGATTTTTGTGTACATCCGCTTATTGAACGTTAGTTCCAATCGGATTATATAGGTGTCGCTGACAACCTGATTTATACACAATATCTCCAATATAACAATAAGAGTCTGGATTGGTTTTATGCCTTGGGATGCCCTTTTTTTTTTTTTTTGGAATGCTTTAAATGCTAGCTTCTTTGCTATCCCAGCATCTCCACCATGTCGCGAGGGCGTATGTGAATTCCTTCTTCATATTATATTCTGGTTATCTCCAGGTTTACAATGTGATTTGTTTTATAGTAATAATATAGGATTGTACTGCTTCGCTTTGATGTGAAGAGAAATCACCGCCTCACGATATGTTGGAGACACTTACCGATACGGATCCCCCTCCGACTTGCAAGCGTCTCCCAATCCAGTCTCTTATCTTCGGTCCGCAAGGGCACCGAAGTGTTATCACTATGCCAACCACCAATCCATCCAACTTCTCAGGTGCAACTAGGATATCTGTAAGTTTAAGTACCCATGAATCTTAGGGTTAAGTATTACCTATCTGTTTCCATCAATAAAGCTATTTATCACAGTTATACAATTACAGTATTCTAAGATGAACTTTACTTCAAGTTCTCAACAACAATTTTGTGACACCTATGTGCTAATCAGATACTAGGATTCTTTCCACGTCTGCAAGAGCACGCATTCCTGTTCGACTTCGGCCCATCGCCTCGTCTGGAATGCTCCCCCTTTATACTACCCATATAGTGTAGTTTCTCATACGTCCGTCGACGTTATGCCCGTCGGCATACCAAGGCCGTGGGGGACCAAGAAGATTTATAAGAGAGGTTGGCCCATGACCCTTCCTATAAACTCCCAGAGCTTTTATGTCCGGACAAGTAGCTCGCGTGCGGTCGCTGTTATGCCCCCAGCCCAACGCTGATGGCACGACCAACACAATTAAGTTTAGATGTCTCAAATAATTCGAGTAGGTAAAAATACCTCCATATATTTAATTACTGGAACAACAGATAAATAATACTTAGCTTTCCAGGTGGCGCGTATCACGGGTGACAAGAATCTACTTATGATCTTCTTGTACTGTATTTACTTTACAATAAACCACATTAATTAATCAGACTGAATAGGCTATACTCATATTTCAAATGCGGCGTCGTTTGGTAGCGTCAAGTTGTCAATACTGATTTAGTGTTGCTATTACATTAGTTCTGTGCAATTATATATTTACATTTTGTAGGTTTGGAACATCGCGATTTCATCTTTCGCAACAGCACGCACACAAGTACACAATCGACGTGAACTTTGAAATACATTATCAAATCGATCAAATACTCATACAAACTTGAATCGATTTATCGTGAATATCGAGTACAGAGTAGTATGGTTAGTTCACTAGTTACGTCGCGAAATGTCAAAACGAGCCTTTTATTTTTTGAGAACTTTAGTGTAGTTATTTGAAATATCAGAGGGGCAATTCTCGTACCTAATTTTAAGAACGTTCACAGTCTGCCGATCAATTCTGTAAAAATCTCACCGTGAGAAGTTAGGTGAAGTGAGCTTAGAGTGAGCTGACAATAGTGTCAATCCCTAGTATTAGTTGGAATGACAGCTCACTCCACGCTCACTTCACCTAAGTTTTCACGGTGAGATGGTTACAGAATCGCACTGCAGATCAGTCTCAATCTGTCAAAAATATTTCTAGTTTACCTACATTTTAGACAAGTTTTTGACATTGATTGTCGCTGGAATGAGATTGCGACTAGATTTTCAATGTTTTTAATTACGGGATTTGGTCTTCAGTTTAAAATATCTGTATCAACTTTGTTTTGCCATGTTTAGAAATCGATACCCATAATATATAGATTGTCAAGCGCTCTCCGCGTTCAATATAACAATGTGTTTAGGATACTGGTGGAGCTGTCCCGTTTCTGTAGTGCGTCAGGGATGTTCACAGATGCACATTGTAGATTGCTTTTACGCAGCAATGCGTAAAAGGTGCACTTCCCTAGTGCGAAGGGTGTGGGGCGGTTCCAACAGTGCCTTAAGCATGATTGCGAGTCGTCTAGACTGTGCCGTTATTTTTTGTATTGTTTTCCTTGTTTTTGTTTAGTGTATGTGCTTACTAACATAGTCGGAAGTTTTACTAACAATCTTGTAGAGTCTTTGTAGCTGGAATAAAGATAATTATATTCTATAATATCTGTGGAGTTTCGCTTGCTAATTTAATTTGGCCCAGTATAACCCATCCGTTTCCCTGACTGTTCTTTTTCTAGTTCACAAGTTCCGTTAACGTCAGGTAATAACTGCTAAAATTCCCATTTCTCTCTAACATCTTTTTCAGAAATACCGCTTCCTCTACTGGACCCTGTTCCCGTTGGGGTGTCTCTGCTGCTACAGCGGCACTATCTTCTACACCTACTCTCCGCAGCCGTCGCTCATCGTCAACCTGCTGTACGCTGCATTCATAAAGCCGGTGTTTTCCATCATTACTGGTACAGCTATGGTTGGAGTCATTCTTCAGTTTGAAGGTACTAACTTTGTTTTTAAAAAAGGCCTCTCTAGTTTCTCTTCACCTCTCTCTGTCCAGAGCTGCCAAGGACCAATCTTTATCAAAGGAGTCCAGCTCATCCCGCCATCTCCGTCTAGACCTGCCGCGATGTTTAAATTTCTTTTAAAATCCTTACCATCTATTTGCCCACCAGGTCTCTACCGGACGGTCCTAGAATGGCCCGTGTGGACGGTTCCAAGCCGGCTATCGTTCAGTGCGTATCTGCTACACATGGCCTGCATAAGGAACTACATAGCATCGCAGACCAGCACCCACAGAGCCTCTGCAATGGTGTTTGTTAGTATACCTACATATGGACTTTATGTTATTTACTTACTTATTTATTTGTTGGTCTATCTACGAAGGTTACAATCTTCAACCTGTGAACACAAGCCAAGTGCTCGATAAATAAATAAAATAAAGTACTCCACGTGCGGGAGATATTATCGCGGGAGATATATCCCCTAAGGTACAATGACGTAAAAGTTACATAGTGCTTCTAATGTTACTGTTACAACTCAATTCTTCGAAATTGTAACAGTAACATCAGAAGCGCTATGTATGTCTTTCTTTCTTGTCGCGACCTGCTACACATCCGCATCCGCATCAGCTCCGCATCGATTTATGCGGATGCGGATGCAGATGCGAATGTAAATCGATGCGGATGTTCCGCATATTATGCGGATGCGGGTGCGAATATTCGCAACATCCTTGATTCATACTCAAAACTCTCCTCACGATATTTTCCTCAATCCTCCGTATCACATGCCCTTACCATGACAACCGATTTCCACAGAAGTTTTCAGTTATTAGTTTCTTGTCTGTGGTGACCAACCCGCACTGCGCCTCGTCGTAGATTAGGGCCCACTCCCTCTAACAGAGAGGAGGCCTGTGTCCCAGCAGTGGGCACATTATAGATATAGACTGATTATACTTATGAGTCTCTTACGTCATGCAAATAGAAAAGAAGAGGATCTAAAACATTAGTATTTCTTCATTTCCGCAGGTGACAAGAGGCACCGCGCTGATCGTCAGCGCTTTCACAGCCGCCTTCTTCTTTTGGATACTGGTGGAAGGTCCTTTTGGGAACGTCATCCGAGAATATTTCACAAAGCCTGACACAATCGGAGAAACCAAGGCGGTGGATAAAGGTTCTAAGAAGAACGAATGATGTTAAAAAAGATTAATGTCCAAAAAAGAACTACTACTACTCGCAATCGGCGTGTATGTATTGCCAGAGGGGCAATTCTTGTAAATTTATGAACGTTCACAGTCTGATCTCAATCTCAATCTGTCAAAAACACCCCTAATTTCCGTACATTTTGACAAGTTTTTGACATTTGTTTGTCATCGACATGAGACTGTGACTAGATTTTGAACATTTCGAATTACGAGAATTGACCTTCTGATGTATGAAAGTAAACGAAGCAAAAGGAGCAAAGATCGTAGAGTGGTAGGTGGGGGGTGGGGGGGAGTTAGGTGGTGTCATGTAGTTTCTAGGCAGAAACACTATGTATGTTTGAAAGTGATAGTTGTTTTTTTTTATATTACGTCTAGTGCAATCATACAAGTTATTTTTTTATGTTTAATTAAATACCTTATGAAGGGATTAAGTAGAAAGTTAAGGAATATTTTTTTTTTTTTTGCCAGAAGTTCTGTTATTTGATTCAGAGTAGACTAGAAAACTACCAAAGCATTTGTTACTCTGCCATGTCTCTCTAGTACCTCAAGAGAATGGGCAGAAGCGTCCCCATGTTCATTAGAGAAAACTTAAAAAAAACTACTTCACGTTAATTACATTTTCTTTATTAAAAACATTTTTAATATAAAAACATTTGAATTACCAACTTACATACCTATCCTAGCTACCAGACAAACATACAGGGTGGCAGGGACATCAACGCGCAACCCCTTACTATGGATTCAGTAGGTACAGATGCCTGCACATCAAGCTACTGCAATCTGTCAAATTTATTTAATAGATTTTCAACTTTATCTCTAAAGCATTAAGGTTCAAGGTTGATTGGGAAAATTTTACAGTTTCGGGTAGCTTGACCTGTTGGCGTCTGTACATGATTCTGAAACCCCTGAGTTGAAAATCGTAGGTTAAAAAAAATATTGTTGTTCCATACATTTTGACCGCGTAGGTATTGAACTTTTCTTTGAAATAGCTGTTTCTTTTTTAATAACCCACAACAAAATTCTACGCTAGGGGAAAGAATGATGTGCTGAATTCATGGTTTTACTGTCTGTGCGTCGATGTCCTTGCCACCTTATATAAACACGAGTATTATCAATCACACTGTCATTATCAAGGGTAACTATTTAAATACCACAGTTGACATCAGACAGTATTTTATACGTATCGTCGTAAAATCGTTAGTTGCCATAACCCTGCTAGGTTAAAAATAGTTTATGTCTCCATATTTTATTACCTACAAGGATCTTTTATTTTATTTTATTTATTCGGAAAACAAACAATTACACATTAAGAATTACAAAAAGATAGGATGCAAAAATGATACAACCACGTCCTCCACAGATACACAATGAGACAATTTGGTAAATTTTAAGACTAGCGTTGTAAACAATAAAAAAGAGGAAAATTGCTTGAAATTGCTTTTGTACAGGTATGTGGCCAAATCGGAACTAACGTTGCCATCTTGTTTCTTCAATACATTTCGCAAAACCATTTTACAATTGTTTACCATCAGGCCCCCCTGTCAGAGTCATTCCTGCGTCAAAAGATCAGAGGGGCAATTCTCGTAATTTTAAGACCGTTCACAGTCTGGATCTCAGTCTCAATCTGTCAAAAAATACTTCTCATTTCCCTACAGTCGAATGGCTATAAAGATATTTAATAAGATACCAAAGATATTTAGAGAACTGCCTATGAATATATTTCAAAAAAGACTCAGAACATGGCTTATTGAAAATTGCTTCTATACTGTTAATGAATTTTTGAATTATAATATGAATAGGAATATTGCACAGACATGAATTGTGTAATTTAATTAATTTTAACATTCCTGTAATTTAATTAATTTTGACATTTCTGTAATTCAATTAATTTTGACATTTCTGTAATTTAATCAATTTTGACATTCCTGTATTTTTTGTATTTTGACGCCTGTATTCTTATTTTGACATTTGTAATTTCTTTTTTATTGACATTTTGTAACATAATTTTTTATGAAAATCAAAATTTGCATGCTGAATTTAGTAGGCGAAATATGATGTACTATGAATTGTATTATGACATCTGTAAGCACCATATTTCAGGCAAATAAACGATTATTATTATTATTACACATTTTGATAAGGTTTTGACATTTGTTTGTCGCTGAGATGAGACTGCGACTAGATTTTGAACGTTTTAGATTACGAGAATTGGCCTTCTGAGCATTGCCTGCCGTTCGGATGTACAAGTCGTCGTTTTGATTCTGCGGTTCGGCAAGGCTTTAGCCTTGACTGTTGTACAGCGAACCTTATTACTCAAAAGACTAGTTCTCGTCTTATGCTAGGAAAAGTTTTGTACATATAGATATTATACCACTTACTGTAGACGATTATTAAATCTTTTAGATCATCATTTATCATCTTTGCCATAATACTTCCGTCTTTCCAAAAGTTATCATCAAAAACTTTTTGTGTTTTTCATCTTATTCAACTCCATTTTCAAAATACGTCACTTTGAGGTGACTTGCGGGAAGGTTGCGGCTCTTACTTCGATCTTCTGATTCCTATTTCCCTACATATTATCACTATTTTTTTTTTAAGCAGTGTACTTTGATTTTATTTCTCGACGACTCTTTCTTTTATCTCCAACTGTCTTAACATCAAATCTAATAAAATTCTCTTACATCAAAACTAATCACTCTTAACGGTAATATTTACAACAGCCATAACAGCTTCGTCTTCATCCATAGCCTCAAGCCTCATTCCTCCTCCTAACTTGTGACCAGGTCGAGTTTTCCAGGAGACTCCTCTTGTATCGAGGGTCTTCTCTCGGGACCGTCGGAGTCAGTGACGGCCTTCCACAGCTGAATGAGAGGCAGTTCCACCAGGAGACAGAGTGGCATTGATGCGATGTAGCTCAGAACTGATGATGTTATTAGGAGGGATAGCTGGAACGGAAGAGTTAAAGGTAATTTACCGATGGGAGAGGAAAAGAGTGGGGAGAGTCATTAAGTCATCTTACACATCTTGTCAGAGTGTCGGGCGATTTAACAATGAGCTAGAGAGTTGCGAGATTTAAGTATAGATAATGACATATTACCCTAGGTGGTTCTCATAGCATTAAAGAGAAAGAGATTCCAAGAGAGTTTGAACGAGGCAGGTGACTCTAGTCAGACAAAGGTAAAGGTAAAAATATACTTACCATGGACAGAACAGAGGCATGTCCCAGCTGCGTGTTACTAGCCAACGTGATTCGTAGTACGATAAAGTGTATGAGGAAAACGCAGTAAGAGAGTCTGCCAAGAATGTGGAAGCCACGCCATTCCAGTGAGTCACGGACGAGAGCTGTAACGATAATATTCATTATTACCTGTTCAAATAAACGTAATAAAATAAATACTATTGGCAACATGATCGCTTGGACAAGGCATAAATAATATTTAGTGACTTTATAAAAATACCTCTGACAAAAATATATCTATTGAGTCCGCGTGATGAGATGGCGTTATTTTGACGTTAGTTAAAGGGCTGATTATCCATCATATAAGACCAGACTTATAGAAAGATCAATAGAAAAGAGGACAGGAGGCAATCACATTCAAGAAATTAAAATACCATCTCCTAAAAAACCACGACAGCTAAACATATGCTGGCCAATGACTGCTGCAACCCCATATTTAAACTCATGCACATATAAAATGCATGGGCACTTATGAAATGTCTGAAGCTAGATGCACGGTTTCAATTGGTCGTTTCCTATGGAGAAGAGCCGGCAAGAAACTCCACGGTTACTACACCCGAACCAAAAAACTTATACTGATACTCACACCAACACCTGGAGAAACAGCCCAGCATGAAGATACTGAAGAACACGGCAACCAGCGGCCTGTCGAGTGCGGAGTACAAGGCGGAGGCCCACAGCGGCAGCGGGGAGTCTTGGAGGAACACCGTGCCCGCCAGCAGTACCGCACTGCCCAGGAACAGGGAAGCGTGGAAGAGCACGTTGAACCACTTGGAAAGAGATAATTACGTTGAATGAGGGTTAAGAAATAACATTTAACTTTATATTTATTATGCCGTCGTCACGGTCAAACACACTGATAATGAATAGTATTGCATCCTAATTACTGACATTCTAAAGACTAATTCGTAAGACTTTTTTAACATAATTTAAGCGAAAAAGCGTTAATTAATCGCGTTTATTGGTAATTTTTCTGCTGATCTACATATTTAATTACTTAAAGACCGCTGAATACGTCTCAAAAGAAAAAATCAAAATCTTACGACATTCAGTGTAAGGTATTTACAACCTTTTGGAACCTATTTTGTATGCTTTTTGGCGGGGCACAGCTCGGATCTTATATATTATAACACCTTCTGTATGTACCCTGTGTTTACGAAATAAATGAATTTGAATTTGAAAACGTCATCCGAGAATGTTTCACAAAGAATGAACCCTACGGAGAATTCAAGGAGCTAGATAAAGTTTCTAAAAAAAAAAGAAGATGCTAAAAAAGATTAAAGTCCAAAAAAGAAATAAGTAACCAAAGTAGCTGATAATGTCGCTAATAAAAAACCTAGTTGATAAAAATCCTAATAAAAGTATTGAAAAGAAACGATAGGATATAATATTACGTGGTAAGTAGTAGAAAAACGACTAACAAAACTAGACAAGATGTGAGGTGAGAAGCTCTAGAAAGACGTACACAGACCTTATTGGTGATGTTTTTCAGAAAGGTCAGGTGCGTAGTACTCGCAACCGGCGTGCGTGTATAACCAGAAGGCCAATTCCCGTAATTTAAAACGTTCAAAATCGTCTCATCTCGGCGAAAAAGAAATGTCAAAAGCTTGCCAAAAATGTAGGGAAATTAGAGGTATTTTTGACAGATTGAGACTGAGATCAGACTGTGAACGTTCTTAAAATTCCGAGAATTGCCCCTCAGATGTATGAACGTAAACGGAGCAAAAGAATAAGGATCGTCGCAGGTGGCGCTCTGTAGGTGCTGCCTACCGCCATGGCACTTCCATTACACATACAGAAGGCATGACTAAAGTCATGCCTTCTGTATGTGTAATAGTAAATACTGATTGATCTCACCTTGCTGTCTTTAAGCTTGATCTCTCCCTTGATATTGTTGTGGTACAGAATGAAAGCGGTTGCGATGCCTCCGATGTACCCTGGCAAGTTCATCCAGAACGGAAGGTACACCAGCGACAGGATCTTGGAGCCGGCGAACATGTTGCGGAGAACCCTGAAGATTAGTAGGACAACATTATAATATCACACTACTGTGCTCGACGTTAATATGTGGCACATATTGTGCAAGGGACAGTCGGAAGAAGCAGAGGCAGTTTTGCCGGAGCGACGCTCTTCAAAGTGAAACTTTTTCTCAAACTCGACCTTCTTTAGTCTCCATGGTACTCTTCCCAGTTATTTTCTTTTTTTATATAGTTTGAGCATCTACCTCCCAGGCGTGATCTGCAGTGGCCTATATGGAAAGCTCTCAATTGATTGCGTACCCAGGTAGGCCGGTGCAGACACAATTTGTCGAAGTGGAAGATTACTGATACGTCCAACACCTAGTGCGAGTGCGGCGCTTCTGATCAGAGCATGCCCCACTTGCTGGAGTGTCCCAAGTGCCCGTTTACCTGCACCTCGGATAACCTAAAGAATGCTACTGAATCCGCAATCAACAATGCGCCAATGCGCGTACAAATTTATATACAGTATCCTTCATGTATATTTACTCTGGAGTCTGAGCCGTGACGATAGGTGCGAGATCGTAGAAGTAGACCACGAGCCCGGCGGTCAATGACGACGCGACCACGAACAGCATTAGCAGCGGGATGGTGGCGCGTTTGTATCTCATGAGGACGAGGAGCAGGAACACTCCGATGATGTGGAGTTGCATGTCGGCGGCTAAGTACCTGGAAATATGGAAGTAAAAATTGTGTATAGTATGAAATTAAAATGAAAGTGATACCAGCATTAAACAGGAGGATTCAAATCAGGATTAACTTTATCTCAAAGAACCATAGCTATTAGTAATATCTCCCCAAAAGCGTGAAAAGAACATCAAAAATACAATCATGTTAGACTAGAAACGCCATCGATTACCAAGAATTATAAAAACTCACCAAGTATGTCCCATGCAGAACTTGCCGGTGGGCAGATGGTTGTGCACATACAGTACATGGTACCACCACCTCTCGGAGCAGTCGTGGGCTTCACGCTCTACCAGCCACGACCACTGCGGGCCATTGCCCAGCAGTGGGAACCATGCCACCGTGAACCACAGTGCAAATACAGCTAGTGGAGTAAGTCTGGAATTTCAAAATTCGTTGTACACGTTAGGTTAGTCAAAATACTTCCATATCTTCAAAACATTGTACTTAGAATAACAGTATTACTGCCACCGAGCAGCATTAGTATAGTATATTCCGTTTCGAGAGTATGGATGACAGAGAAATTACAGGCATTAAGAGGGTGCACACAGGTCCAATAGCGCCACTCCTTTAAAAAAATATTATCTCGTGACTGAGAAGGAATTATGAAAATCTGTTCAATCAGCGACCTCGGTAAATGTGTCTAGAATTTTCTAATACCTTTTATAAAATTTCATATTGAGACACGAAGCAACAAAATTCGATCTAAAGAAAAGCGGCCACATTCCTATATGTCGTATTTAGTTGCTTCGTGTCTCAATATGAAACTTAATAAAAGGTATTAGAAAATTCTAGAGACACTTACCGAGGTCGCTGATTGAGCAGATTTTCATAATTCCTTCTCAGTCACGAGATAGTATTTTTTTAAAGGAGTGGCGCTAGTGGACCGTTGTACACGCTCTTAACAGGTTCCGGCGAAGTAAACGAAACACAATAGAAGTTTTATTGTTAAGACGACGATAGCCCCCTCCCTTGAAAGTATTAAACTTTGGTGTTGCAGATGTCTTTCATAGCGATAGCCACTTTCTATCGTGTGACGGCCAAGAGTTGTAAAGTTTTACGTCTGCAATTTCACATTTTGGCGGCGCTAACCACTGTCCCGAATGAGCTATTAACCTATTTGCCAACATACCTGATCCACCTATTGAGGATGGACATCAAGCACTTGACGAAAGTTATGGGCTTGGTGGGGGAAGAGATGAGGGTGGCGTACGCGGTGAGGAAGCCCGACATCGCGAAGAAGGCCTGCAGCCACAGCGGGGAGTTCAGGACTGCTTGCCAGGTGAAGTGGTCGTACATCTAGAAGAAAAAAGAAGTTAATTTACTTGTGCATGTGTTCATTATCTCAATGTGCTTTATTTGTAAGTTAATCATCATGCAGATGTCATCAGGAGAGGCAAAAGTCAAACTTGAGCCTATAAATTTAAGATTTTAAAATATGGTTTTCATGGTTGTTTTTGCTCCACTTCAAGCTTAGCAAAATCAATAATTAATAATTTTGGGAAATACCAAACTCAACGCAATCACTTGAGTAAAACATAACCGGCTTTCACGAAAGTTATAAATGAAGAACAAATAAAAATAAAGACTTACCTTTTCAACAAACTGGGGATTGTCGATAAACGAGTAGATGTAGATCAACATGACATGAGAGAAAATCACGCACTGCATTCCTAAGAACCTGGAAATTCACGATACTATATGATCTGGTAATACCACATTATACCAAAATACCAACGATCACCAGCGGTGGTTATCTCTTAAGTTTTAACAAATAATTCCGTTTTGAATCAGTTATGCTCTTTTCACATAACATAACTATACTTTGCACCAGCGCCTTTGTCAAAAAACAAATGCCAGCTCCATGCGGGCAGCAGAGGATCGGTCAATGTAGCGATGCTTGTGGGAGCTCAAGTCCAGCAGTGGGCCTCTATCCGTTGAGATGACGATGATGATGATGAAAGCCGATTGTGATCATAAACATTTACCTGATTCCTTCAATACACGCGACATCTTTCATGCGGTCGTCAGTCCTGGGCTTGGAGCGGTCATACGTCAGAATGTCAAAGTTGCGCTTCAGTGAAAATGCCAGCAAGTACCTGTTGCCTACAATAATAACAGGAAGGTGATGATTAGCAATATAGTCTTTTTAACAGATTTCAATAAAGATGTATTCACCATTTCATATTCAAACAAAAACCACTAGAACAGTTTTTGTTTTACGTGAACCCTTTTATTTCATTCGAAACATTGTATATTATGTGTTCTTAGTTCGGAATGATGACATAGCAGTCAATATTTCCTCAGCCTAGTAAGAGAAACACGAACATTTAATTAAAGATTCAATAAGGAGGATGCGTCAACTGCATTGACAAGCTAGTACTGTATTTTGGCATGAGCTGTTTTCGTAGAATTCATGTCGATAAGAGAGGATGAATCTCATCGGTTATCAGTAGATTGTTAACAACACAAAAACAACAAACAACAGTAGGTATGTTTACACTCAGCCTTAGCGCATCTGTCCCCGAGCACGTGCACGCCAGTGGCCAGACAGGCCAGTGCGACCAGCATCGTGCAGATCACCGCCAGCGATCGCGCCGGGCCCGAGTTGTCGGGTGGAGAGTCCACCGACATGCACCAGTCCACGGAGAGAACTTCAGCCTGGAATGAGATAGAAGCGAGGACTTACAGGGACAAAGCTATTTGGATTAATTTTAATTTTACAAGCTGTGTGCCCGATGGGACTTTTATATACAAACTTATATTTGTATTCCCTATTTACGCCTTTCTCGGGATAAATTAAAAAAATCCTTTCTTCCTTTCACAGTGCTCACTTTCGTTATACATATAAGGAAATCTTGTGTTAAACTTTCTAGACCCAGCAGTTAAACTGTGCGTTGTCTGTCACTTAATTTAATACTTTTATTAATTGGATTTCATTCTATTATCTAGTTTTTTTTGGGGGGTTCTGTTCTACGTAAAGGAAACGTATTAACAAAACAAATAGCTAAGAAATTAATTCAGACCGACGGCTTTTCGAGATCAAGACAACGATAACCAAAAGTCTCAGACTTTTGGTTATAACTGGTTCTTGCGCTGATTATGAAATATTGGCAAATTGATGGTTGAATCTTGATCTCGAAAAGCCGTCGAATAAGGAGCAAGGTTTATTGGACCAAGTGTAGAGGGATTGCGTCTATCCATCACGAAAACGAACATTTTATTTGATTTTGTAATGGCTGTTGAATGCTTTAAATTAAACGATGTTGATGCTGATAGTGGTTTTAGCATTGTTGTGTAGCGAGTAATTAAATTTCTTCATTCATATTTTTCTTTTTTTACATATTTTATAGCTTTGTAACTAATATTGACCTCAATTAATTAGCGTTCTCTTCACTGTTACTCATTTTTTTTATCCGTGGAAATGTAGCACATTGTGCAGTAACCCTTCTTTAGATTTTAATATTTTACTGTTGTATGTATACTGTACGATTATATAATTGCCAAATAAAAAATCCGCCCTACTAAGGTTGCCTTAGTTGGGATGAATTTATCCCAAGGACAAACTTAACTTTGTCGTTCAAAAAATGTTCCCCCTTACATCAATATACGTCACGGTCAATTCTCCAACTGCAAATGCAAAGTTTGTAATCGCAATAAAAATGTGATAAAACTACAAATTAACGATTTTTGGAACCGAACTTTTTTCCTTTACTTGTGCTGCTTTTACCTTGCTTCTTGCCAAATTTCATAATTCTTGGTCAACGAGGCTTCAAGGAACATAGACCTACGTCTTTGATATTAATTTCAACTTGATACCTCCTCGCGTTCCTAAGAAAAAGGATCTTGACAGTCAGACAAACAGACGGTCGGACAACGAAGTGATCCTATCAGGGTTCCTTTTGATCCTTTTGTGGTACGGAACCCTAAAAATGGCACAACGGAATGTCATTCTAATCGGGCTAGAATGAAACAAGAGGAGTAAAGTATCTGTCCTCACCTCCAGTCCATACTGCGCCACACTGTTGGAGATGCATCCCTGTGCAGCCTCCTGCCAGCCCGCCGTCTGGTTCTGTCGACCACAGCGGGACACACACACTCCTCTGTGGATCAGGGTTCTGTTGTAGTGTTTCAATGACTGCTTGGAGTATTCCTGAAAGGGAAAATACATTACATTTCACACTATTTGATATCAATAAGTTTATGTAGAAAATATTCCTATTAATAATCCTGATTCTTGAGAACAATTTTGAATTTTTGACAGATTTCCATACAAAAACTGTCAGACGTCAATTTAATTCTACGGATAAAAGATAACTGACTTTGATAAAATCAACCCTAAATCAAATATCTTTACTCCACTTAGGGCTGATTTTTCCAACACTTTATCCGAGGAATAATTTTAAATTTTTGACAGTTCTTCCATACAAAAACTGTCAGACGTCAATTTTATTCCACGAATAAAAATTATTTGTAGATTGAAAAATCAGCCCTTAATGGAGTATAATTGATGATGATGATGATGGATAATTGATTTAGGGTTGATGCTCGTTGGTTTAGGGTTGGTGGTTTGCCACTTAGTCTACTGACCCCATAGTTCAACAAACATAAGTAATTAAATTATTCACAGACACATTCTACGCTAACTCTATATCAACATAACTTGTTGTAACCTTGAGCTGCAAGTGTTACGACACTAGACCGGTGAACCCGAACAACTCAAGCTATGCTTACTTTCTCAAGAAGAAGGACGTATTTACGAAATAAGGATAACCTTATTTATATAATAATAATTATGTCGTTGGTAATTGACTTAGAAGTAATAGAACTGACAAAAATATAACCTTCTTAGAGCTGCAGTAAGTAGAGTGCACGGAGTGATTTTATTTTAGTTACATAAACTAGGTCTGCCGGCGACTTTATTCGCGTGCCTGTCGGAAAACAAAGTTTTATTTTTCTGCGCGGAACACTAATTCTTTTTCTAAAATAAGTATACCTTAATTTATTCCTTATAACATCAGCTATCTGCCAGTAAAAATCTCGTCGAAATCGGTCCAGCCGTTTAGGAGATTTGCCAGAAGAAACGGTCAGACAGAAAGACAAAAATGTATTAATTGTTTTTTTTTTTTTTGTTATAAGTACCGTTATATACTTTCATGTGCATTTAGAAAAAAAGCTGTTATTTTGACATTACAAATAGACACTTCAATTTTATTTATTTACATTTGTATAGAGAAAGAGAGGTATACAAACAGGCAATCCAATGCAGCAAACCAATCACGCATATCCATCATCATCATCATAATTGACATACAAAAGGTGTCTACTGCTATACCTTCATGGACCAATGAAAGGCCTTTTGAAAGGTCACAATGCTTTTCTGAAGGATGGGTAGTTGCAGTTTGTTGTTATTAGCAGACTAGAATTTGTTACTACCCCTAGCTTTTACAACCCCTGCAGAAGGTGTAGTGCAAGCTTGGTAAAATAAAACTTAACACCCGTTTTTAGGGCAGGAATGCAGTCTGAAGCAGTGGGTAATCGATGTTGCAGTAGTGTGGCAAAACAGTCAAGTTAAATTAATTGAAACCCAATTTCTAATATTTTTATGATAAATAAACTACATAACATAGCATGACGTGTGTATTTCCCTGGGGGCTGAACAGAGGTGTATCATAATACCCACGTAGCTCCGCGAGCCTATTGCCATAAGCCGGCCACAAGTCCACACTCCGAACTACTGCTGGGAACATTCAACAATGGAAAAACCCAAAAACGCTTTGCCCTAATTGAGATTTAAACCTGGGACCTCACGCTCGCAGTTCCGCAGCGAACACCAGACCAACGAGGCATAAACAAGCAATATTTTTGACAATATTCCTTTAACTTTTTAAAGGAATATTGTCAAAAATGTTGCTTGTTGGCGAGCGTCCCACACTACGCTTCCCGATACGTAGCAAGCGTAAGTGTGGGACGCCCGCCGGCTGGATGGACGGACGTCCTAAAGAAGGTGGCTGGGACAGACTGGATGCGGAAGGCGGAGAGCGGGGTGGAGGCCTATGCCCAGCAGTGGACTGAAAGGCGCTAAGTTGATTATTAAATTTATCAAAATCGTAGCGCGTACGCGTGGACGTTTCAACTATTGCCATACCTAGTCGTAGAACGTTGTGAACTTATTTAAATGGCAAAGAGCATTTGTTGTGATAGATCAGGTTTAATTGCTACACCATCCACTGAATGAAATAGCCAGTAAAACAGCCGGCTCGGTGTGTACACAATCACGACCTTTACTACATATATATTTGTTGAAACGAGCTGCGAAACATTTCGTCAATTAATTTTAACATAACTTCGTCACTTCATCATGGTTGCATCGTGCGTGAGTTTGCAGAGATGCGTATATCTGTCAGGGCTATGAACTTTGCTCGTGCATCACTTTACAACAGTAACTTAAGGCCGATCAGCTAAAATAAAGCACCGGAACGATATTTGATGAATGAGAACACTTCGCAATCCAGTCCAACATCGAATAGGATCCAGAGCTAGATTTATTTTATATATGTCAGCCGCGAATTGGTCAAATATCGATACAATGTTATGGGATTGCCACGCCTGGATTGAAATACTAGATCAATATAAATAAAATAGATATTTTAACCCCTTTGTCGAGTTAAAAATCTTTGACTACGATTGATAAGGGACCAGTGCTCTGATAGGATGAGTAGAAGGTATTTTAAGGTTACTTGTGGATGATTTGTCTATGGATCTAGGGTTATAATAACCAGTGATAGGAATAGGTAGTGCCTATTTGCCTAAACTTCGAAGAACATAGACAAGAAACGGAGACTTCCTTAGGACTAAATTTTTCACTCACTCACTAACACATTGTGTACGTCATATATATATACTAACACCATTTTTGATTTTGATTTTACTGTAAATTATTTAATTTAATGTAATGTTAGTATTGTTTAAATTGATTTTAATTCTATTTCAGTGTCTGTGGTCTACGTAACAATTGATTTTAATATAATTTAATGTATTGTATGGATTATTATTATCTGAAATAAATGAATTATTATTATTAAAAGTGTTGTGCCGAATTTCTAGGCACATGTCCCGGAAAAAATTTAGTCCTAAGGAAATCTCCGTTTCTTGTCTCTGTTCTTCGAAGTTTAGGCAAATAGGCACTACCTATTCCTATCACTGATAATAACATACGAGGTTAATAAAAATATAATAAATATTTATTCAAAAGTAAAAATTGGTAAATCTCAATAATGTAGGTATTACAATGTATGATAGGCGGCATGAGCTCTTACAATTACTTTTAGGACAACAGATTTCGTAACAATATTTAACAATAATAGTTACATAGTTGATTTATTATGTAAACAGAACAAAAATCCTTAGGTAAAGAATCTCTTCAAGGACATTATTATGATGAAATCTGAACTAGATTATGTCACGTCATATTTTTCTCGGAAAATTACATTCACACACGAGTTTGGTGACCGCATGTTATAACATCGGTTACTGGCACACAGAGGATGCGCCTGCCCATACTTAATGGGTGTTTAACCACTGTTTGGAGCCAAGAACCTCAATAGGTTATATCACCAAACACTGTGCGAGTAAAGATGGGTTAGTGTTACATAAATTGTATAATTCTTGCAAGTCGCGCACGTCGGCGTGCAGGGAATACCTTATATAATTATATTGCAATGTATCTAGGAAGCATCGCTCGGCCATAAGCCCGCATTGACTACTGTAGTCAATACATATGTAAAGATGTGTAGTGACTGATTTAGACTATGAGATAAGCGATGCATCTGGCATAATTCATTTTTTGTTCTATTTATAAGGGCTGGTAAATTCTGCTTCCGTAAGCAAGGTGAACGGTAACCAGAACAAGGCTTGTAACAGATATTATTATTATTATTATTTCTACTGTATTTTTTTTATCAGTTACTTGTCTGCTTGATTCAGAGCTCAAAAAGGGATTTGACGTTTTACGGAACAAAAGACATCAACGCGCTCTCTGAGTCTTTTCTTAAACAAATATTTTTTCCATTTTTGTCATTGTTCGTGTTGTTTATGGTTTTAATTGTTATTGGACCGGACACGTCACGCGAATGCACCCGGAGAGATGGGTAAAGAACGACACTCACTGGACGCCTGAAGGACATCGCCGTCGAACCACGGCGAAGGTGGTGTGACGATCTAACCAGGTTTGCAGAGCCAACATAGCCAGATGTCGCTCAAGACATGGTTTGGAAGGAAAAAGGGAAGGGCTCCCCTTTTTCCTTTCAAACCATGTCCACAAATGATACAACGTTTTAATTATGCGATGACCTTTAATATAATTATTTCGTAATGCGTCAAAAGTGTACTTAAGTTTGTTTTAAACCTACGATTTTAATTTATTGTTTCATCGTCTACTTAGAGTTCTAATTTCAATTACTTGTAGTCGATTGTATATGCAAAGTACTATTTGAATAAACAATTCTCAAGTTAAGTGCTAGAAAATAAGTTCCAAATGCAAATATGTTTCTAACCCTCAGCTAGTTCGATAAATAAATATCATTATTTACATGCTAAACAATACTACACGTAGTTATTTTAATATAGACCACAGATTGAAGTGTTGAGGCCAAGGTGTTCAATAAAGAGGTTAAAGTTTGCAATAATATAAAATAAATGATCTTAGCCACTGGCAGTAGTAGTATATGTATGAAACAGGTATACATACAGGTAGATACTAAGTAAAGGGCATAGTATGGGGCAATAGGCGTGTTTAAAAGTCGATTTTCCTTTATGTGGAAATCTTCGGTTTTGCTGAATGCAAATGCACATCTTTTAAGACTTAATTGCAAGTCGACTGTCCGTCCAGTGCTGCGTAGGATGTGCATGAAGCGGTTTACAACGTTAGCTATGCGGTTCATTTGTTTGCCAGCCACGCATTTGTGTGTAGCGTGGCCGGGGGTCGTAGTGGACGATCCCGCCTATATTTTCATACAAAGTTAACACGTGCGTAGCTTAGCCATGAGCTGCAGTGGAGAGGCGCCTTGATTGTGGTTGTTTTTTTATGTACAATTTATACATTCCCACCTAGTGCAGATGGAAGGTGAGAAATATTTCTAAGCCCCAAGATACAGACTAGTTTGGTCACTCACTGTGTCAATATTAATTGTATAAAATAGCAGCAGTAGGTCATAAATGTTATTGTGATATTTCAAGTTCCTGTGTATATAATTGTATTACTTAGAAAAAGATATATTTCTGTTTTCTTTCTATTTCTCTCTCCCAACTAGTCGCACGATGGGGAAACAAAGATCCGGGATCTTCGGTGGAGAGCTTAGTTATGCTACCAAACCAACAATGTGTACAGGGATGATAAAGAGGTATTAGATAGCACGGGTAATAAATCTATTAACACTAAAACAGAAGTTCATTGAATTCCCACGTTCGAAACCTGCCAACGACTCTACTTTACCTATATACGTACAAGTAGACATTCCTATTTCGCAGACCTTAGCTCTTCACAAATATAATTATACCTATGTGGTTATGTATCTACGTATTACATTCTACAGACGGGAGTCGAGAACACTTAAAGGCTTATGTGATTAGTATAGCATAATCAGCTTTTATTGTTCCCACTGCTGGGGCACACGCCCTTTCTTTCTGTGAGATAGAGTGGGCCGTAATCCACCACGCGGGCCCAGTGCGGGTTGGTAGATGGTATACGTCTTCGAATTTTTATTTCTAGGACATGCCAGTTTCTTCTAGATATTTTCCTTCACCATTTTGAGAGCAGTGGAGATGAAATAAATTAAACAAAGTAAAGCGCATGCATGCATGCATGCGTGCGTGCATGTTCGGACCCACGACCTAAAACTCGTAAGTCAGAGCCGTTAACACTGGGCCACCATCGCTATCGGTGATAAGTATATAGTTACAATATTATTGTATAATTGCCGTCTCGAGCTTGTGTCCTTAACGATTATATTATTGTTTTACCATTTATTCTATTTATAATACTCATTATTGTGTGTCAACATAAGCGTTAATTTAGAATGGCATCATATTCTAACTCGCCTTGAAACATTATACACAGGACCTATTTATTTGAGGATAGTTGGTCTTTTTGCAAGTCTAGCACAAGGTAAAGTTAGACTAATCAATAGTCTAAACACAAGTTTCGACACATCGAGTTACTGACCTTAGAGATAAAGTGGAAAATGTATCAAGTGACTGTAATTTCACCGGCACTGGAGCTATTCAAACGGCAATACTGCTTCATGGAAGAGGTATTGTAGTAGCTTAGGTACTGTAGAGGTACCGATTAAGCGACAGTCCATGTCAAAGACCTGTCCAAAAATACCTCTAATTTCCCAACATTTTTAATAAGTTTCTGATATGATTGTCGCTGAGATGAGATTGCAACTAGATTTTGAACGTTTTTAATTACGGGATTGGCCTTCAGGCTGTGGATGTTCTTAAAATTACGAGAATTGGGAGAACACTTGCAGGGCTTTCTCATACTACGAGTATCTCCTCGAATGTTTGAAAAGTTAATGGAATATATTTTGGAGATAAACATTATTTTCATATTAAGAAAAGGAAAATATTCGATAGTCAGCTCGGACAGCTGACAGCCGATAAAAATAAGTGCCTATAGTCCGTCTCACGGAAGAATTCCGGCAGACGCGGACGGAGTCACAAATCTTTATTTATATCAACATTATATCACAGGCACTAGTCAATAAAATGCACAATCTTAAATAGAGAAAGGTGTGTGAGGTAGGTGGGTTATTGTACGAACTTTGCTAACTGTATAATAATAATTAGTTCAAGTTATTCCCGAGGAACTACTTTCGTGGGACGAACTCCACTTAGGTTTACTTGTAGGATTAATTATCCCATCTAAACTTTAAATACGTTGTTTCGTTAATACGACGATCCCGAGGAGACTTCTCTAGTCTCCTACAGTAGTACACTACTATATCCTTCCCAGCAGTTCATCTTTAAACAATGAATTCACTATTACATAATATTTAAACTAATACCATATATTTATTATTTCCAAGTTGCATTTAATTACGGAACATCATTGAGTATCCGAAGGTCCTATAATAACGACACTTTAATAATAATAAAAAAATCGTAGGCTCTTCTATTAAATAAATCTTTTTCGAGTTAAGATAATTTGCGGAAGTACGGTATACGCCATAGTCTGTCTTTTCCGTGTAGTTAATGTTATGATGAAGCTTCGTAGATCCTATGTAAAACGTAGCACTTTATTTACCTTTGTTGTATTTTTCGAGAGTGGATCTAGTGCACCACGATGTCGATTAAGTCAATGATTGTGGGCTGTGTTTTAAGGTGTTTTTTGTTCATACGCCCCCATACACGCGTATTACTTTATTTTATTTTTTTACTTCGAATTCACTCGTTTGGTGCTGCCACTCAATCGCTACCAACTACTACACTTCTCACAATTATCGCAAGGCAGTATCAATCTTACACGTGGCTTAACACAAACTTTATTTTTCCGAAAAGAGTGTACCAAAACGGTTATCGCGTAGCACAGGTGCGTTCTACCGGTAATCTCATAGCCACACCGCAGTAACTATAACTACCATAAATCAATCATATTCCTTGTTCGTACACACAGAATATCCTTGAAGAATTCTACTGGTACATACCTGTAACAGCGTCATTGAGGGCGAGGGCTCCCGGGAGTAGAGCGCCGCGTCCACGATACAGTACACGTCACCAGGACGCCGGCACTGGCTCCAGTCGTCCAGCCCGTACAGGGGCGGGAGGGTCGCGAACACCGTGTCTGAAATGGAACAGAAGGTAGTGAGAAGCAGAGGCGGACTTTCCATCAGAACTTTCAACCTGCGCTCTCGGCTCTGCGGCTGGCAATATCTCAACTCAGTACATTATGGAGCGATGACATCTAATTAAACAAATAGTAAAGTAAACAAACCTACAACTTCTAAACGAATAAATATTAGGTAAATCGAACGCAACATTGTTTTTTTTTTTTTACATTTTCACGCTGCAAAATCAGCAGAAAAAGGCGGGACAATTGAACGACCTAGGGTGGCCGAGACTGTTAGTCCACCTCTGGTAAGGAGAGTTCTGAAGACATCGAGGCAACGCCTAGAAAATAATGAGCTGATGCAAAGACTTTAACTGTGTTTATTTATCAGCCACAGCTACTGGCACTGTTTCGGTGTTCATAAGGGTCAACTCCTGACATAATATTCTTCTTGTTCTTTTCTTTTGTTGAGGTGATCCGGCAGAGAAAGTTGTCGACATAGCTCACAGAATTAGCAACGATCTTCGTAGGGTGGCTTGTAGCAGCTGGATGAGAGTTGCCGAAAATTTAGTTGTATGGCGTGCAATAGGAGAGGCTTATGTCCAGCAGTGGACTGCTATAGACTGATGATGATGATACGCGAATCATCATCTGCCTTTTCCCAACTAGGTTGGGGTCGGCTTCCAGTCTAACCAGATGGAGCTGAGTACCAGTATTTTACATGGAGCGACTGCCTATCTGACCTCCACATCCCAGTTACTGGGTAATACGAAACCCCTTGGTAAGACTGGTTTTCAGACTTTCGGGCTTCTGACTACCCGTAACGACTGTCAAAGATCCACGAATGACAGCCGGGACCAACGGCTTAACGTGATTTCCGAGGCACGGAGGGGACTTGGTATTTAAAGATGTCACCCATCCACGGACTAACCGCGACAAGCGTAGCTTAACCTGATCGATCGACCGCGTAGATGTTGATACGCGAATAAGCTAATGATTTTTTGAACTCCGTAACCAGCCAGCGTCAATTGTCGAGGCTTACCACGCCAAATATCACCGGACGTAGGAACTATTGTAGTATTGTTACAGTTGCAAGCTTTGGAAGCCTTTTGAATGTAAATAAGTAGCTACTCCTACGTGTATTTCTATAGGTGATCAGATAGTTATGATGTTGGTTTTGATTGTAATCGTGAGGATCTTCACGCACGTGAGTTGAATATATGATAATATTCAACTCACGTGCGTGGAGATCCTCACTGGGAACAATTAGCTACTTGCAGGTTGCAGGCCGATATTTGTAAATGCTGCGTCCTTGACCGCTAAAATGGACTACTTGATGGTCAGAGCTCATAGCTATGTTGTAGGTAGTTATTTAATTAATAAGAGGACAAGCAGATATTGTGATAACATTAATTTTCTTTTTTGAAAAAAAAAATGTCTTCATGACTTTGTTCGATTTAATGTTCTTTTTTGTTGTTGGTACTTCCTGTGCATGTCACAAATAAGATATTTTTATTTCTTTCCATCTTTCTTATTGCTAATCCCTTACTATCTTCTGTAGGTAAATTTAATAGGTTTGCTGTAGGTTTGGTTTGGTTTGTTTTTTGGTTTTGGGTTTGAATACCTAAATCGAAAGGAATCCCTTTAACGAAAAGGCGGTCACCCATTTCCAACCCCTATGGGTTAAATGGGACAAAAGGATTGCGACTTTTTTTCTAATACCTAAATCAAACTTGCAGTCGGCAATGTAGGGTGATTATGAATACGAGTATCTCTGACCCAATTTTCTCTGTCATGGGACTTTAACCTAAGACCTTAGGCTAGGCAATCACCACCGCGACCACCAAACTATTGTAATAATTATGCGGTTAAATTTAGGTTTCTTCAGAATACAATATGATTGCATGCTAACGTAGAAGTTTAAACCCTAGAACACCTAGGGGTGTAATAGGGTTCATAAACTTCTAGGTTATCAATTTTACAAAAATTAAAATTTTATTTTTGGTAAATGCTTCTGCTCGTTTTTTTTTTTTTTTTTTTTGTTAAATAATTTATAAAATATTAAATGCGTATTTTTAATTTTATATTTAATTTTAAAGTAATCTGCATTTTTACTATTTTCTCATGAAAGTATAAAAACTATAGGTAAACATCCACTTAACTTACCATTGATATCAATAACACTGCCGAGCGCGGAACAAAAGCACGCAACGAACAACAGGCGCCACATATCGATCAACACACCGTGCGCGGGCGCAGACTCGAGCCAACTCGCGAACACTTGAGTAACGTGCGCGCGCCGGCCCTTCTCTGCGTTACGACAGATCATCTCGGTTACATTGTGCCACAGTGTGCGGAGATGCAGAAAAGCCAGCTAAAAGATTATGCTGTGTAGTAGAACAAACTGGAACTGTTTCTTAGCATCCTCACACAGCTTAAGGGAAGCGACTTTTCCTCGTGATGTGAGAAAATGTAAACCAGGAAAGGAAACATAAAAGTTGTGGAAACTATAGAGTTGTGTAACTTATTAAGGGTTCGTCACTCCCTCCGTTAGAAAGACTGGAGGTGTGATCATGTACCCAGGAAAAATCAGGTTGCCTAGAATATGCCTGGCCAGACAGGATTAGAATCCAATGAGCTGATGGCATTAATCCCTCAGGATAACTTCGGAGAGCGATGAGGTTGCTCGTCTAAACATTTGTGGTTGGCGGAAGAGTATCGCTATGTAGTGTAAGGATGGCCAGATGCCATGAATGAGTATCGAGTCGACCTTTTGTCTTTCTCTGCTGTGTGACATCGCCGAGGATTTTCAATCTGGTCAAGTGTGAGTTGCTAAACAGTACGAGATGTCTTAACGTGACTGGTTATAGAATGCGCAATAACATGTCATTGATTTTGGAATATTTTGGGATATTGCATTGTATTTAAACATAAACCCACCTAGATAATCATTGCGCAGGAATGAGACATTAAAGTTGCTTGCAGCATAGCTAGCGACTAGTTCGTTACACCATTGAGGTAAAGGCATAGTTGTTTCTTACCTTTCTTTAAAAATAATGGCGAATGGGACAGCTCAACTTTTTGCGACTGGAATCATTTACCCAGTGAAATGTAAAGCTGGAGCACCATCCTCATTATTGGAATGATTGAATATCAAAAATATCATGGGGGACATAGCATAATCAGTCAATAATGTTCCCACTGCTGGGACACAGGCCTCCTCTCTGTGAGAGGGAGTGGACCGTCCACCACGCGGGCCCAGTGCGAGTTGGTATTTTTTTTTTAATAAACGTTGCCCCACTCTAGGAATTTCTCCTGTATCGTGGGTGCGTTTACAAACATTTAAACTCACATATACAAACAGCCAGAGCGGGTTGGTAAATGTCACATGTCTTCGATTTTTTATGTTCTAGGACATGCCGGTTTCCTCACGATGTTTTCATTCACCCTTTTTGAGAGTAGTGGTGATGAAATTATTTACACAAAGTAAAGCGCCTGTCTGGGTTCGAAGCTACGACCTAGAACTCGTAAGTCGCGGCAGTTACCACTGAGCCACCACTGCTGGTAAAAATAGGTCACCTGCCCAGTAAGTTGAGAAAATAGGCACCAGCTTCTGTCTGGATCTGCTTTTAACAGAAAGTGCAATTACCAATCCATTTACCAAAAGTAGTAATTATAATAAGTACACGTTTACCTATCGTATTCTAGCTCTTGCCTGCGACGTCGTCCGCATGAAGTTTCTTGTTCTCCCGTCCCAACATGTCGCATCGCCCGCCCGCGCTATTAGGTACTCCGCATTATTTCTGTTTTTTTTTTTTCTTTTTGCTCGGCTCCTAACGGTCGTACCGTGATATTAATATAGCTTCAAGAATTGGGTCATCAAATGCAAGAATTTTTCAAATCCGACTGGTAGTTCCAGAGATTAACGCGTTCAAACAAACAAACTCTTCAGCTTTATAATTAGTCAAATCCGACTGCTAGTTCCAAAGATTAGCACGATCAAAATAAATAAAAACAATCTCTTCAGTTTTGTTATAAGTACGTAAAGATATAGGTTAGTATAGATTGGAAGGCCCGTGATGAATTGTTAGACACATCAATGAGTTTAAAACTGCTTAAAAAGAAGTTTTGTAATTTTGTTAATTTAATAGCTCCGAACTTGACCCACTTGACTTTATAACCATAAATAACCTATATTTATAAAGGTATTTTACCATCCAACTAATAGCAGGTACATCCCTGCCCTCCTCCATACAATAACCAGTTTGATGGTCTTACCTCTCGTTTGAGGTGAACGTCCACTTCCTCAGGTCAAGGTCTTGTGTTGCTTACAACACCGCGCCTACTAAACTATGCAACCTACTGCTTTTTGTAATCAATAGCAAGAAACAGCATGATATCATAATATTACGCTTGGTTCCTCCTTGGGGTAAGCAGATGCGTAGACTAAACTGACATTTCTACCAGCTTGGTTATGGTTTCATAATCAGCTTGTAATTTTTCCACTGCTGGGACACAGGCCTTCTCTCGGCGAGAGGGAGTGGGCCGTAATCCACCACGCGGGCCCAGTGTTGGTTGGTAGATGTCTCATGTCCTCGAATTTTTGGTTCTAGGACATGCCGGTTTCGTCACGATGTTTCCCTTCACCGTTTGGAGAGCACTGGTAATAAAATTAAATACACCGTTCATAATTAGACTATAGGACAATTAAATTTAAATTTATAATTTAAATTTAATTTAAATTTATAATTTAAATTTAATTTTTAGTTTATGTGAAAACTTAATAATGTTTTAGCTTTGTTTAAATACCTATGAATGACTTCTTACCTATGCAGGATGTCCCGAAACTCAATGAAAACCTGGTACCGGGCGAGAGGCCAAGGTAATACCAGTTATGAAGAAAATAAGATTTCGGGGCAGCCTGTATATTTGTATGCCACAAAGGCCGAACATGCCGGATCTTTTTTGTTTATGAACAACCTGCATGCCTTGTATGTATACTCATGTTTCTAGAAATAAATCAAAGTAAAGTGCCTGTCTGGGTTTGAACTCACGACCTAAAACAGTAAGTCAGGGCCCATACACTCCTCCGGTTATGGTTTAAGCCTTTATAATATGATGCCAACTTAGTAACAACAAAGTTTCTGAGAAATTCCTAATGGTTAAACCAAATACAACTTGCCCAACCTGGGGATCGAACCCCACGCTCAGTAGTCGCGTTTGCAAACATTACATCAAAAACGCTGAATCTCGTTTTGGAAGTATTTGTGAAGTTTTTGAAGACGTCGCCGTCGAGTGGTAATAAAACACAACATAGGGAACCCTAATTTAGGGATATAAATGTGACAACAAAAAATAAAAGGCACAAATCAAAATAATGACTTTTTAATGAATTTTTTTTTCAATTTCAAATATGTATTAATATTTACATGAATAATCTTATCGTAAACATAAAATAAAAATATCGTTGATTACGTTAGACAACACCGCGTATTGTTCATTGTTTGACAACCCTATTTTTGTTAGCGACACATCAAAACTGGAAAAATATCACTTCACCTACAAATATTTTATAGAAGTTAGTGGAAGTGGCACCCCGTGCCTGTTCACTAAAAATAACATTATTTAGAAGCTATCTAAATCCTTTATTAATAAACTATCTACTTAGTTATGTATATTTGCGATAAGCCCTCAGTACCTGAAATCTGCCATAGTCTGACCATCACAACTTTTAGGGCTGATTTTTCAATCACCGGATATCTTTATTCGAGGAATAATTTTGAAATTTTGACAGTTATTTCATACAAAAACTGTCAATGTCAATTTTATTCCTCGAATAAAAGTTATCTGGTGATGGAAAAATCAGCCCTTAGAAAACTAAAAGACAGGTATTATGACGTAATGCCATTATGATTCCAGTGCGAGAGAGAGACGGACCTATATATGAACGATAGCACCATCTCTTTTTCAGATTGGAATCATGGTATAGGTTGAATAGGTCAGACTGCTTCTGAAAAAACCTTAACTGATTATGTAAGCGGTTTTTATATTAATGTATGGAAGCTATTTCAACAGTAATTCTTCTGTCAAAATCATGGTGATTTCTTTCCAGTTTTGTGTCTCTTACCATTATGCGCTTGCACATAGCGCGAGAATAATTGTTGCATAGATCTTTGTAGTACAAGAGATAGCAACGTTAAGTGGCGCGTCATCTTTAAATGTATGTAGATGAGTCTAGGAGCTAGGTTAGTAAATCAATTTATTATCCACCTTAGTACTTTTTGATTACGTTATCTTATTTTCTATTTAAATGCTAGATTTTTACATACTTTTCTTACTTTATTTATTAGCAAAAGTTACGAGGCTGTCCCTATAAGCAATTTTTTCCTGAGATAGCATGACAGGAGATTTTTCATTCAAAGATGACGCGCGTTTAAACTTTGCTGTCTCCTTAACTATATAAAATATCACGATGTTCCGTCAACATGTTACAATCAAAAACGTTAATAATATGGAATTATACAAATTTTATTTTCGATAAACGTCTTTATAATTTTAGGCAAATAATAAAATAGTTCAACAAAGAAATAAATACAATATTTTCACTGACGTACTTTCGCTTTAATAGTGTGAAAACGTAGATTACAAAATTAATTTGTTTTGTATTTGATATAGATAGAAAATGCTCAAGGCGTTCACTATTAGATTAAAGGGTACGAAGGCCAATTCAACTAAAAGAGACTACCAAAGTTGCGTCTGATTGGCCAAAGTAATGTTTGAATAAATACCTTTTTATAAAGCCCAAAATTATAAAGACATACAAATAATATATTGGTAAAACTATCTAAATTAAGTAAACGATCATAGACGAAAACGCAACTTGACTAAAACTAAATAAATACAGGGTGTAAACAATTGCTCCATCAATAAATATTTAATTATCTTTAATCATTTAATAGTTTAAAAATTTCAACTGTCCATTTCATGGATGCCGTTCGGTTATCTAATTATTTTATATTTATACATATTTCAAATAGCAATTTTTTACACCTTATACTAATATTATGTACAAGTGCTATATATGAAAATATCTTTTTATATATCCAAGCGAAAAGCAATTTATCTAACGTATAGGACGCAAAATGAATAATTATTTAATCACTAAACAAGTCCGGACAAGATGGCCTACTTTACCCAATCTCTAATAATTGAAACTCCTCATAAAACTTTACATTTCTTCCCATCTTGCCCGAGTATATCACGTTATTTAGAATTTAAAATCGTAAATAATGTGTGGAATAAATTATCAACATTGCACATAGGCTTTGTCATTCACTTATCAAAGGCTACCTTGGTTGCCGTAGTTCGACATTGACAGCTGTCAGATTTGACAGGCGGAAAACGAAACACCATGTACATTATAATTTTATAGTATACAATTTATCAACTTCACCTTTTTAATAATAATTTCCACATAAAGTAAAATAGGACTATTACCACAGGACTAACTGGAACTAAAGAATTTTTATTGCAAATCGTCCGAAAACTGTATTTTTGTTACAATTAGCCCTGTAGTCAACAAGCCCCTTAAAATGGCGCACTTTAGGTATTTTAATAGTAAAAACTTTACATCAACATTACATTATTATGGCTTAGTCGTAAAGCTAATTATGTCAAAGGTGGATTAGACTCATGGTATAATAATATTGCTGCGATACTCTTCATACGACAGTCACGTAATTGGCCCGAGGCTACGTCATACACATTGATGAACCAATGAGCTTTCGACAAGGCTTTGAAGCTTTGTTTTTATTATATGAGATGAAGTCTTGTCCCAACGCGTGAAAAGACATACTTATTTCAGTCAGCCATAGAAAGACAAGTTTGGATTGTACCTACAGGTGCTTCACCCTGTAGTTATTACTATAAGGTTTATTTTCATTCGGCTTCATTGATTACTTACGCCATATTGGATTTGATGCGACATGTAACGTCACATGTCACGTTCGTGATTCAAAGAGGAGAAAAAGGCTTTTTTAAAGACAAAGAAAAGAGTAGGCGTTTTAATTTTTTAAAGACATTTATCAAATCTTGGTGTTATATTTATTTTTGTTTAGAAATCCGAACTACCAGCATTGCTACTATTCACCCACGCACTTATTTATACACGGTGCATTCCTATTGGCTAGAAAGACTTTCAAGAGTGAATTGCGACTGCCAGCAAACGATTTAACGGTTTAGATGTTGCTAGTGTTATCGCCCACATGCATCAGAAGGACAATTCCCGTATTTAGTCTCAATCTGTCAAAAATACGTTTAGTTTCTCTAAATTTTTGATAAGTTCATGACATTGGTTGTCACTAAGATGAGATTGCGACTAGATTTTGAATACGGGAATTGGCCTGAAGATCTCAACATCAAATAAGACGTTATAGGTATACACAACGACATATCAAGCTATACATATCCAGTTCTACCTGACCTCCCATTGAGAAGTCAGCTTATACTGGAAATGTATATCTTGATGTGTCGTCGTGCGTACATAGTGAGGACAATCATGTCGAAATTATTGTCGTTGTGAAGAATAAAAATTAAGAATACAGATTAAGACACCAATTAAATATAGATAGGCACTCATTTAGAATACTAATCACACGTATCAATTACTTACACTCATTTATAATTTTATAAGATCATTTGCTTGCTCCTATTTTATCGTTCCGGGGATTAAAGACATATGTTGATATATCACGACGATATATAGACGTACACACCGTTCAATTTTCATCGTTTTAATCCTTAAAAGGGGTCATTGTACTCATCATTATGAACAACTTTTACTACGAGACCAACCCTGAAATCGTGAAAAAAAATCAGTTGATCCATAGATTTATGTTCGCATAACTCGACATAATGTATGGATTAACAGATTTTTTTTTTTTATTTTATTCTTTGGTTTTATGTATTTGCCGAAGTATTAGCAAATACTTAAAAAATTGTTTTGCTCCCTAATTGCGTAACACAGTTTTAATCACGATGCCTATAAGAGTAAATAGTAGTAGAGTAGTCAAAGATGAAATAATATCCCTAAATTTTTGACATTGATTGTGGCTAAGATGAGATTGGGACTAGAATTAGAACGATTTTAATTAAGACCTCCTTCCTGGTTCATTCTATTAAGCGGTCAGACATTTTTCAACATACGACCTTATTCCTCGGATGCGATATTGACGTTAAATTTGCATTTTATTATGAGTAAATACCGAAACTTAGCTTTGGAGAATTTTGGTAAATCAAGACTATTACGGACATTTTAGAAATTTATTATTTACATTATTTCTTCAATTTATGTAATTATTGACGATATTTACATTAATTCAATTTATGTATATTAATTCTATGTTCATGTTCGAAGATTTCAGTTTTATCTCAAATCTCTATTTAAGGTAAGATCCGTAAAAATTGTTTTATGTTTTAAAGAAATTTAGTTTATTTATACATAATATCCAGTTATTAAATAATTATCGTGATTTATTTGCAATGTCCTCCTTCACAATCACCAAAGAAGAAGTGTAGAAGAAATGCAAAACCATATTTGTATAATTTCGTTTGCAGAGTTCTGTCGAGTCTGTTAAAAAAAGTATCGCGTGATGGTAACTGTTCCATGTTTGAGCAGGAGTTTGAATAATCCGGTAGATGGCGCTAGCGGTACAAATCAATGCAAAAGGATGACCACAGCTACAAGGATATTTTGGCGCCTAAACGACATTGACAAGGGCGCGGTTGGTAAACATTTGATGAAATTGTATTGATAAAACAAGATGACGATGTTAGTTCTAATTTTGCCCACGTGCCAAAAGAACCTAGTAGCAGCATAAGTGACGTTACATTTATATTCGACATGAAAAATGAAAGGGAACTCTCACCCTAATTGCGTATCACACTATCAAGCTCAATCTGAATCATTTTGAAGGATATTGCTAAACCATTGCTTCATATGTTCGAAATATTTGTCTGCTAAACAACGTGGATAACGCAATGAATGTTGTTGGACTGTCAAAATTAAAGCCATTGCTATTTATAGTGTGTTCAGCAATTACCCCGCATGCTCCTAAACTCTGACATTTTGTAAGTGCCTGAAAATTGTTTACGAGATTAAACATTTGACAGTATTGGTTGTAAGTATGGCCGAAGTTTTTATAGGTCTCTAGCTAGACTATATAATAAAGCCATGTATAAGCCGAACAAGTAAAATAGACAACTGATCATTTACAAATATTTAGGGTAAATAAATGTAAGGTACGCGGTACCTGAAGACGATTTAAAAAAAAAAAAAAGGAAATGTGAAAAAAATATGTAGATGTAGTAAGATAGGTACAGTCACGAGCATTAGTATGTATACACTTGGCTTTATTTCATTGTTGTTTTCGTTACTTCACGCAAAAATAGCTATTGAAAGTTTCCAAATGTTGACATATTGGTGCTCCTGACTGTACAACTCTGCCTGACGCTTGTTTGTAAGATCAATTTTGCAAGACAATATGTACTGTTATATTTGTACATTCTATTCTCGCCGAATTTTTACGGTCATTTGCGTTTTCCCTCAACAAGTGTTTCCGCACAGTTGTCTAATTTCCTTCGCCTTTTAAATATTAAAATGCAGCCTATCTCCTCAGTCCATCAGGGTACCTCTAAGCCTGTGGCTTAGGTAGTGCAGCAGCGTGGCGGCCGAGAGGGCGAAGTCTCAGTCGACGCCGGCGAAGCCCTGCGAGCCCTCGATAGCCTTGATGAGTTTCTCGCGGAGTTGCTGGTAGCTCTCGTAGGGAGGGAGGTCGATGCGGTTGAAACTGGGGGGGATAAAATTAATTGATTTAGATGGTTGAAGAGGCTTGCGGCTTCATAATAACAGCCGCACGGGTCGATCGATCAGGTTAAGCTACGCTTACCGCGTTCGGTCCGTAGATGGGTGACCATCTTTACACACTGAGACCCCTCCGTGTCTCTGAAGGCACGTTAAGCCGTTGGTCCTGGCTGTCTGTCGTGGATCTTTGGCAGTCGTTACTGGTCGTTAGAAGCCCAAAAATCTGACAACCAGTTTCACCAAGGGGTATTGTAGTCGCTTCATGTAAAATACTGGTACTCAGCTGCATCCGGTGAGACTGGAAGCTGACCCCAACGTAGTTAGGCAGATTCATTGATGGTTCAAGTTCAAGGGGGTGATTGAACTGCCTTGTTGGTTTGCTAATGTGGTATTTGAACATGGGGTGCAGGATTTAGGTTTTATCTCCGGATCGGGTAGTTTTATTAGGTTTTCTATTAGGAACGAACGGTTAATGGCAATAGGCATCGCACTCTTATAACGCGGAAAAATGTGCGTTTTTTTTTCCGATACCGCAAGATGACGTGACGCCATCCGCTTTTCTGGGCAAAGGAATCTTGATAAAAGTCTTAGAAACTTTTGGTCAAAACCGAAATATGATAATAAAATAAAACTAGTAGTTACCACGTGTGTGCTCGAGGGTAATTATCAGGCGATCCCCACTTCTCGATAGTGAACAGTTGCGGCCCGTTGCTGCCGTACAGCTCCTTGAAGCCGTTCATGGGCACGCGCGACGTGCCCGTCACGAACTGCAGCAGGCGGGAACGCATCTCGTTGGAGAAGGAGAGCACTACCTGTGGGAGAGAGACGGACAGATTAGATACTGATCTTCTTTTTAAGATGATTTTCTTAATATGTGAGATTGCAAATTGTTGATGAACGGCACAGGCAAGTCGGCTGTGCCGAATCATGCCGACCTGAACAAGCGTGTAACACGTTTGTTTATAAATAGTTGCATAGTAGCGGTATTAAAACATTCAGAATCCAAATAATAATCAAGGAACAACAAACTCAATGTCAGGCATGATACTGTTCAAATTCCAATGCAACCATACTTTATTTAGCATTGTTTTACTACAAATAGTCACTCAAAAATCAACTTATACTAAATAAAGAAGATAGTTGATTAAATGTCTACTCGTGAAAATATCCCAGATAGGGTATTCAAGTATAAACTACTCTACAATAGCCATGCAAAAGAAATAAGAACATTGTGCCTTAACAGCTAAATGTTTACACTGTATCCAGAGCACGTAGATAGAACAGGTTTTCATGTACAGTCACGAGCATAATTATGTTTACACTTGGCTTTATTCAAAAGTGAATTCCTCCTTTATTTTTTAATGAAATTGTATGTTGCTACGAAGATAGTATTTCCGAACCCATAGGTTTTGCAATGTGTCGTATTTCATTGTTGTTTTCGTTATTTCACGCAAAAATAGCTATTGAAAGTTTCCAAGTGTTGACATATTAGTGCCTGTGACTGTACTAGGGGATGGCGTTTTCACACTACAGAACTCTTTAAATCAATTGAATAGTTCAGCCATCATGGCCCACTGGCACATGGCTGTACTCACCCTCCAGAACCACTGCACCACGATATGGTTGGCATGGTAATCTCCCTTATATAGCGTGTTAGCTCTCCAGTCCCTGACATCAATGTGCTGGATGCCACACAGCAGCAGCTCCAGTTCATTCTCATCGAAGATCTTCAGAAGGGGCAGAGGAACTAAGCCTCCGAGGCCTTCGAGGAACGCGAACATCTGCTCTTGGACTCGACTGACGAATCGCCATTGGATTACTAGTCTGAGGAGTGAAAATAAACACAAATTAGTTTTTGTTATAAAATAGAAAATCAATTTCTTTTTTAGAAATCTTATACACAGATAAACAGACAATCACGTTTATTCTGAGACATTTAAACAGGCGGAGCAATGCGTTATTGGTTTAACTCCTTACTGTTTCATTGTCAGCAATTGTAGCTTGTGTAGAAAACAAGATTACCGACAATACTATGCAATAGAAATGTTGCGTGATGGCCGGGTCATAGTTGTAAATATTGCAGCCGTAAAACTGGGGCTCTTTAAAAGCCCATTACATAAATAGAACCACTCGAGTTCCACTAATCAGAACTAATGGTAGGGGAGCCCAGAGGGCAGTATGTGCAGCATGATGAGAGAACGTGGAAAATATATTTGATAAGTTTCAGATGGGAGCCCGTGGTGAGGAGTCCACTATCAGATTTCAAAAAGGGCATAAGTGTTTGTAGTTGATAGATTTCGATAGCAAGGTTTTATTAGGTATATATTTTCTTACGTTATGTAAAACAGAGGGGCAATTCTCGTAATTTTAAGAACGTTCACAGTCTGATCTCAGTCTCAACCTGTCAAAAAATACTTCTAATTTCCCTACATTTTGACAAGTTTTTGACATTTGTTTGTCGCCGAGATGAGACTGCGACTAGATTTTGAACGTTTTAAATTACGAGAATTGGCCTTTAGGTCCCAGCTAGTCATAAATAACCACGCTACTTACTTGATATACTCGTCCTTGTTTTCGTTATCTACGGAGATATTGGCGCCTCCCGGTTTGAGTTCCCGTTGTATCGTCTTACCGAACTGCTCCTCGTCCACTGAGAATGTTAGGTACAGCTCTGAGGGGTCGTTTTCCTGTAATCATAGGTTTGTATATTTTAGTTATATTAACTTGCTTGTAATGACTTTAATGTTCCCATTGCTGGGACACAGGCCTCCTCTCTGCGAGAGGGAGTGGGCCGTAATCTACCACACGGGCCTAGTGCGGGTTGGTAGATGTCACATGTCTTCGAATTTTTGGTTCTTGGACATGCCGGTTTCCTCACGATGTACTGCTTCACCGTTTTGAAAGCAGTGGTAATGAAAAGAAAGCGAAAGTGAAGCGCCTGACTGGGTTCAAATTGTGTATACACACTTTTCCACTGAAAACAAAAAGTATTTACACAAAGTTTTTATTCAGTGACTGGGCTACTCCAGGTATTCGTAAAAGCAGGGAAAAACTTTTTGAACTTTATGATTTAAAGCAACATATGAAAAATACAAACTTTCATCAGTATGTTGCAAAATATTCAAAAACTTTTAAAAGGGTGTGCCAAAGAGCTAAAGCTCTTTATATAAGCAATAAAATAAAATCAGCTGATGATAAAATAAAAACTACCTGGCAAATAATAAATAATGAAACAGGTAGGAAAAAACAGCGAAATAGTGAATTTAATTTAGAGACTGCACATGGCCCCATCAATTCAGATGTAGAAATAGCTCAGGAATTTGAAAACTTCTTTGCTAATATTCCCCTTAAGACTACTGAAGCATTAAATTCTTCCCCCACGCTTTCTGCTGCCTTACTTAAAAGGAATGTAAAGGCATGCCCTTTGGAGCTTAGGTTTCAGCATACAAACCCCCAGGCTGTTATAAGAGCTTTTAAAGATCTTAAAATTAAATCAACAGAAGATCTCTGGGGTATGTCGGTAAAAGTATGTAGATCTCTCATCGAAACCATTGCGCCCTATTTAGCTTTCATATTTAACACCAGTGTTGACCAAGGAGTCTTTCCGGATCTAATGAAACATAGTAAAGTAGTACCATTGTTCAAATCCGGTGATAGTAAAGAACCAAACAATTATAGACCTGTGTCAATTCTGCCAGTTCTCAGTAAGGTGTTTGAAAAGTTGATGCTCAATCAAATGTTACGTCACTTTAATAAAAATAACATCTTTCATGATCACCAGTACGGCTTCACCAAAGGGCGTTGTACCACTGACGCCGGTGTCACCCTAATGAAGAACATTTTTAACGCCTGGGAAGAAGCACAAGATGCTATTGGAATCTTTTGCGACCTCTCTAAAGCGTTCGATTGCGTAAACCATGAAACACTTCTGATGAAACTCGAGCACTATGGGATTAGGAAAACAGCACTTGACTTGTTAAGATCATACCTGAAAGATAGAAAGGTTAAAGTCCAAGTAAATGGCGTAAACTCATTGGGGTCTGAAATGACAATGGGCGTTCCTCAATGTTCGATATTGGGTCCATTCCTCTTTTTAGTTTATATTAATGATTTACCCCAATTACTTCAAAATCAACCGAAGATGGTGTTATTTGCAGATGACACATCATTGATCTTTAAAATAGACCGAAGGTCACAAAATCTTGACGACGTGAATAACTCTATTCTTCAGGTCCAAGATTGGTTTACGGTAAATAATTTAGTACTTAATGAAAAAAAAACCAAATGCATTAGATTTAAATTACCTAATGTTAGAAGTAGCGAATGTGACATCATATTGAATGGCCAAAAACTAGAATTTGTGAATCAAACAGTTTTCCTGGGAATCACGCTAGACGAGAAATTACAATGGGGACCTCATATAACATCTATTGCGGGGCGGTTAAGCTCGGCGGCTTATGCTGTTAGAAAGATAAGACAGCTAACAGATGAAGAAACCGCGCGTTTGGTCTATTTTAGTTACTTCCACAGTATTATGTCATATGGCATTTTACTGTGGGGTCGGGCTGCTGACATTGAATCCATTTTTATTTTGCAAAAAAGAGCTGTCAGAGCCATTTACAATCTACGTCGCCGCGAATCTCTTAGGGAACTATTTAAAAGGGTTAATATTATGACGGTACCTTGCCAATTCATTTATGAAAATATTATGTATGTAAGAAAAAATCAACATCTTTTTAATAAAATAAGTGATAGACATAATTTTAATACTAGAAATAAAGATAAATTAGATCAACCTTTTTTCAGATTATCTAAAGTACATACATCTTTTATGGGGTACTGTGTTAAATGTTACAACAAAATACCTTGTGAAATATTGCAATTAAATGAAAGAAAATTTAAAACTTACATTAAAATTACACTTTGTAAGCAAGGATATTACAAATTAGAGGATTATATCCAAGATAAGAATGCTTGGAAACATGCTGGTCCTGCTCCATAGGACAATCTCTAGAGTCTAGACAAAATCAAACTGGTTGCTAATGTAATTGTATAATTTATTCTTTTTTTTTTTATTCTCTTTGACATTGATTTACATTCTGTAATTACTTAAAGTCACCCGGACTTATTACTCCTTATTATTTATTTATGAAAATAGTCTACTTTTGGAATGTTTGTAAATATGTGAGCACCATGTACCTATCACATAGTCAATTTATATGTCATGGTTTCATTAATTCATTTTAATTTTTTTTTTTTTACCTATTGTGGTATAGTAATTTTATGTTTAGGTGCATCGTCTTCACATATAATTATATAATTAATGTATGCAAAATATTGTAAAACATTTTAAAAGAGTAACGGTGGAGTTTCTTGCCCATTCTTCTCCATACGAAAACTACCTTTTGGAAGGGGCGACTAGAATCAATTTAATTTTAATTTTGACGTTCAAAAGTGAATTTTATGTGCCTATTTGAATTAAATGATTTGACTTTGACTTTGACTTTATAAAAATTAACTAATTTGCTGTCCCGAAATCTCAACATAATCATACCTTGATCCACATGAGTGAGTTGTAGTATTCTAGGTCTACTGACTCCATGTCGAGCAATTCTATCGTCTTGCCCAACATCATCTTGTAGAATGGACGGATGAAGAACGCTGGAAACAGACGAAAATATAATTGTAAAAAGATTTGTAAGGTGTTTCGTAATCTCTCTACATTTTCGTTCGATTATGTATTACTAGTTCACCAAAGCAAGCTTACGTGGATACATACAGACGCCAGCAGGTCAACCTACCCGAAACTGTCAAATTTTCCCAATCAACCTTGAACCTTAATGCTTCAGCGATAAAGTTGAAAATCTATTAAAGTAATATGACAGATTGTAGTAGCTTGATACGCTGGCGTCTGTACATTACAGTCGAGTGGCATAAAGAAATTCACGTAAATATTTTTTTTTTGATAAATTTACAACAAAAAAAAAAACTATGCTAAATTGGCGCCAGCTCTTGACCTCGATCACGCCTGATGGAAAGGGATGGATGAGGTGATGATGATGATTTGTTTCAGTCTAAACATTAAGAACATTTAGTAATACTAAAATTATACTAATTATACTAAGTTTAATTAGTATAATTAAACAAGGGTCGATATATTTGGTCCGTTCCTAGGAATCCTTTATGATTTATAAACTAGTTGCCCAAAAAGTTTTCATTCTATATCCTAGCCGCTTTGTAGTGTTTTTACTTCGTCATGCTTTTTATGTGAGTCTTGTTTTATTAAACTAAAGCAATATTATGTTCTAAACGAGCGACAGACGCAACGAGGACAGAGGCTACTGCAACCGTCGACACGAGTCGACGGCAGCCGTCGATAACCGTCGACGCCCGCCATCGTTGCGTCGGCGACTGCCGTCGACAGCGTGTCGCTCGCGAATTTCATTACGGTGCTCAAATACACGAGCTGCATGTTGTCGACGGCTGCAGTAGCCTCTGTCGACGACGCGTGTCGCTCGTGTGTATTCACACTAATTCAATCAAAATAAGTCTGTGAATGAAGTGGCTCTTATGAGCTACTTATAGTAACTCACCATCTAACAGTTTCCCGTGGTACACGGCCATGCCGGCGACCCTGCCGATGAACTTGAAGTAGCTCAGATGCTCCTCATTGCACACGCCGCTGTTAGGGTTGATCTGAAGCGTGTAGTTGTCCATGGCCGAGTATTCGAACAGCCCGTAGTAAGGGTTGAACATCTCCTTTGAGAGTAGGAAGAACCATTCGCGGGCGAGGCCGCCGTAGTCTGTAAGAAAGCATGGAGACATAAATGACTAATGATGATGATGACAACGCGATCTATGACCTCAGATTCATCTCCTTCGTGTCGCTGCACGACTATATTTTAAATCTTGTTTTCCCAAAACTTTGCCACTTCCACAGCGTTGTCGGTGACAGCGCAGAGGTCACTTTGACTGCATGTTTTGGGACACAGAGGGCAGGATAGGAGGAGACGTCAGATTAAGACACAGTATAATAAATTTGCCTGCAATAACTAAAAGACAGAAATAAGCCTATACGCCGGATGCAAGAATGCATAGCTCTTTTTAAATCAGTTCATACTGAGACCCCTCCGTTACTTAAACATGCTCCATTACTTAAACATGCTCCATTACTTAAACATGCTCCATTCCTTAAGCTCCCACCTGTTAGACTTTTGACAGTCGTTACGGTTTATCAAAAGCCCGAAAGTCTGACAACCAGCCTTACCAAGGGTTATCACGTTACCCAGTAACTGGGTTCTGGAGATCAAACAGTAGCTTCATGTAAAATACAGGTTTTCAGCTTACTAGGCAGATGATAAGGCTAACATATTAGATAGCTTACCTAGTCCTACTTCCGACTCGAACTCGACCCACAGCTTGGTCTTGAGCAGGTCCAGTCGACTGACTGAGCTGATGATGCGGTAGGAATCTTCCAGAATTGAGTTACGTCGCACTTTGATCTCGAACTTGTTTGGCACGTTGCTCTGAAACGAACAAACGGATATTAGGTTTAGGTTGCATTAGCTAGGTTTATTGAGAAATCACCTGAAAACAATCTCAAGTTAAGATCACTATTCTAATATAATTTCGTTGAAACTTCGCATATTTCACTTGTGTTGTATTTTATTTTTTGGGTTTAAATGGGCCTTTTTATTTATTTAAAACTAGCCGCGCCCCACGGTTTGCCCCGCATAAGATACGATACCGTGGGAATATCGGGATAAAAATTATCCTATATGTTAATCCTGGTTATAAACCATCTGTGTGCCAAATTTCATCCAAATCCGTTCAGTAGTTTTTGCGTGAAAGAGTAACAAACATCCATCCATCCATCCATACAAACTTTCACGTTTATAATATTATTAGGATAAGCACATATATGTACAGAGGCGGACTTAATGCCACAGGCATTCTCTACCAGTCAACCTTTGGGTGATACAGAGACAAACTGTGGTAGGGGCAGTGATGAAAATTGAGGAATAAATTGTAAGTCATCCGTCTATTCTGCCCTTTTTATCGTGGGAACTAAACTGAAGTGAGTTATTAGTGTCAATCCCTAGCATCAGTTGGAGTAACAGCCGAAGGCAACCTTATTTGGTGCAGGCCGGCTACAACTTAGCGCGGTTGACATTTGAACGTTCAAGCTAGTGTCGTATATTTTAATTAGGATTTTGGTTTAGAACAGTGAGTGGTAATTTAGACAGAAATATGTAAAGACGTTCTTACAATATAACATAAAAGGAGTCATAGTTGTTTGATTCCTCCCGTTACCTTAGAGAGCTCTTCTAGCTCTCTATAGTAGGTCTCATCCCAAAGCCCCCTTTTGGGGTCTCATAAAATTGTATGTCTTACTAGTAAAACTGAAACATACCGGTTTGCGCAGCTGACTCTTGAGGTACTCGTACTTGCGCTTGTAGTCGCGCGAGTACGGCACGGCGGGGCCTGCGATCTGCGGGTTGGACAGTCGAGGGTCTTCCCACTGGGTTGTACGAGTGTCTGAAATAAAACACCGCTTTTAGTCAAAATATGGAACCAACAATTTAAAAAAAAATGGGTTTAAAAAACAAGAGGGTATTTCCCGTATTTTTAACTTTCATATTCTAATCTCAGTCTCAATCTTTCCAGAACAATTCTCGACAAGTTTTTGACATTGATAAAAACATCTCGTTAAAAAGATTAAAATCTAGTCGCAATCTCATCTCAATGTCGTTCCCGTTAAAAACATTAGTTTTTTACGGGAATTATCCTTCTGGTCGTAGCACATAAAGACGTGGAAGGACAAGAGACTCAAAACTCGCTATCTCACTCAAGCTAGAAACATAATATGACATGGTAAGACGAGTGTGAGTAACAGAACCTAACCTATCACATTTTTTTTCGAGAGCAATTGTGGTCTAGTGGTAACAAGCCCGACTTACGAATTGTAGGTCGCGGGTTAGAACCCAGCCAGGCTTTGTGTAGTTTTATTTCATCACCACTGCTCTCAAAAAGGCGAAGAAAAACATCGTGAGGAAACATCGACATGTTCTAGAAACGAAAATTCGAAGACATGCTACATCTACCAACCCGCACTGTGCCCGCGTGCTGAATTATGGTCCACTCCCTCTCACCGAGAGGAGGCCTGTTTCCCAGCAGTGGGAACATTATGGGGTGATTATCAGTAACATAAAAGGGTAAAACTATCACATATTCTTCTGTTGCGTATCATTGCAGCCTGTTTTATTGCAAACACAGACTTTGACTTTGGCTGGAGTCATTCTGGATCTAGAACAATCACTGTGTCCTCATACTCACTATGATCAATAAAGAAGATCCGTCCGTCAGTGTGCACCCTCTCCTCCCATCCTTCAGGCAAGGCGCCGAGCTCGTCCGCCTCAGCCGGCGCTGGCGCAGCTGATGTTGGCAGGCTGGATGCACAGCCTAAAGAGAGAGTTGGGTTTTTGTTAGCAAAGTTGTAAGGCATATGGCATAATAATAGACACAGACCTCATTCATCGCTTTCCATCAGGCGTGATCGAGGTCAAGAGCAGGCGCATTTAACAATAAAAAAATATTAAGAAATAATAGTTAATTTATTACTCAGACATAGTCCATTCCTTTAAATTAATACGGATAAAATTATAGCAGATGTTAAAATTTGAATCCCAAAATAAAGGAAAAGAAACTATAAAAAAAAATTGAAAAAGTTTCCCAGATAAACGTCCTTTCTCTGTGAGATTTATGTGTGAACTAGCTGCGCCCCGCGTTTTCACCTGCATAAGTTTCGATCGCTTGGGGATATCGGGATAAAAAGTATCCTACATGTTAATCCTGGTTATAAACTATCTGTATGCCAAATTTCATCCAAATCCGTTCAGTAGTTTTTGCGTGAAGGAGTAACAAACATCTATTTATCCATCCATACAAACTATCACATTTATAATATTAGTAAGACTATTGAAATTTGGACAGGCCAACGTTTGTCAGGTCCGCTAGTAAAGAATAAAAATAAGATATGTATAGGGGTATAATGACAAATAATATAAACTTACCGGTTCTGGGGTCTATCCATGTGGTGGTCTTCGCGTTGTGGTCGATGAAGAATATCCTGCCGTTTGGCGCTCTCTGCATACTCCAGCCGGGCGGGAGGCCTGAAACAGACACATACAGAAGCAATTAGTATCACTGTTTATATGAATGTGGCATTTAATAAATAGTTTTGAATGCTGACACTGACATCGTAAAAGCCCATTATTTTTAAAAGAGTAACCGTGGAGTTTCTTGCCGGCTCTTCTCCATAGGAAACGACCAATTGGAACCGTGCACCTAGCTTCTGACGTTTCATAAGTGCTTAATGTAGGTTTATTTGAAACGAAATATTCTGAATTTGGCAGACAATATGTATGTCATTTCTAAAATTAAAATCACCAAAATGGTCTTCTAGGGCCGACCTAGAAGACCATTTTGGTGATTTTAATTAATATAAATGATTATATTTAGCAATAAAAGTGTCTCAATCCTTATAGTATATTATAAGGATTGGGACACTTTTATTGCTAAATATGCGTAACGTATGTTAAAACCTCTACGTTTCGGAATCTTTACAATACAGGGTAGCAGGGACATCGACGCACAGCCTGTTACCACGGATTCAGTACATGATTCTAGACATCCTAGCGTTAAAATATTTTATCGGTATTATTTTTTTTTATTTGCTCTGCCATACATTTTGACCGTGTAGGTATTCACTTTTCTATAAAAAAAAATAAAAACTTTATTGTTCAGAAAAAACATTACAATATTTGAATAACACTAGCCTCCACACTAGGATTCCCTGTGTCGTGGAGACCAGTCTCCTTCGTCTTACAAGATTATCATGGTAGGTAGGCTTCATACATAGCATCGGTCGGTATGATATCTGAGGCGACAATAATCGGGTGTTTTTCCCAACAAATAAATATGAAACGCGCTATGGAACAGCTGGTTTTATTTTTTGATAACCGACGAAAAATTTCGACGCTAGGGAGTTGACGTTCGACGCCATGTGTTGAGTTCATGGTTTCAGTTTGCGATGTCCCTGCCACCCTGTATACCTACCTAAAGGGTTTTGTGAATAGCGGTCGACGAAAAAAACCTAAATAATAATAAGCAAGTATATTTACCGTCACTACTCGGCAGGTTCTGACTCTGCGTGCTACTGGCGCTGCTACTCCTGGTGCTCTCCGTGGAGCCGTCCGTCTCGTCCTACAAACACATCACATTGCAACAACTACATTGAATTGTACACCTTGTGTACGTGGTATACGGTCGTCTTTGCTTCGAGCGTGGTGTGTGTACTGTACAAACGTTTTCGTTTAGGTCTGTTAACTCATTAAAGGGGAAATTGATTTAAACATTTGACAGTACTCTTTTATATACAAATGTGTGCAATATATGCATTTTTACATATATTATAGCCCCTTAGCTTATATATGCACTATGCTAAACAATCTTATATCATTGTTCGGTACAATTTAAATAAACTCGTAGTTAGCAAAACTTTGTCACCTGAACCAGAAAATAACGGGCGTGTCGTTTTAACATGACATAAAACAGGCTGGCTTTGCAGCCAATCTGACATTAGAACTGCTAATGTGAACTACATTCGTATTTACAATGATACAGATGAAAGAAACCTCTTTGTTAATAACGAAGAAAAAAAAAACAAGTTCTTTTTGATCAAAGATCAAGTTCTCTTCCACTTGCCACATAATACAATCAGTTTTTTTTTAATGCCCTTATCACCTAGAATTCAAAACCATTTTAAACTTAAACATATCAAGCCTTACCAAACCATTATAATAATAATTTCAAACCGCAAAAAATCTACATCGAAGCAAAAATACACAAACTCTCAAACTACAGAATAAATACTAATTAACATTAAAAACTACAAGTTAACAAAGCGAAACAGCACAAGCAAACATGTATATAAATACGATGTCAAATAGATAGAATGTTAAATTAGAAACGGGATGTTAAAAGCGTTGTCAAATTTGCTTAGTTATTGTTAATTTGTGTTATTGTGAACGCGTTCATTTTTTTTTTTTTTTGCTGTGAACAGCAAATTATTATTAGTTCTTGCAACACTTTCGGATAGAAAAGTTTAAAATAATTTTACTGTTTTAAGAAGTTCTTATATTTTACTGTTCACAGCAGATTAAAAGTTTGTAGCACAAGCAATAAATCTTTCCATTTTATAATTTAGCAAACGAGATAAGTTAAGTGCTTTCCAAAGCTCTCTCTCTCCCTCTCTCGCTCTTCAGCAGAAAGTTGAAAAGCGTGCGCTAGACTGTAAAAGAATGTTGGCCAATCAAATTGCGCATCATAATATCAAGCGTCTTGAAGATTCGAATTTCAAAGCACGGCAGTGCGAAAGCCAAGTTGCAAAACTAGCAAAGACTTGTGCTACAAACAGCCTAAGTACCTAAGTATTAAGTACCATTGTCGCTTGTCGGTGAGTCAAAGGCGCGACGCGTGGTCTCGAGTGTTAGTGACGTAAGCAAACATCACAGTAGCATGTTGTGCCTCACACTTACTCATAGACAATTTCCCAAAGCACTCCGCCACAGGCCTGGTGCGGGTTGCGACGCAATTATATACCGTACTATGTTCTGACAAGGCCTATATTTGAATGCAAAAGATTTTAACATTATGGATGAGAAACCTAGTACCCAAAAACGAACGAAAAGTCCAAAAACATACACAGACATTTACCTCGCACTTTCAAAATATATATATTTTTTTAATTACAACCCAAAATATTCGACGCGTCTAAATAGATGACAAATCAAATAATAAACGCAGTTACAGTACGCAGCCATAATATGGTATATCCGGGTTAAGAAAAAGACTGTCACAGAGATATGAGTGACAGAGGCGAGTTTTTTTCTTAAACTTGATATGCCATTTTGACGGCCATTTACCATGTATTTTTAAATATTAGAAAAAATAAATTCGCATCTAAATAGATGACACCAAATACCTTTGAACGTATACAATTTCCACCTACACTGCGTTTGCGTACCAAACAAGCCTATCCCGGCTACATCGCATCGCGGCCCGCACGCGGCCTCCGGTGTCTTACCTCAGAGTCCTCCATCGAGCTCGTGGTGGTCCTCCGCCGCCGGGCCCCCGGTGACGTAACGGGCGAGGCCCCCGTGGGCGTACTGAAGTGATTCTCATCGAATGTTAGAGCATCTTCTACAACTACTTCTGTTTGAGGTAGCGCTGTTTGAGGTTCAGTCTCGTTTTCTGTTACTTCTGTCGCATTTTCTGTGACTATTTCTGACGAATTTTGCGTTTCTGTCGCATTTTCAGTGGCTACTGTCTCATTTTGCGTCTCTGATTCATTTTGCGTGTCTGTCTCATTTGGTGTTTCCGTCTCATTTCGCGTTTCTGTCTCATTTTGCGTTTCTGTCTCATTGATTCCTGCCTCAGTAGGCGTCTCTGTTTCGTTAACCTCTGTAACATTCTCCGTCGCTCCTCGACTGTCATTCTCTCGGTCATCAGTAGCGGTGACTACATCGTCTACTTCGTCAGTACTGTTCACATTAACTTCACTTGTGTTTGTAATCTCATTTTGTTCTGCATGCTCAGTGGCTTCGCTCGCTGTGTTTTGACTAGCACTGGCGTCACTTTGAGCGTCGGTAACGTGTTCGTTAGCGCACACAACGTCATCCTCCTCCTGTATCGTATTGTTTCTTAAATTATTATCACAGTCGGTTTCATCACTTATACTATTAGTTGGCGCGTTCGTCACCACGTTCGTCACCGCGGTGTCGGGGACGGCAACGGGTTCCGGCGATCTGATCGGGGTTGAAAACGGCGTGGGGTCGGTCGAGTTAGTGTCCACACTTCTATTGCTTATATCCTCCTGTTAGACATTTATATTGGATAATACTTGACGCATAAACTTATTCGTGCAGTTCGACAAATCTTTTTCTGTACAAAATATGACGTTATATTTGCTTTCTCAACTGCACGTTTAAGTTTGTGGCCCATATTCATTATTTCCCAGATAAACATTGGGCTTGTAAGCGTGAAGCATCAAAGTGCTGTAGAATTGTCTATGAAAGTGAGGACAACACAGTGGATGTCTATGGAACACCCGTACCGATGAGAACAGACTATAAATTAGTGTTTGTATGTATGGAATGGTTGTCTGAAATTTCCTGAAAGATCTCACATAAAAAACGCATTGTTGTTTCTATAATTTTAAGATACATTTTAATATTTTGCGAATTAACAATTTACAATTTAGAATAGCGATAATTGGAAAAAACCTTTCAGAAAAATGTCCTAATGTGAAACCATGTACTCATTTTTATACATTTTTTTTTAAATACAGTGTAAAACCTTAACAATTTGTATTTACAGAATATATCTTTATTACAAATAATTGTCAATTACATAAGGTTAGCGCAAGATATTTGCGAATAACGCAATGCCTCAATTTGCGCTGTCAGCCATTTCTTAATATAGGTATTAAGAAATGGCTGACAGCGCAAATATTTGCGCATAATCAGTGTCTGACACTGTCCTTACAATAACTTAACATATATGGCAACCCTTGCTGTACAAAATGGCACATTTTTTTAATGCTTTATTGAGAGGTCAATGACTCGCTTACACCCGTCTTACTAACACTGACACCTAACTATAATTGCCTAAATATAATTGCACTGTTGGATTTTCAATTCTCTGCGCTGATCCGAGAGTTGAAAATCGAACAGTGTAGTTTTATTTAAGCATTACGTTTGTGTCCCCTAGTGTTAGTGAAAACGGGCGTTAGTTTAACTGCGGCAAGAGAACATGCATCTTAACCAATCATGCAACATATTTGTAAATAACAATAATAGAATTATAATATTTAAAGCGAAACGTGTGATTAGTTTTATTTAAGGGGGATGCGCTAGATGGCCCGCGAAATTCAAATTATCTTACGTTTTTTTGCAATTTGCAGGACAGTATCAGGTTGTTTGTTAAACAAAATATGATTCACGAGCGTAGCAATTACTTTCAGAAATTGTAATCATTAAAATCATCATCAATACAATCCTCTTAGTTCATATAATCCTATTGATTGATATTTCATTGACCTGGAAATTGCAAGAAATGTAAGATAGTTTGAATTTCGCGGGATACCCTGGCATCTCCCTCTAAGTATAATATCGGATAAAGTTGAAGCTAACGAAAACATGCTTTATTGGAGACCCAATAGAGATGAAGTTTAAAAAGTTTTAGCTGCTGAGTGCAAATAAATGTAAATAAAAAATGAGTACACGGCTATAGAATTTTACTGGAAGTCTGAATACGGAGATAAGTGTTGTCTGCTAAGGGCGAATTCCACCAAACTTTTATACCTAGAATAAGTCTTGACCTGAGAATAAATTTTGAATTTTTGACAGTTTTTCCAACTTTCACTGTCAGACGACCATTTTATTCCACGCATAAAAGACTTTGGTGAAATCAGCCCTAAGTAACTTTAAATTCAATTTCTTTTTTAAATATTATGTGATTTGCCAGGTCATAGTAAAACCTCCTTACAAAAAAACGTAGAATAAAGTTACATGTACAAGACTGACAGTAAATTAAGTCCTTTTATTTAGGTCCTTTTACAAAGTAATACATTTACAAATTTATAAATACTTAGTGGTACCAAGTTCTTAACAGATTGGCTTGATTGGCTTAATAATTTAAAAAGTAAACCGTACTGTGTTGTGATAAGATCTATACTTGAATGCAGTCTTTTTTTCGAGTTCATATTCTGCGTTTTTAGTAACAGCTATTTTCTTTGGTAATTCAGACCCCCAGAATAGAAAAGTATAATGTATCGATGTCTTGTTAGTACATAATGTCTATCGCTGAAGCCCATGCTGCGAAACAAAAATATTCACTAACAGAATTTTTAACTAGGTAACATAAATCCTCAGAATTAAACAAATAATCTTTTATCTCAATGAATACGCCTATAGTACGCATGCGTAATAGTGTATTGCCGATACCGCTGCTAATTTTGCGTTTAAAGGACGTAAGAGACATTAAGGGCTAACCACACTTATTAAACTCGATTTTGAATGGAATATGTACGCATCCGTAAAGTTGAACGGATGCGTACGCATTCCATACAAGATCGTTGATTTCTATGGACAAAAGCTGAACAGAGTTGAATGAGTGTGGTTAGTCACTTATTCTTACGGCTTTTAAGTCCGAAATGGGCATAGATATGTCATAAACAGTGTTCTGCTATAAAAATGACAAAATTATTTAAATAGGAGCGATATCAGTGATATAAATTGACCTTGAACCTGTTACTTTTAGATTAAGTTAGATATCCCCGCATATTGCCATCATGGACCGATTGACCGTCTATATCTACCTATATATATATATAAATCAATTGCTGTTCGTTTGAGTCGCTAAAACTCGAGAACGGCTGGGCCAATTTAGCTGATTTTGGTGTTGAAATGTTTGTCGTAGTCCAGGAAAGGTTTAAATGGTGAGAATATATGAAAACAATATATATAAAAATCAATTGCTGCTCGTTTGAGTCGCTAAAACTCGAGAACGGCTAGGCCGATTTAGCTGATTTTGGTGTTGAAATGTTTGTCGTAGTCCAGGAAAGGTTTAAATGGTGAGAATATATGAAAACAATATATATAAAAATCAATTGCTGCTCGTTTGAGTCGCTAAAACTCGAGAACGGCTAGGCCGATTTAGCTGATTTTGGTTTTGAAATGTTTGTCGTAGTCCAGGGAAGGTTTAAACGGGGAGAAAATATGGAAAAATTGCGAGGAAGATAGTAAAAACAACAATTTAATTTTCCCATGTAAACTGTTCTACCTACTTTCCTGTCAAACATTTGACGATCGTCCCTTCGGTTCGGTAGGTTAGGAGTAGTGTAGGAGTAGGGTAGGAGTAGGTTAGGAGTAGGGTAGAAGTAGGGTAGGCGTATGGTAGGAGTAGTGTAGGAGTAGGGTAGGAGTAGGGTAGGGGTAGAGTAGGGGTAGGTAGGGGGTAGGATACCACGCGAACGAAGTAGCGCCGGGCAGCTAGAAATAATTTATATGACATAAACAACGGTTGCCGGGTCAGCTAGTGAAATTATATAAAACACTAGGTATCGTCATCATCATCATCTGCCTACCTTTTCTCAACTATGGTGAGATCGGCTTCCAGTCTAACCGAATGCAGCTGAATACCAGTATTTTACATGGAGCGACTGCCTATCTGACCTCCACAACCCAGTTACTGGGTAATACGATACCCCTTGGTAAGACTGGTTGTTATACTTTCGGGCTTCTGACGACCCGTAACGACCGTCATAGATCCACAAATTACTGCCGGGACCAGCGGTTTAACATGCTTTCCGAGGTACGGAGGGGTCTTGGTATGAAAAGATGGTCACCTATCCACGGACCTAAAGCGGGAAGCGTAGCTTAACCTGATCGATCGGCCCGTACGGCTGTTTTTACTTAGTCACAAACCCCTCCGGAAACAGAACACTATATTATAATTATGATTATATACCCATATTCATTTTTTTTTTTTTAATAAATAAATGTATTTCTCATGTATAAGCTTCACCCACTATGAACCTTTTTCCTCTCTCATATCATTTGTTTTTTTTTTCCTATATTAATATTCAATTAATTCCATCAGGTAAATTAATGTTTTAATTATATTAGACATAAAAATCCTACTCTCAGAAAATTATTAAAGCAGCGCATTCCGGCTAGTTGTCCACCACATTCACCTTTTTCGACCTCGATGCAAATTTTTATTTAGATAAAAATACCTCAGAACGAATATTCCGATATCGTTTTCAGACTTACGCCCGCTTGCACCACAAATCACTGAACACATTTAGCGTAACACATAGTTCTGTGTAGCTGTCACCTTCTAACGATTGACAGATATAGAACGATGTCTTAAATTAGTGCTGTTTACGTGGACTGTGGTGCGAGCAAGCCTTAAAACTAAATCAGTTCATTCCGGCAATAATACGGCATACATCCAACCTTCACAGTTCTACCCCAAAACGTCCCTTGTGGTAATTGCATAAAGAAGTCGGTTTTCGGGCCCAGCTCCCGGTACAGATCGCTGCAGGTGGAGCTTCGTAAAGAAACTCTTAAACCTGCAGTCCACTGCTCGAGAAGTTGATCGAAGTTAAACGATTACAACAGTCTAGAATGGCAATTCGGTTCGCTTCGTGCAACCTCGGCTCGCCTCGGGCGACTTCCGATCGTTGTCGGTTTTTGCGCCCGAGACAAAAGACTCGAAGCGTCCCGTAGTTAGCATGAGTGTATATTCTCGTACCTCGGACTTCGGTCAATTTCGACCAGCACTTCATCGAAGCAACTTCGCGAGTAGTGTAGTGCAGGTTTAACATGTTTTAGATGTTTCTTTTTATGTGAATACCATTAGTTAACATGAGACCATTTCACCCGCACCGATCCGTACCGGCTTGTCATAACCGGGAACCCGCTTCTTTATGCCCAGCCATTCACACTAAACATTCTCTCCTCAGATGTCCGTAACAAAATGATCCCAGGAGTGACCTGGACAATACCTGGTGATGATTCTGCGCGGCTCCCGGGCTGGAGGCGAGCTCGTCGTCGACGGAGATATGGAAGCGGCGCTGGAACTCTGTCGCCGCTGTCTCCATGCGCTCGGCTTGAGACTCTGTGCTCATGTTGCGCCTGAAGTAGAAAAAAAATATGATTAACATCTATACTTATAATAAATCTGTAGAACTGAAAATTCTGTAGAACTGAAAATTCTGTACATTGAAAATATCAAAAAAATAAATGGCAGGGGGTGTTACTAGACCGACACCGAACCCAAAAATGTGATTAAAAAAATTTTTGTCTGTCTGTCTGTCTGTCTGTCTGTCTGTTTGTTCAGGCATCACGCAAAAACTACCGGTTCGATTACGATGAAACTTGGTATAATTATTCATTAATATCCTGGGCACCACACTGGGTACTTTTTATCCCGGAAAAGTATATACAATAAAAAACAAACTTAATTTTGCGGTTCGGTCCCTAGACCCGATTACTGTACCAACCGCAAATAATAAGTTTGTCGTAGGTTACGTTACCTGCAGTGGAGTTCACTAAAGTTATGCTCTAAATGTAGTGCTGAAGGTTGAATTTGGCTTGCACCGTTCGCAGCACACGCGTGGCGCGCGGCCGCCACGGATCGCTACCGTATATAAGGACATTTTTTGAACTTTGATTTGAACGGACGTGTTGAGTGGCGAGCGTTCGTTCTTATTTTAACTGCTACTTGCAATTCTAAACCGTGTTTTTCAGTGCGACCTTTTTTATTTCTATTAGTTTTTAGAGTTATTTAGGTTTATTTTTATAAGTCGTAGGTATAGATTTTAATTTTAAAGTATAGGTAGTATATTTGATAGTGTACGTAGTGACCGTAGGTTATTTTATAATACTGTTAGGTAAGATTAGTCATTCGTATAGATATTAGTTTTTAGGGATTTTGCTTATTTATTGAGTTTAGTTATCATCAGAAATAGGTTTATTTAGGTAGGTAGGTATTTTATTTTCTGTTATTGAGTTTTTTTTTTATTATGTAGGTACTTAGGTAAGGATATCATATAGGTACCCTCTTAATCACCACTAATGAGACACAATTGGTTTTCTATTGTAATTAGCCACAAAGGGCCCGCGAGATAGATGGCATCCTGGGGAAGCACATACATTTTATCCTGTTAGCACGTTCCCGTGGGATAATTTCCGACATCCACGCGGGCGAAGCCGCGGGCAGAAGCTAGTACCTAATATGCGCCTTTTTTGTGCATAAAAATCATTTTTTTTTTTTTCTTTCTATGATTAAGCTTTATTTTTAGTCGCATCACCTATATTATTATCAATAAGCAACAAGGAATATATTATTTTACAGGGTGGCAGGGACATCGACGCGCAAACTGTAACCATGGATTCAGCACATGAGTTTAGACCCCATAGCGTCGAAATTTTCGTCGGTTATAAACTTATAAAAAAATCAAAATAATATTGCTTTATCCTAATAATCGATTCAAATGGGCCTACCATTTGAATCGATACAAATGGGCCTACCATTTGAATCGATTATTAGGATAACGCAACATTATTTACGATTTTTTTTACGATTCTCTTATTTAGAACCAGACCATTTTATGAATAGAAAATAATAAATGAAAGTCTAAATAGCTTCTGCCTTATTGCCAGTATCATAAAAATAATTTGGCTTCAAGCTTGATATCTAATAATAATATTTTTTACCTACTAACACTAGGTATATGATATTACTAACATTATGGATCCTTGTTGTGTTTACATAAATAAATAATAATAATTTCAAGCGACGCAGGCCCATAGATGTTTCCGCTCGATTTCGATCTAGCTGCCATAGTATGAATTAAATAATACCCTAAAAGCTTTCACATGGCATAAGATTCATCACCGCTGAAAGCATGGTTCAGGTTCCATACAAATTTGCCCTTGGTCCTTTCGATTGGAGCACTATCGTCATGAAAACTTACATGAAGGTAGGCCGCTCCCATTGCGTAGACCTCTCAATATGGTTGACGTAGTAGGTCCTGCCGTTAGCATCTTGTCGCTCCTCCCAACCCGGAGGCAGAGGATCCCCACCGATAGCCTGGAACAAACAGATAGACTATTATTTACTTATCTAGGCACGCGTGCATGAGCATGCATTCGTACATGTATTTGTTAATGAATTTGGTCATGGTCTTGAGGATATAGGGGATACAGTGGAATACATAAAAAAATGATGGTTTTTATGGTCAGGACATTGTATATAATTAGATTTTGATGTCTGAACCAGACCTATTCACCGGGATTATATCCTTTTCTGTCGCTCAAAAACATCCTATAATAGAGCACTAAAGTCTTCAATGCAAAAAAATGGATAAACCAACAAAAAACAGGTACAGACGCCAGCACATCAAGCTACTACAATCTGTCAAATTTATTTAATAGATTTTCAACTTTATCTGTAAAGCATGAAGGTTCAAGGTTGATTGGGAAAATTTTACAGTTTCGAGTAGCTTGATGTGCTGGCGTCTGTACATTAAAATTTTGGTTGACAGGTCTAGTTCAGTTCTCGAGTTAAATCGGAATGCGAATGCTTCAATGGAAAAATGTTTCAAACAGGGTTTCAAAAGCAAGCAAAAGAAAACAAAGACATCAGGTATGGAAGCAAGCATTCTGAGCCCAATGGCTCGCCTAGCGGACACTACCTTACACCCATTCAACTACAAAACCGATTCTCAGAACCACATTCCCAAAATCGAACACATAAGGTCTATCCAAATTTACATTTCCGATTGAGTTATTTCAAGTTAAACAAATATTAACTTTATTTCAGTATATGAAACTTTACTAGTATGAAGTTACATAGGGATGACGTTACTTTTATGGTAGTGCCGTCTTTGTCTAGCAGTTATTTTAAAAAGTTTATAACTTGGCAATTTTTATACAAGCTTTTCCTTTTAGACTTTTTCTAGAATTGTTTGCACTATTTGCAAACAAATAATTAATCGAGTTTAAAATAAAAAAATTGTCATCATCCCTATTAAGTGCCATTAACACAGTCAAAATATAAATATAGGTAAGCACAAGTATTTAATTATTTTTTTTATATGATTAACTGTACTTCAATCACATTACCAAATTGTTTAAGATTCAACTGAAATATGAGTAATGTCTCAAAAACAACGGCACTATTTTAGTGAGTACCACATTGCTGACACCCTTAAGCACTTGTCCCACCGCCGACGAGAAAGCGGCTAGCTATCGACTATTTCTCCTTTCAAGAAACGTACAATTTGTAGGTCCCGTGTACTGAGGCCTTACCACGAGCTCTTAACGCGATTCAATTTACGCTCAGGGATCGAGATGGCGCTAGACGACTTGTATAGCTCTGTCTCTTTCCAACAGCCTAAACTGGATCGCGTTAAGAGCTCGTGGTAAGGCCTCTGATCTCTATTATACAAGTACGCTGGACTAAATAAACTATACGAAATGACAGTTGTTTTTTGTCGCGATTCAAAGCGACCGCTCGAGCGTCTCAGGAACTAAAATTGACACATTGCCGCAAATGGCCATTGTGTTGTTTTGGTACACCTCTGATGATTTAGGTGTAAATCGTGGAATAAGACATGTTTGTGTATTTTGGGTATACTACGAGATATTTAGAACATTTTTATCGTGAGAGTATACGCAATTTGTAAAACTCGCTATCAAAAATATTAGTTCCACGGACCCTCACGTTGCTAGCAGCGCCAAAATGGCGGAAAATCAAATGTCTTCGTTTTGTCATCGATAGTACTTGTTTAATATAGGTTAGTGGTCCCGTGTCAGTAAAGAGATACAGATAGTGCCATCCACGAAGATGCGTTCCTGTTCCTCCTAATCGCTTACAGTACAAGTGTGCAACATTCCGCTGGTGTTTCAGTTTTGTCGATACACACTAGTTACTTATTAGTAGGTAATTAGTGCGTATCGAAAAAACTAAAATACTAGCGGAATTAACAAGCGAAGATTTTATCTGTGGAGGCTTGTAATTAGCAATTTAGTTATATATTACAGTTATTATAATGTTATTAGTCTGTAAGCCTTCCGAAAATAAAATAAAAATAAAGATCAGTAGCGATTAGGCAGAAGAGTGGGGCGCGTCTTCGTGGAGGGCACTATCTGTACTTTTATTAATAGTTGATCGCTGACTGCTCACACTGCCAGGAGTACTCTCTCTATTGTGCGTTTCTTGACCGAGAAAATTCAAGTTCTCGATGCGGCTCGAGATTAGGGTTACCATAAGTCCGGGCATGTCCAGCCTTGTCATTTGTTCGGACTTTTTTACTAGAGTGTTTTTTTAGAAAAAAAAAACAATGAGTACCTACTGAAAAGAGTAAAATTAAAAAGTGAAATTTCCGGACGTTTTTTGCAAATGTCCGGCTTTTTGTCAACACTTTTCAAAGGAGATTAAAGATTTTTATATGGAGCCTGACATACTACTGTCACGCCACTTTGATTTTTTTTTTCAAAATGACGGCCACGCATGAAGCCTATATAAATCGATAGCTGACAATGCATACGGAAAATATAATAGGAACAAATCCCGTAAAGCGTCAAATTTCCGAGATATTAACGTTCAAAGTTGATCACAAGATGTCAGCAAGTTAATATCTCGGAAACGTGACACACTACGGGGTTTGGTCTTATTGTTTTCTGTTTGCATTGATGTCAACTATCGATTAATATAGGTTTAATGCGTGGCCGCCATTAGAAAAAAAAAACAAAATGGCGGGCAGGGTAGGGATGCCACGAATCTTCAAAGCTCTTTCGAAATGGTAACCCTACTCGAGCTTAAAAGCTTGTAAATATAAAAAAGATACACATACACTATCTACGCGCGTGGCCTCGACCAGCTGCCAGTCATCGCCGGTGAACGATGGAACCGAGCAGGACACGACCTACCACGAAGGAACCACTCAACAACTGTACACTGCTACAAGGATATTTTGGCGCCTGAATGACTTTGACAGAGGGCGTGGTTGGTAAACCTTTGTGAAATTGTATTGACAGAACAAGATGGCGACGTTAGTTCCGATTTTGGCCACGCGTCAAAATAAACTTGTAGCGTTGTACTCGAAAGCCATACGAAGCAAGGACGGAGGGAGTGATAAAGCATAATGTGTTGTATTACAATCTTTATATTTAAGAAGTTTAAATATTTGTATTCCAAGGCGAAACATGTAAGATCATAACTATATTATATAAGACCTTAATGTACACACGGCTACACATCAAGCTATACATTTCCAGTTTTAGCTGACCTCACATTGTATAGGTTTTTCGTACAATCAGAAGTCAGCTTATACTGGTTATGTATAGCTTGATGTGTAGCCGTGCGTACCATGCTTTAAAGCAAATAAATATACTATTGTATAATCTAAAAACAAATGGATATTACTAGGCGCTCAAACGTCGGATGAAAATCTGGCGTGGCGGTATTTTCTATCAGTCGAGAACATAGTATCCTGACACCTAAGTAAATAAGGTAATATCCTCACCGGTTGCACGACTCCCTGCTGCGGCGAAGGCTCGACCAGCTCCCAGTCATTCTCGGGCGCCGGCTCCTCAGTCCCGGGCTCTCCGACCCGCCCCACTAGCGCGTGGTACACTTCTATGTAGCCGCGCACACGGGAGCGAGCACTGTGGCACATGGATATAAAGATCAATTGGAGATAATCATAAACGGGTTTGGAATGAAGATGATTTGGAAGCGAAAGAATTGAATAGCTAAGGAGTTTCACTATACAAGGTGCAGCTACGGGTAAAGTGCAGCGCGGCGTTGTCATTTTACTATTGTATTTTCGAGCGCGGTCTGATTTTTGCATCCAAACAGTCCTTTGATCACAACGATCTTTAGTCTCATTACTACAAGATTGCTGTCAGAGCTGTGATAGAACTGTATAAATGGCATGTGACATCAACCAACACGCACAGGCATGAGATCTATATCAATCTACCAAACCTTTTCCCAAACCTTTCCCGTCGCGGCAAGCGTAGCTTACCCTTCGATGAACCCGTGCGGCTGTTATTATTTAGCCACGAGGTGATTCCTAGCAGAGGGAAAAGTAAAGGCTGATTTATGTATCCTGAGATATAAAACCAGGAAACAACAAAAGCATACCGACTGCCACGCTGCACTGCACCGGAACCGGACGTACAGCTCGGATACACCTAATCCGTCATCGGCCGAACTATCCTGGTACGTCGTCGGCCGAACTCGGGCGTTCAAATCAAACAATGTAAAAGAAAATAAGTGCGTACATTACTTCAACCGACATCGTACGATGGCGTCCGATAACTATGTGTACACACTCACTTACTTTTACATTATGTTTGGTTTAAACGTCAGAGTTCGGTCGACGACGTACGAACACAGTTCGGCCGATTACGGATAAGGTGTACGCGCCGCGGTAGCATGAAACTCTTAGTATCCGGCTGTAAATGCATGTGGTTGAACATGGAAATAAACCCTAATACAAACGCGGTTCAGTAGCAATATTGATAGATATGCCAACCCATTCAATTTAAGCGATACATCGTGTATAAGTTTTACTCACTGAAGTAATAAGGGACCTTTTGACCAGTCATAATAAAAACATTTAATAAGTACAATTATATTTGAATAATTTTAATTAAACACAAAATAGTTCTTTCGTCTCCTGCCTTTACCGACATGGCAGCAGAACTTTAAAACATTAAACTACAAATATTGATTAAATACTGAAATAACACAACACTTCAAGCACACAATAGTTACACAATTAGGGGTTAGCAGGGTTGGTCACAAGCTCTAAACAAATCATACTGGGATTACTTACATAACATTTAAATTATTATTATTTTTGAAGGTTAGATAAGCAAATTATTTATTAGTTTCTTAGCCAATTAAAGCACCCAGTTAATAGAATTTACCCAGTTAATATTTACTTACGACCCGCCCGGGACTCGCATGATTCCAATTCTATTATACGCCTAAACCTCTCTGAAGAAATTCTCAAAATTATAGTGAAAATTGCATTAAAATCCACAAAGTAGTTTAGAAATACTAAGCTTGTCCACAAACAAATGACATTTTAGACGAATACTCTTTGTATTCGTATGTGACTCAAAGACATTATCACGTATCTCACAGAGTTCGTAGCCTACCTATACGTCTCATAGGCGTCGTAAGAGCCTCTTGTACAATATTGAATATGTGGCACGTCTAGCAGACGTATTGTGCTGGCAAAAATTGAGTTCAAGGTCAAGGCTTAAGGTCGATTTAGACCAAACGAGCGAATGCTTTTGTGTAAACAGAGACGGTACATTCCTTCGTTGGTCTTTCCCAACTAAAAAGTCAAGAATATTAGCAAACAAAAGAATGCTCTAGCTCTTGTTCTGGTTCTGTTCGTTTAATCTAAATCCACCTAAGACGACGCTTCTTTTGTTTTTTTACTACGCACTGAATTTTCAACTTTCAGCGTCGAGCCGAGCGTTGCGAACCCAACAAAGTGCATCCTTGGTGCGTTGAAAAAGCGCACAGTTGGATATTCATACGAATGTGGGCTTATTAAGAAGAACATACATATTATTAGCGATACACACTCACACACGAACTTCTGTTAGTAACGCACAAATAAATGATAAGTGTAAAATAATATACCTTTACAGTTAGGTCGGGTAGCCAACGTTAATAAGGATGATTCATACCGCTACGAGGAATGCATTTAATGTCTTATCTTTTTGTTCTAAATACTGAGAAATGCAATCGTTTTATGTAACTGAATCTAAATACAAATCGTTTTTAAGTAAAAAGATTTGCAGAATTATTTTAGTCGATTGATTCAAAATATAAATGTATATTTTGAATCAATTGCTGCTAGTTTTTCAATAGTTTTCACTTTTGTAAGAGTATCTACATAGTATCTTAAAACATAAATGGGAGATAAAATGATGTCACTACATTGAGTTATTGACACTATTTTCATTCTCACACAATTTTCTAAGACATTCCCTAAAATAATTTTGTTTCAAAACCAAATGTCAATTTCATAAATAACGTTTACTGAAAATGTCTCTACTCATCAATCACATCAAAACATCAACCTCAGGGATTTAAACACCCAGCAAAATCGAGCAAGTGCATGTACACGAGTGACACGCGACAACGGCAGAGGCGACTGCAACCATCGACACGTGTAGCATTGAATACGATGACCAAATACGTGAGCGGCATGTTGTCGATGCCTGCAGTTGCATATTCATTCTCACAAAATATATATTTTTGAAAAACCTAAAATAAAAATTAATGTTTTAATCGTTATATTTAAATCAGGTCAAAACCTCTACACCTCAGGGATCTATACACCCAGCACAAATCATCCTTTAACTAAAAAAAAATAAAAATTTAAATACGAAGCCCACAGCATGCTTAGAGCAGTACTTACACAGACCTGCGGGGGCGCAACGGGTACTTAACGACGTTGGGGCGCGCGCTGGCGGCCGACTCTGTGGGGACCGAGGTCAGCGGCACCTCCACCATGCCCAGGAAGTCGTCGCGGGTGAGGCGGTTCTCATCGAAGACCTGGATTAGGAGCTTGTGTTCTGTGGGTTTTACCTGGGGACAAGAAAGACTTGTTATGGCTCATACACTTTGACTGCAGCTTACGAGCAAAATTGCAGAATGCGGAAAAGAGGATCTATTCCCTAAGCACAATGTCCGTAATATCGCCGAAGTTACGGGCGTTTCTTACTCCGTATCACTTACGGATATGAGTTTAGTTCGGTTTCCAAACTAAGAATGACTGACATGACACCACGATAAGACCGTTGTCCCTACGCCCGATGTGTGTTTGACCTTACGAAAAATTTTTGCTTGGTTTAATATCCCCAGACTAACTTTGAAGTCGTTACTACATTATTTCTTCACTTTCTTGACCATTCTACAATAAAGGACACATTTTAAAGTAAAACAGTTGATTTACTACTGAGTCTTGAAATGTCAAAAGGCTTTCATGTTGACAGTTCAACAACATTCATTGCGTTATTTACGTTGTTGAGCAGACCACTTTTCGAACATATGAAGCAATGGATTAGCAATATCCTTCAAAATGATTCAGATTCTGATTGATAGTGTGTTACGCAATTGCCGTTCACTTTGACGTTACTCGTGCGCCACATAACTTATGTCACTAAAGATTTGTACCAATCATCGTCATCATCTAGCGGTCCACTGCTGGACATAGGCCTCTCCTATTGCACGCCATTCAACTCCATGTTCGGCAACTCTCACCCAGCTGCTACCAGTACTCACCCTAAATACAAACTCCTGATTCCATGTTGGGTTCAGTGTCTGAAAAACAAAAAATCATGCATCAAATTAATACATAAATACTGATTTAGGAAAATGGCATTGCATATAAAAATCCTGTTTTGATATCGACCTTGTGGCCTTAGTGATTACTAGTGATTACTCATTCATTATTACAAATATACATAATTATGTAGGCACAAATGAGAGAGGAGAGTAGCACGGAATTCTCCGCTGTGGAATAATAACAAATAGAATGTTTTTTATATTTAAATTATTTACTTACTAACATAGTTTATAAGCTCCTGTTGTTATTAACCATAATGGATCATGTTATCTGACAAATAAATAAATAATAATAATAGAAAGAGATAGCAAGTTAAGAAGACATACCTTTTTCTTGGTTTTGGTGAGAAACGTCTCAATGGTGACGTCACCATCGACCTTTTGCAACTCCACCCGCACATAAGGATCGCTGGAATGTAAAAACAGTGTTGTTGTTTAGTTTCATCAATAAACATAAAACGCTGTGATTAAAAAGCTTTCTAGGTGCGAGACCTCAATTCGGGAAGGCTGAAGTATACGGGATTCCTATTGATTTAAAACTTATGGTAATTTACAATCTTAGTCTCCATCCAGACGGCACGTGACTAAGTTATAACAGCCGCACGGGTCGATCGATCAGGTTAAGTTACGCTTGCAGCGGTCGGCCCGTGGATAGGTGACCATCTTTACATACCGAGACCTCTCCGTGCCTCGGAAAGCACGTCAAGCCGTTAGTTCCGACTATCATTAGTGGATCGTTGATAGTCGTTACGGGTCGTCAGACGTCAACAGCCGACTCCCGGCCAACGTAGGCGCGGGCTTGCGGACGGCGAGCAGTGGGCAGCTCGCCGCCCGGTAAGGACCAGACCCGGGTCGACGACGGCGCGTTGTGTTCCACGCGCGCCTAGAGATGTCACGATTTGACGGGGTCCGCTAGGGCCGATGCCTGGCAGGGCCGCGGGTTGTTTGAAAGAGATACCGTGGCCCCTGGCCCCAAACAACAAAAAAACAAAAAAAAAAGGGTATCGTGTTACCTAGCTAGAAACTGGTTTGTGGAGGTCAAATAGGCAGTCGCTCCATGTAAAATACTGGTAATCAGCTGCATCCGGTTAGACTGGCGCCGATCCCAAAACTAGTTGGGAAAGGGCTAGGCAGATGATGATCTCAGTACAGTCGTGTTGTTAATTATAAAGTCAACATTAATGATGTAACTAATATTTTTGTAACAATATAATTCAAAAGAGTTTCTTGTCGGTTCTCCTCCATAACTACTACGCTTTGGAATGGGCACCTAGCGTCATATTTTTCTGCCTGACTGACTCCTTGACAATTTATAAGTGCCTATAAATAGTTGAATTGAAACAAATGCTTTGATTTTGGGCCTGCTACTATCTTACACAACTGTAACTATATAACTGTGTGTTTGTGTCATGACGTCGACCAACTAATAGTTACGTCGTCCTGATTTAGTCGCGGAAATAAAGCCGTGCGTGTCTCGAATTAATTTCGCCCTAACTGCTTAGTGTGCTGCGCTACTACACTACCATATCCGATCATAATCAGCCCATAACGTTCCCACTGCTGGGACACAGGCCTCCTCTCCCTGAAAAGGAGTGGACCGTAATCCACCACGCGGGCCCAGTGCGGGTTGGTAGATGTCCACATTTCTTCGAATGTTTAGTTCTAGGTCATGCCGGTTTCCTCACGATGTTATAGCAAACTAATAGTTTTAATTATTCAAGGTTAAATAAAATGTGGTAGCAGCAAAGTGCCCTAAAACGCATACTACCAATTCAGTAGTTTTTTTTTTAAGATTATATTGTTCTTTTTCATCGTAGCGTAACGTTTCCTCGGCGTTCGTTTCACTTACAAAAGTTGTTCGTGCGTAATTAGGGTTCCGTAGCCAAATGGCAACGGAACCCTTATGGATTCGTCATGTCTGTCTGTCTGTCTGTCTGTCTGTCTGTCTGTCCGTCCGTATGTCACAGCCGCTTTTTTCCGAAACTATAAGAGCTATACTGTTGAAACTTGGTAAGTAGATGTATTCTGTGAACCGCATTAAGATTTTCACACAATAATAGAAAAAAAACAATAAATTTTGGGGGTCCCCATACTTAGAACTGAAACTCAAAATTTTTTTTTTCATCAAACCCATACGTGTGGGGTATCTATGGATAGGTCTTCAAAAATGATATTGAGGTTTCTAATATCATTTTTTTCTAAACTGAATAGTTTGCGCGAGAGACGCTTCCAAAGTGGTAAAATGTGTGTCCCCCCCCCTGTAACTTCTAAAATAAGAGAATGATAAAACTAAAAAAAATATATGATGTACATTACCATATAAACTTCCACCGAAAATTGGTTTGAACGAGATCTAGTGAGTAGTTTTTTTTTAATACGTCATAAATCGTAACGTAACGGAACCCTTCATGGGCGAGTCCGACTCGCACTTGGCCGGTTTTTTTTTTTATCAAGTGCACAGCCTATTCTGTAGAGCATGGAAACGTTAGCGTATTGTCCTTGAAGAAGCTTTATTGTAAGATGTCTCGTAATGTTACATGGGACTTGAACATAACTTGCATAATGTGGATCTATTATACACCCATGCCCCATGGGATATAATATTGTATGCCCATGATTTACATTATATCCCAGCCTCCCACAGGCATGATGTTGTGTCACGGTTTGTCTCGAAATGGAATGTATTTCTACAATGTGAAGTCAGGTGGTAGGTTTTACAAAGACATGATCGTTGTGAAAATGTGGACCCTTTCGGGCACAGCAAAATAGGAGGGGGGAAGAAAACGGCTTTTATGTGTCGAATTTGTTGATATTCTAGGTGCGAATTTCACCAAACGTTTTTGCCTAGAATTAGTCTTATCCTGAGAATAAATTATGAATTTTTGACAGTTTTTCCATACTAGAACTGTCAGACATCAATTTTATTCCACGGATAAAGATATCTGACTGGTAAACACAGCCCTAAGTCTATTATTATTTAAGTCATTATTTTATAAATCATTTAATTTAAATTTTATCATTTGTATATTCAATGATATTATAAAAGCATTTAGATAATATAAATAAATAATCAGCCTGTATTTTATAAATGGTTTTAATTTATTTATTTATTCATTTTTAATGTTTTCCGGTAGTAAGTATTTCAAGCATTTAGATAATATAAATAAACTAGCTGACCCGGCAAACGTTGTTTTATCATATAAATTATTTTTACCTGCACGGCGCGACTTGGTTCGCGTGGTGTCCTACCCCCTACCCTACTCCTGCCCTACTCCTACCTTACTCCTACCCTACTCCTACCCTACTCCTACCCTACTCTACTCCTACCCTACTCTACTCCTACCCTACTTCTACCCTACTCCTAAACTACTCCTACCCTACTCCTACTCTACTCCTACTCTACTCCTACTCTACTCCTAACCTACTCCTACACTATTCAAAACCCTTAATTTAATACGTGCTTCAATTCGAGTGGACCCGAGTCTACCGTACCTAAGGGACGATCGTCAAATGTTTGACAGGAAAGTAGGTAGAACAGTTTATATGGGAAAATTGTTGTTTTTACTACCTACCTCGGAATTTTTTCCATATTTTCTCACCGTTCAAACCTTCCCTGGACTACGACAAACATTTCAAAACTAAAATCAGCTAAATCGGTCCAGCCGTTCTCGAGTTTTAGCGTGACAAACGAACAGCAATTGATTTTTATAATTATATTATAAATCAGCCTGTATTGTATAAATTATTTTAATTTATTTAATTTATTCATTTTTATTATTTTCCGGTAATAAGTATTTCATTGATAAAAGTTAAAACAGAATTTTCAGAGTTAAGTTAATTTAAGTCGCAGAAGCCTCTGAATCTCAAATTAGTCTTCGAAGTAAGTCCGGCAGCAAAGACAAACTCATGAAGTCACCTCATAGATGATCCACCATTCATCATTTATTTATTTATAATTAATTTCATCGGCTTGCGCCAATGACAGTAATTAACTGGTAAAACTAAACATAAAACTAAACATATTACATAATTGACATAATTCAAAAACAAATAACAAGTCAGAGATCAAACATACATAATAATAAAATTTAAGAAGAGAAAATAAAATAAAATCGTATAAAGTGATAACAAGATACAACTTATTTACCTATTGGTCAAAGATGTTAATAAGAGCTTTAGATAACATAGTGTGCCTGTGCTGCGTGGAACACACAAAAATTGTAGCACCAACAAAAATTATCTCCATATTATAGCATTCCTGTTCCCTGAAGAAGTAACTCTAGAATAATAATAATAGTCCTCCAGACCAGCACCCGAATTGCGTAACACACAATTAATCGGAATCGGTTTCATTTTGACAGTTCAACAACATTCATTGCGTTATTTACGTGTTGAGCACGTAAATAACGCAATGAATGAGTTACGCAATTAGGGTGCACCCTAATTGCGTAACACACAATCAATGGTAATCTGAATCATTTTGAAGCAAATTGCTAATCCATTGCTTCATAAGTTCGAAAAATTTGTCTGCTCAACACGTAAATAACGCAATGAATGTTGTTGAACTATCACAATGAAACCGATTCCGATTGTGTCTTACGCAATTAAGGTGCGTATTTCAACCATGGCCGTCAATCTCAACGGAGATTGACCTTCGGCGCGGGAGACTGTTTTCTCAGTGGTTCCATCGGATGCAGCGGTGTATTGATGTAAATGGACACTATTTTGAAAAGATATAATAAAACTAATAACCTAGTTTATTCAGTTTTTGATTTTCTAAGAACTTTCAGCGTGACCCTCGTACAATGAAAATCCCCAGCATATCAGTCGATTGCATTTACGAGTGGCCTTATCTACGCCAACAAGTATCTGTCAATGATGACAGAATTCATGTATTTCGGTGTCGCTGAATGTATTGGTCAGCCATACAGTCATTTAAACCGTGGACAAGAACCCTGCAAAGCTGGGGCTACACTAGTTTTGAAAACGGAGAACCGTTCTGGTTTAACTTTAATGATTTCAATACAGGAAATGCGACTGAGGTCACACAACTGTTACTGGTTTGTTCCAGGCAACAGACAAGTAACACTATGACTGCGCAAAGGTGTGAACTTCCTCCCACAGCTGAAGGGTTGTTTTCAATGAAATTATGGGCTGGTCTCCGTATGGGAACTTTTAGCGATTATCCACTTCTAGTATGACGAGAAGTGGACGATTATATGAACATATTTACTGTCTGATCACAATCAGCAAGCTGCGATGGATAACATTTTTATTTGGGTGTAGTCAAACGTTTCGTAGCTCATGCACTTGCACGTTCTATGTGCACCACGTACAAAAATCAAGCTTATGTGACATATTAGGACCAGCTCTAGGTAAGGCCTGCACCCCCTCAGGTATCTTAATTTATATGAAAGCCTTTGAGCAACAAAATACTAAACAAAACCCTATTGCCTTTTTTTCCTACGTTCGTCATCATCATCACTTCATCACAGCCGAAAGACGTTCACTGCTGGACATACGTCTCCCCAAGCGTCGCGCGTCGCAACATCGACCGGTCCTGTGGTTCTCGCATCTTTTCTTCGTTATTTATTTATTTAACCATTTATGTACACATATATAAACAGACAAGAAGAAAAGAACAGAAGAATATGTACAGATGCCAGCATATCAAGCTACTCGAAACTGTCAAATTTTTCCAATCAATCAACCTTGAACCTAATGCTTTAGCGATAAAGTTGAAAATCTATTAAAGAAATTTGACAGATTGTAGTAGCTTGGTGTGCTGGGGTCTGTACAAAGAAGGTGCTTATTTCTAAAGAAATCTCTTCCAGCATACCTGCCGGAAGACATAAAGAGCCTGTCTGCTGTGTTATTCTAATAATTTTAACAACAAGTCTACCACATCGACCAATCTACAGTGAGTAGGTACCACCTACTTATAATGCCTACATAATGCATAGGTACTATGCCTATAATATGCGTGACGTCAGTAATTCGGCGGAGTTGACCGGCTGTCAGTCGAGGCGGCGCCACCTCATTAGTACCAGTCTGCCTCGCTGACCGATAAATATCAACTATTTGAATGATTACCTACACTTTTGCTAGTTATCTAGGTGAAACATGTTTTGTTTCGTTACAATTAGGACTGCGAGGAATTGCGGAACACACTGTGAGTAGCAATGGGTTTCATTATGACAGTTCAACAACATTCATTGGGTTATTTACGTTGTTGACCAGACAAATTCTTCGAACATATGAAGCAATGGATTAGCAATATACTTCAAAATGATTCAGATTAAGATTGATAGTGTGTTACGCAATTAGGGTGCCGGTTTACTAACGTCTGTGACAACAGATACATGGTTAGACAGATTAGTTATGGTTAAATATGAGCAAAATCAGTCTATAATGTGTCCACTGCTGGGACACAGGCCTCCTCTCTGTGAGAGGGAGTGGGCTATATCCACCACGCCGGCCCAGTGCGGGTTGGGGGATGTCCCATGTCATCGAATGTTTGGCTCTAGGTCATGCCGGTTTCCTCACGATGTTATAGCAAACTAATAGAAGTTTTAATTATTCAAGGTTAAATAAAATGTGGTAGCAGCAAAGTGCCCTAAAACGCATACTATCAATTCAGCAGTTTTTTTTTTCCCGTTCCCTCACGATGTTTTCCTTCATCGTTTTGAGAGCAGTGGTGATGAAATTAAATGCACGAAGTCTCGTAAGTCGCGGCAAATACAACTGGACCACCACTTGCTCTCCATGGTAAGACATGGTCAGACTTTCCAGATACTGTCTTTTTGGATTAAGAGTTAAACAACTTAAGTGCCCTTATGGTACAGCCTTTTGGATGCCACTTATATGTTTGATTGGGACTTATTTATTAGCCTTTATAAATGACGAGCCCTATTTTCCTATACCTTTTTAGGAGGTATATCCATGAACAGAAATCAAGTGGCTTTGCCAAAAGGCGACAGAAATATCGATATGCCAACAATCAAATATTTTTGAAACCACATTATTTATATTCCTAAATACTTTTCCTGTTCCGAAAACATTAAAATCACGACTAATAACCTACCAACTACTGACGGAGTTAATATTAATAAAATTATGAGTCACCGTATCGCCGGCGTCCATCAATTTGGTGACAATTGACGATCAAGGCAACAGGCGGGTACATTGGTGCTGAATGCAACGCGCGCCCAATCTCGGCGTCACAGGACATTGATATGGCCCTGATTGTGTTCACAGTGTGGCGATTTATCTCCCATCAAAATCAGGGAATGTTCTATTTACTATAACATCACACCTGTATTCCCCAGGGTACAGTAGCGGTGTATGGTCAGAACTCTCCATTATCTGACCCGTCTTACAAAGAAGAAAAGGGTAAGATGACCTGCACAACCCGGGTCGGGTTATGCAGGTCACTGACTGTACACCAATATTTCGTTATGTTGTTATCTAGCGACTTCGTTTGCGTGTATTTTGTATTTCATATTTTTTTTAATACAAATAGCCAGGATGAAAAGTTCCCAGCCAGTCCTTTCCTAGGTCCCAGGCTACCTATCTGCCAAATTTCATAACGGTCGGTGCAGTGGTTTTGGCGTAAAAAGGTAACAGACAGACAAACAGAGTTTTATAATACTATAAAAAATGGATAAGATAGGAGGCTAGCCTATAATTCGCAATGAAATTCTATTCAAGAATACGCAATAATAAATTGTCTAACCCAATAGCTAATCAAGCAATCCAAATGTAGCACCCCTGCAGAGCCTTTAGTTTTATTATTTTTAAAATGTATTTGACACATCTCGGGACCCTCGGGCCCCAGACCTTTGGAAGGCGTAAAAGGAGCCAAAGCCACCTCGCAGAGGCCCCTTAGACAATTTTAAATGATGAGGAGGCACCAACTTACGGACGATTATCTGTATTCACTATGCAAGTGCACCCAAGGACCACCCCCCGTTCGTGTAGAACTATTGCAAGACATGGAAAAAAAAACATATTGCGCTATAATGGTTTGGGTGGTTATAATGGATTGGTTACCTTGAACTATGGAAGAACTATGTCCCCTGCCTGACCAATGTTATACATACAATATACACAGATAAATTGGCAGCATTATTATGTCTTATTAGCTATTTCTAAGATTCCTGGTTAACCTATAATTGGCGACTGTGTAAGTCCGAAGCTATTGTTTATATTATACACAGAAGCTGTTGGTGTAAATAAATAAAACAAAAAAACACCAATCATAAGAACGGCGATCGTGCAAAAGGCTTGAATGAATTAAATGATAAGTAATAGGAACTCCTTAGTATTAGTCATCATATAAAATTGTAAATACCTTTACAATGATTAATAAGCTTAAGATCCTCTTCCGTTTCGTAAGGAGCTGATTATTTACTTAAATAGGCACAAACCTCTGATTACAGCAGGCCCTATCAGAATACCAGTGCTGCGGTATTTATATTTTTTAAATATCGCAGCATTATGCGGAGCATGAGCCTTTTTGGCCTCGTCCATTTTTATTTTTTTATTTATATTTAGTTGATTCTGTAAGTTTAAATGCTCCTTATTTTACTGTTTGTATTTCCTGTGCGTGTCCCACATACATTATTTTTCTTTCTTTCTTTGATTAGATGTAATATCTTGAAACCAGATTTCTGATTTTCCGAGAACATATCTACATCGGTCTAATTTTCACGCATAACTGTGAAACGACAGCGTATGGCGTGTTACACTTGTTCGGGTCGGCATGATTCGGCACGATTCAGCACATCCGGGTAGCAAAGTATATTTTCGATAGAAAAATATACAGGCACAACCTGTAACCATGAATTCGTCGAATGAAATTTGTCGTCAGTGTTTTTTTTTAATAGCTTTTCCATAAAATTTGACCGCGTGGGTAGCACTTTTCTATTCACTTCTATTCAGCTGACTGTTTCTTTGATAACCGACGCAGGCCCCCGTGCGTTGTTCGTCGGTTCAGAATCATCTACTGAATCCAGGTTGCACTTTCATGCCATCCTGTATTTTGGATTTTGCCGCCCGGCTGTGCCGAATCATGCCGACCCGAACAAATGTGTAGCACCCCTACGAAGAGGCAAACCAAAGAAACCGCCCACCACCTCCGGCGCCGCCGCAGTCGCCAAAACACTTAAACTGAAAGAGCCCTATGGCTACTAGTTAAGCAATTCGCAATTTTTTCTGCTTTTATTTTACTTTTTTTTCTGCTACTATTCTATTTTTTTGGCTAGCAAATTTTAACATCTACCTATTCTGTATTTATATGGTGTACATAATAAAGAGTATTCTATTCTATTCTAGGCATAAGTGAACTGAGATGACGGACGAAGAGGTGTATGGAAAAAGACGTAATCAATGCGCAGACCCTGGATAAGGGCGGGAGAATGAACTGCGAAATTGTGGATCGGGAGAAATGGTACAAATGTTCCCGACCATGGGGCTAATTGTAACAGTGATGTGATGAACTTTATATTATGTATAATTTTTTTCATTTGCAACTTTGAATTATACCGAATACTACCATCATCTGCCTAGCCTTTTCCCAACTATGGTGGGGTTGGCTTTCAGTCTAGCCATGAAGCGATCACCTATCTGACCTCCACAACCCAGTTACTGGGTTAGTTTCGGTATGGATTATAGCGAAACTAGTTTTAGAAAAATGTAAGCATAATACGAGAGATGGATTTATTTATGCAGTGTCATAATCTGACTGGTTATTGATATACGTTTCTGATACCATAATCACGAATTCACGATGTCTGCTTTTATCGCATATTCAATGACGATAGACACAACAGGGCCAGATCTTTTACATTACATATAATCACGTCTAGACTCCTTGAGAGGTAGGCAGAGAAGTATTAGCCCTGGGCCGCACCTGCGCGTTTTTCCCGCGGCGACTTTATTTCGCACACTGGATTTTCAACGCTCTACTTAGCGCCGAGAGTAGAAAATACAACAATGTGTTTTTTTTACGCACTGGGATGCGCTCTGTTGGATTCTCAATTCTCGGCTCAACACCGAAAGTTAAAAATCCAGTGAGCGATATATCCCGCCGCGATATTTTTACGACCTTGCGAACGTCGGCTTATAGTTGACCAAAACCGCTGTACCGCGCCTTCGGTATGTGCGCGGCGGGACGGTGGGGCAGTGCAGGCCGCTCATTCGTCATTGCTCACGGCGTCCCGCCCCCCGCCTCGCCGCGCATTCCTAAGGCGCGGTACAGCAGTTTCGGTCAAACTATAGTACTACCCACATTTCTTAAGATATGTTATCAGTCCCATGTAATAGGGGGCAAGTCAAGGCATTTACCAGGCACAAACCCAGAGTCACTACTAAGAACATCCTCATGGAAAAACCACATAACACTGCCCGTCCTGGGGTGCGAACCCTGGACCCCGCGCTCGGCAGTAGCTTTTTTTTATAAATGTCATCTCGTAGTTGACCTTGAGAGGTCACTACTTAACCGGACTTTCCTGTGGTTGCCTTAAGAGAACTTAAAGCCTCCAGCCAGGGCTTAAAACTAATTAAAAATTAAGCGACTGAACGCTAAGGGCACCCCCTGTGGGGTCCTCGGACCTCGGCTTAGGGCGTCGCTGGGAGAGGGCAGCAAAGGGACAGGCTGGACCGAATTTATATTATTAGTGCTTTGATGAGCGCGGCGTTTCCTAGGACTATCTGAGAAGAAAGGCCGACACAAACTCAGAGGCCTCAGTCGGGGGATTTAAAGCTACAGGCTCAGCTGCGGCGCGGGCTGGCACTTCAACGAGCAAGGGTCGGGGACTCCGCAGTAGCACTTAAAAACTAGCCCAACAATGTAGTCAATTTGAAAACGATCAGTCAGTTCGAATAAACGTATTTTTTATTTCCCTTTCTTCTTTTTCTTTCTTTCAAAACAAAAAATAGTAAATGAGAACTCACCTAGCACCAAATATATCCTTTTTAGCCAATGAGTAAGCCCCTACAATCCTCAGGCGAAGTAGGAAGCTGTTCTCATCAGTCTGAAAATGAAAACAATTAACATTTAATAAATTAATTAGATATTTCATTTGATGAGTGCACTATTTGAATGACGAATATTAGTAGGTACTTAATAAACATAAGAAATCAATTTTATGTTCTCCCTTTCACAGAGAGGAGGCCTGTGTCCCAGCAGACTACCACTAAGACTACCACTGAAAGTCCAGTTTTCATAATACATATATTATTATCAGCCACTTAAATTACACTAACTTTCACCTGCGGCTCCGCCAGCGTAGAGGTCTGAATTTATCCCATGGGAACATACAACCGGGATAAAAACTATCCTATGTGTTAACCCAGGGTCATGGTCTACCTGTGTGTCAAATTTCATTGAAATCCGTTCAATTGTTAAGGCGTGAAAAAGTTACAGACGGAGTTACTTTTGCATTTATAATATCGTACAGGGTGGCAGGGACATCGACGCGCAACCTGTCACCATGGATCAATAATTACACGATTCTGAACCTGCGTTGAAATTTTTCGTCGATTATTACAGCCCACTCCGTCTCACAGAGAGGAGGCCTGTGTCCCAGCAGTGGGAACGTTATAAGCTGCTTATGCTTATTATCTTTCTCTCCCTCAGATACTCTCACTTCTTTCCCTCTTTCCATCACATGATCTGACTAAGATTATTTCTGGACTTTAAAAGAGACGTGACCTCTGAGTTTGTTTCGGCCTTTCTTCTCAGAGAAGTCAGATAGGAAACGCCGACCTCATCTAGTTTAAAAAAATATGATAGACGGGTAAAAGTGTTTGTACAAACTTACTTCTCATTCTCCTTCCCTTATGCCAATTCACTTGCGGTCGGCACAACATGTCTTTTTCTTCCATACTTCTCTATCAGTCGTCATCTCGGTAGTCACCCCCATTCTAACCATATCATCATTCATACATTCCATCCATCGTTTCTTTGGTCTTCCCCTACTCTCATGGCCACTTACAGAAATAAAATCATTTATCTTTCTAGATGCTTACAAACTTTGCAAAGTATGGTCTGGGAATCTTGCACTTAATATAAAATAGAGACCTACTAATACTCTTAACGCCTCATGGGAAAACAAGGGTGACCTACAATAACCAACAGCCTTGTGTAACACTTATATACAGTCTGCCAGTATTTAATTCCCGTAGGTGTAAGTATTATGTGATGAGTCAGGGCGAGGGAAAAGCAAGTTGCTAATTTAATTAGTTAAGACCTTTTATTTATGTCTATTAGTTGTAGAGCAATAACTTTAATGAGTGGTTTAGGTCAGGCTGTAAGAATAGTCTAATAGGTACTCTAATATACTTAATACGGGATGGCAGGGGCATCGACGCGCAACCTGTTAGCATGAATACAGCACAAGATTCTAAACTAATGTGGAAATTTTTCATTGGTAATCCAAAAAAAAAATGAGTAAAAAACTGGTTATTTTTTTTTCATAGAAAAGTGCAATACTTACGCGGTCAAAATATATGGAACAGCAATTTTTTTTTTCAATAATAACTCCAAGGGATTCAGAATCATGTTGTTGTACTGAGCCGATGTCCCTGCCACCTATGGTTACTAACCCTATTTAATATCAATACAAAATGGCATTATGTAATAATTATTAGTTACGAGACTTTATGAAAAATAAAAAACCCATTAATAAAGTCGCAAAAATTATCCATATAAAATATTTTTGAAGCAATGGCTTCGTAAATACTGTATTTGATAAAAAAAAGCCAGTAAGTAACTAACTCCTTTCCTACAACTAAATTAATTTAAAAATTAAATACAAATTATTTCAACAACAAGGAAGATACTTCAGTATCATTATTTATAATTAGTAATGTGGAAATACAACTTGCAGTCGCACTAATTAATAAATTATCCTTGTTTTATTTTAATTATTATATGTATAAATAAATTTATTATTTATATCTAAAAACATCCTCATTAAAAACTGGCTAATCAAAGAACACCTAGCCTTGACCCTAACTTTTGTACGATTATACATAAATGTAATACTAGCTTCTGCCTGCGACTTCGTTAAAATGAAACTTCTTGTTTAAACATAAAATACTATCCTATAACTCTGCCCCATTACTTGTTACTTGGCATTTGCTTAAATTTCTTTCTGACTTTTCGTTTTGCTTGGCTCCTCGTTCGTAGCATGATGTTAAATAGCGTACCTGCCTATAGCCTGTTAGTTATCTTCTTCAAGAATTTTTTTCATATCCGACAGATAGTTCCAGAGTTTGCATTCAAACTAACAAACAAACTCTTTAATAATGAAGAAAAAACTACATTGTTAAATCCGAATCATTGATAGATCAAATGATGCAAAATATGCACTCTCATATAGTGTGTGCTATACAGGGCTATGGATGCACAACCTGTTACCATGAATTCAGCTCACTGCAATAAATATTTTAGTAGGTTATTAAAAAAATTGCTGTGCCATACATTTTGAAAGCGAAAGTATTGCACTTTACTATGAAACAGAAAGGTTTGCAGGTTTTTTTATGATAACTGTTACATGTCAATGACCCTGAAACCATGTACAATACTACTTAATCAGAATGGGCATTTTATAGATATATTTCATTCCCTCTTTACTAATAGTATAACTATTAGCTCATTAGCATGTCAGCATCCCAATGACCAAACAAATGCATAATTTTCTCAATTTATTAGTCAGCCAAACTTGGTAATTGAGTCATTAAGTTTGGTTGACCGATTGTTGAATAAATTGACATTACAAGGCATTTATGACCAGATGTATGAACGTAAACAAGGCAAGAGGACCGTAAGGACCGCAGCAGGTGGTATTCTGTAGTTTCTGCCTACCCCCGTGGGAAGAAGGTCTGAGTTTATGTATCTGTGCAATACAAGGCATGATGATCACATTTACTATCATATTGAAAACTTTAATCACACAAGGTGGATGGATCCAATTGTTTTTCTTTTTTACATCTAAACTATGTTTCGTTACCTACATTCTTTGCAAATAAATGATTCTGATTCTGGTGGGAAGATAGTAATGAACAAGGAAATGTAATGTTTCTTATACAGACGGTTCATCTGTGAAAAATTGTTTTTTTGACTTTTCAATTCATATGTACTTTCTGAGTTTGGACATTACAAACATTAGTGAAGGCAAACATTGTGAGGAAATCTGGACTTGTAGTTAATATAAGTCTGAAATTGCCAACCCGTCTTGAGCAAGCGTGATCAATGTGGTTTGTGCCTTCTCTGTTTGAGAACAAGCCTTTGCCCTGATTGCAGTAGGTGCAGTGGGATGGTCATAGGCTGCTATTATATTTATCCAGTTTCAAACTCTTGTTTGTTCAAAATATGTCATGTGTCATGTCAATTGAGTCATGTTTTCAACTAGAATCCAATAAGAATCGTGAGTTGCAATTTAGCAAGTACCCAAAGCATTGTCTTTAATAGTTCATATACCAAGAGATCATTGACCTGTCTGAATGATTGCAATTATCTTTTTGAACATCTTTGCACATACATTAAAAACTTTGACACTGTATGACAATTTGATATTCAAGTTTGCAGTATGATAAGGAAGTTGAAAAAGTAATATACAAAAGGTGGTGATAGGTATTGATGTTTTGTCAAATTAACAGGAAACAGGTGTAGGTGACATAAGTTTATGTGCGTGAACATAAATTACATGGTAATGGAAAAGTTTTGTGCTCATGTTCTATGTACTAACATGACTAATTCTCTAACAAAGTTACACAACAATTACATCCTGAAAAACACCATCTCACAAAAGTCATGTAGTATCAATATCACTAATATGAGCTGCGTTTTGCACGTAACACTAAGTTGAAGGGCAAACTTCTTTGTGGACCTAGCTTGCACCACCAACACAAACTTTACTGACCACTCTATGACCAAACTTCATAACACAATAATGTCATACAAAAACGCAAATGAATAAATTAAATCACCTCGTTCCGCAAAATAAAACGCATTAAAATGTTAATCGTTCACAAGGACATGTATGTATTATCGATAAATAATAGGAACTCACAAGAAATATAAGTTTCAACCAATAAAGAAATTACAGTTTTAGCAACTTACACGAGTGTCCGACTGCCAAGCCATCACCCATGTGAAAATATACTAATAATTAAATAAAATTAGACACGATTCACATTCCTATAGCGACGTATCGGTTGAAAACAACTGTTTGTAAAATAATAGTGACACGTTCCTCTAATTGTTGTTCGCCAATATATTACAGAGTCTTCTAAAGTTTATCAACATCAGTAACACTTGTTATGGCGACAATATAAAAATCTAAACACCAAAACTGCAACAATTATCTAGAAATACGTGATACACAAATAAAAAAACTAAAATATCACGGGGGATAATAATTATTTTCTGTGACAGGCTGTGCATGACAGTTAGTCGCGCATTCCAGTCTACACATTATTTTAAAGCATTGCAAATATGTGTCATCTTTTTCGCTCGCAACGAATTTTCGGTAAGGCATTTAGTACTAATGCTTAGAAATCCAAATCGGTAGCACAGTAGCGCCTGTAATTTCCAAGTGATTCATTTGCGCATTACGCTTCATTATAAGCAGCAGATCAAAATTCGCGTTATGTTTATGATATGTTTTTATCGTTTTGTTTATTTGTAAAATAAATGACTTTTTGAAAAATAATCAGTATGTGATTTCTAATTAAATGCAAGTGTTAATACCCATCTAATCACTATAGTTCCTTTGTTCAAGAGTGGCCTAAAAATGTACTATAGCTATTGGTGCACACATATTCCTATCAAGGGCAAGTGTATAACAGTGATTATGTCTCATATGATGTCAGGAGTTTGGCCATCTTTGGGCTTACCAAAAACCTTCGTTTTAATGGTGTCAAATATAAATGTTTTGTAATTATTGCAATCCTTCATCCAATACAAACAGCAAGACTATACCTGATACTGTAATGAATATCTTGGTTCATGTCTTGATAAGCCATATTGCATGCGTCGCAATGAACAAGACGAAGATCTGTTCCTTTGAGGATGTTCTTCCCCGCTGTGAAATTCCAAGGGTCTTGAATTTTGCATAGTATTTTGAATTGACATGACGGAAACCGAAGGATGTTGTATCATTTTGCACTTATAACAATAATACACTGCACCATCACTTCCTAGCGTTTATTTCTTTACATTATCACAATAAAACGTTTAGTATTTACGAGGTACGCTCACATAAAGCTGTAGAGGTGGCGCTGTTGTGAGCCATATGACACTGTAATCTTATCAGGACAAGAAACTGGTATGATAAAAAAGTGTGCGTTTACAATTAGCGTTTCGATGATAACTATATTCGGCCAAGTCATGTGAAACGTAGCCGATTTGTGAAGTTTTTTCATTTATTTGTTTGATAACGGTATCGGTCATTTATTCTAAATGAACGGTTTTGTTCTCAGCTCCGGCAGAGCGGTTATTGTTATAGTAATGACGAACTGTTTACAACATGTGTTTGTTAATTATTTGCTTTGAAAATGTATGCTACCAATATGTGCTAAATAGCTGAGAGTAGGTCAAAAGAGACATGCTACGTATGTTTCGGACAAATTGTAGTTGAACACTTGAGCACAGAGCATGTAACCTTTTAAGAGACGGAACTTAGAACATTCAGTTTGAGAGAATTGTTAACCTTCTTTAGCCAACCTTATACAAAAAAACATAGCTACCAACATGAAAACTATAGGTAGCATTGACAACTTTGACAGTGACAATCATGACCTTGAAGGGTAGAACTGTTATAAATAGGGATGCGCAACGTACCAATAAACTTATCGATATCGATAAAATGCATTATATATCGATATCGACAAAATGCATTCTAATGCAGATAATAATCAGGCTCCAAAACTAATTTATTTTGAAATAAAACAGGTTTATATGATTTCAGCATTTATTAATTTATATAAATTATCAAGCAACATTGGTAATGTGTCCATTTACTTCGGTATCAGTGAGGAAAATAGATGATAAATAAGAAACTTAAGAAAAAAAAAACTTTTGCTGGTTTTTTTATATTCAATCTCCTATAGAATCCTATCTTTATTTATCATCTATTTTATATTGGGGTAAGGGTAGGAGGATGATGCACTTTATTTATCATTGATAATAATATTACAGTATGTTCATATGTCAGTTTGAGGCTATGGAAACAAATTTAACAGAAATGGAGCAGCAACCCCATAGCTTCAATCATTTAAAAAACTTATAAATGTGCTATTTGTGAAAAATGCTTGAAGGTTGAGGATCCCGGCGATGACCCTATGTTTAATTACATAAAATTATGAGAATGGTGGCCAGAGAAACTATCTCTAACATATCCCACAAAAAACCTGTGTATGTTTGTTGAGGCAGCCTCTAAAATATTTGAAAATGAAATGTTGCCGTGTCTGCATTCTTCAAATATTTGCCAATTAACAACCACAATATTTATCGCCAACTGTGATACTTCTTTTATAATAATTATGTGAAGAGCACAAAAATAAACTAAAAAATGCAAAGTTCGACCGGCTGGCTCTTCTGTTGGTCAGAAGGCAATGCCAGCGCATTAACCAGAATAAGTTGGTAAGATGCAGGGATGTCTTGAGGCTGCGTTTAGTTCTTTTTAATTGTTCCATCAACTGCTGTTCTCTTGGTGTTAAATCTGTAAAGATAATTAAATATAAGCAAATTATTTGATGAGACTTGTAAACATTTCCCCGCATATAAAATGCAGGGATATTTTCTATTTGAAAAGAGCAATGAGCAATAGAGAACAAATTAACTCAAACAATTTGAGAATTTCTTTCTATCAAATAAAAAAAATCAATTTAAGAATTTCTTTCTATCTGTGTGTCTATTTCTTTGTAACATCATCACATGCGAAAAGCTTAATGGATTATAATGAAACTACTTCATTTATGTAGGTATTAGTCCAACTTAAAAACTAAGTTATATAGCATATCAGTTGCATTAATTTTTGCGAATTTCAATTTTTGAGTTGTAATTTTAAGTGGAATGATAACCACTTAGACTAAATTAGATTACAATGTAAGACAAGTATTACATAACAAAACATCACGCCTTGTTTCCCCGAAGGGTTGGGCAGAGGTGTACCTGTAGTACACCCACATTTCGCCAGTTAATTATACTATTAAAGTCCCATATAATAGAGGGCGATTCTATTGCTATCAACGGGGAACAAATCCATACTTCGGGCTGCTACTAAGAAATTTCTGTTGGAAAAACTCTATAATAGTTTGCCCTCCCCTCATGCTCAGCAATACAACTTGTACAATAAGTATTACTGTAAGCACAAAAATTTTAAACCATTTCTTCATTAGAGTTTCAGCTCATCTTGATTGATGGCTCGAGGATCATATTACAGAATTTGAATGATGCTATTAATTTACAATTAGGTAGTGCTATTTGGGCATAAGATCGGTATCGGTACTCACCAGGTTGGATCCAGAGGGAACTTGGAAAAAAGCAACTTATTTTCAGTATACCAGGCCTCCTTGATACCTCAAATTTTACATCTTCTGTGACCCTTACCCATGTTGATTCACAAACTTAATAGTCACTGTCTAGATAAATAGTAAAATAACAATAAGAGTCAATTATCTCGCAAGAGTCACTATCACTAAAAGTGTATATCTCGTTAAAACTATGTGAGGATGATACAGAGGAACAGGTACTCGTCTCAACGTTGTATATACAATCACAGAAATTATTCTGCTATGTTATATTCCGAAATCCTACAGAAAAATGAAAAAACAAACAGAAAAATCACAAAACGAACATAATGCGACGGCAGACATGTTTGTTTAGTTAGTTGACTTTTGTCGACTTTCATAACATAATGTTGGTTATCCTGAGTACTCTGACGTGTGTTTCTGAATGTTGGCTAAAGAAGGTTACAAATTCCCTACAAAAATAATTTGTTCGGAGTTTCACAGGACTGCACTTGAGATTGATGTTTTTGTATGCATGTACCTATATATAAACTGGATACATTTATCCACATGTCATTGTATTTCGGTGCTACCATTATTAAAGTTTATGCAGATTATTATAGTCTTTGCAGATTATATGACATTTAGTATGTATGGTCAACGGTAGCACCAAAGAACTGCCTTCTTACTTCACTTAAGTTTGGCAGTAGGCTTTATGGAGATATGACTGAAAAGTTCAGGAGGGGCGACCACATACCGGAAGATGCAAAGTGGGCCCTCGACAAGGTGACCCGACGACCTGTTGGGCCTGAGAATCTGCTATGCTGCTATGCTGCGGGTATTTACCTATAATTTGGTACCTACTTTGTTATATTCTTTTTAAAAGTGACCTGCGTACTTATGTTTAATCAATCAATGTCCTATTTACAGCGCTGTTTTAATTTTATTAAGTAATAAATTATTATAGCCTATACGTGAGTAAGTTCAATAATTAAGACTTAGTTCGTATCAGTTTATTAATTATGTGGTCATACGGGGTTAGGACCTGCTGTACAGTATAGGCCACACGTTGATGGCGAACACTTTAACCGCGAGCTCTTATTGCAGCTTAAACTGTTCTGTTACCATGTTACCATTGACGGGCAGCTGCAGCCTACCGTACCTACCTACTACATAGGTAGGTATTCTTGAAGCAATGCTCTGTCTACCCATTGAAGGGTCAATATCGTATTAGTAGTACGATAGTACAGACGCCAGCACATCAAGCTACTACAATCTGTCAAATTTCGTTAATAGATTTTCAACTTTATCGCTAAAGAATTAAGGTTCAAGGTTGATTGGGAAAATGTGACAGTTTCGGGTAGGTTGACCTGCTGGCGTCTGTACATAATAAATACCATGGTAGAAACACACTAGAAAGATTCTGTGGTCTTGTAAAAGCCGCAGGTATCTGCTGGATGCGAGAAGCACAGAACCGATATGGCGACGCTTGGGGAAGTCGTATGTCCAGCAGTGAATGTCTTTCGGCTGAAATTATGAACAAAATAGAACTAAGAAAATCCATCCACCATCTTTACTGCTACAGAATAAGTTGCCATGGACTGATAAGGAACGGTGGTTGACCGGCGGACTGATTGAAACTGACAGTGGTTGGACGCGGCTGTGTTTTGAGAACTTTAATATTTTGTGTTTGATTCCGGGAATCCCAGTTCACGCAATGGCAGTGAAACATGTCGCAAACCATGCTCCACCTCAACTCCTGCTCCAAAACATGTAGTCAAAGAAACCTCTGCGCTGGCCGCTGCCACCGGTGACGCCGTGGAAGTGGAAGAAGTTCTGGGCCAACACGATCTACAATACAGTCGTGCCCGCGACACGAAGAAGAAGTCAGATATGAGATTTTAAATAAACTAACAAGAACCTTTATAAAATGTTCGAAGAAAATATTATAGAAATCGTAAAAAACAAAACAATCACGAATATTTTAAAGAATCCTATTTTTTTATACTGAATTCGGCTGCAGAAATAATTTGGTCGTTGCAATCAGTATCACAATCTACTCCACAATGGCAAGATAAAACCATCAAAGTATTTAGATCAGTCTTACTTAAGCAAACTGTGAAAAAACTAGGCTATGCGCAATATGCGGGTCCTTATGTGGATATCAATCTTATCAATCGTCAACCTTTCTTTCTCCATAGTAAGTAGCCCAAAGATGACCAAAACTGAATAAGGGAACAAGGCTTCCTTCTAAAATAGATCTTAACTAACGTGACTTCGTCGTCCTTGAGACCCACTGCAAAGTTTCCACGCTTGGTATAGTAGACACATGAGACAGTTAAAGAAATAAGTAGATATGAAGGTGTACCTAAGCATACATAGAACCAATAGTATTGTTTTCTTGTAGACCAGACAGAAAAAAATAATTCATTTTCAAATATTTACGACACTTGTGTAGATATGATACAGACGCCAGCAGGTGAAGCTACCCGAAACTGTTAAATTTTCCCAATCTACCTTGAACCTTAATTCTTTAGCAATAAAGTTGAAAATCTATTAAAGAAATTTGACAGATTGTAGTAGCTTGATGTGCTGGCGTCTGTACATTATTCTTTGTTGATAAATATTTATTTCCTTCAAGATAAGATAACGATCAAAACAAATCTGAAGGCTATCAGAGGGTGCACCTTTGACAGCAACTACGAGTAGCTAATATTAATGTGCATTTGTTTCTTTATCGATAGTTGTTCAAATAAAATAAATTCTAGTCGTATTTTAATGATAATGCACCAGACAGACTTGTTGTTTCGTAAATAAGCAAGTTATTTATATATTCACACCAATGAACACAACATCTTACAGGATTCCAAGACACACCTATACACACCTATTAAACTAGGTATCTATAAAAATATACTTAAACATAAAATTCAACAATAAAAATAAAACTAAAATAATAAAAATTACAATATTATTTTCCCCCTTCAATGCACCTTTGTGCTCCTGGCAAGCTATCGAACACATCTTCTGGTGGCATATTATTTATATTACATGCGACCCTTGACAAAGGGGCAAACTTGAGTAAATTCGTCCTAGCCCATGGCACATCTAACAAAGCGGGGCGTCGGCGCGCTCCCACATGCCCGTCCGGGACACGCAGCCGCAGCGCCTCCAGCACATCTGGGTGGTGCACCAGCCCACGCAGCATCCTCGCCAGGTACTTTACTAACGCGACGTCCCCCCTAACCGCCAGCCTAGTGTACCCGACCATGCCCAACACAAACAGACTCGGATACATCGACGAGTATAATGGGTAAACCCCATACTGCTTTATATATAAATATACGTCGTGAATTTATTTTATATTTTTTTAACCATCATCAAGATCTGCCTAGCCTTTTCCCAACTATGTTGGGGTCGGTTTCCAGTCTAACCGGATTCAGCTGAATAACAGTATTTTACATGGAGCGACTGCTTATCTGCCCTCGACAACCCAGTTACTGTATCTGTATTTTTTCAACCATTAGACTATAATTGGATTCCATATAGTGGCACTTGTCTCGAGAGTTGTGTTGTATGCCTGACTTTAGTGCCCATTGCATTTGTCTAAAATCGACTTGAATTATGAAAAAACATGTGAAGTCGTCCTAACTTCTCAAATGTAATAGTTCAAGCTCGAATACTCTAAATAAGCTAACAGGAATGATTAGTTAAGCCAGTCTTATAGAAATTGTAGTCATTTGTAGTAGTATAGTGTATTACATGCCACAGTATTATGTTTAACCATGGAAAGGTTGTTGAGTCTGTAGGTGGGAATTAGGATAAGATTATCGGCCATAAACCTATTAGACGTGTTTTACTTTACACTAGTGGTTAGGCAAAGTCTAGTTGGGCCATTGCCCATTCGGCCGCTACGAGCAATACTTACCTCATTAATTATTTGCATAGTTATAGATTGAATTATGATGACATCTTTTTCAATTTTTTTCCCAATAAAAAATAATGTTAATTGCCAATTTGTATTTTTGATTTCCTGGCAAACCTTAAATCTTAATGTCAAATTTTGACGTATGTTTGACGTTTATATGTTTTGAAAATAAATCATTTTTCAGTTATAAACATCAATAAAATAGCTGTTATTTATTAAATATTTAGCCAAAATGTCGCAGCATTTAGTCAATGAAAATAGTAAATACATATTAGAGTAAGTTAACATTCATGTCATAACCTAACCTCTTTATTTTTAGGGGCAAGTGACACATATTTTTAATTGTTTGTTATTATTTGCAGCCTATTTTCAGAGCAGACAGTAGACCAACAAACACTAGATTCTATATGCACCCAAGTGCAGAAGAAGTTTCCTAAATCCGACCATTTTAACTGTAAGTTTAGCTGGCTTTTATAAACTTTTTATTTGTATCGCCCTATGGTACAATTTCATGAATCCAATAAGTTTTTCTTCTGAGGTGAAAGATTATTTCTGGCAATGAGAATTCTGCTTATTCATCCTATAAGAATTTTACTACATATAAGATTTTTACTGTATATGGTTAGAACCAAACAATGTTCTAAACATATAAATAAAGAATTAATAATATAAAAATGACCTTAATAAAACTTTTTATTTCCAGTATGTCTACTGCTATCCTCACTAATAACAGGCGGGGACCTCTCCCTTCCTGGCCAGCGGGTGGTGGCCATAGCAATCCTGTTTGATGTATACAAGATGGACAATCCATTTGCCTCCTTATTCCTCCACCTGCTAGAAGGCAAGGCTGGTCTGCTGCCACTGTCGCCACAAGAGAGGCTGCTGATTGGCCAGCTGCATGGGTTCCTGCCAGTAAATATTAAGGATGTAAGTATTTTAAACAATATTTTTAAGAAAATAATTAAATAGTGTTTTGGGAGCTGTCTTTTGAAGCCCTTGACTTTTCTAAAGTGGTGATCATCAGTCTAAATTAGAATGAATATGTTTCAATTAAAGTTTCCAATTAAAGTTTAATCTTGTATTTTCTTGTTTATAGGAGTCAGGATTGTTCACATTTTACACAGACTAAAACTAGCATGAATAAAGTTAGGCTTTCCAATATTTAAACTCAAGTACCAATTTACACAGGCCACTATTTGTGACTCAGTACTAAACTGATTTCTTAGAAATATTATTAAAAAAAATATCCTTTATTAAAAAGAGGGTCTTAATAATCAATTACAACCTAGCCCACCCACATTGAGTTTTTTTTTTCTAGAGCCCCCAATCTACTTGCCATCTGTTGCGAATCTGTAACAGCTATTGCCACAATTATATTCAAATGTGTAATATTATATTGTTGTAAGATAAGATATATTCCGATATATAATTTTCTCTGGGTCTTTTACTGCCCCCTGAAAGACGCAAATGCCCATAAGGGGTCGTTCTCGCCCACTTTGAGGACCTACCCAAATCTATCATATAAGACTAATAAGCAATTTTAATCTAACTCAATTTATTACGTGATAATTATTTTAAAACTTAGAATAGTGTTGATTGTACTTTACACCAAGTCCGTTCCACGTTCTTAGTGTCTGATATAATTATGTAAACACTTTGTTCATGTGTTATTTATTCCATAATGTGTGTCATTGAAATATTGCAGATAATGAAGAAATCTGCCAAACAAGTGATGCTGACCGAGGTATCACCAAAAGACCTAGAGTTTGACTACTCCGCACTGCAGACAATAGTAGCTGAGAGGGTCGCAGACATGAGCTCCATGGCGCGGGCTGCTGCACCCGCACTCATACCTCTAAGTGATGGGTTTGTAAATAAATTATGCTTTTTATTCTTACCATACCTACAAATTTTGGATGCCAATTATACCTGACAAATATTATTTTGTAACAACCCTCCTGTATACCTGTATTCAATCTGCCTAGCCTTTTCCCAACTATGTTGGGGTCGGCTTCCAGTCTAACCGGATGCAGCTGAACACCAGTATTTTACATGGAGCAACTGCCTGTCTGACCTCCATAATCCAGTTACTGGATAATACGATACCCCTTGGTAAGACTGGTTGTCAAACTTTCGGGCTTCTGACTACCTGTAACGACTGTCAAAGATCCACGAATGACAGTCGGGTCCAACGGTTTAACGTGCTTTCTGAGGCACGGAGGGATCTCGGTATGTAAAGATGGTCACCCATCCACAGATCAGCCGCGGCAAGCGTAGCTTAACCTGATCAATCAACCTGTGCGGCTGTTATTATTTAGCCACGGGCCCCTACCTACATCCTATATAAATAAACAAAAATTGTAATGTAGTCTAAGATCAGTTAACATTAACATAACTACATAAGTAATCTGAATAATTTTATTACAAAATTTACAGTAGCCCACCGAACCGCATGGCGATGAAGGAGCTGCTAGAATCTCTGATCTCGAACGACTACATGCCTCTACATCGCACGCTGAAAGCTTCAGGACCTATACCACTGCCTACCTTCCTCATGGATACCACTGAATTAACTGCTGATAAGGTATTTATGCACATCTTTTTTATGGAAGGAATTTCTTTGACAGTTCTATAGACTAAAATAGAAAACCTTAGTCATCATCTTCCCGCCCTTGTCCCATGTTACTTGTGGTCGGCGCAACACGTTTTCTTCTTCCATTCTCCTCTGTCAACCATCACGTTATCATTCACTCCCTTCTCTTTCATATCATTCCTCACACAATCCATCCATCTTTTCTTTGACCTTCTCCCTCTCCATCCATCACTATTTATATTCATCACTCTTTTAGTCTCTTTAAAACTCAAGGTTTGCCAAAGTGCAATGAAGCGCAGTATTCTAGACGTCAAATTGACAGACCATATTCGCAACACCACACTGCGCTCCAAAACACTGACGGGCTGGCCACGTCTGCCGTATGCCCAATAAGCTGTGGGCCAAAACAACCACCACGTGGAGTCGTGACACAGCTAGAAGGCGTCGCGCCAGATCTCGTAGGAAATGGCGGGACGAGCTGGACAAAACAAACGACTGGTCCACTTTAGCCCAGGGGGTCTACTCCGAAGTAGTAGTTTCCTGCTACGAAGTTACTATTTGGTTTGGTCGGTTCCGATCCTACACTCTTTCGAATATTGACTATGGTCCCGACCCAACTGAGCCGACCCGAACTTTTTTCGCATTTTTCAATAATATTCGGTTCGGCCATGTGTCGGTCCGATCCGAACATTCGCACTTTGCACTTCGGAGTAAGCCCCCTGGATCGAAGTCGTGTGGAGAGGCCGTTGCTCACCAGTGGGAGGATGCAGGCTAACAGTAACTAGTATTTTGCGTTCCCCCTCCACATCACATGCCCATACTAAGCCAAACGATTTCCTTTCAACTTTTCTGTCACTGGCGCCACTTTCAAAATTGGGGAAGTTTATATAATCATTTTTTACTTTATCCATTTCCGGCACTCCAACATCGATCTCAATATTTTCATCTCCGCTGCATGCAATCTGTTTTCATCCATCTTCTTCATGGCCCAGCATTCCGATCCATACAGTACGACAGGCCCATAGATATCCGGAGATATGCCTTCATTGCGGAATAGTAAGGAGTCCTAGTGCCGCCGCTAATCTCCCACCCAAATACTTACAACATTAACAAATAGTGTACTTACGACACACACTTAAAATTTGAACACGCATACTAAGAAGAAAGCAGCTACACTAAGTCAATTTCTAACAGCACACGTGCATAGAATGGGCGGGGCATTCACTTGTAAACATTTGCTATTCAATGCACACGCATGCAATTAGGGAGTCGAAAGCGATGGTCGATAATTTTTGTCGATATTTAATTATAGCACATTCTTGTATTATAATAACTTCGTTTAATTTTCTTTAAATAATTTCTTTTTTTTTTAAATATAAATACCTATCCGAAAATATAGTTTATTTTTATTAAAATAAAATGGGAATAGTTTTTTAATATTGTATTACCGGTTAAATTGAACGCTTATGTAACACATTTGTAAAGAAATAAAATGTTAAACCCTCAATATTATAGACAAAGATTTGACAAAATAGCGACGGACCGCGAATTTTCTAATTCAAATTTCGAACTTTGGCGTCTGCTCGGCCTTATGATTGACATGAATTGAGTGCTTGCGATTTAGTGATCAATACAAGAATATTGCGCAAAATATTTTTTTTATTTTCAAAGATATTTATTTTTATATTTTTTTTTTTTTTATCAACGATGTAATATTAATTTGAGTTTTTACATTTCACGAGTAACTGTAAGTATTGAAATAACAATGTCTTAATTTGGTTCAAACAACATTAAATTAATAACTAATTTAACTCTTTTACTATACATGTAATACGAGAATATCCATTGAGTTCTGTAAAAAAATATTCAGCTGCAATAATACGCCGCATATCGATAAAATCAGTCGCACGCACTCGATTGCACCTCTCTAAATTCAAAACGTTCGTTGCGTTCGGGAAGATTCGGGCTAGTTCGGGCTAGTTCGTGTCGCTCCGGACGAAAGTTAATAAAACATTTAAAAATTGATTTAAAATTTATAACAGTGACTTAATTGGTTACTTACCGGTGGTAGGACACACCATTTGTTTTCAGGTTGATGGTATTTGATCTATTTTTACATATAAATACTGCACAACTCGGCATTTTGATTTTTTACGCATCAATAGTACATTGTACGGAGTTGCAAAGCGACTGAATGAAGCGTACAGCCGCCGTTCGAACATAAGAACAATTTTATAATATTGAGGCGCCACATGCCACGCCCCCAAGGCATATCCCGTGATATCCGTGGACAGGCCTTATTATTATGGACTTGTAAATTGATAAACTCTAGTAAACTAGTTATGAACAGTTCAGAGAATTACAAAATTCAAACTCACTATGGCAACTATTGAAAAAGTTTATAATGACCATCAAGGAGATTTATCAAAACAGTGCTTTTGGCAAACCTCACATGAAATCAGTTTATAATGTTTGCCAACACTTGACCAAGATATGAGGACCCATCATTAGCTTATAGCAATCTGCTGCCCTTTCCAACAGCACGTCATCATCATCTCCTGCCGTTACACCAATTTATTTGTGGTCGGCGCACCATGTCTTTTTCTTCCATACTTCTCTATTAATCGTCAATGATTCTATAACAAATTAGCTTCAGCCAGTGGCGTAGCTCATCCTAATGGGGCCCTGTATCCAAAATTTTTGGGGCCCTTTTTACCCAACTGTGAAAACTACAGAGGGTATTGTTTTTACAAAATAAAGAATATAGCATACCTACTGACTTAGAAGGTGAGGGGCTCGTGGCTAAGTAATAACAGCCGCACGAGTCGATTGAAGGTTAAGCTACGCTTGCCACGCTAGGTCCGTGGATGGGTAACAATCTTAACATACCGAGACCCCTCCGTGACTCGGAAAGCACGTTAAGCCGTTGGTCCCGGCTGTCATTCGTGGGTCTTTGATAGTCGTTACGGGTCTTCAGAAGCCCGAGAGTCTGACACCCAGCATTACCAAGGGACATTGTATTACCCAGTAACTGGGTTGTGGCGGTCAGATAGCCAGTCGCTCCGGAGGTAAAATACGGGCATTCAGCTGCATCTGGTTAGATTGGAAGCCGAGACCCAATAACGCTTTGCCCGACCCGGGAATCGAACCTAGGACCTCATGCTCAGCAGTAGCGCTTGCGACCACTACACCAATGAGGCAGACACAGTTTTCTTCCATACTTCTCTATTACACGTCATGTCGAGGGCCCCTGTAGCTCAGGGGGCCCGTATCGTTGATACAGCGGTAGCTACGCCCCTGGCTTCAGCCCGCTACTTCGTCGTTCATCCACGTCGATGCGCATCGCTCGCCCGCGCTTTTACTTCATTTTCTCTGAGCGTTCTTTCTGGCTTTGTTTTCTTTTTGCTTCTAAGGGTTGTAGCGTGATGTTAAATAGCCTATAATTTTCCTCAAGAATTGGGCTATCAAATGCAATAGGAATTTTTCAAACCCGACGAAGAAGTAGAAGTTCGCGCGCTCAGGCAGATAGACAGGGCTGGAAGACTTTGTTTTATAATATGTAGTGACACCTCTAAACATCAACAACATCCTTTCCAGGCAGTATGGAAGTGCCTGGTGAACCGCGGCGCGTACAACCCGCTGTACGACACGGACTACGAGGGGCTCATAGGACTGCGACCCGAGAAGCTCGACAGGCGACCGCACACGCAGCCACATAAACCTACTAAGGTGAGATTCGCCACCCATGAGATTGAAAAATATAATGTCGTTTATTTATCTACTTACTTAACGAATTACATTTTTAAATATTTCTTAAAATGTAAAAAAATAATTATGAAAACATTTAAAAATATAAAAAATAGTGATCCACCGATGTCGGGAGCAGGGTCCAAGCTACCGGTGGTTAGGGCTCCAGAGACAGGAACCTCCTCACAATGCGAGCCGTATCGAGGAGTACTGCCTTCTGAATGAGGCCCTTGATCCAACCACCTAGCGAGAGCCTCGATAGATGTTGATCGAGGCTTTCGGCCACCAGGCCATTGGCTGATACGACAATCGGTACAATGACAGCAGACCTCGACCTTTTTTTTGACCCCGACCCGAATTATAAGTCCAAGAACAGCCAGGACTTCAAGCCCCATCAGATTCGACAATACAGGACATTATTCTAGCACAAAAGAAGAAATGAGGCAACGCAAGTTTTGCCAAAAAAATACAACTGTATATTGTATAAAATGCAATATGAGACTTTGTTTTGTTACGGGACAAAATCATCGCAATCGTTTTTTACATTTCCATAATAAATAATTTCCTTTATTGATATACATAGTGTTTTTATTTTACCTGTTTAAATGACACTAATTTGACAATGTTTACCACAGTGAACATTACAAATTACTTGTTGTTCCCTACGTATTTCGCAGTGTTCACTGTGATGAACATTGATTTCCAAAAAAATCTATTTAGAGGTAAATAGAATTTTTTTTTTGTTAATTTTTCCTAAGTTGTATTTAACCCTAGGACTTCTGGACCACATCTTATTTCATAAAATAAAACAACTCGGATCTCTGCCAAATTAAGGGTTAAAGTTAAATTCAAATCAATCTTATGTGTTACGAAAACCATATTCAAATCAGAATTCTCCTTCACCAGCAAGAAGAAAAAAAAGAGAAATCTGAAGAAAAGAAACCTGAAGAGAAACCTCAAGACCCAGCGAACGCAGTAGCCGAAGCGAAGGAGTTAAGCGCTTTAGCGCTGAAGGGGGCGCTGAGCGTCCAGCACCAACAGCGGCTGTTAGCGCTGCTGGATCAGGAACCACATGTCGTGTATGAGATAGGAGTCACACCTAACCAGGTAAAGTCTCTTCAAATCCTTATTTCCAATCATTGATGTTATTTACACTAAAAAAAAATATGTCTTATCACAAAATGAGTTCTAACTTTAGATCAAGCTTAAACCTTCGTGCTAGTTATTGAATTTTGAACTTTATTCCAACTGGTGTAAACTTCTTAATACGAAATTGACAACTTTACGATAGTCGGAATAAAGTTCAAAATGTAATAACTGGTTCGACGGTCATTTTTTTTCTTCCACAGTTACCAGAGTTAGTAGAAAACAACCCGATGGTCGCCATATCAGTGCTACTGAAGCTGATACACTCACAACACATCACTGAATACTTCAGTGTGCTAGTCAATATGGAGATGTCGCTGCATTCTATGGAGGTTGTTAACAGGTAACATAAACATAATAATAATATAACGCCTGTAAGCCCGATAGGGAAGGCTGAAGGAAAGGGATAGAAGTGGTAGATTGCCCAAATTTTGCAAGTTATCTTTAAGTTCAGTAGAAGGCGATCCGATTCCTATTAACCGGGCAATCTAGGCTCCAGGCTGCTACTGTGAACTGACTCATGAAGTTAAAACGAATGACACTTAGTCCAACCTGGGGATCGAACTCAGAACCTCAACCATTCTCCATTTTAATTCTTTTACCTATTGTGGTATAGTAATTTTATTTTTAGGTGCATCGTCTTCACATATTGAAGGCAGGTCGCTATTGAATTCAGTAGGCCATAAACCAATATTTAGAAGATATACACTAGATTTATTTTAGGCATAGATTATTATTTTTCTCATAATATTAAGTTACTTTGTAATGATGTAATTTCTATGTAATTTATACTTCTGTGAACTTATGAATAAAAACATTATTATTATTATATAATTATATAATTAATGTAAGCAAAATATTGTAAAACATTTTAAAAGAGTAACAGTGGAGTTTCTTGCCCATTCTTCTCCATACGAAAACTACCTTTTGGAAGGGGCGACTAGAATCAATTTTATTTTTGACGTTCAAAAGTGCCTTTTATGTGCCTATTTGAAATAAATGATTTGACTTTGACAACTCCAGCAGTCGTGCTTACGAAATTAATTATTTTTCATGACCTATAACTGCGATGTGTCATTTATATTCTATGCCCTTGAGCTGAGATAAACTAAAATATTCATTGCTTTCCATTCTGTTTCTCCAGACTAACAATATCATTACAACTGCCAGTTGAATTTTTAATAATATCTTCTATGCCCTGGAGATAAAGTTCAATTTTGATCGCTTTATATTTTCTTTCCACAGACTAACAACATCAGTAGACCTGCCAGTAGAGTTCGTCCACCTGTATATAAGTAACTGCATATCGACGTGCGAGACGATAAGGGACAGGTACATGCAAAACCGGCTGGTTCGGTTGGTCTGTGTGTTTCTACAGTCGCTCATTAGGAACAAGATTATTAATGTTAAGGTAAGGATAAGTCAGTAATATTATTTTTTTGTTTAGCTTATACTTACCCACTAATGGACAAAGGTTGGTGATGGTGAAGTCCTTGCACGAACTCTTCTCTCACCACCTCGAACCACCCCTCACGGTACCGCTTCCGCATCTCGCCACCGCTTTCTGGCCACCAATTAAAAAATAAGCAGAAAAAAAACGCAAAATTTTTATTTTCTGTTTCCTACATCATTAGAGGGACATATTTGTACAATCTGGGACTGACATGCAACATTTTAACGTGTAGAACTACCAGGGGCTGCATTCTCGACATTCATAGCGATCGCTTTACGACCGAATTCGGTCGCAAAGTCCCGAATTGACAGATGTATTGTATGGAGTAACAGGGCTTTGCTACCGAATTCGGTCGTAAAGCGATCGCTGTGAATGTCGAGACTGCAGCCCCAGGCAATATTTTAGAGTATCTGGAACTACCAGGCAATGTTTTAGAGTATCTGGAACTACCAGGCAATATTTTAGAGTATCTGAACTACCAGGCAATGTTTTAGAGTATCTGGAACTACCAGGCAATATTTTAGAGTATCTGGATCTACCAGGCAATATTTTAGAGTATCTGGAACTACCAGGCAATATTTTAGAAAGTCTAGTATACTACCAGCCTAATTTGAGTGTCTAGCATATTACCTGGTAATATTTTAGAGTGTCTGGGACTACTTTACAAAAAACTATCAAAAGTAAACTCTAATCAACCACCTATAATTTCAGGAACTATTCATCGAAGTACAAGCCTTTTGCGTGGAGTTCTCCCGCATCAGAGAAGCGGCTGCCCTGTTCAGGCTGCTCAAACAACTGGACTCGGGCGACGGACTAGCGCACAAGGACGCGAAGGAGAACTAGCAGTGGGCCTACTGGACTTGTTGGCATGTGGACAGAGGTGTTTCGTGATAATAGTGAAACATGGAAAACTCTAAAGTCAGTTTTTAGAGTTTCACATTAAAAGTATCGAGTTTTTGGGAATGTAGACAGGTGACATTGTTTGGTTTTAGAGAGATTTGGAAAGGTGTACTTTGGGAAAAAATAGGAAGAAATAAGATTAATTTATTGGTTGCAAGTATGACTTTACTTATGTCAAAGTTATTAGCAAGGGCTTTCGCATCAGTGTAAAACAAAAATCTTCCGTCTCTTTCTTGTATAATCTGTCCGTAAGAGATAGCAATATTTATAGTGTAGCAGGAACTACACGAATCACGATTAATCTTGTTTACATTCTTAGAAATGAGGATATAAAATAGTGTATGATGGACTTTTTTCATGTTGCAAATTGATTGGCAGTTAACTTGTAATTCTTTTGTTAAAATACATAAAGAGTGTCAGAATTGAACCTTGAGGCGAGAGCTGTTCGAAATAGGCGTACACAGTTAACTTCCAAAATAGCGCTCGCGATTTTTTTTAGGATCTCATAAACGCTTTATTTTCCTTCAGATTTAATCCTAAAACTGTAATAGAATAGCAACAGTACATTTAAAAAGAAAGATTACTACGAACGTCCTCCATTTTTTGTAGTCGGTAAAAAATTAAGTAACAATATCTGTATTTTCTTGAATATTTATTATAGTAGTTGTAGGAAATACTGTTGCGGTCTTACATTTGTCAGACCTTATGTAATTTATTTGACAGAGTATAATATAGTAAAATTCGTTAAGAAATATGTTAGTAGCCAGTCCCGAATGATGTCTCAAGTTATGATGTACCCGAACATCTGAGGGGCAATTCTCGTAATTAAAAACGTTAAAAATTACAAAAAATTGACAAAAATCTTCATCTTTGACAAGTTTTTGACATTTTTAACGAAAAAAGAAATTAGAGGTATTTTTGACAAATTGAGACAGATCTGAAGGCTTATTCTCGTAATTTAAAACGTTCAAAATGTAGTCGCAGTCTCATCTCGGCGACAAACAAATGTCAAAAAGTTGTCAAAATGTAGGGAAATTAGAAGTATTTTTTGACAGATTGAGACTGAGATCAGACTGTGAACGTTCTTAAAATTACGAGAATTGTCCCTCTGGGCACACATCAGTAGTAAAATTATAAATGTTAGTTTAAACTATGTTCCAGTCCGGTCATAAGCTAATGTGCTCAATTTATCTTCCTATAGTGATCTTTTCGACGCTAAGCATTTGTACATTTTCAAATACATTATCCACCCGAAACCAGTTACCATAGATTCAGTCTTATGACGCCGATTTTTATTGCCGGTTATAAAAAAAAAAACGATGAATAATTTCTAAGCTAGGGGGTATTTTTTTTTGGGTAGGAAATCATTAAATAACTTCTCCCGCTCTGAGCGGAGTGGACTTGTACTGACTAAAACCCACCCTTGTCCCTTCAGTTGCCTGTGCCAGGGGCCACAGTAACTCTTTCGAACAACCCATGACTCTGGCAGACAACCCGCGACCCTGGCAGAAGCTAGGGGCGGTCTAGAATCATGTGCTGAATTCATGGTTACAGTTTGCACGTCGATGTCCCTGCCAGCCTGTATAAGCAGAGCATCTAATATTTCAAACTTAATAAAATAAAGTTTCTTGCCGGAACTTCTCAATATTAAAACAAATTATAACTTTAACCCGTAAGTGTACTAGCTATAAATTATCACATAATAAATTTGTAGATATATTTTTCCACGATTGAGGAAGCTCCTTCTATGAGTAATGCACAAAGTAATTGATTCACCTGTTAAATTATAATATTTACTAATAACTATAATAGTTACTATGTAGTATGTGATACCTACTAGTTTTTGTAAGTACATAATAACTGGAATCATCATGATATTAATATTCTGTTATGTTGTGCATGTAAACTAAATAAATGTGAAATACTCCCTTAGACAATGTAGGTACCTAATAAGTATAGTTGTCCTCGAAATTTCTTTGCCACCCCAAGTTCTAATGCCACATAAAGGTGCGTCCACGCTATATAACCAAACATGTTATAAAACATAGCCAAACTAATATTATAAAGAAAAAACAACCGACTTCCAAAAACGACACTACAAAGTGAAAAATAACTTTAATTTCCGAAGTCGGTGTCGTCGGGTTCGCATTTTCGTTGTTTGCCACCGACTTCCGAAATTAAAGTTATTTTTCACTTTGTAGTGTCGTTTTTGGAAGTCGGTTGTTTTTTTTTGCAAAAAAGTTTTTATTTTTCACTTTTAAGTTGTAATTTTTACCAGTAATTTAGGTTTAAAAATCAAAATACTGAACCGTTTTTGATGAAATTTCTATGGGACCACTTCAGAAGTATCTCCTTTCGAACAAAAAAAGAATTTTGAAAATCGGTCCACAATTGGCGGAGAAATCGCGTAACAAACACACAAAAAAAAAAAAAAAACATACCGTCGAATTGAGAACCTCCTCCTTTTTTAGAAGTCGGTTAAAAAGTATTGATTTTTTGTATTGTTTTTTTGTCACGCGAAAACGGCTGAACAGATTTGGCACATACCCATGAGCCAAATTTCATCCAAATCCGTTTCTTAGACCATGGCCTGGGATATTTTTATTACAACATTCCCACAGGGTCGAGACTTATGCGGGTAAAACCGCGGGGCGCATCTAGTGTAATATATTTCTATTGTGTGTTACATAACATAATCTTTACGCACCCTTGTAAAGGTCTATTTTTGTTCTAAGACCAATGTGACAAGTAAATTCAACCTTAGTGATGATTCAGTTTCAATACTGGGAGTTTTTGTTTAAAGAGGTTTAGTTTTTGTTTAAAAAGGTTCATTATACATTCCTATCATGCTATGGTACCTATTCTTTGGGACTATCTATCTATACATATATCTAGTAAAATTGTAACGAAGATTTCTTGTTTGTTTGTATGTATGTTGCGGATTGACGCAAAAACGGCTGAACATTTATTTAACTTTGCAAATTTGGCACACACTTTTAATCCCGGTGATACCTTCCCGTGAGATATTCCGACATCAATGCGGGCGAAGCCGCGGGCAAAAACTAGTCTATACATAATTATTCAAGTACCTACGCTTTGACACGAGGAACTAGGTGTTGTGGCGGAACTGGAGAAAGATGTGTATACCCAAGTTGCGGAAGGCCGAGTTTACACCCGCTCCTAAGGCACAGCCCCACCGCCGGCGATTAATGAGAAGCTAGTAACTAAAAACCAGTCGGCGGGCAACGAGCAGCGAGTGCGCGACGGCGGCGGCGGTGCGTGTACCAAGCGTGAATCTCACGGCGAGTGTCCTGCCTGCCATGTGTGTCGCCGAGAGTACTCCTTTTGATAGCTCTGGTCGCTGCCTCAAATGAATATTCGCCGGCGCAGTGTTAACAGCCAGCAACTATTAATATATGTATCTCTTTTACTTACACGGGATCTTCATCTTCTGTTCGTTTGAGCGAGCGAAAGTCGTTGATATCTAGTCCCTTCCTCGTCGGCGGTGCCTGAAGTTGGGATCTCTATGGTGAGCAACTGAGCATAGACTAGGTATAACCGTTGCAATTCACAATCACGCGTCATGCGACTTTATTTACACTAACATGAGGTTTAATTCAGAATGTTTGGCGCGCTCGTGAAATGAAACGACCTACCTAAGCCTATGTATATCATTTATATATATTAGTCTATGATGTTTATCTCATAATCAGCCAGCAGCAGCCTATAGTGTCCCCACCGCTGGGACAGGCCTGCTCTCGATGAGAGTGATATGGATTATGCTTATCTATGTTGCCTTAAATCATCTGTAAAGTAGTTAATTCTCTATTTTCATGTTTCATACTGGATTTGCCCAGTGGGTTATTTGCCTAATATTGTCAATGATGTAGAAAATATATAATAGTAACTGTTTCAAGTTACGACTGATTAACTATATTACTATTAACTTTTATAAGATAATTTAGAATGTTGCTTGGGTTTTCACATATTTTGTACGTAACGAAGAATTCAATGGCTTGGCGAATGTAGGAACGAGTGTTACCTAATGTTTGATGGTTAACATTCATTTAAAGTTATTCAAGTGTGAACACAAACTTGTTGCGATTACTATGTAAATAGAATGGCGTGTGAGTGTGGAATAATGATTATTGGGAACACAAAGATAATTGAAGATTGAAGAGAGAATTTGGGGCTTATTCATAATGTTGCTTAAAACTATAAGATATTTTAACGTCAAAAATGTATGTTTAAACAGTCGCTAATCATCAATTAACTTTAAGCAACATTTATAAATAAACCCCTAAATAACTATTGTTTTTATGCTTTAGTTTACTATTCTCTCAACAAGAAATATAATGGCCATGAAGCCATGTTTTACAAGTTATTTCTGTAAATGCCTTCTGTACACATCTATAAAGTTATTGTTCTATATCTCTTATCTAAACTGTTAAAGTGTGTTGTGTAAGTTGGCAATAAAACATTAAAAATATTACATTCAGAGTTTATTACTATGAATAACTACAACCCAATATTAATTCTAACTAAAACTGGCCGTAGCCGATGAACGCATAAATGCTTATGAACATACATTTTAGGCTAAATATAAATGATTATTACGGTCACAGCATTCATGCGTACAATAGACTCTAACTTAGTCTACTTAGCACCTTCCAGAACTTTCCGTATGTCATCATCAGCAGCCAAGTCCAATGGAGTACAGTCATCCTCATCTTTTAGCAGAGATGCTCCAGCTTTTAACAATATCTTAGTTGACTCAATGTGGCCACAGGATGCAGCATAATGTAAGGCAGTTTGACCACTTTCATCTGCGACATCTACTGGGCATCCCCCATCCAAAGCTGCTTGTAAAGCTTTTGTAGCATTTCGGTCAGCAGCCCAGTGTAACGCAGTGAGACCATCGTCATCCCTCTCATGACGAAGTTCTGGGAGCTTGGCAAGGAGTTCAGTGACACGGTCGGCACAGTTTTCTCGAGCCGCATCCAATATAGACAGCTCATTGTGTATCAGCTCAGGTTCAGGTGACTTGCGCATAGAAGACACTGCCACCCAGGCTTCTTTCATTCCTGTCTCGTCATATTCAGATAGTTCTGTTAACTCTGGGGCATATCTCTGCACTAAGGCAATGTACTTTTGTTTAGCCTCTTCATTTGGCATGTTGCCGAGAGACCTCCAGGCTTCCCATTTTCGACGGCCTCTACCATCCAGCCACCCTGGCTTAGGGGCCTCACACTTGCCTTCAAGTCCTTGTTTGTAGAGACCATACAGTTCTAACAGTTGGTTGTTGGTTAGTGAGCTTGTTAGTTTCCTCACATGATCAGCTGCCTTATTAAAAGAAATGTCTAAAGGAGACAGGTCATCATCGGAGAAGTCTGAATCAGGGTATTCTGGAAGGGCTTCAGCCATTGTAAATGCTAACTATTTTGAATAGTGTGTGTTTAACTATTTTGAACTTGAACAGTTAAGTTCAGTCCTTCTAAAGTGTGTACTTGCTTGTTGGTAGCATCTGCGGCAGAAGCGGCACTTGCAAACTCTATGAAACCGTATCCTTTGCTGAGACCAGTAGAGCGGTCAAACACTACTCTAGCACTCTGTATTGGTCCAAACTGAGCGAAGTATTCTTTGAGTTGTCGATGACCTACAGTCCAGGGCAGATTGCCTATGTACAGGCGAGCTGCTCTTGCTGTGCTGGCCATAACCTTAAACTGCGACAATTTCAAGTAAATGCAAAGATCGGTCTCCAACCAATGCTCGGTAGTCAACTCCCGAACTCTCACTCAGTGAGTCCAAGTCCAGCAGAGCTCCCCTCAGTCCCCACTTCTTCAGCAAAGCCTCAATGGACCAGTCCGCGCTGCGTTCCTGGTAAGAACATAAAAATCGCGCGTCAGTGCCGTCTAGCAGGTAAGCGACAGTCGATAACACTTCCTCGAACTGAGAGGGTTCGTAAAAACAATCTGAAGCTAGTAACAGATCTACTGGTCTAAGTGCGTGAACTTCTGATAGGAATAGGCCCCAGGCGAGTCCTAGGATCTTTACGTCGCGGTTGGGAACGAGGCCGTTCGCCTCACAACACGCAGACAGGTGTCTCAGGGACCTGGGCAGGGCGACGCTGTCAGTGAGCGTAACACGGGCGCCACACTTTGCAGCTAAGATTCCCGGCAGGCCGGTTCCGCAACCGAGTTCTAGGACACGGAGACCACGTAAATGCCGCCTTTGTGTCCACAAATACCAGGATAATAGGGGCGCCGACGGCCACGTGTAGAACGAGTAGCCAGCCGTCAGAAGCTCCGGTATAACTATTTCCAAATATTCACCTCGAGTGTCGCCGTTGGTTGATGATTTGCCACGAAACACGAACTTTTTCAGTTGACCACTCACAGACCTACCATCGGTCATTGCATAAGCATTCCTTGCGATAAATAAAGAAATTACCTATATTTTTTGATGCTGTGTCGTCGTGAAACCAGATCAGCCGTCAAATCTAATGTTGCCAGTCCAAAACTATTTGTAAATGAAATAATTTTCATTCCATATTTTAATTGCTACATAATCATTGTCATGCGTGACTACAAGATTTGTTATTCATAGGACGCAGTAATGAATAATTATTATGAATTTCAGTAATGGGAATTCATGGTCCATACAGTAAAATAAATCCAAACAACTTTTATAATGGTTAATTGAATTTACTGATCTTGTAACACTTTAACACTGGTTACATTCATTCAATTATCAGTAGACATCATTCAATTTACCGGGCTTATCAGCCCGTTCAATCGGTCTACAACACAGACTACATTTTAAGACGGAATAATTTGTTCAATGTTCATTCATTAAGTAGTGACTATTGTGCGTGCGTGTTGCGGAGAGATAATTTATTTTTATTAAAAAATCTTTAGAAAACACAAAAATGTCCGCAGCAGCTAAAGGTATGCATCTTTTCTATTTTAATAGCCTACTGATAAGTTAATAACGTGTTAATTCGTTGCACTAACAACAAGATTACCGTGGGGTCAAACTCCAAAGTTTTTACAAACAACTTTGTCTCAAGTCCCAATCAAATATTAATATTTTTTATCTACATTGATATCAGTTTTTTACATCAATAATGTTAATATTTATAAATGCAAACATTTATTCTAATTAGAAACTATTTTTGTAAATATATGGGGTGATTGACCTGCTGGAACGGTGGTGTCGGCTAAAGTCCGATGTCGTTGTGCTATACCTACCGGTACCTAGTAAATACTTTTAATTAATTTGAGGCATAAAAGAAAGATACTGTAAATGCATAATAAACTGGTTCAGGGTAGACTGGATTTCCGGACTTGGGGTTATTAGGAATCAAATTAAATCAGCGGGTCAAGTTAAGTCATATGGTTATTCAAGGTCACTGGGGTCCAAGTTTATGTTACCGAGGACTTCCTGCAACCTGCCCCAGCAGTCTCGACATTCATAGCGATCGCTTTACGACCGAATTCGGTCGCAAAGTCCTGTCACTCCATACATTTCACCTAAGCGATCGCTATGAATGTCGAGACTGCTGCGGCTGGAAGGATGCATATGCATATGACCAAATGGCAAAATAAGGCGGGATTAATAACTTTTTTCTTCTCCCCACGGGGGTACGCAGAAACTATTGAACGCCACCTGCTACGATCCTTACATTCTCCTTTTGCCTCGTTTACGTTCACACATCTGCTCATGTACGCACACCTGTTGCGAGTACTACGCACCTGACCTTTCTGAAGAACGTCACCGATAAGGTCACTATAATATTATGTCCTCCTAGAGCGTCCCCTCACGGCGTTGCCACTCATATCTGCCTTGTAACTACTTTTTGTTAGTCGCGTTTCATTCATCCTCTCAACATGAACAAACCATCTAAGCATACTCTTCTAAATTTTTGTCACTACATCTTCTTGTAAACCGCACCGTTGCATTCCTCAGCTTATCATTCAACGGTCACACCACAAATGCATCACAAGGAACTTTTCCACAGCCAGTGGCGTAACTATACCGTTTGAGGCTCGTGGCATCGTGGCAAATTCATGGGATAGGGCCCTCCCTCAATGTAAAAAAGCTCAACCAACTTATGTTAGGATCCTCCTGTGTTCATGGCCGTTTCAGGCCGGGGGCCCCCTCCGGCTGGGGGCCCGTGGCATTTTGCCCCTTCTGCCACCCTATTTTTACGCCACTGTCCACAGCATTTATTCTACTTTCATGCTTCTTTTGCCACAGCCAACACTCAGTTGCATACATAAGCGTAGGCACGAGGACACCATTGTGAACAGCCATTCGACCTTTTTTGGACATCAACTGCATCCTACCCACATTATTAATTAGAATCTGAATAATTTTGAAGGATATAATCCATTGCTTTGACCTTTGACCGTGTTATTCTTTCGCATTGCGATAGCGAAAAACTCTAATCAATACAATAAGTTTTTTGCAAACACTCACAAAATGCAAGTCACGTGAAAAGCGCGGTGATAGGTATATTCAAAGGTAATTAGGTAGATATAGATATATACTAAAAGACTAGTAACAGTAGTAACTCTCGTAATGGTGTGATGAAACATGCTTAAAATGCTTAAGTGGGTACTCACTACATAAATCTAACATATAGCCCGTCTACCTTCAAAGCAAGAGTGAACAAGCACCTTTTGGGGTCGCTTGTTTCATCATAGACCTCATCCATCGCTTTCCATCAGGCGTGATCGAGAACAAGAGCAGGCGCATTCACTAACAAAAAAATAAAAAATCTAAAGGTACAGACGCCAGCAGGTCAAGCTACCCGAAACTGTCAAATTTTCCCAATCAACCTTCAACCTTAATGCTTTAGCGATAAAGTTGAATATCTATTAATGAAATTTGACAGATTGTAGTAGCTTGATGTGCTGGCGTCTGTACATACATGTATTCGATTTTAAATACTAAGGCCCACCACCTAAAACTTGTTTAAATTAAAGCCATTCGATTGGTTGAAACTCGTTTAAGTTATGTTTGAATCTTGCGTTCTACGGACCTAAATGTTAAGGTTTATGTTTTACCCTAAGCTAAATAATATTTACCACTAGTGCCACAAGGTGTTTCGCCAACCTCACTAGTCACAACAGCCAGCGTAGGTCGACGGATTATTCACTATAACGACAGCCGTAGGACGTGGTAGAAACAGATGTGACCCTCTTGTATACCATGACAGGCAGCTTCTCCAGCGATCCAAGTCTGCGGGATAGTTGCGTAACACACATAAAATGACAATTGATAGCAATGGATTACATTCTGATAGCTCAGTCATCTTCATTGCGTTATTTATGTTGTTCAGCAGACGAATTTGTCCTTCAAAACCCTCGGATTGTGATTGAAAGTGTGTTTCGTAATCAGGGTGCGGGTCGTATGCCATATTAGCAAAGTCAATAGAAATCGTTATCGTATGGCATGATAAAAAACACTAACATAATAAGCCCTTTGTGGCTTTACTCTAATGAATGTTTGTGGTCTAGTCGTAGTTAGGATCTATTGATAACCATAGGTACAGACGCCAGCACATCAAGCTACCCGAAACTGTCAAATCTTCCTAATCAACCTTGAACCTAATGCTTTAGCGATAAAGTTGAAAATCTATTAAAGAAATTTGACAGATTGTAGTAGCTTGATGTGTTGGCGTCTGTACGATTGAACTGTTATGTCATATAAGGAGGAAAGTCCAATAGTCTGCTCTATGCCAAGTTTAAAACTGTTTACATTCAAGGGCAAAGTCGCTGCGTTAATTTTAGATAACGATATTTAGAACGAATTGTATCTACCGACATTAAGGATTATACTTATCTCCAAAAAGTATGTATGTTTATATCAATACGTTGATATCATGATCGACTGGTGAATATTGACCCCCTGCTTAATCCGATAAAAGTGACATTCTTGTAGGTTATTGATGCAAACTCCACGACCGCGACGCCGATGATGGGATTGCTCTCTAGGCGCAAGCTATGACGGAAATAACTTCGTTTATTGGTTTATCTGAACCACATTGTAATGAGATGGAGGGGCTTGTGGCTAAGAAATAACAGCCGCACGGTTCGATCGATTAGGTTAAGCTACGCTTGCCGCGGTTGTTCCGTGGAGGGGTGACCATCTTTACATACCGAGATCCCTCCGTGCCTCGGAAAGCACGTTTAGCCGTTCTTTGACAGTCGTTACAGGTAGTCAGAAGCCCGGAAGTCTGGCAACCACGGCACGGAGGGGCCGTGCCTCGGAAAGCACGTTAAGCCCTTGGTCCCGGCTGTCATCTTTAACAGTCATTACGAGTCGTCAGAAGCCAGGTCTTACCAAGGGGTATTTTATTACCCAATAAGTGGGTTGTGAAGGTCAGATAGGCAGTCGCTCCATGTAAAATACTGGTACTCAGCTGCATCCAATTAGACTGGAAGCTGACCCCAACATAGTTGGGAAAAGGCTAGGCAGATGATGATAATAAGTATGTAATGGGATGGGATTATCAACACACAAGTAAAACAAACTATCATAATGCTAGGGCAAATATGAAGATTACGCGGAAGTGAAGTGGTCGAAGAAAAATGCACCAACTAAGAACATATTATAGAGTTTTTGTGAGACTAATTACTTGACTCTATCTTTGAAAGGAAAAGAGTATTATAAATATTGTCGTTCCGCGCAAGATTCCTTGTGTTTTCTAACAAAGTCCCTCCTTCCAGGTGGTCTAGCTAGACTAATCCGTTTGATATGAAGCATACTACAGGTACACAGACACAAAAACTAAAACACAATGCATTGGGAACTGCTGCAGTTCCCAATCAATTAATTGCTCAAGCGTAGATTCCTTACTTAGGCACTTCCAAAATTCTACGTTCTAAGCAAGTATACTATGATCTATCCTTGACCCAGGTATCTTCATCGTGGGTGCCAAGCGCACGGCGTTCGGTACCTTCGGCGGCGCCTTCCGCAACACGTCGGCCACTGAACTGCAGACCATAGCCGCCGTAGCGGCTCTCAAGGAGGCAGGAGTTGCCCCTGAGAAGGTCGACAGTGTGGTCGTTGGGCAGGTCATGACGGTGAGTAACAGACAGTTCTGAACTAGTATTATATCTTCGGAACGGGGCTAGAGCGCGATCCATGTCTAAGAGCTGAAAAAATGAACTACAAATGAATAACATTTGCGTATTCACTTGTTTAATTTGGTAAGATTGGGTTCGATGCGGCGTGTAAGCACCAGTAAGCACCATTGGGTAACCACTGCCGCATAGCAGACACCTTTCGGAATACCGTTACAGTTACAACGTTGCATATTTACGTAAACCACACGCTTACGCTTTTAAAATAATTTCCTTTAAATTAAATTAAATATCATTTATTTCAGGCAATTGTTAAACCCATACCATACAGACATGCATACTCTTAAATACCATAGGCATTAACATAATAATAATAACACAGATAGAATATTAAAATACACAAATACAACAACTAAAAATATATATTAAAAGTCTTTTGCCTCTCTTGCAAGGTGAACGACACGGTACACAGCCACGGCTTTTACAATTTCATTCCTACTCAGGGTTAACTTACTTAGCAGCGCGGAAAAGTTGGCAACGTTGCTCACGGCGAACATCAGTCGCACTACACCGCCAGGGCAAGTTCATCATAGCCCGGTAACCATTATTATATTGTACACGAATAGTGTTATACGCACTCCTCGTGTACCGGTACCAAAGTTGGCTGGTGTATAACGATTGACAGTAGGCCCTGAACAGCGTCACCCTAACTTGATTTGAGCAGTGATAAAAACGTCTTAACTAGCATATTGTTTCTACAAGCGATACTGCGTCTCTGTGGTTCATCATCATCATCAGATAAGTTTTCTGTTACAATATGCACAAGATATTTAAATTTTGTAACTATTTTTTAATTAGTTCCACCAAAATTAATAGGGAGTATTACATCAGGGCCTTTCTTATATTTAAAAATCATAACTTCTTTTTTTTTTTAACGTTGCCCCACGGTCATACAAATATTTGTTCCGTGCGGGAATCGAACCCGCGATACGCAGCGCAGCAATCAATCGCTTAACTAATGCGCCAACCGTGCCGTCAAATTGCGGCGTTGAGTTGCGTACCTCTCACAGGTGTCTATTAGTTTTCTGAGGCCGCTGACCGACGGACTGAGCAGCACCATGTCGTCTGCGTAGCTAAGGTTATTAATGCACACACCGCCGACTTGGCATCCGACTCGGTGCTGCTCAGCTCCTCGATCAACTGGTTTACATACAGGTTAAACAATACCGGTGACGTCCGACCACCCTGTCTCACTCCACTTGTTAGCCTGTAAGTCTCTTGGTTAGCATACCAGAATTCTAAAATGTTTACTATTTTCGGTGGTACTTCTGTTTTTCTTAATTTTTCCCATAATATACTAAAATTAATTGAATCAAATGCTCGGCTTAGGTCTAAAAAGCATGTATATACTGTTGTATTCTTATTTAAGTACTCCTAAACTGTTTTTTTTAAAGCAAAGATAGCTAGATCGGTGGATGAGCCTCGTCGGAAACCAAACTGAGCGTTGTTTAGCTGTATGTTCTTTTCATTCAAATGTTTTATAATACTCGAACTGCACTTCAAGTGAGCCAAAAATCATTACAAATCACCATTATTAACTCTCATCGTTTTGTTACATGCAGGCATCTCAAACGGACGGTATCTACCTGCCCCGTCATGTTATGCTGAAGGCTGGCATCCCCCAGGACAAGCCTGCGCTCGGAGTGAACAGGCTCTGTGGATCAGGATTCCAGTCAGTCGTCAACTGCGCACAGGTAAGGAAGACTTCAAAGAAATAAGTCAATTGACTTACTTGTGCCATCGACTCTTCTAGCAGTTTGATTTCATCTTTCACCATCCTCATTTGGCCACTGCCAAAGCATTTTGACGAAATTGGTCATGTGTTCTGCAGAATAATTTCCATATATGCCCCAAATCTGTAAACACATAATAGATCCAACCAATATTAAAGAGAAAACAGAATTAACAGTAAAACTTCTATGCTGATAACTTTGTATTCGGATTTTGGAGACTTGCCACAGCGTAGTAAATGCATACAATATTATAGTAGACCAGATTCGAACAACCGATGCCGATGCCAACAGTTAAGTTTTTCGAATTCAATCCATTGAACGACCTTCACCTCTGTGGCCCTCGGCTTTAAATAGGCAATAGACAATGATCTCATTCAATTTTGAGTTATCACCTAAGTGCATATTGTGGAGTGCAGTAAATGATTGAGTATTGAGTTGACGACAAGAAAATATCGAATTATTTCATAGTTGGACTGTGTGTTTTCTATTAATTAAATAGAATTTAATTCGAAAACATCCATCAGTTTCTTACTAAACTTCAACTATATCCGACGACCCTGGTTGCTTATCTCCTTTGGTGACAGTACATGACAATTATGTACAGTCGCCAAAGGAGATAAGTAACCAGGGTCGTCGGATAAAGTTGAAGTTAAGTAAGAAACCGATAGATGTTATCGAAGGAAATTTAATTTAAATAATAGAAAACAAACAGTTTATTTATCAAATAAAATTTCATTCAAAAACATCCATAGGTTTCTTACTAAACTTCAACTATATCCGACGCCCTGGTTACTTATCTCTTTTGGTGACTGTACTTATGCTGTGCGAAATGTTCAGGTAGAAATCTTTTGGGGCGAGGTCAATTTAGTTTTTTGTTATGCTTAATGTTTCTCAGCAATTTTAACTAAACCCTTGTAACAAGAGTTACCTTCTAAGAAATTTCAGCTTATGACGATTTACACAATTTGCGATCACAGTTTAGTTTCCATTCCATGGTGCTAAAACCCATTTCTACATATAAATAATCTACTTGTATCTCTTAGGACATCTTAACCGGCGCTGCCAAGATCTCCCTCGCTGGTGGCGTAGAGAACATGTCCCAAGCTCCCTTCGCAGTCAGAAACGTTAGGTTCGGCACAGCTCTAGGCCAGAACTATGCCTTCGAAGACACCCTGTGGGCTGGTCTCACCGACTCCTACTGCGGCCTGCCCATGGGCATGACTGCCGAGAAACTTGGGGCAAAGTTCGGTATCACCAGAGATGAAGCTGATAACTTCGCGCTTAGGTCACAGCAGAGGTGGAAAACCGGTAAGTATAAAAACCCTGATTAACGTTAAAAAAAAGATAAAAAGAAAGTTATTTAGACCTATTAGACAGTTTACGCTGTCTTTAAAAAAGAAGATCCTTACGACCCTAAAAAATAATTTATTACACATAATTTTTTGAACACTCATTTAAATTGTTTAATCTCAACTTTGCTGTGATATTAATAGAATAAGACATAGACAGTTGGCTCGTAAGTAATCTTACTGGAAATTAATTGAAATCTGAAAAAAAAAATTCTGGAAAAACTTAATTCTCCACCAGCACAAGACGCGGGTGCCTACAAGGCTGAGATCGCCCCCGTGACCTTGACCGTCAAGAGGAAAGAGGTCAAGGTCGAGATGGACGAGCATCCTCGTCCTCAGACCACCATCGAGGGTCTGAAGAAGCTTCCCCCCGTGTTTAAGAAGGAGGGACTCGTCACCGCTGGTACTGCTTCTGTAAGTAACAGTTTTTTGTTATGGACTGATCAATTTTTTTTGCATTGATTAAAGTTCGAAGATCGATAAGACTTAGCACGATGAAGAATAATAATAATTTAACAACATTAAAAAGTTACAATTTTTTTTATAAATGGTTCCATGCCATTAAGTTGTTCATATTCACAAGTAAAATGACTTGTAAAAGTTTTTCAGATATTTTGTTTAAATCTTAAAATTGAGAAGCTCGCGTGACTCCACCACACCTGATAAATGATAAATGATTTTATTTTGTAAGTAGGTTTGTACAAACACTTTTACACCTCAATCATATTTTAAAACTAGATGAGGTCGGCGTTTCCTATCTGACTAGTTTGAGAAGAAAGATGGTCTTTTGAGGAAAGAACCACACAGATTGATAGGACCTGTCCAGTCAGTGCACGCATATGTCAGAAATCGTGCAGCTCAACTCAAAACATAAGATCCGCGGGGTAATCACATCAGCCGCATCACATCGCCAGCCCGCGCTATTATTTCGTATTAGCTTTTTTGTTTTTGCTCGCCTCCTAAGGGTTCTAGCGTGTTGTTAAGTAGTCTATAGCCTTTCCCAAGAGTTGGGCTGTCAAATCCAAAAATAATTTTTCAAATCCGACTGGAAGTTCCGGAGATTAGCGCGTTCAAACAAACTCTTCAGTTTTATTATTGGTATAGATCAAGTGGTTTCAAGGCAATTTTGTTCACAATAACGTATTTATTTGGATAAGTATTAATATCAATGTTGATAAAACACCTTCGCAAATAATGCATTAATTTCGATCAAATTTGATTACCATAAAAAAGTTGAGTCAATCTTAAAAGATAGACATAATATGCTGTCGCGGACTTTTTTTTTGAACTTTTAAAGAGGAACAATTCTATCATGCATGATTTTTGCGTAACTTAAACCTTTTACGCAGCGTACGCAACGGAAGCTTTCAAAACGCAATATTAATTCCCGTTTTTGCAACATTTTCCATTGATGCTCCGCTCCTATTGGTCGCAGCGTGATGTTATATAGCCTAAAGCCTTCCTCGATAAATGGACTATCAAAAAAAGAAAAAAATTCGAACCAGTAGTTCCTAAGATTAGCGCGTTCAACCAAATAAACCAACAAACAAACTTCAGTTTTATAATATTAGTTTAGATAGAATATACCTAGATTAGAATAGTATAATTCTGACGCTATAATAGTTTATAAAAAAAATTGTCGGCCAGCAATTTTGGCTGACGGACCAATAGATGAAAATAAAAATTTGCAACTGCAACTTCAACTAACCTCCTTCCTCCAGGGCATTAGCGACGGCGCTGGCGCCATCGTTCTGGCTAGCGAGGAAGCCGCCAAGGGTCTGAAGCCCCTTGCCAGGCTGGTGGGCTGGTCGTACGTGGGCGTAGACCCCAGCATCATGGGTGTTGGCCCCGTGCCGGCTATCGAGAACCTGTTGAAGGTCACCAAGATGACCCTAAATGATATCGACCTGATTGAGGTAAGTTAACTAGATTTTTATTTTGTGAATGTTGTATATTTTTATTACTTCGCGTCTTTTGCAAAGTACAATTTAAGAAGCATAGTTTTTTTAAGTGTTCTGGTTGAACGATTTTTACATAACTCGTTTTGAAACATCTGTTTATGCTTACTGTAGTCCCGAATAATGTGAATTAGCAAATTGTAAAGCTTAGAAAAATGCCTCTCTCTATATACTAGAACAGGCCCTGAAGGCACATAACTCGAGGCCCAAAGTTACTCTTATATTTGCCCTCTTACCTGCGCACTTGATGACCTCATGACTGCATCAGTGAGTGCAGTTCGCAATTTTGGGTCAAACATGATTACTTATATAAACTCTCTGTAATTGATACGCTAAGAATAGAATGGTAATCTAAAAACCGCTCCCCAGAAACACAGTTACGTGACAATATAAATTTTTAACATTCCCACCAGATCAACGAGGCGTTCTGCGCACAGACCCTCTCCTGCGCTAAAGCCCTGAAGCTAGACATGGAGAAACTGAACGTGAACGGAGGCGCCACCGCTCTTGGACATCCCCTGGGAGCATCCGGATCCCGCATCACCGCGCACTTGGTGCATGAGCTCAAGTAAGCACCCTGCATTTTGTTACACGATATTTTTGATATTTAATGTCTGGGCTTGAGAAGAGACTTTGAGCTCTGAATTTGTTACGCCATTCCTTCTCAGGGATAGTCAGATAGGAAATGTCGACTACATCGAGCTTATTTTTTTTATATACATATGTAAAAGTGATTCCGATATCCTATTTACTAAATAAACAATTATATACACTCGTGAAATGTAAGATGTATAGCAGGCATTGTGTGTTGGATATGATATTATGACACTTTCACGAACTGTGCAATTTGCATTCACAATGCAATGTTGGCAGTACGCAGACAGCATAAGTGCGGAACGGTGCCTGTAAACATTTAGATAGATATAAAGATCCTTTTCACTCTGTGACTGTATTTATTTCTTGTTGAAAATATATAAACTAATGATTGCACTTTATACCAATCGTAATAATGGAGAAGATCAATTGAAGATATTTCACTCAATTTTATTGTTTATACTAGCTGCGCCCCGTGGTTTTACCCGCATAAGTTTCGATCCCGTGAGAATATCGGGGTAAAAAGTAGTCTATATGTTAATCCTGGTTATAAACCATCTGTGTGCCAAGTTTCATCCAAATCCGTTCAGTAGTTTTTGCGTGAAAAAGTAACAAACATCCATCCACCCATCCATACAAACTTTAACGTTTATAATATTAGTAGGATTAGACTGAGGCTGCATAGTTAACCATAGTGTTGCTAGCCTAGCCAATAAATGGTTGCTAATGTCACGGGTAAAAAAAAAACTTTATTTGACATGATAATAAAACCTCTTCTTTCCCCAGACGTCGTGGCCTGAAGCGTGGTATTGGATCCGCGTGCATCGGAGGAGGCCAGGGCATCGCACTGATGATTGAGGCCGTCTAAACACCACTGTAACTTAAGTGAACGACTGAACGAGTGAATGAATGAGACGTGAACGAAGAGGAATGATTATAAAGAGCATATAAATAAAACCAGTAATTTTCAAATTGAAAAAAACTTTGCTATAACGTGATATTTATTGTACCAATTGAAATTAAAATTGTACTCGATTATGTAAATAAACTATTCTTTTACTATGTATTTGCATATTTATAATGTACTTTTTAAAAAGCCCTGTGCATGTTTCTCGTCTATATTATATAACATCGTATACTTAGTGCCGAGAATGTAAATAAATGTCATTATCATGTCTATAACTATGAGGCACTGTTACTGTATGTTAAGTCAAAAATATTTTGAAAGCGTTTATTTTTAGAAGTATAAACTTTTGGAGGTTATTTAATTATATGTTATAAAAAATATTCTGTTCTTTTATTTAATCGTACCTCTTTTCTATAAATTCAAACCAATACCCAATACCAATAGTTTGTCGTATCAAATATGTGATATGACAAATTGACGTAGCGTATCAATCTGCTCAACAGTCACTTTCCCTGACTGTACATTTTAAGCTGTGTGTTCTCCAGTAATGATTGATACATAGTAGGTAAGCTAGGCAACGTCAAATAGAGAGTAGTCAAATCTAACAATGCCAGAGTGCACACGCACAGGCATCTTCTGGGCGCGCTCGTTCCATCATAGACCTCATCCATCGTTTTCCATCAGGCGTGATCGAGGTCAAGAGCAGGCCCGTTCAGCAATTTAAAAAAAATAGTTTCTATTGTTTAGTAAAACACACCTTGCAATCCTACTAATATTATAAACGCGAAAGTTTGTATAGAGGGATGGATGGATGTTTGTTACTCTTTCACGCAAGAACTGCTGAAGTTCCAGAGATTACTGCGTTCAAACAAACAGACGATTTCTTCAGCTTTATTATTAGTAAGTACCTATAGATGTAGGTAGACAAAATCGAACGAATGCCAACAAAAGCAAAATAACTGCGTGTCATGTCAATGATAAAGCGAATGTCGTAAATACTAGGCTTATATAAATTTGATAGGCATGACATGACAGTACCTATGTCTTCATATCTAGTTACCAACCTACCTCAGTACAGACGCCAGCACATCAAGCTACCCGAATCTTTCAAATTTTCCCAATCAACCTTGAACCTAATGCTTAAGCGATAAAGTTGAAAATCTATTAAAGAAATTTGACATATTGTAGTAGCGTGATGTGCTGGCGTCTGTACATACTTAAAACATTTTCTTTAAGGTTGCCAATCGAGTTTCTTGTGTAGACCAAGTCATCAATCCGCAGATCTTGATGCAACGCTCCAAAATCTAGATTCCTAAAACGACCTCAACATCATCATCAGCCTATAGCAGTCCACTGTTGGCCATAGACCTCTCCTATTGCACGCCATTCAACTCGATTTTCGGCAACTCTAATCCAGCTGCTACCTGCACACCGGCCTGAGGGCGTCCTACCTTACATTTGCCGATTCACGGTCTCCACTCAAGAACACGTCTACCCCAACGGTCATCGATTCTACGGCTAATATGGCCGGCCCATTGCCACTTCAGCTCGCTAAAACGACCTAGATCGCTTTAAATTAGCTTCATTAATTTCGTTCTGTTCGTATTAATTGTCCTTATTTTTATTCTGGGAAGTGCCGAGGTAGGCAGTAATACAAATAGTTTTGCCAAAAATCACCTTCATTTGATTTACCCTACGTAACCCTTGAAACCTAACGCCAGGCTAGTTATCTTTCTGTGACGTTACCACGTAAGAGGTGTTTCTTGTCCATCTAGGGTCTCGTGACCACGTGCGATAAATTAACGCGGTTTTTTTTTATCGCGTACTGAATTTTCATCGCTCTACTTAGCGCCGAGAGTTGAAAATCCAACAGTGTATTTTTTTAACGCGCTGGGATGCACTCTTGGGCTCGCTCGGCTAGAGCCGAGCGAGTCGAAGAGCGTTTCAACTCTCGGAGTAGACACCGAGAGTTTTGCTCTGGAACTGCCAGTCGGATTTTTAACCGACTTCTAAAAAAGGAGGAGGTTCTCAATTCGGATGTTTGTATTTTTTTTTTTTTTTTTTTTTTTTATGTTTGTTCGCGCATAACTTCGTCGCTTGCGAACCGATTTGAAAAATTCTTTTTTTGTTGGAAAGGGCATACTTCCCAAATGGTCCCATAGAAATTTCATCAAAAACGGTTCAGTAGTTTGGTTTTTAGACCAAAATTACTGGTAAAAATTACAACTAAAAAGTGAAAAATAAAAACTTTTTTGCAAAAAAATACAACCGACTTCCAAAAACAACACTACAAAGTGAAAAATAACTTTAATTTCGGAAGTCGGTGGCAAACAACGAAAATGCGCACCCAACGACACCGACTTCCGAAATTAAAGTTATTTTTCACTTTGTAGTGTTGTTTTTGGAAGTCGGTTGTATTTTTTAAAAATACTTTTCGCATTCGATAGCTCAATCCTTCAGGAAGGTTAACATCACGATACAAAAAGAAAAAAGGTCAGAGAGAACGATAAGCGGAAACGAAGTAGGGAGATTAGGAGGCGACGCGGTGGTTTGGGGGCCGAAATTTCACGCGGACGAAGTCGCGAGCAAAGCTAGTCTGGAATATGTACGTTCTAAGATAGCTGTCAGAAAAAGGTTAACCTAATGGACAAGTGCGGTTATACCCTTAAGGGGCACTTTTGGTGCAGTGGTTAAAACTTAAATGATTGGGAGCTGCGCTACGTATGCAAGTTATATTTCTCATCCATGACGGCCCCGGCGCGGCATGCTGTTAAAGAATTTAAAGTTATTTTTCAGGTTTCAAAGCGGAACTTAGTTTTTCCAGGAAAAATTATACTCATATAAAAATGAGGTAGATATGGTAAGTACGACGTATGACGTATGTTGTTATTAAATAAAATCTTTTTTATGCTAAACTAGACTCTAAAATACCTAATGTCGGGTCAAAACGTAGGGCGAAGTACTTGTTCTTTATAACATCATCATCATCATCATCATCTGCCTAGCCTTTTCCCAACTATGTTGGGGTCGGCTTCCAGTTTAACCGGATGCAGCTGAATACCAGTATTTTTCATGGAGCGACTGCCTATCTGACCTCCACACAACCCAGTTACTGGGTAATACGTAGTGTTGGGCAATGATAATAATCCGGTTAATATCATTTGGCTAATAATCGATTAAAAGCAGGTTAGTAGCCATTAATAGCAATTATGGATGATAACCCTGCTGTTAATGTTACGAGTATTTTAGTGATTGAAAATTTCCCTTCATGGTTTTCAGGCTTAGGACTGCCAGATTAAACTTCATTTTCATCATCTTTCTTTGTAGTAAATAAATGTGCAATTTAAAATTAATCTGGCCCATTTAAAAATGTTCAGTCAGGTATTTACCTTGATTTTTGATAATTATATTTTTCATGAACTTTGTTTTTTTTTTTAATTTCTTAATCAGTCATTTATTTGAGATTTTTTTTTTATTTTCGTTTTTAGTTGTTTTTTTTTTTTTGTTTGTTGCTCAAAAATAATTTTCTGCCTAATTACTGCTAGAAACACTGGATTCTTCAAAATCTCCTAAGTAACACACGGCTACACGTCAAACTATACAAAACCAGTTTGTCTTGGCCTCACTTTGTATGATATTTTCTCACAATGAACGGTCAGCTAATACTGGTTTTGCATAGCTTGATGTGTAGCCGTGTGTACATCAATAGTATTGCCGAAACATATCAGTCGACGTACTGATTCCGGATTCGGTTGGCGTCGCTATAGTGCAGTTCATGCATCTCTTTCTGGCACGAAAAATATTAGCGCCAGAAAGAGATAGCACGAGAAACGGGGGTGCGGGGCTGCGGGGATGAATGTTAACTACTAACCGCTCGGGTATTTCCTTTGTTTATAATTTACCTACGTCGTATTCACAGAAAAGAGCTAATAAGTAACTTACACAATGTACCTTACATTTGAACGTATCGGTTAAGCTTTTTCACACACAAAAAGTGAAAAAAAATAACAATACATTGAATCACACTGCGTACACGCACCCAATTTATGTTCACACCCACAGATTTTACAATAAAATAAAAAAAAAGCATTTATTTAGCAACAATACACTATTAGCAGGGTTATCATCCATTGCTAGGCTATTAATGGACACTTATGGATTATAATCGCTAATAACTCAAAGCATCCGGCTATTAACCCAACACTAGTAATACGATACCCCTTGGTAAAACTGGTTGTCTGACTTTTGGGCTTCTGACTACCCGTAACGACTGTCAAAGATCCACGAATGACAGCCGGGACCAACGGCTTAACGTGCTTTCCGAGGCACGGTTCTTTATAACATTAATTATAATAAATGAATGAAAGAAAAACAAGTACTTCGGGAGTCACCGACTTGTCATCATATATTTATGAAGGTCATGAGGATAAATTATCATGACTGACTAAATGAGCTTCATTTGTCTTATTTTACTTCATGGTTCATGGGCACAAAAATTGTAGTATTTAGTTTGTAATAAGATCACAATGGAAGTGGAAGTATATATAGTTTTAAATAATCGAGACAATGATAATATGTAGGATGTGGGCAGACCTCGATTTTCAATTATTAATTTATACCTCCCAAGAGAAATTGAAACCAATAGAGGACACAAAACGCTACCCTGTGGCACTCCAACCCAAAGTTTTCAATACTATCATAAATTGCTGTGCTATATGGACTGGACACAACAATGGCAGTCGTAGCGAAAAAAGGTAAAAAGTTTTTAACTACACGTATTTGTATGATGCTTTTTTTGTAGACACCTCTCTTGTGAAGTTGTGAAAGGCCTTCGAAGTATTCGAGAGCGATCCTACTAGCCTACTTTTCCAGCTGCCAAGCAGCATTGCTGCCTTCCTCAATAAGAAAACATATCCTTTATGTGTTGAAGTTGACCAGCAGCGGTAGTAACCACTATCTACCAGATGGTCCCTCGGCCTGTTTAAGCGGTGGAGTCTAGAAAGACAAAACCCCCTAAAAACAACAACTGACTGTTGATTTAACCAGATTTCATACACAGATGGTGAAACAAGCACTAAATACTTAATGCTTCTTCCAAGGGTGTACATAGTGGCCCGTAAACGTACTCCTTTCGGGAGGTATGGAGGACTGCCCCAAGATGTTCTCTCCGAAGATATATTCGCTACAGCATCTAGAGCAGCCCTAAATATTGGTGATGTCGATATAGATATACTATTACCACTTCATTACACTTAAAAATTAAATAAAAATATATTTGAAAATACGGAACAAAATTTTGACATCCACACAACATATCACTTCACAATCTACAACTAACCAGAGAAACAGGTAACTAGAGGAAAGTCATGCATCATTAATTCGGATGTTAAGGCTAGATATGAAGGCCGATAAAAAAGGAGATTAAGAGCTTGAATAACGCTTTTCCCGCGTTTTATATTTAATTTTAATATAAAAAAAAAACAAAATTAAAATCGGTTCATCCGTTCGGGAGCTACGATGCCACAGACAGACATACACACACACACACACACACACACACACACACAGACATGTCAAACTTATAACACCCCGTCGTTTTTGCGTCGGGGGTTAAAAATGGTACTTAGGTACTGTCATGGTCACATGATTTCTTCACCATTAGTTACATTTATAAAAACTGTATAAACTTTAATTTTCATGCATGAGCATTGTAGTCTTTGTTCTATGTTTACAACAGATGTGGAAGGAGAGTCTTGTTGTAATTTGAGACTACTATTAGTAGTACTGTACCTATCTGTAGATTTCGATATTCTCATCATTATTTATATCAATTAGGTGAGTAGTTTTCACGTCTAAATACGTCTTAGCGAGATTGAAGCCAACAGCGGAAACTAAACGCTACCCTATGGCACTTCAATGAAAAAAAATCAATAGTTTCATAGGTTTACCGATTTGTATGGTACTCCTAAGTAAGTAGGTATACCTCATCATCAGCATCATTCTCCTGCCCTTATCCCAATTTATTTGGGGTCGGCGCAACATGTCTTTTTCTTCCATACTTCTCTATTAGTCGTCATCTCGGTAGTCACTCCCTTTCTAACCATATCATCATTCACACATTCCATCCATTGTTTCTTTGGTCTCCCTCCCCCTACTAGGTAGGTACTTATACCTAAATTGCAATTTTATTTTAGAATACCTATATGTAAATTACAGTAGATACTTACAACTACATAGGTACATTAATAATAATTTAGGTAAAGAATCAATAAAGGGGCCGTCGTCTCCTCGAACCTCGTTTTTAGATTTTATTGTACATACTTTGCTTTTTACAATATTTGCTGGATGCAACAATGGCAGTTGCTGTGAAAAAAGGTAAAAGAACCTATCAGTATCTTGATTATTTTGTTGTGGTACCTAATAGTCACCAGACATCTTGTGCAACGATTTACAATTGTAGCAATATTCTTTATATTTATATTTTATAAGTATTGCAGTCATCTATGGATGAAGTTGCTGGTAGGTATTACGAAAACAGAGAACTTTCAACTTCCACGCTTTACACCACATCCTTGTGGTGTTGAAGTTGACCAGCGACAGTAATTTATCACAGCCCATCGGTCTGTTAAAGTTTGTATGTGTATCAACACTATCAGCACTAATTTATGTTTAGTATTCTATTGTTTTCAGGAGTCTACGTTGTGGCTGGTAAACGAACTCCTTTCGGCAAGTATGGAGGACTACTTCGAGATGTCTTGCCTGAGGATCTGTTCGCTACAGCAGCTAAAGCTGCCCTAAAGGCAGGTGATGTGGCTGCAGAACTTGTAGAGACCGTCAACATCGGCCAGGTTAGTAACATTAATTATTTTGGATCGATAGGCAGTAAAAGTGGTCATTCTGAAATCGCCATGTCAGAAGATGGGTATCCAAAGAGGACTTGAGAAATTTTATATTCCCGTAAGTAATACGAAACTTCTTTGACCATTGAAGCCATTATTCTATTAATTCAATATGTAACCTCTTCTCAGACAAGTTCTATATCGCCAACCGGACTGTCTCCTCGACATGCGTCTTTGAAAGCTGGCATCCCCGCAGTCGACCAGTTCTCAGCTTGAACAGATTGTCTGGGTCGGCGTTCAACGCTATCATTTGCAGTGCACAGGTATGTCCCAGGATGAGATCCTGCTTGCAACTTGATTTCTAGCTGGCACGGACTGGATCAAAAACCACATTTCTTTTGCAGGAAATTCTTCTAGGAGCATCTCAAATCTCCCTAGCTGGTGGCATGGACGTCTTAGGTTCAGCCCCTTTTCTCGTTCGTGACGTGCGTTTTGGGACTGAGTTGGGGAAGGCTACAGAAATGGAAGATTACCTCCGCCAGGCTTACTTTGATCCTTACTGCAATATGTATTTGTTGCAAACAAGTGATATCGTTGCTGCCAAGTATGGTATTACCAGGAGAGAGGCCGATGAGTACGCTCTGAAATCACAGCAGAACTGGAAACATGGTAAGATGCGACTGCTGCTTCTTAAATTGGTTTGACTTAGATTTTGAGTAAAACGTCGTTTTATTTGCAATACCAGAACTGCTGCTTTTCGAACTACCTATACATATAAACAGATCAAAGAGTATCAATACCGTATACAGGGTGGCGGGACACAGACGCGCAAACTGTAACCATGGATCCAGCACATGAGTTTAGACCCCATAGCGTCGAAAGGTATCGTCGGTTATTAAAAAAAAAATTGCTGTTCCATACGTTTTGACCGCGACCACTTTTCAATGAAACAGAAGATTTTTTTTTTATAACCGATGAAAAATTTCTACGCTATGAGGTCTAAACTCATGTGCTGAATCCGTGGTTACAGTTTGCGCGTCGATGTCCCTGCCACCCTGGATAATAATATCAAAAGTTTACCAAAGCAATTGTTTGACTACCTTTGACAGTAACTAGTATAATTAAGGAGTGTGAACTAAAATATATGACCATTAATAACTTCCAGCTGATGCAAACGGATTCTTCAATGAGGAGTTGGTCCCATTTCCAGTGAAGCTGAAGAACCGCGATGTGCTGATGACGAGAGACGAACACCCCCAACCTAACATTACATTAGAGAAACTCAGCAGGTTGCCAGCAGTGTTCCATGGTGGAATCACCACTCCAGGCAATGTTACTGTGAGTTGGGAACTATTCAAAACTTAAGTATTGAGCAGTGTCGGTAATTCGGTATAATAATTTTGTATTAGACTGAACAATACTGAAAATCACCACAATCAATAGCTGAAAGATATTAGGAACGTTTCCTGTCTATCTTGCAGGGTATCAACGACGGTGCTGCAGCAATTATTCTTGCCAACGATCAAGCATTGAAGGATCATAACTTGAAGCCATTAGCACGGCTTGTAGGCTGGTCATGCCTAGGAGTGGACCCAATTTTGATGGGAATTGCGGCAGTCCCTGCTGTGGAGATACTACTCAAGGCAACCGGACTGACAATCGCTAACATGGACTTAGTTGAGGTACATATACGGACCGACACAGCAGACCAGAATTAGAATATCAATTCTGGATTTTCGTAGAGATCAGACATGTTCTAGCAAAAACTTTCGTTAGGCATCCCTAAAAAAAATGGCCAGTGGGCGGCGGACTAGGGGCGTCTGTCGTCCGACCAGACAGGCCCGATTTGGCGCCGCAGTGTTCCACGCGCGCTACTCGGGAGTGGGTGCGACCATTGTGGGAATGGCCGCACGGGGAGGTGGGACCCGCTGAAGAACAGCGGGTCAAGGCCTGTCGGGGGAGCGGTGAATGCTTATGCGAATCCCGTACCGCCGGCCATAGGCAGAAGTGGAACATCACAGTGGTTTTAGCCGGTAAGAGTCCGGCATATCCCTCTGTCACCCCCATGATAGAGGAAGTCCATGAAGATTTACACCGCGCAACAAAAAAAAAGCATCCCTAAAAATAGCCAAACTCCAAATGCACTTAACATGCAATTGTAACACACATAATTACAGATTCATGAAATTTATGCAGCAACTACGCTGGTCTGTGCCAGAGAGCTCGCAGTAAAGGAAGATAAACTTAATGTCAACGGTGGAGCCATCTCCATCGGACACCCGTCTGGCGCGTCTGGGGCCAGAATCATTTCACACCTCACGTATGAGCTCAGGTAGGATAATGAAAAAAAAAAAGATTCCATAAAGTAGTGCCTGCAACATACGTTGTTTTGTGAAGCAATTACTCGTAGAAGTTTAAATTTTCATTTGTGGAAACATTATACATATTTAATTTAAATTTGAAATTGTAGTTCAGTTTGAAAGACCCAGTTGCTTAAGATGTTACGCGCTTTGTGCAATCACTACGAACAGGAAGATGAAAGAGGATTTACTTATTGAGGAACCAATTTTTCTTGTTTTCAGGCGACGTGGCCTTAGACGCGGCATCGCATCAGCCAGTATCGCCGGTGGGCAAGGCGTAGCTTTGATTATCGAAACTGTTTAATCCGCGAGGCATTAGTAAACTAAAACAGCCGGCAACCCTTAAAAACACCTTGAGGCAAGCTTCGTAAGCCGATGTTAGGGGGAGGACATTCACAAATATTGCAGCAGATCAAAAGGAAAGAAAATGGAAGCTAAATATATTTTATCACCTTTTACTTTTATAAAAATAAAAAAATCCCGTGTGTCGTTTTGTTGGCTCTATCAATGTGCCATTCTCGAAGTTTCCATGAAGGATACATTTCAAAATGAAAGCTATACGGAAAAGAACTAAAGTCATCGACATAGTTTACAAAGTTCGCAAGGAGTAGTAGGCCAGTTACGTCTGCCAAAAGTGAGATGCAGAGCATAGCACCAGCTAAAAGGCGTCTGACTGGAAACAGAGGTCGGAGTACTAATTTTGAAGCAAATTGCTAATCCATTGCTTCATAAGTTCGAAAAATTTGTCCGCTCAACACGTAAATAAGGCAATGAATGTTGTGAAAATGGCAAAATGAAACCGATTCCGATTCATAATGTGTTACGCAATTGACCCGCGGGTGTTATGGCGCAACTTGGGAAATGCAGCCCAACCTTTACTACTCTACAATCTCATAATCTATAAATGTCGCAAGAGTACCAAAGTAAATATTAACTACTTAGCATGTGTAATTAACTACTCACAAGAGGCGCCCGCACCTAATTTGCAGAATATTCTCCGATTGCACGCCACTGACATCCCTCCCAGAGACCGGTGTATGTACCAGCTGTGGGAATGTTATAGGTTGATTATGCTTATGAACGATATTACATTAAAGTATAAACTAAATTTCAGATTAAATTTTAGATAAATATTTTTTTTTTATGTAAGTGGGTTTGTACAATTTGTTTAAAAACTATCTACTGCCCGCGACTTCGTCCGCGTAAAGCAACTTTCTTATTTTTTTTCCGTAAGAACCTTCTACAAAGTATTAGAAAACTTAAAAAAAAATGGATGAAATCGGTAGTCGTTCTCAAGTTATGGCGTGACCAAGGGAAATAGGGATTCCAAATAGGCATTTGTCAGTAATCGTGCAGCTCAACTCTAAACTTCGACGAAGGAGCTGAACGATTCGACGAAGAATACCACGGAAAGGACTTTTGGGTAGCCCGTATAAATTTCTTAAACTACGAATAAAACTAACTGAAAAATAAAATGACCCACATTGTGGTTACATTCACAATAATTAAAATAATATCACTTCCTAGATATCTAATTAAAAACAAATGACCATAATAAGCATTGATTTGTCCTCTAGTTTCTACACATGCATAGTAGATAAATCTTTGGTCCAGGCGCGCAAGGATTAGCATAGATAGCGAGTTAACAAATAAGTAAGGTGGACACAGATCAGATAAGATAAACTACACAAATATTTAGCCGTTCCAGCTTCAGATCTCGAGGATCATCTTCGTGTCGGTTGCAGTTGCATAAACATCGTTTCATAAATTATCGGACATGGCTGTTGCATTGAAAACGGGTGAGTATTTGTTGACGAGGATGGACAGACGTTTCAAAAGCTTATTTTTAAACAAATGAAGATTTAGATAATAGGTGTTTTTTAAACATTTTATTTAACTCGTTTAAAAACTAGTTTATCATGTGTATGGTATTTATAAGAATTGGATTATAGCACCCACTCACTCTCTCAACCGCTCAAATAGCAGGAGAAGGAATAAAGTACCTGTTCCAGGACTTTAAATAACCACTGACTATAATATCAGAGTTTTTTGCATTAGTTAAATTATGAATGACTATTTCTCTAGGTATTTACGTTATAGCGGCAAAACGCACGCCTTTTGCTAAAATGGGCAGAGCTTTTAAAGATGTGCACCCTTCGGAGCTGTTTGCGGCCGCGGCGAGGGAGGCGTTCAGAGCGAGTCATCTGGTGCCTGATCTAGTGGATACTGTTAATGTGGGACAAGTGTATACGGTAACAACTATTATTTGTTTATTAACATTAATTATCAAAAGTGCCTAAATGGAGCCTCTCGGCGGGTTGGAATTTGGACAAGACGAAAGTCATGCACAATTCGCACGTCTTGCCGAGTCATACCGAAGGGTCGCTTCTCGAAGTTGTGAAGAATTATGTCTACCTAGGGCAAATAATCCAGCTCGGTAGACACAACTTTGAGAATGAAGGATTCAGTTGGGTTGGGCAGCATTTGGAAAACTCCGTCAGGTCTCCAGACCAAATTCCATGCCCACCAATCTCAGCGGAGATCAGCCTTCGGCGCGGGAGATAATATAGTTCACAAGTGTGTAAGCTGACACAGATGCACTCTCTCTAGCCTCACTCTCATAGTCCGAAGGGACGGCAATCCGACACGACTGGAGAGAGATCAGGCGCAGGACCAACAGCTTGACGAGGGGCATATACAAAAAAAAAAAAGAAACACAACGAATAAATATTTACGTATTAATCTTCTTTAGGATATGATTACAGATTAGCGGAACATCAGACGGTATTCTGACTCCTCGACATTCAGCTCTGAAAGCAGGAGTTCCTTATGACAAACCCGCTCTTGGTGTCAACCGACTATGTGGTTCCGGCTTTCAAGCCATGGTTAATAGTGCACAAGTAAGTTATTTTATTTAGACTTTCTACAATATTTCCCTATTCCCAAAGTGGGTACTTTGGGAATAGTTAAGTGCATCTTTCTAGTCTGGTAATGAATGGGTATTCATGACCAGACTAGAAAGATGCACTCAAGTAGTTCTGGTTGCTTAAGGAGTCTGTCACAGTGAACGAGGTTTAATTATGCTTGATTTTATATTTTTCTCTCCAGGATATTCTTCTAGGATCAGCCCAAATCTCCCTAGCAGGTGGAACAGAGAACATGTCAGCAATCCCGTTCTTAGTCAGGAACTTACGCTTCGGTACCCAGCTGGGCCAAGCCAGGGACTTTGAGGACTTCCTGAAGGCTGGTTCAGTGGACTCTTATTGTAACTTCTCTATGGCACAGACTGCTGAAAATCTCGCCGAGATGTATGATCTGAAGAGGGAGCAAGTGGATAAATTCGCTTTAAAGTCGCAGATGAAGTGGAAAGTTGGTATGATATGGTTATCTTTACGCATGTTGTATTTCTAATAGTCAGTGTTTGTGTACTGGGCCGTAATTCACTATGACCACTCAATGATTCCTTACTTCGAAACTAGCTCAATTCCTTTGCTAATCACACCAACCTCGCGTTCATTTCGCGCGGTTTCGTTCATTGTATCATAGAGAATACGCGGCCCCTGTACTTGGAAATTGGAAAGCATGCTCCTAAGATCGGAGGCTCAACCCCACCGTGTTGCATAATAAGTTCCAGCTAATATACATGTGAAACTGGTTGACCTTTTATCCTTATTAGAAGGACTTGACTTGCGTATTCCGATATAATGTGAATTCCTGTTTCCAGGTTTTGAAAACGGCGCTTTTGAAGAAGAGATGGCCCCGGTGACAGTGAAGGTGGATGGAAAACCAGTGGTAGTGGACAAAGACGATCATCCTCGTGCTAATACCACGATGGAGTCCCTCAGCGAACTGCCTGTGTTGTTTAGAAAAGGTGGAGTCGGGACTGTTGGCAATTCAACTGTAAGTTGAAAATTGGCGTTCTCCATGGTCATTGAGAACGTATTTTCTTATTTTTTTTTAAACTTCCAAGTAGCGTACTACATAGCAGTTTTGAACTGATGATACATTTTAAGCCAAATCATTTTTTTATCGATAATTTTAAGAAAAATTGCGTTTAGGAGTCAAATAATTCATTCCCAGAATCTACCATTGGTTCTTTTCTAATGCCACCTTCTTTTTTTAAGGGTGTAAACGACGGTGCAGGCGTCCTGATCCTTGCAAGCGAGGAGGCAGTTAAACAACACAATCTGACTCCTCTGGTACGTCTGTCGGGTTGGTCTCATGCTGGTGTGGAGCCGAGAGTCATGGGTTTGGGACCTGTGCCAGCTATTAGACAGTTGCTGGACGCTACTGGGTTCACGCTTGATGATATGGACATGATTGAGGTTAGTCTTCAATCATCATCATTTCACATAGTCAGCATTCTTGGAGTTAGATTAACGGACCGTGTTAGAAACACAGTGCTGAACTCCAAAACACAAATCGCCGACGTCACTAAAACAGCAGCCAAGCTTAAGTAGGACTGGGCCGGTCACGTTTGCCACATGTCGAACGAGTCATGGGCCAAATCTACCACCATGTGGGTCCCAGAAAACGGCTGGCGACATCAAGGCAGACCCAGGAGAAGATGGCGGCACGAGCTTGATGCCTACAGACAGGTGCACACTAGCTCAAGACTGAGAAGAGTGGATATCAAGAAAGGGAGGCTTTTGCCTTGCAGTGGGAAAAAATAGGTAAAAAAAATAAAATTACAACGAGTTTTGTCATATAAACACCGCGGTAATGCGGGAACACACCATGCCAAACATAGCGTTGTGTGTTTATACTAATGCAACTATTATCCTAACCCATCAAGACTAATGATTAGCAGTCAGGGAGTCCATGTGGCTTGTAGAAGATAGGTTTATTGCTTTCTTGGATTTCTTTAACAGAAACCTCGGCAGAGATCGTGGCTGAGCCCACAGATAAATTAATAGACATTGAGAATGAAAATGGCAGTCGTAACAACTACAAAATAAAAACAAATAAGTTGTGTTAGGTATCTAGAATTCGTGTCCAATTACTTTTTCAGGCGTTTTAATGTGAAATACAACTTGCAAAATACTCAGATAAATGCTTGATAAGATAAAAACACAGATAAAAAATATGTATTGGTAAACATGACTTCCATATTAATACTATTTTCAGCGGTCCAGACCAAAGTTCATTTTGATTCGGTACAATAGCAATAATATCACTGTCCATTCTAAGGTTGCCTGGAAGAGATCGCAGTAATACGATAAGGCCGCTCATTGTATATTTTCTAGTGTTTAATGTATTTTTTATGCTATTTATTTTTGCAATAAAGTATATATAAATAAATAAGCAATATTTATAATATAATACAATATATTGATTGTTTTATTTTTTATTTTTGAGGGCATAGGTTTTTTGCAATTCCATAGTAAGACCCCAATTCGTCATCTCGTGTTGACAGTATTGGCTAGTTTTTTTATCTGAGACAAATTCTCAAGGAATTGGACATTTTACGGCTCGTTAGAAAAAAGTTTGTAAATGTGACAGAAACACGGACATACCTACTCGTATAAAAAAGACAAATTCTGCTCGAATACTTAAAATAAAACAAACATATTTTTTTTTCTTCCAAAATACGTACAAACTACGGACATAAAGGACATACCTACATAATTTGGCTGTTAAACTATGTTCTAGATAAACGAGCAGTTCGCGGCGCAGGCTTTGGCGAGCGTGATAGAGATGGACCTCGATCAGGACAAGCTGAACATCAACGGTGGTGCCATCGCGATTGGGCACCCGGCTGCTGCCTCTGGGGCTAGGATCGCTGCCCATCTTACGCATGAACTTAGGTATTGTTGGTTGATTTTTCATCGTCTAAACATTTTCCCGTAGTAAAAGGGAAATGCGAAGGGAAATCGTCAACCCGTTGTGAGCAAGCATGGTGATAAATATGCTCGTTAGGTACTTTTCTTTATGAGAAAAGGCCCTGCAGTCAGACAATAATAAGCTGGTACCATTATTAAATGAAAATGGTCCTCGGGTGATGAGTAGCTATATACAAGGTGGAGACGACAACACGACTATAAATTAAACTGTGTATATCTCATGCTGTTCCCAGTCTGCATACGAAAAAATCAAATATATCTAATAATTTAGTCACTATAGCTAGTCAAAGATTGGCAAAACCCATAGTTGGGCCATCACTACTACACTCGCGAGCAATGAAAAGGTTCCAGTGACATAGCACCAAATCACTCCTAAACGGGAAAGGCTAGCTTAATGACGCCGTCTGCAATATTGAAGTACAGACGCCAGCACGTCAAGCTACTACAATCTGTCAAATTTCTTTAATAGATTTTCAACTTTATCGCTAAAGTGTTAAGGTTCAAGGTTGATTGGGAAAATTTGACAGTTTCGGGTAGCTTGACCTGCTGGCGTCTGTACATTTAACAGCGCATCAGAATATTACAACTAAAAACGTAAATATTGTGTTCAAATTTTAAATTATATGTCTTAGGAGATAATAAGGTGTTTGTCGGCATTTTGTGGGTGGAACTTTTAAATTGCTCGGCAGTGTATTTAGTTTTTTTTTTTTGAAAAAATCACTTTTTTTAATTTCGATGCTAGGATTCATTTGATAGTTCCAGAATACTCTTATGCATTAGTTGCTTCAATGTTTTAATTTATTGTCACATTGTTGTATCCACATTGTATATATATAGGAAGCGTTTGTATCCTTAACTTTTTTGAGAAAGTGGCCGAACAGCACCCTTATTACGCACACTTACAATCAAAATTTGAATAATTTTAAAGGATACTGCAAATCCGTTGCTGCATATGTTCGAAAAATTTGCCTGCTCAACACTGGACATAAATAACGCAATGAATGTTGTTGAACTGTCAAAATGAAAGCCATTGCTACTGCTAGTGTGTTACACAATTATCGTGTTGGATCATTCGGTTCCCTACGAAACGGTTGAGCTGGATGGTGCTGATCCACGCGTCATGTTCGTGAACGGGCGCCGTCGGTTGAGAGTGTTGAGACTGGTCATCTCTTAACTGCCAGGGCTTATTTTGAATTTTATATTTTAAATTGTTTAGTTTTTTACATTGTTCTCACATATAGAAGCAATAAGAATAATGTACCCAGGATTTTGTAATAATATCTTGATTTAAAAGAGTGTCCGTGGAGTTTCTTGCCCGTTCTTCTCCACAGAGATCTAAGTTTTGGAATAGGCAACTAGCTTCAACTTTCTGACTAACTGACCGACAATTTAATTTTGACAATTCAAAAGTGCCTGAAATGGTTTAATTGAAATAAATTATTTGAGTTTGAGTTTGACCCCGCTGGCTCATCGTATCCTAATTCTACGTATTCTGGCAGCATACAAGAAATGAAGGATTCCTTTATTTTTCAGACGTCGAGGTTTGAAGCGAGGTATCGGTGCAACGTGTATCGGTGGCGGCCAGGGCATCGCAGTGTTACTTGAGACCGTCTGATTGATATGCAAAATAAATAAACGTATAAAATTCTGGCAAATGGCATAAACGGAACCCTTATCATTTTTTTATTTGATGTTTTCTTTCATGTTCCTTATTAAGATGAAGACAAATACATAGCGCAAGTATTTGTCTTTAATTTTGGCAGCATACATTTTTCTAGCCGAAAAGCCTTTGATTCTTAAACTGGCCTCTGATTGCCCCATCTACGCTAGACCTAGGGTAGTCTCACCGGTGACTACTGCATGACCGTCGGGCGGGGTAATTGTGTTTTTTAACCGACTTCAAAGAAAGGAGGAGATTCTCAATTCGGTTTTTTATGTTTGTTACCTCAGAACTGCGTTATTTAAAAGCCGATTTGCAAAATTCTATTTTTAATGGATAAGGTATGCCTTAGGGATGGTCCCATATCAATTTTTATTAACTTTGCTTGGGCAGTTTTTGAGTTAGCTTCAATAATACGATTTTTTTCCACTTGGTTTATATTGATGTTTAATAACTTCCTGTCACTGTTATATGAATTTTTTTGGGCTAGGTACAACTAAAAAGAGAAAAATAAAAACTTTTTAACAAAAAAAAAAAAAGCAACAGACTTCTAACGTTTTTTTACCAACTTCAAGTATTTTTTTTTTTACTATCCATAATGATTCAACATTATTTAATTTTGCTTGGTGTGTATACTTACATACACTAACTGCACTTACATGCATAAACAGCTTTTTCAACGTTTCGACCTTACATAAACAGCTCATAAGTACATATGTATTATATAATATACCGACAAACAACTGCTTTTCGTACCGGAGTACCGGACTTTAGACTTGAAAGATTAGTATGGTATTTACACCTATGTTCTGTGATTAGTGGTGATTAATATGATAACAACATTTACTGGGGCCGCACGATTCGCTGATGTATCCATCTACTTCAAAAATACGTGATAAATAACAACATAGGTAATCCTTCAATATAGCGAGAGATACGATAGCGAATGTGAAAATATCACAACCGGTGTGGTTTTGTGCTGTGTTGACGTGCGTGTGAGTGGATCAAACAAAGATGGCCGTCGTTATCAATAAAGGTTAGTCTCACTTATATTTTAAGTAGTGGAGTTGCTATAGGTACTTGTCCTATGTACCTGTGTATACAGTGTTTTATTACTACATACGTTGACCTGTGCAGTCATGTCTTGATGGTAAGTTATTTTGTTGCCAACGAGATATACCGACATGACTAACACATGACTGATAACTGATATGACTTAGGCCGTGTCTGTTGAGTTAAAAACCGGCAAAATTATGGTGATGTTGTTTTTTAATTAAAAAAATATATCTAGATTAAATTATGATTGTGCTTGTTTAGCCGGTTGAATGCCGTAATACAGAAACAATTAAAACGCGTTTGTGTCTCGCGTGGATCCACGTTCGAAGGGTTGAGTTACCTATTGAAATAACATTAAAATAAGTTAAATTTTAACGCCTTGCAAAATGGTGTAGAAATCATTCAACAATAGAGTAGGTATGTACACAAACATCTAAAAATCACACCATTGCGCATTGTTTACAAATTAGCCAGGCAAGATTTGTAATGAAGCGATTATAACCCTTATCTCTTACATAACAAGGTTCAAACGCCATTGTACGGACTTTCACACAGGGTCAATGTCCACATATAAATAATCAGGGGCAAGGTTATATCACACATTCTGGTTGAATGAATAGCTATGTTTTTAGTTTTAATGAAACACACATGATTCCCTCAATACAGTTTAACCAAGATAGAAGTGTCACATTCTAAGATAATATTTTTTAGGAAACTAAAAATCACCAGCGAAAATGTTTAATGGAAACTGTTCTTTAGATTTTTTTTCATACTTCCTGTAAAGATAATAGTCATACGAAAAACATTGCTTAATAAACACAGTTAAATACCTACTTATTATGCTTTTAGCGAAACTACTGGCGAACTAATAATATGTAAATTGAACATTTAAAAGAACATCTTGAGCTGAAATGAATCCTGAACCAGAGAATGATGAATGAATGATGAACCAGAGAATAAGAACCACTTTTAACCACTCACCCCACATCTTCCACATCCAGGTATCTTCATAGTAGCAGGCAAACGCACGCCGTTCGGCAGGCTTGGAGGTGCTTTGAAGGATGTGTACCCTTCAGACCTGCTGGCTGCTGCAGCTAAAGATGCTTTGAAAGCCGGCAGTGTCGCCCCAGCGGTTATCGACACTGTCAATATTGGACAGGTTTTTGGGGTCAGTATTTTATGGTTCAAAGCTAAGCAAATAAGAAATACTTAATCAAATCTAGGTAAACAAGAGTCTATTGATCGACTAGCATTTCAAGAAACCCTTGTTGTCTGATTGAATGAAAAGCCTGGTAGGTGCAGTTGTGTGGATCCTGCAGGTAATTGCGTAACACACTAACAGCGTTCATTGCGTTATTTACATTGTTGAGCAAACAAATTTTTCGAACATATGAAGCAATGGTTAGTAATAGGTATCCTTCAAAATTATTCAAATTGTGGTTGATAGTGTTACGCAATTAGGGTGCTGGTAGGTGCAAAAACATTTTTTACAATAGGGAACGTCTTCTGAAGAGATTCCAATAACTGGAACCTCAAATTGACTCATTGTTTAGATCCTGTTCTCAAGTGTCAGTCAATTGAAGTGAAGCAGTCATACTCATGCCAAGTAATGTAACCTTCATTTTATTTCATGATTTAAATGTGAATTATTATATCCTCAGATCAGTGGTTCATCAGATGGAGGTTTATCTCCACGACACGCAGCACTCAAGGCTGGCATTCCGGAAGACAAGCCAGCTCTTGGAATTAGCCGACTCTGTGGGTCTGGTTTCCAAGCTGTTGTTAACAGTGCTCAAGTAAGACTTCCCTTTCTATGAAGAAGCTCTACTTAGCTTCGATTCTCGAGGTTCTTGTTGCTAAAAAGACAAAATAAGCTTTCGATTTTCAGTTAAGGATTTCCCTATGCAATGACTTTTAACTGTTTAATTACCTAGCGGATTCCTCCAGGCTTAAGACTAAACTTGTTCAAATCAAAGACGAAAACAATTAGTAAAACATTTTTGTTCCTCAGGATATCATCACAGGAGTTGCCCAAACTTCCTTAGCAGGTGGCACAGAGAACATGTCAACGGTACCTTTCGTCGTGAGGAACACCCGCTTCGGAACCGGTTTAGGAGTAAAGATTCCTTTCGAAGATGTCCTGACTGCGGGATCTTTGGATACATCCTGTAACTTCACTATGCCGGAGACAGCTGAGAATCTTGCTGAGAAGTATGGCTTGCATAGGATGGAGGTGGACCAGTACGCTTTGCAGTCACAGCAGAGATGGAAAGCCGGTAAATAACAACTATATGTACCAATACCTCATCGGCTTAAAATCTTGCATCTCCTGTTCCATTCCTGCTCTAGTTTAGGAAAGGTGGTTATCATTAGTACTTCCCAAACCTTTGAGATATCGTCTATACAGTACTCAATCTTTACAGATTGGTCGAACTACATGACGATGCGTGGAAGCCTAAGTAACTCATTTACACTTTCAAGTCAGACAGGAACCCCTGTCTGACTTGAAAGTCTTTGAAAACTAGACACATTTTTGTCAAGCCAGTACTTCAGCCCATTAATGATATGTTGTTTTACTTTTAGCGCAAGACCAAGGCGTGTTCAAAGCGGAGATGACCCCAGTGACGGTGAAGGTCAAGCGGCAGGAGAAGATGGTGGAGGTAGACGAGCACCCTCGCCCCGAGACCACCACCGAAATGCTCAGCAAACTGCCCGTGCTGTTCAGAAAGGGAGGCGTTGTTACTGCTGGCAACTCTTCTGTAAGTTTAAGAGCTAATTACGAAATTAGAAGCTTCTCTACTTACTAATAAACTACGATTCCAGACATACAGCCCATATCCATAAACTGCAGAAGCTAAAAGCTAAAAAAAAGACAAAATAGATTATGTCATGTGTGGAGGCACAGCAAGGATTATGTTGATACCTTTGTAAACCATCTATTTAAAACAGAAGACTGCTCGACAATGCCATTGATTGAATTAGAATATAGTCGACGCTTAATTGGCTGAATCCTAGCAATCGGCCAACAACAAAAACATATTTTTCTTCAACTTCTTTTATTATGAACAGGGAGTAAACGACGGTGCTGGAGCGGTGGTCCTAGCAAGCGAGGAGTCTGTCAAGCAGAATGGCTTTAAGCCCCTAGTTCGACTACTTGCCTGGTCCGTAGTGGGTGTGGATCCTTCCATTATGGGCATCGGACCTGTGCCTGCCATACAGAACCTGCTGACTGCTACGGGACTGAAGCTTGATGATATCGATTTGGTTGAGGTACGTACATCTTCTGCGTAGAAAAACTCATTTCTTTCATCTAGAAAATGTGCTATAGAAGTCTTCGAAGTGACTTTTCCAGGTCAAACTCTGAACAGTCCCTCCATATAGTCATGAAGTCAGAAGTCAAAGCAATTCAATTCAAATTATTTTGTTTCACATAAACCTACAGGTGCAATTGGTCGCTTCTATCTGAATCAGTGCCAAAACTTGTACCTCAGCAACTAATGACGTTTCTAAAACACAGCGCCTTCGAGGCTTGCTTTCCTTTGCTTTGCGTAACCATAATATAAACATATCACATTCACAGTTGGATCTGACTTCATGCTTAGCATTCTGTAATTCGTATTCGTACATAATAGAGAGTATTCTATTCTTTACACAATGTCACTTGAGATAGCAACCATTATTAAATGTCATGTTTCAACCAATCCTTGTAACCAACAGATCAACGAGGCGTTCGCAGCTCAGACTTTGGCATGCGCTAAGGAGCTGGGTCTGGACCAGAGCAAACTGAACGTCAACGGTGGAGCCATCGCCATGGGACACCCAGTCGGTGCTTCAGGAGCTAGGATTACCGTACATCTTGCTCATGAGCTCAGGTAAGCTGGCATTCCAATCGCAACTGGATATTTAATTCTATCGCCACTACCAATCCATCAGAGGCATTTTGTTTCTGCTATTATCTGTGGGCGCCGGAAAAGATAACTTACTAAGTTTGGGCAGCAGTTTCCTCCTAGTTATAGCTAGTTATTGTGATGTCCAATCTCCCGCCAAGACTCCTCTGATGATGGTAATTTACCACTGATTTTAATCTTAGCAAATGTATGCGCGTTGACGGGGTACGAGAAAGTAAGGATAAAGAACAGACGCCAGCACATCAAGCTACTAGATCTGTCAATTTTATTCAATAGATTTTCAACGTTATCGCTAAAACATTAAGGTTGAAGGTTGATTGGGAAAATTTGACAGTTTTGGGTAGCTTGACCTGCTGGCGTCTGTACTAAAGAACGTGTTCGTGTCCCGAACTTTCAGCCTTACCTCATGGAAAAAGGCGTGAACATATGTAGGTATGTTCATTGAAGCGGAGGACTTTCTTCCTTCACCAGGTTGTTGAACAAAAGCCTGTTACAGTAGACACTGTGAGTAACTCATATTAAAATGTTGTTCTTTTATTTTACAGACGTCGCGGATTGAAGAGAGGCATCGGTTCAGCATGCATAGGCGGTGGACAGGGAATCGCCCTCCTGCTTGAGACTGTTTAGCTTATTATGAAGAACACAATATATTTATCATTTCCATCACATTGTATGCATTTTATCGATCTCCGAACAAAGTTGTAAATAAAGAAATACTTCAATAAAATATATGTTATTATTTTTGTTTAATCTTGGCGGTTTATTTATATTTATATGCAAAACAACAATGACTTGGCAGTCTGTCTGTTTGTCAATGTCACTTATCTCCAAAACTAATTGACACTTCAGTGGAATGAGGACCCCAGCTTAGAACAAAAAAGCAGTGCAGTTCAACTTCTGCCCTGCTATAAGAGGTGGTGGTAAGCCCCCTGTTCGATTCCCGGATAAGTAATTCAGTAAAGTGTAACATGTGCCGAATGTGCGAGCAAGTTTTATCCAACTTTTTGAGTAAAAAAACAACCTTTTCTCAGGCTTGGTAGATTGTATACCTAATAATTAATAATGCTGCTAAGAACTTTCAAATATCAGTAACGATAAGATCCTTATCGCCAAAATGTCATATCATTATTTTGTTAAAAATATTGTAACATACCTATCTTGACATTTAAAATGGATGTTGATCCTCGCTGTACATAATATCTTTATATCAACATTATTTATGTACTGGCGTTGATAACACACCTATCAAGTTTAGTGTACGAACACGAGTTTCGTTTATAACACGTTTCATTTCATTCATATAATTTGTTTCTTGTGAACTCAGTTCAAGATGGCGACTGGAACAAAAGGTTAGTCTTTCCAAAAATATGTAATCGACCTTTGTTTGGAATTATCGATATTTTTATCGATAGATAAGGTGTTAATTTATAGAGGAGCTTATAAGAAGTTTCACTGCGATTGTGAACTTTAACGGTTTGGATTTAAAGTCAAGATTAGATTAAATTGTTTTATATTTTATCAGTTTGTTTAGTATTGCAGAGGTGTTTATTGAATTTTCGATTGTTGTAACAATGTAGGAATTTTTGGTACATTTGGGTTCAAAGTCGAGAATTCAGTATTATTATTAAGTAATTTAAGTACCTGATAAAAGATTATTTTGTAGTTTTGAGATTGCCAAATGAATTACGTACATAGAGACTATAAAGTTGAGATAATTATTTAATACATACTTGTAGGTACTAACCCTTGTGCATAAAAAATTTCAGCGATTTTCATTATTGGCGCGAAAAGAACGCCATTTTGTAGTTATGGGGGACCCCTGCGTGAGTTGCCAGCATCACATGTATTTGCAGCCGCAGCAAAGGAAGCAATAAGTTCAGCAAACGTAGACCCTTCGCTTATTGACAATACCATCGTCGGAAATGTTAATTTTGTACGTACTTACTAATTTATAGCTTATCATCATGCCAGTATTCCTTCAAGGGAACGGCAAAAGACTACACCCGATATTCGATTCCACTTGCTGCTGCTGCACGAAGCAGCAACTGCTTAAGCAGGAGGCTGTGTAAACAGTCTAATAGCTTATTTCTTCAATAGCATAACAGTATGAATTCGTCCATAAATCATAGGATTATTTTTTTATTGTCTGTGATTCGATTTTGTTTGGAGTCTACGAAAAATACAATATCTTACGCATTTTAACAACATGACAACACAATGATAACTCGAAACTACATTATTTTCAGTTGAGCCAATGTGATGGCGGTAAAACGCCGCGGTACTGCGGCATTTACTCAGGAGTTCCTATCAGCAGCCCAGCGCTGGGCATTAGTAAGGCTTGCGGGACTGGACTGCAGGCTATCATCAACAGTGCCGTGGTGAGAAAATATTGAACAACTAGAATTGATACATTAACATGACACTAAACATCGAGTAAATTTCATTCTGGACCTACTTATAGTGTAAGACAAGCTGAAGTTTCCTTAGGACATGGGCTTATGCATACGTAGAATGTTATTAGATCAGCTGGGAACTGCAGATGCGTTACCAACCTTGAGAAAAAAGCTGAAAAGTCGCACTCGCATGTGGTTGTAATTTCACCTATAACCCTCGAACCGGAATACAGCCACGCTGCTTGGCAATAGATTTGATGGAAGTAGGTACCTACTTCTTACTACTGCCTAAACTTTTCAAAAACCTCAACTTATAATACTGAAAATTCACTGAATATGGCACTTTTCAGGACATCATAACAGGAAATTCAAAGATCACTCTAGCAGGGGGCACAGATCTAATGTCCTCACTACCCATGCTTGTAAGGAACGTTCGATTCGGAACAGCGTTAGGTGCATCATACCGGTTAGAAGACCACATACAGAAGCAGATTCCTGACAGTTACACTGGACTGACGATGCAAAAAATGGTAGAGGAGTTGGCAAAGAAGTACGGAGTGACGAGAGAGCAAGTTGATGAGTTCGCTGTGCAAAGTCATTTGAAGTGGAAAGCAGGTAATTATTATTAACCTATCAGCTCCAATACTGAAAGGACAGTAACACCACACCAGCTGGATTAGCACCGGCCCGAAGAACCGACGACCTTAAAAGGCGGCCGGAGCAGACTGGATTTGAAATGCGGAGCACTGGATAGGGTGCTGTAGCGTAATTTGAAATGCGGAGAACTGGGTTGGGTGCTGTAGCGTAATTTGAAATGCGGAGAACTGGGTTGGGTGCTGTAGCGTAATTTGATCTGCGGAGAACTGGGTTGGGTGCTGTAGCGTAATTTGAGAGAGGCCTATGTCCAACAGCGGACTGCGACCGGTTGAGTAAAGCGAGATTGGTGACAAACTTTAGAATTTCTGTTCCAGCTGAAGAATCAAAAGCATTTGAACAAGAGTTGGTCAGCATAACAGCAACTATCAAGAAGAAGCACATAGTTGTGGTGAACGATGAACTTCCGCAGCCGTCAATAAAGACTGAAAATCTAAACCAATTGCCAGTTCTAATAGAAAATGGAAAAGTTTTGACTTCTGGTAATACCTCAGTAAGTTTATTTTATTGAATATTAAAGCACGAATGTTTATGCAGCGCATACTGCAAGCATGTCTTGAGTTTCAAGCAGTGGACGCTGACTATAAATTCACTGTAGCGGACTGCGCTACCGTAAAACACCCGCTTACTTGTTACGAAACATGTCTATTGTCTACATGCCATCATAATGCTCACTACCTACTACAGTGCTAACTAAGTACCAACTTCAGTTCTTTGTATCCTTTTGCTATTTAACTTCTCTGAACTAAGATAGATAGATTTTCTTCATCAAATTCTACATCGTTTCAGGTGCCAGCAGATGGAGCAGCAGCTCTTATAATAGCTCATGAAGAAGCAGTAAGGAGTCACGACCTTCGACCACTAGCCAGAGTCGTAGGGTGGACATGTGTGGGAGTACATCCCAAAGATGCGGGTATAGGAGGAGTTCATGCTGTTAAGAAACTGCTAGGGGAACAGAAGTTGAGGGTAGATGATGTGGACCTGTTTGAGGTACAGAAAACTTACTATTTTGACAATGCTGATGGATTAATATAATTGGAATGTGTTTTATGACTACAGCTGCTGCTGTACTCGAGAATTGAAATATTTATATTTTTAAGTAAATTAGAATTAAAATTATTTTAAAAAAAACCGGCCAAGTGCGAGTCGGACTCGCCCATGAAGGGTTCCGTTACGTTACGATTTATGACGTATTAAAAAAAAACTACTCACTAGATCTCGTTCAAACCAATTTTCGGTGGAAGTTTATATGGTAATGTACATCATATATTTTTTTTAGTTTTATCATTCTCTTATTTTAGAAGTTACAGGGGGGGGGACACACATTTTACCACTTTGGAAGTGTCTCTCGCGCAAACTATTCAGTTTAGAAAAAAATGATATTGGAAACCTCAATATCATTTTTGAAGACCTATCCATAGATACCCCACACGTATGGGTTTGATGAAAAAAAAAATTTTGAGTTTCAGTTCTAAGTATGGGGACCCCCAAAATTTATTGTTTTTTTTTCTATTTTTGTGTGAAAATCTTAATGCGGTTCACAGAATACATCTACTTACCAAGTTTCAACAGTATAGCTCTTATAGTTTCGGAAAAAAGCGGCTGTGACATACGGACGGACAGACAGACAGACAGACAGACAGACAGACAGACAGACATGGCGAATCCATAAGGGTTCCGTTGCCATTTGGCTACGGAACCCTAAAAATGGTAATGAAGGACATGGACTATGGTGAGGAAGTTACCTATTTCATAAACAATTAGCCAAAACAGTCCCGCCTGAGTGACCGTGAGAACAAAAAAACCCTTAATTCCAGAGTAGTTCTAAGCTACACAACAGAATAAATTCTAGGCGAATGAAAGCAAACGGCAGACCCAGCAGGATATTTACTGTCTTTTAAAAAGGAAATGTTGCATTACAGATAAATGAAAACTTCGCATCCCAAGCCCTCATCGCAGCCAAAGAGCTGAGGATAGACCTAAGTCAAATAAACGTAAGCGGCGGAGCGCTGGCTATAGGGGATCCTATCTCAGCATCCGGGGCGAGAATGGCCACGCATCTTGTACATGAACTTAGGTAAGTTTTGGGTAATTATTGTTTTACAACGTTGCAATTACAATTGCTTTTCTACTTTTTGCTTTACCACAAATTGAACCTTAAGGCCCCTTGTGTCCACACGTTTTTCTTGTCGTGAAAAACGACGGTTTATTCGCCGTGTGTAGGCACGGTCGTCAGTGTTGTATGGGTCACTATGGAAGCTTGTTGATAGACACGTATTTTCCACGGCGCAGTTTATACGCCGTACCGCAATGAAACCGTGCCGTGGGCCGTGTAAAAAGGGCGTAATAAAGTTGAAATTATCTGTCACATAGACAAATAGGCCTTGTCGGTTTATGACGTGCAAGTGCCATTCAACCTTAGGATGGCAAAACAATTACGTGGTTGATTAAACAAGATACATTTAAAAAATTTAACACTTCATAAATGCTATATCTGTCCTTGTCATTCTAATGTCGATGGAGTGAGAGAGTGATAGAGTAAGCAACCTTAATCTAGTTTTAGTTGACAGATTCTTATGAATACTTTATTTATTCTTATATTTTTCGTTTTTATTTTAGTCGGCGTAATTTAAAACGAGGAATTGCCGCTTCGAGCTGCGGTGGCGGTCAAGGCGTAGCAATATTACTGGAGAAAATATAATAATTAATAAATTGTACCTGTCCTTATTACTGTATTTTTAAACCAATGAAGTGAGATGGTAATCATTATAATATGTTTACGAAAAAAACGGTTTATTTATGCCAGGTTTAGAAATTATTTCTGGAATTATTTACGTCAAAACGATCATAATTTTGTGTAACGAAAAAGAAAAACATTAATTTTAAAATACATTTTTGGGACTGAAATACGTATTTATAATACGTACCGTAAAACGGGGTGAATAGAACTGACGGGGGGAATAGAGAAAAATCTTGGAATAATTTCTAACGTTTTTTATGGCAAACTTGGTATCCCCAATAAAAAACCCGCAACTTTAATAATTTGTTGGTATAATTTTTCTTAGTCTGGCAACTTTTTATTTGTGGCAACATCGCTAAAAACGTCAAAACTCTATGTCAAAGCTGACAACAAAACAAGTCGTGAACGAGTGAGTTTGAACCTCCGTATTTCGGTGAATTTTAGTCCTAGTAGTTTAAAATAAAATCACTATATTTTTATAAATACATAATATAATTACAGTAAAAACAGTCACTTAATAAACAAATTGTATTGACGGAACTGCTCAACTGGGGCAGTGCTCATTTGCGATTACATTATATTATACATACACATGATTACATTAGCTAATAAACTTTACATAAAAACTTATTACATTACAGCAACTGTTTGATACTCTTCTAATGTTACATAGATATAAGAATTTTGTATACTTAAAGATATTTATACCTAATCTAATCTACACTATAAACAAGCATTTATTATAGTAGTAAAAACATGGGAATCATACAAAACTCATGGAATATTAACCCATTGGAGTACACTGAACGAGACACAAAAAAAGTTTTATTGTTATTACATTCAATGGCCGTTTAGTGTACCGCAAAGAGTTAATTTAAATACATGTACTCTAAATATTAATTACTTATGATATTTCAGATTCATATTATGTCAGTGTTTCACCTTTCGTTACCTGAAAAGAAATAAAAATTGTGAAAATAACTGAAATGTTGTTTTTTTTTTACATTTATGTTTGTAGTTAGTGTGTGTAAGAAAAACTAGAGGTGTCTGATGATTTCGGTTTGTGTGAAAGAAAAGCAAATTTTTAATTTGTGCATTTTTTCTCTTTCGTTGTCTTATTGGATATCACTAATTTACATTAATAGAATGTGAATAAATAAAAGCTATGCCTAGTTACTGTGATAAAAAAATCTTTTAAAAACTTTTTAAATACACTAATAGGTAAGTCTTATTCATACTTATCAGCACATCTAAACTACATTCAAGAGATGTCATCATAATAATGATAATACTGCCTAATTCCTACAAATTTCTTAGATCACAGTTTTTAATTTTTATTTGTTTTTTGTCTTATAATCTGATTTATATTATATTGTATGCCTTTTAGTTTGTGCTAAATAAACATATTTTCTTTCTTTCTTTCTCTTGAGCATGGTTTAGATGTGCTGATCGCATTCAGTTTCATTTGTGAAATCCGCCCCTTGAGATCATAATTATAAGTAACCAAAAAAAAAAGTTTAAAAACTACATAATAATTATAAAATTCCACTAGAATAGCTTACAATTTTACTAATTCTATAGTTCTACTGGTTTTGGTCCGTCCACTAGTTTCAGCTCCTGGGTTTGAATTCCAGGTTGGCATTTCTGTTAAAAATTTTGTTTTGTTCAATTTTTTTTGTTAAGAGTACTGTAATTATTTTATTTAGAAATGAGTTTGATGAAATGATTTAGAATGAGTGCTGAAAGGTTAATAAATAGTTGCTGCCCCAAGCTGAAGAAGAACAAACGGGACTGGGGCTATCAAATTTTTATAATCCAAAAGAATTTAGACATCCACATCCTATTACAAAGGTTTTGTCCTAGTAATACAAGAAATGGATGATCATTCATGAATTCAGGACATACAATTGAAAGGTAATCTAATTTAATGGGTACTCACACAAGCCTCCAGGTAGTCTATCTTCCTTTCCAATGAAGTTAGTTTTTCATTCAGTGTGGCAAGGCGGGATCGGCAGGACATGTCTGAAATGAATAAATAATAGACATGTTACTTTTACAGTGAAATTTATGATCAATTATGTAAAAATCTTATTGTGAAAACTTAGGTGAAGTGAGCTATCATTCTACCAGCAGTGCGATTCTGTAACCATATCACCGTGAAAACTTAGGCAAAGTGAGTGTGGAGCGAGGTTTCAATGTCATTCCACCTGCCGATTGATTCTGTAAAAACCTCACCGTAAAAAGTTAGGTGAAGTGAGCTGTCAATGGTGACAATCCCTTAGCATTATTTGGAATGACAGCTCACTTCACCTAAGTCTTCACGATGAGATGGTTACAGAATCGCACTGCTGATGCTAGGGATTGACACTACTGGCAGCTCACTTCACCTAAGTTTTCACAGAATAGATTGGCAGTGACACTGATAGTTTCTTTACAGTCTAGGTAGCCCTCGTCAGCACGTGCAAGGTAATTACTTTCAAGCAAAAAGTCCTTCAGATATTTGAAGGAAGAGAAAACAGTATTTATGTGTGGCAATTAGAAAACAGGAACCCACTTGTGTCAATAATTATAAAAATATGGAACTAAAATTAAAGTTTTAGGTATCCGAATCCATGAATCATTATCACATTAACAAGCGACACAGTTTCATTGTTGTCTAGACGCTAAACTAACTGAAATAGGGTAATCGTGAAGATCCTAAACTTATCAAATATGTTAACAGAGCATACTACTTTAAAAAATAAATGTGTTTTTAAATAACGCACCGAATGAATTGAGGAAATCTGTGATCTTCTTTATGCTGCCTGTTATTACTTCTATGTATTCCCTGTTCGCCCAATCTTGCTGAATTTGTTTCTGTATTGTCTCTCTTGGGGGCGTCGACATATTTGCAAATACTTTTGTGTATTTCAAGTAATGTTTTTGTTATTTTCAATAAAATTACAACTCGCCAAGCCCTTAGTAGGTAGCAAAATATGCTTCGCTTTCAAATTCCAGATCCTCAATCTAATCAGAATATATAGCATGAAAACCAAGAATTTGGACTGTGTGATACTAAATGATGCCAAAATTGTAGTAAATCCCGAAATAGAACGTGCTATTTGACATTTGACGAATGACAGTAAAAAGTTGCCACGAGACAATAACAATGACTAAACTAGAGGCCGTGTTTGATAGTTCTGCTCAATGATATTATAAGTAGTAAATTACTTATAATATCATTGGTTCTGCTTCCTAAAATCCAAGCCAAGGCTAAGTCACCGAAAAGGAGAATAGCCCCGATTTTATGAAAATGAAAGACAAATGAAAGGCTTTTTACATCGTTATTTCTTAGTTGATTTATTTTTAAGCAGGATTGCCAGCAAAAATAAAAAACAAGGCACATTATCAAATTGACAGCCAAACAAAATAATGTCATTCTTCGCTTCTGCCAAAGTGCTATCGCCAAACGCCAGCTGTTTTAGTGCCGGCGATTTATTTCATAGAAATACCTAAAGAATTTATAACAAGAATATCTCTAAAATGGACGAGATCGAATACAAATTAAACACTAACAACAGCGTTTTGATAGTCAACGCTATCGATAAGCTTATAGCCACTATCAAATCAAAATACAAACCGGTAGAACGTCAAAGATTTGTAAATGAGAATGAGGAGCTGAAGTTTCTGAGAGAGAAGTGTTCTTCCAAGGATGCCAGGGTGAGCCTGACGGCATGTCAGGGTCTCCTGGCGCTGGTGGAGCTCGGGGTTCTGGAAATTGCCCATACGATGTCCACTGTAGTAACGTTATTGCCAAGTACACAGTGAGTATTGTTTTAATGTTTTTTTTTTTTAATACAGGTTAATTAGTAGTGTACTTGTTACCTCTATTATTAAGTTCTAACCTTTGTTTACTTATTATTACACTGCTGTTTGTTGTCCCTAAGTAAATAAATAAATAAATAAATAAATTGTTCATCCCGCTGATGCCCTATTCTATTAAAAGATTTTCAGCAAGTAACCACTTCAAGCAATAAGACCTCTCATTGTAACTTCCAAAGATTATAATTGTAATTTTTATTGTGTACAGTGAAAACTATTCTATCTTCTTTGTACACATTGGCAGAAACTAAAAAAAAAGTTTTTATAATTTTACTGACCACACATTATTTTTGTTTGTTTTTATTTTGCACTATAATAATAAACTGAGACGAGAGCCTGATAATAATGATGTAAATGTGCCTTGTGGTCTGTTCTAAATAAATGTATTTTCTTTTTCCTTGTTCAGCAACTACTCAGCAATAATATCCACAATGGCTGGTCTCCTCATCCTGGATCTCAAAGCACGTTTGGTACCAGGCCACCAGTACAAGTGCCAGTTTACACTCAAGAGTCCGCAGCATCCGTTTATAACAGTGCTGGAGAAGAACAAGGGAGCGGAAGATGATGTGCTGGCACAGATGCATGCACTTTGCACACATCCTGATTACACGTAAGTTGGTTACCAAATGGACTAAATGAGCTATGAATATATTAGTACCTAAGCTATCTGTTGATGGTGCTGTTAAAATTCTCACATGACTAAAATTTTGAATATTTTTTTAACATAGGTATTTGCACTAAATATTTTAAAAATATCTGCGTCCCTTTCATATTTAACCTGTGTGCCTTCAAAGCAACAGTGAACAAGGATCTTCTGGGCATGCTCGTTCCATCATAGACCTCATCCATCGTTTTCCATCAGGTGTGCTGGAGACCAAGAGCAGAACAATAAAGCATTTAAAAAAAAATGTTCCTCATCAAATCTTAAAAACATAGATCAGTTACTTATGTAAAGATATTTTGTATTACTTCATCAATCTATTTCAGTGTATCATCAAACAGCTTGGAGCTGCTGAGGCCAGTGTTCCTCTGGCTAACTTGTCATCCTCAGAGGGACTGCAGCATTAGACCCTGGCAACTGTTGCTTAGTCTACCTCCAACAACGGCCCAGTCATCTCTACTCCTGGCCTGCCTTAGTTGCCAACAGGTATTAAGATAATTTAGGAATAAAAGTAAAATCAATGTTTAGAATGTTCTATGCTCATTTTTTATGTAACACCATTGTCTTAGGACACTGAAGAATCTCCACCTTTTGCGGTCAGTTTTAAAGGAGATTTTTTTTTAAACTAATTGCCTCTAGATTACACTGCAATGCAAATTCAAATCATAATGTTTATCAACAGATCTGTAACCCAGCTTTAATAGAACGTTCGTATGCCGCATATAGTGCTGTGACTGAGGCAGCCGTGTACCAGGCGCAGCGTGACCACGTGATGGCACTATTGCCCATGCTTGCCAGACTATCCAGCCAACTCATCAAGTTGCAGTAAGCACAGTAAATTATGAATAAGTTATCACCATCGGGCGCAGGCTCGCGAAAGATGGCAGGAGTGGAGGGCCTTTGGCCAGGAGTGGGACAGTGAAGGCTAGTAAAAAAAATCACCTTCACATCTACGAAATTTCCGCAACCATCTTCAAGTTATGGGTTCCGCATAAAGCGTTGTGTTATACGTATACACTGTTAAATTTTGATTGTTTTAAATCCTTAAATGGGGTCATTATGAACAACTTTTACTACGGGACCAACCCTGAAATCTTAAAAAAAAAAACAGTTGATCCATACATTATGTCGAGTTATGCGAACATAAATCTATGGATCAACTGATTTTATTTTTTGATAATGAGTACAATGACCCCTTTTTGAGAATTAAAACGATCAAAATTTAACAGTGGCGCCGATTCCCTTGTTCACAAACTAAACTAAATTTAAGTTAAGTGCATCTTTTTCTTTATATTTCATTAAGAAAAGGACAGAAGATAAAATATTAGTTTAGTCCTGTCAAATTAGTCAGCGACAGACGTAAATTGACGTATTTTTAGTAGCCATGTTTTTAATCACGTCTAAACTGTCTATGGAGCATCTTAATTTGACAGGACTAAACAAAAATTTATCTTTTGTCCTTTTCTTAATGTAATAGAAAGAAAAAGATGCACTGAACTTAAATTTAGTTTAGTTTGTGAACAAGGGAATCGGTGCCATTGTATAACTAAAAAAAAACACGAAAGGAGGTTTTACTGCTGCACTACCAAAAGTTCTGATGAAACATAGAGTATAGAGATGTTATTTGATAATACCCAGAGAAATACATGGGTGTACATTAAGATAAGATCATTTATCTGTCCAAAACCACACCATGGCATGCTAGCAGAGTTGCGACAGCATTTAATATTATTATTGCAGTATTGCTGAGCAACTGTTAACAACAGCCTTGTGAGAGCCTTTTCATAATGAATTCGGTCATCAGTCAGTATAATATACTTATTTGAAATCCTCCAGGCGCGATCCCCGGTCCTGCTACAGCCTCATAGAGCGTTGCTTCGCGCTTGACGCGCCGGAGTTACGAACAGTCGCTGGTATCACACTGATGTTGTTAGCTGAAAACTTAGCTGATACCTCGGCTTTGTATCTGCATGAGCTGTTTAATTTGTGTGAGTTTATTTTTGATACTTATGGCGAAAAGTCTTTCTCCATAAAATGATAAAATGCCAAATGCTCACATAGAACTTGGAAAACTACCAAAATGGATCACGATAAGTATTCTTGCCGACCTAAATGATAAATAATTTTATTTCTGTAAGTAGGTTTCTACAAACACTTTTACATGTGAATCATATTTTCAAAACTAGATGAGGTCGGCGTTTCCTATCTGACTACTCTGAGAAAAAAGGTCGAAACAAGCACAGGGTCTCTTTTAAAGTCAAAAGATAGTCTTGGTCAGAGTGCTAGGTTTTCTTCTATATTTAGTAAACCATTTAGTTTCTCATTAATAATTATAGTAGGATAAAACAAGTAAAATGGCGAAACAGAAGCACACTAGAGTTTTGATAATATCCAAGACAATAAATCACTTTCATCAACCAACACATTTCTTCACAGGTCTCAACATAATCAGCAAATACGAGTATTCTTCAATATCCCTCAACGTCTTCGTGGCCCTGTCGCTTCAATGGTTGAACCTGCCCTCTTACCTCACTGCATCAGCTCTAAAGGTCGCATCAAAGATCCTGGACACTTACCAGGACAATTATAAAGACGACACTCGCCTCCACACACCGAACCTCAAAGCTAACAAAACATTCCAGGCGTTACTGTACACGGACAGTCATTTATCTATCATATTCAAGCTAAACCAAAACTGGGAACGAATGAGAGATAACCCGGATAAATTGAAAAGCTGGTTAGATTCTATTGCTATAGTCAATGAAGATATCAAACTAGAGTTGTTGCCTTTTCTCCTTGGCATAATTTTGGAGAAACGTAAGGAGGCGTGGTATGAGGAGATAGTGGTGAAAGTGTTGAAGATTGTGGTTGGTGTGGTGGGGTATAAGAAGGAGGTGTCGGTGCAGATTCTGCCGCTGTTGGTGTATATGATTGCTAGTGATAAGTGCCCAGGGGTCAGGTTGGAGTGTTTGAGGGCGTTGCCGTTGATGGCGAAGACTAAGGTAAGTTGGCAATTACTGTTCAAGTTATAAGTTTAATCCTGCAACTTCGGTGGTTCTTTCCCTTTCTGTGAAGTAAATAGCTCTGAGAGCCAATCCCTGTGAAATTAGCATTAAGTCGTCAAGGCGTTTGACTTTGTAGTGAAGACGACATATTTATTCAATCAAAATAATGTCAATGTACAAAATTCTTTTTAAAATTGTTTAGTAATTTGTAAACAAAATATTTTTTTAGGAATTGTTTGTGTCTTTAATATCTGTTTATTTTCAGGAAAATGTGCCAACGATAGTATCTGTGCTCAATAAAATAAAGGCCAACAAAGGGGCACCGACTTCGTTCCTCATCATGTTATACACAAGCTTGGCAGAAACACAGGTATTCAACTTATTGATTGATTTGATTCTAGTTAGTAATGAACCAAGTATTATCCCCTGCGGAACGCCAATATGTTTTGCAATCCAACAATTAATTTCAAATAGAAAAATCTCAGAAAAAAAAGATGACACGGACACGAGCTCTACTAAAGTTTTCGAATGTCGTAGTCGTGCAATTAGTTAGTAAGTTTGTATTAACAATACCTATGATCTACCTTATCAAAACCCTTGGTTAAATCCCAACAACATTTTTTATCTTTCGTGAAACCTTTCGTTAACCCGAACTATAAATCTCCCTAAAATAATAGGTGCGGTGTTTCCCGTATTTGCAAGAAATACTAGTGGACCCTGGCATAGGCAAGCAAGATGATTTGAAGTGGGAGCTGGATATCGCTAAGGCCGTAGCAGTTAGGAGGATCTGTGAGATACGGTAAGTACTGGAGGCTGGCTATCTATTTTTTCTTCAGCTCTATGTATACAATTAGATTAATATGAATTATATTTCGATGTGATTATTGTTTATTTTTAATGGCGATTATTAGTAATTAGTGATTTTTGCAGGGAATTTTCTTTAACCGCGAAATAATTTTGAATTCCTGACATTTATTCCATAAAAAAAAACTGTTGAACATCAATTTTACACTTGGGGAGCTGGCGGTGGAAAAATCAAAAATATTATACTTGGTGCAGCTATCAGTGTTATATTCTTATTGTTGTATAACTTGCTAAACTTTTCCCAATACAGCCCCACAAGCCATGGCCTAGAGTTAGTCTCAGTAATATCGTCAATCCTGAACCGCTGCGGCGACCGCTCAGGCGGCGTGGCGACGTGCGTGTGCGTGGCGTCGCTCGCGTTGCTGTGGCGCGGCGCCGCGCTCGCGCCGCATACCACGTGGACCGCGTTACAGCCGAAATTGGCGAGGGATAATAGGCATAGTGTGCAGATCAGGTAAGAATCTGGATATTTGAGTGGCTATCATCAATAATAACACTTTAAGGTTTAATTGCAGGACATGGAGTTCTCTTGAAAAGCGTTTCCCGAAGCAAAAATAAATTTAAAATACTTGCGAACAAATAACTAGAAAATAATGAAAGTCTTTTACACACTGTCTACGTCACTCATGTGTCGTCATCAATGTGCAGTACCTTTTTGCTCTTCTTTCCTCATGTATGTGTACATGAATAATAAAAATACGCCTGTTATGAAAGATTAAGTTATTGAAGAGATTCTTTATTTTGACAAGAGGTTGACACCTTTGCAAGCCAAATTAAAGTTTTACAAGTAGACTGTAATTTACTGTAGTAAATTTCATTTCGCTGTCCCTGTTTTACTATTTAGCAATGAACAACTCAAACTATTTATTTCAAATAAACCAATTACAGGCACTTTTGAATTGTCAAGGTCGGTCAGTCAGAAAGATTAAGCTAGTTGCCCATTCCAAAGGGTTGTCATTCCTATGGAAAAGAACGAAACAATTTGTTAGGTTGCTTCGATCACCAGTTTTCCACACAAGAATCTACCTACATGTTCTTCTAGTCCCCATTTCTAATACTTTCCAGCATCTGCAAGCTCCTTAGCGAGGTCCCATCCCTCCGAGTCCAAAGCCCAGAATACGACAAGCTGGTATCAGACGCAGTAGGCAAGCTGTGGAGCCTGATCGCGGATTGCAACCAGTCCGACGTGGTGGAGGCGGCGTGCGACGCGCTCGCTACCTACAAGATTGACGACTACAAGCTCAGCGATGTGCCGGAGGTAAATATGACCTAAAGTTTGTTCCAAAAGAATCAGATGAAAGTGTAAACAAACTGTGCAGCTTAAATTCTTACGCAATCACTCATTAAAGGGAATTAGAAACATATCATCTGTATTAAGAAGGTTTCAACTTCAACTTTATGTCACTTTATCCAACAAATGTGGTTTGAATAACATTATCAAATTGTAAATCAAACATGTACTTCAGGCTATAAAATTAACCTAAAAGACGAATGAAAAAATTAAGATGATTTAAAATAGAAATTTCGGGAAGAATGTACGTACTCAATTTGTTTTGGTTTCTGATCCATTTGTTTACATTTTCATTCGATATTTATGGAACAGACTATAGAATTATAAGTAGTGCGGTAACAGTAAACAATATTCATTGTAGAATGAAAACAAAAGGTCACGAAACACTACTATATTTCGACGTATTGTGTTGTCTGCATCTTTTTTGCTTCATAATTCAGCGCCTCATTTTCTTTCGTCTTTTACAGATATACAGGAAGACAGTGAAACTGCCAGCATCATTCTGTAAAACCCCAGCAGACGCCGCCAGAAAACCTGAGGAAGTCCTCGATTATGTACCTTGTAAGTTAGTCCAGAAAGTCATTACAATGCTGCTGTTGGAACATTACTGAAAATTCGCCAGAAAAATATCGGAATGTTCTGTTTTTAGGCGAAATCTGGCCAGAAGTATTCAAATTCACGAACCAAAGCGCCTTACCGGGTGTGCAGCGCCTCTGTTCGAAGCTGATCGAGAAAGAGGTGCGAGCGTACCGCAGCGGAGTGTACCAACACGAGCTACGCCAGGAGCCCAGCAGTCTGGCACATCTACACGTCACCAGTGTCGCCAGGGGTCTCGTCGAGTGCTTCAGGAGACAGGTATGTACAACAGTAAAGATAGTAGGCAAAAAAAATAATGTTTTTAAACCACGTACACACTAGCACAACACTTAGATAAATGAGGTTTGTCAGACAACCGAAGCCTCTCGGCCTGTCAGATAGCGAAAAACTAGAGCAAACGTTTACACCAGTTTTTTGAATTAATACTTTTACTATGGAATCAATCCTGAAATCGCGAAACAACAACAGCGCCTGCTCCATACACTATGTTCGCAGAACTCGACAGAAAGTACCGCTGGTATTATTTTCGCGATTTTAGGGTTGGTCCCATAGTAATAGTTGTTCATAATGTTGAGTATAATAACCCCCATGATTTTTAGTTATTTCAACTACAATTGCTATGTCGATAATTATCACGCCTATGAAGTTCCGCCAGTTAATTTAATTTGACCTTGTATTTTTTTTTCAGGCCACAACCCCCTCCTACGACTTCCCCGACATGGTCCTACTGTCCATCCTCCAGACCCTCACAGCAGAGTACCCTAAGCCTCTCCCCCCATTCGACTTGTGCTTCATCCCGGAGGTGTTCCACCGAGGGTCGGAGTGGAGGCGCGGCTGTGTGATCCTGGCTGCGAGGCAGGCGCAGGTGTCGCAGTCAGCCAGGAGGATCCTGGAAAACTATCTGCAGGGAGTCAGTGCGGGGACTGCTGAGGTGAGGACCCTTAGCGACAGAACGGGTGTAAAAAAACTTACAGCAGTCACTTTGAGGTAGTCCCCGTCATTGTGATTATGTGCCTCCTGCCAAAACCAACCTGCTGTCAAAAACATCCCTGATCCGCACAATATGTGTATTAAATGAAGTCCATGAGAGAATTGACATATTTTCGTGCAATTTGAGTGAATTCGCAAGAGTTTTGTAGAATTTTGTTAGTTATACTTAAATATTAATATTCTGTGTTGTCTGATTTTATATTTTAGTTTGATTTTACAGCATTAAAAAAAAAAGTTTTGTTTTTTTTTAATGTTGATTGTTATGTACGTATTGTATATAGTGCTTTGTATTTTTAAAATTTAGATTTTTATGTATTAGGCGTAAGTTGATTTTTCATTTTATTTGGTGGGTATTTGCAAACCACTATTGTATTGGGGTCATCCTGTAAAGATAGTGTATGTAAGTTTTAATAATAAATACATTTTTGTTGTACTGAACCATACTTGGAAATCTTCTGGATCAGAGATATTGAAGCTCAAAATTCAAACTTTTTTTTGTGATATGGAGAAGGTATGTGGAGGTCTGCCAGCAGTGGGTGGTGGCAGGTGACGCCAGCTCGCGGCTGGGCAGTGCCATTCTACTCCATACAAAACTACTTCTTGGAAGGGATACCTATAGCCAATTTTATTTTCTTGTTAATTTTGAAGCTCAAATGTGCCTTTTAATAAATAAATGCTTCAACTTTGATGAATAATGTTATCATATTCTATCTTCCAGGAATCAGACACCCTCCTAATCTTCGAGATCCTGCCCATCCTCTGCCGCGGGATGCCCCCAAACTCTCTCCGTCCCCCTCTCGAGCGCTGCCTCGCCGACTCCTTCGCAGACATCAGCCACGTCAAGCTGAGGGTCAGGGGAGATGAGAAGGAGCATCTGTTCATCCAGCAGATGGACAGGATCCGGCAGTGTTTGGAGTGTGACAAGATACATGATGCTAACAGGACGTTGTTGTCTCAGATTGTGGAGAATTATTTCTCGATTGTTGGCGATGATAATGTGGTAAGTTCTTTTATGACTAGCTTCTGGCCGCGACTTTGTCTACGTCAAATTTCTTGTTACCCGACCGCACCGCATCACCTGCCCGCGTTATCACTTAGCGTTCTTTCTGACATTTTTCTTTTTGCTGGCTCCTAAGGGCCATAGCGTGATGTTAAATAGCCTATAGCCTTCCTCAAGAATTGGGCTGTCAAATGCAAGAAGAATTTTTCATATCCAACTAGCAGTTCCAGAGGTTACCCCTACATACAAACAAACAAACGACCTCTTCATAATATTAGTTATTTATTTATTCTGTAGGTCCTTCATCAAAGGATACACTATGACTTTTATAATTTTGCATTCATCGGATATCACAACATTCAGAGAGCCTCGAAGATGAAGTACGCTCTTAGCACAGGGGAAAGCCTTTACAAGTAACTGTACTACTATTATTCTTCATCAGCATAATATCTTAACACTTTCAGTGCCGGGAGCCCTCCTGGAGGGCTCACTCAAATCCCATATGGGATGCCGGGAGCCCTCGCGGAGGGCTTATATTAAATGTACGTTTTTCTTAGCGAATACAGCATTATAAACTGAAAACTGGCCTGGACTGGTTGTCTTTAAAAGATCGCTCTTAGCGATAAGACCGCCCATTGTGTCACCCTTTATAAAATTTTATATATTTATGTTAAAAAAAACTACTCACTAGATCTCGTTCAAACCAATTTTCGGTGGAAGTTTATATGGTAATGTACATCATATATGTTTTTTAGTTTTATCATTCTCTTATTTTAGAAGTTACAGGGGGGGGGGGACACACATTTTACCACTTTGGAAGTGTCTCTCGCGCAAACTATTCAGTTTAGAAAAAAATGATATTAGAAACCTCAATATCATTTTTGAAGACCTATCCATAGATACCCCACACGTATGGGTTTGATGAAAAAAAAAAAATTTGAGTTTCAGTTCTAAGTATGGGGACCCCCAAAATTTATTGTTTTTTTTCTATTTTTGTGTGAAAATCTTAATGCGGTTCACAGAATACATCTACTTACCAAGTTTCAACAGTATAGCTCTTATAGTTTCGGAAAAAAGCGGCTGTGACATACGGACGGACAGACAGACAGACAGACAGACAGACAGACAGACAGACAGACAGACAGACATGACGAATCCATAAGGGTTCCGTTGCCATTTGGCTACGGAACCCTAAAAAGAACACCCATGGTGCGACTTCGTTTACTCTGTCCGTTCTTTTGTAACAGCTGCTTATTTCAGAAACTACTAATGCTATAGACTTGAAATTTGGAATAAATAATGCTTGTCAATGTTTATGGCAAGTGAATGAATTGAAAAAATATTACGATGCCTTTACCTACTTTGCATTTTTACCTATTTTGAATCTGCAAAAATCTCTAACATGCATAGGTTGGTACTTGCAAAATCGCAAAAAGTTTAAATTCAAAAGTAACATAAGCGTTTTCCCTCGTAATGACACACTGCTTTATCTAAAAACATGCATTCCTCTTACTAAATTGTTATAAATCATTACTGTGTTCAAATATTTAAATAAAAATACAATAAATAAACGCCCAAATCCAATAGTCCATAGACAATGTACTACCACTAGAAATTATCAGTGCTAAGGCCCAAAAAATGCACATTTTTTTTTTAAATCAATTTGCAGCTCTGTTCTGTCGTATGGTTGATCACACACACAGTATGATACGCGGTTGAAATGATAAGTACCTACTAGGTTATTTGCTGAATAATAATAATAATAACTGAAATCATTAATATATTACAATGACTCTTAAGTTTTATTTGTTTGAAAATATTATGACTATTCTGTAAAAACATGACGTTTTCCAGCAAATTGTAATATACAGGAATAATTTTTATTCAGTGCGCAAACTTTGACAAATTAAACTTAAATGAGTTTTATTAAACACCTATTTTTTATTTTGATAAGTCTTAGTACAAAAAAATAAAGTTATCGCTAACGAAAGATGTCTATTTTGAAATTGATTTTCTGGCCACTAGGCGACGCCCGGCGCGGCAGCGCTCGGTCGTTTTTCGTGCATAGGCGTGGGTAGATAGATATTTACGTGGGTTACATACAATGTACTGATCGCTGATTTTATCAGGTTCGAATTAGACTTTTTTAAGATTAGGCCGTGATCTGAAGTTATTTGAAGAGTAATTCCAATTTTTCCTTCATACTTTCATGGGCTTAGGACCATCATAATGCAGAAAATAACGCATTATAATCAATTAAATTAAGGCACTTTTAAAAACTTAATACTTACATTTACCGCCAGTCGAGGTCTGCCAGACCCTAGTGCGTGATTTGGGGTCCTGAACTGACCGTGATCAAGCAGCCTCTGAGTGGCTGCTAAAATTGTCCTTTCATAAGGGACCGTGGGGTCCTTACCCCTTACCCCCTAGCATACATTCTGCGAGCTGCTCGTAGGCTTTCACCACATAATAAATAGACCCGCACCATCACATAGAACTCGCGGTTACTAAAATCCGACATCGTAAGTATGTACGACACACGAGTACGCGCGGGTTGCGCACTACGCGGGAAAGCGACTAGACGCGACGTAACGACAGCGCAAGCGCATGCCTTGAGCAGACTGTCGAGCGCCCGGCCGGCCGCCGCCGCCTGGCGCCACCCTGCCGCCCGGAAGGGGGTTTCACCCCCTCTGCAACATCACTCGTAAGCCGCACGGCGCCCGCGTTCATTGATATTATTACGAATAGATAGTGTCCATATTTTGCTGATTTAAAGTCGGATAAAAAAATATAAAAAAGTTTTGAACAAATAATGGAAATCTGTTCTTTTACTGATACTGAACCACCAAAAATTTTTTGCGCATTGCTTAAAAAATATTCCTGTATATTGATAAAAATATGTTAGTAATTTCTGCTAATTTTGTTCGATTTTCGTTATGATATCTTTCTTCTATCCAATCTCAGCGTCTACATTTAATTCCAAAACGAGAGTAGGTACCTAGTGTCTCAACAATTTTAGACACAGCATCAGCTCATCTCTAATTAATTGTATTATCTTCGGAAGTATTCGAAGTAACATGAAAGAAAGACAAAGATCAAACTCAAACTCAAACTCAAATCATTTATTTCAATTAAACCCTTTCAGGCACTTTTGAATTGTCAAAATTAAATTGTCGGTCAGTTAGTCAGAAAATTGAAGCTAGTTGCCCATTCCAAAACGTAGATCTCTGTGGAGAAGAACGGGCAAGAAACTCCACGGACACTCTTTTAAATCAAGATATTATTACAAAATCCTGGGTACATTATTTTTATTGCTTCTATATGTGAGAACAATGTAAAAAAAACTAAACAATTTAAAATATAAAATTCAAAAATAAGCCCTGGCAGTTAAGAGATGACCAGTCTCAACCGACGGCGCCCGTTCACGAACATGACGCGTGGATCAGCACCATCCAGCTCAACCATTTCGTAGGGAACCGAATGATCCAACACACGCGCCACCACCAGTGAGACATTTAAGTGAGCATGACATATTCTTAACTGCCGAGCTCTGTCAAGTCAACATCAAAATATCGTAAAAAAAAAGAAACGAATCCATGGTTCTTACATTTACAAAATTTAAAAAAAATGCTTCTAAATTATACAAAACTATAGTTTGCAATTTATTTAAATATGAGAAAAAAGAAAAAAATACTACCAATCGGGAAGAGGTATATAATATTGAAGTATATTAAGAATTAAAACTTGAATGAATAAAGTATACATTAAGTTCGTAATGTCAAAAATATTTTAAAAAAAATAAAACAAAAAGGGGAAGCATCTCTTCCAAATATTGAAATTGCAATCAACTAGCGTACCCAAGTGCCTGTGGAGCAGGACCAGCATTAAGCCAAGCATTTTTATCAACGATATACTCATCCAATTTATAATATGCTTGTCTACATAGTGTGCGTTTAATGCATGTTTTAAATTTCTTCTCATTTAGTTGAAGAATATCGAGTGGTATTTTATTATAACATTTTACACAGTACCCCATAAAAGAAGTTTTTACTTTAGACAATCTGAAACGCGGTTGATCTAGTTTGTTCCTATTCCTAGTGTTAAAATTATGCCTGTCACTTATCTTACTAAAAAGATGTAGATTTTTCCGAATGTACATAATGTTTTCGTATATATATTGACAAGGAACCGTCATGATGTTAATTTTTTTAAACAGTTCCCTTAGAGATTCGCGTCTGCTGAGATTGTAGATGGCTCTGATAGCCCTCTTTTGCAGGATGAAAATAGACTCAATATCTGCAGCCCGTCCCCACAGCAAAATACCGTAAGACATGATGCTATGGAAGTAACTAAAATAGACCAGTCTCGCGGTATCCACGTCTGTTAATTGACGGATTTTCCAAACAGCGTAAGCGGCTGAACTTAGCCGCCCTGCAAGTGATGTTAGGTGAGGACCCCACTGCAGCTTTGAGTCAAGCGTGATCCCCAAGAAAACCGTATTTTCGACGAATTCAAGTATCTCCCTATTCAATACAACGTGACATTCACTACTTCTAACATTCGGTAAAGCGAATCTAATGCATTTAGTTTTTTTCTCATTTAATACTAAATTATTTACAGTAAACCAATTATGGACCATAAGCATAGCGTTATTTACGTCGTCAAGCTCCTGTGCACGTCTGCTTACTTTAAAAATCAGTGATGTGTCATCAGCAAATAACACCATTTGTGGCCGGGTTTTTAGTAAATGAGGTAAATCATTTATATATACTAAAAATAGGAACGGCCCCAATATTGAGCCCTGCGGTACACCCATTTTGACTTTTAAGCCCAATGAGTTCACACCGTTTATTTGAACTTGCTGAAATCTATCATTTAAATATGATTTTAATAAGCTAAGAGCTAGTTTACCCAGTCCGTAATGCTCAAGTTTCAACAGCAGTGTTTCGAAATTCACGCAGTCAAATGCCTTGGATAGGTCGCAAAAGATGCCTATTGCATCTTGTGCCTCTTCCCATGCGTTAAAGATGTGTTTTAATAAGGCGACACCGGCGTCAGTTGTACAACGTCCTTTGGTGAAACCATACTGTTGATCGTGTAGGATGTTGTTACGATTGAAATGATTGAGCATTTGATTTAACATTACTTTTTCAAACACCTTGCTGAAAACCGGCAAAACCGATACGGGTCTATAATTATTTGTGTCTTTACTGTCCCCAGATTTGAAAAGTGGAATAACTTTACTGAACTTCATTAAATCCGGGAATACCCCTTGATCTACACACAAATTAAATATTAGAGCTAAGTAGGGTGCAATTGTCTCAATAATGGATTGACAAACTTTAGTAGACATGCCCCACAGATCTTCGGTAAGTTTAATCTTAAGTTGCTTAAATGCCTTTATAATGACTATAGGGTTAATATGGTTAAATTTAAATTCCACAGTACAGGCTGAGACATTCGCTCTTAATAATTCTATAGCTAGTGCGGGCGAGGAATTTAAAGTTTCTGTAGTTTTAATTGGGATATTGGTAAAGAAAGTTGTAAATTCCTGAGCAACATCGATGTTATCGTTAATGAGACCGCGGGAAGTGTTAAGTGAGAAATCAGTATTACGTGTTTTGTTCCTGTTCGTTTCATTGTTAATAATCTTCCAAACGGTCTTTATTTTATTGTCTGCTGATTTAATCTTGTTACTAATGAATGAAGCTTTAGCTGCTTTGCAGATATTTTTAAAAGTTTTAGAATACGTAGCAACATACTTATTAAAAGTATCCGTGTTAATATACGGCTTAAGGCCATACAGTTCAAATAACCTGTCCCTACTTTTTCTGATTCCTTTAGTTGCCCAGTCACTGAATAAAAACTTAGGGCAAATAGTTTTAGAGTTCTTCTTAAAATAATGATTGAACTCTGTTTGTACTAATGAAAATAATTCTTTATACAAAATATTACCACTAGTCATACTTAGGCCCTGAGCATTTAACTTGCTATTTAAAGTTATATTAAACTTATTCAAATTACTTGATGTTATTGGTCTAGTTTGAATCTGCACTTTTTGTATCGGTGTGTTGGACTTAAAATAAACGGTTTGACCGCTGTGATCAGAAGGGAGATAATTTACAATGGCCTTCTCTAGATATTCGCAGCAACAGAAAACATTATCAATACATGTAGTAGTAGCCGTAGTTATTCGTGTAGGTTCCAAAAACACATTTGACAGATTGAATGATTTAAAGAGGTTTAATAATCTGTTGCTATTTGAATTGATTTCCAAAATATTAATATTAAAGTCACCACAAATAATTACTGATTTATTACCAGTTGCAAGTTTTGCCATGACATCTTCCATTACTGACTCAAAAATAGAGTAGTTTTGATAGTTTGGAGGTCTGTATACGCACACTATAAAATGCTTATCTAGCTCAACACAGGACAACTCGATGCTATGTTCCACCGATAGTTCCACTATGTCTTTACGAGTCTTATATTTTATAGAATTTTTAATTAAAATTAATGAACCTCCACGCAGCATGGATTTTCGGTTAAAGCAACTGCCCACACTGTAGTTCTCGTAATTAATTAGCATTTCATAATCTTTCAACCAGTGTTCCGTTATACAAATAATATCAAACATTGTTTTTTCTAAAAACAATTCAATTTCTAATAATTTGGAAGAAATACCTTGAATATTTTGATGAAACAATTTCAAGGAATTCTGCTTAGCCCCATTTTTACTCTTAACTAATTGAGTGCTAGAAGATACCTTGTTGGAGGTGAGATTAACGATATTGTTATTGGTACCTTCTGTTGTCTTACTGACTAGTTTAAACTATTGTTGCTAACCACCTTAATATTAGTATTATTACTAATTTTTATGGTGCTAATTACATTAGACTTCGACATACTACTTATGTCTGAGTTAATAATAAAAGCTAATAGCCCTGCTATTTGACGTCTAAAACTAATAGGCAGATACGCTGTATCCCTAGTCGATTTGAATGGCTCAACAAAAGTGTTGGTGTCAAAAAATATGAGTTTGTCACTATAGTGATTAACTAATAAATGTATATGGTTATTTAGCATATGAATATAATAATTTTGCCTACTTGATAAGTGCTCAAAGTATGGGAAAGCACACAATATTATTTTCTGACAATTAATCTTCAAGATTTCAGTGACACTGTCAGTGATGTCATTTATTTTTACCTTAGCACTATTACCTACAAGTACAGATATAATGGCATTAGGATCATATTTATAGCTAGTTATTGATGACATTATCTCTTTGTAGGATTTCCCAGGCATACAATAATTAACAGCAGATTGACTCAATTGATCAAAAGGCCAATTCTCGTAATTTAAAACGTTCAAAATCTAGTCGCAGTCTCATATCGGCAACAAACATATGTCTTGTCAAAATGTAGGAAAATTAGAAGTATTTTTTGACAGATTGAGACTGAGATCAGACTGTGAACGTTCTTAAAATTACGAGAATTGCCCATACTTCTCTACATACACGTCGTTTGGTATGAATTTTTGTCCTCTATGATTTCTGACAGCAATCACCTACATCATATTTATTCTGGCAGAATAGCTCATCGTATTAAGGTCAGCAGAAAAAAAAACGTGTTGGAAAGAGCCAGTATTTTGCATACCGCCTTCTTACACAGAGCATTTTTCGTGATGGCCAACCTTTAATTTTGCCATATTAATAATATACGCTGGTGTATATTTTGTTTTCAAATTTAATGTCCCCGTTGAAATATGCAATGCAATTGTAATAAAAAAAGCTTAAAAAATATATGTGAAAAAATTGCGTTAAATAAACGGCTATTTCAAAAGACTAAGATCCTAATTCGTTAAAATGAAAATTTAGTGGAAATATATTTTGAAATTCGAGTTTCTCGTTCCCGCGATTTATTTTAGGTACCTATTGCTGCTTTTGTTTAACTGTTGGTGAATCATGAGCGGCAAGTAATTATGTAATAGATCACTAAACGTTAATAAGCTGTTACAAAATAATTACGTTTTGATTACATAAACAACTACTAATATTCCATAATGTACCTAATTGTTTGTTGTTCCTATTCAATACAATAAAAAATTATATAAATAAATTATATAACATTTATACAGTACCCCATAAAAGAAGTTTTTACTTTAGACAATCTGAAGCGCGGTTGATCTAATGCCGACGACCCTCCTCGAGGGTTCACTTTAGCGCAAACGTAATGCCGGTGACCCCCCTGGAGGGTCCACTTGCAATATGTATGGCGGCATCCAGCATGAGCTCTATGAAAAGTGGGTGGAGTCGAAAGTGTTAATGTCCTCCCCCAGGCTTGGCCCACCTACGTGCAGACCTGTCGCTGCCTGTCCAGCAAGTACCTGGAGCGAATGACGTCACCGTCGGGCTGGTGGGAGCAGTCGGGCCCGCTGCTGCGCAGGGCCGCGGCCGTGCGCGGTGCGGTGGCCGCGCTGGCCGACAGTGGCGCGGCGCTCAACTGGCTGAATGAGATCATTGATGCACAGGCGACGCAGTTGACGTGAGTATAGCATACAAATATTATAATACCAGCCTATTAATGTCCCATGTCCAGGGCAAAGGCATCTTCTCATGCAAAAGGCACGAGGATTCATCACCACGCTGGCTTGTGATTAAAAAATGTTAATTTTTAACTTAATTTTATTTTATTACTAGCTACGTCTCACGGTTTCACCCGCATAAGTTTCGATCCCGTGGGAATATCGGGATAAAAAGTATCCTATATGTTATCTTGGTTATAAACCATCTGCGTGCCAAATTTCATCCAAATCCGTTCAGTAGTTTTTGCGTGAAAGAGTAACAAAGATCATACGGATGGATGGATAGCCATCCATCCATCCATACAAACTTTCACGTTTATAATATAAGTTTTTTTTTCCAAATAGGCACATAAAAGGCACTTTTGAACGTCAATAGTAGTAGAATTTGTTGTTATAACTGTCATAGCAGTAATCTCTGTGAAAATTTCAAGTGTCTGCGGTTCAATAGAAACAGCCCTGTGACAGACTGACGGACGAACAGCCTTAGTAAATAGGGTCCCGTTGGCACCCTTTGGGTACGGAGCCCTAAAAATTTCTTCAAAGCCTGAGATTTGGCACCACTTGATATTTAATCCGAGCTGCCATTATGGAGTTTATCCGACCATAACTTTTCTGAAACAACCAAATGTTTTTTTTTCTCCTGTACAATTTGTTAATTCATAACTTTTTTTCAGTGAGCAAGAGTACTCCCTACGTTGCATGCTACCGGCTCTGAAGGCGGCCAACCCTGATGCTGAGTCCACCAGAAATTGGTTCTTACAACTTATGGGCCGCACACAAGTCGCTTTCAACGAGTAAGTTAAAAATAAGTTGATAGAAACTTCCTTTTTTTTCCCTTATATAGAATCATAATTGGTGATGCTTCATTCACATTACAATCTAGCCTAATTAGCTGTAGGGACTACAGGTAACAATAATGCTGGTGGGGCAAAATGCAATGTCCCCCGCGCATATAGTTTGGCGGCCAGTCATTTGCGCCGTGCCGTGGCAATAACGTGTGTTCGGTTAACTAATGTAAGAGACATCAGTACTTGATTGTCGACGGCACGGTTGGCGCAGTGGTTAAGCGATTGACTGCTGTGCTGCGTGTCGCGGGTTCGATTCCCGCACGGAACAAATATTTGTATGACCTACATGTATTTGTTCCGAGTCTGGGTGTTTTTCTATCTATAATATGTATGTATTTACAAAAAAAAAAAATGTATATAATTAGTTTATAAGCCATCTTGTTACCATAACACAAGCATTAGGTTGCTTAGCTTGTGACTAGATGGCGCTGTGTGAAATGTCCAGGGATATTATTATATTATTATTGTGGGTAACAGTTAAATAGAATTTAATTTCATTTCCTCTCCTTTCTACGACCACATAGACCAATCCCAACATTGGTGACCCCGACGTGATCTTTAATATGTGGTACTTTAACACACTGTCCGTATATTACTTTTCAACAACCACGAATAATCTCGTAATCCTGGTTATAAATTATCTGTGTGCCAAATTTCATCCAAATCCGTTCAGTAGTTTTGGCGTGAAAGAGTAACAAACATCCATCGATGCAAACTTTCGCGTTTATAATATTAGTGAGATTTGTCTGGTTCACTTCAGTTTTCCCACACAAGAAGTTACTCTTTGCGAAATTGGTGTTATCACACCTTCCATTATGGCAATGACAAATACATTTATATTGTTATTGATTCGACAGTTTTTCTCCTATACTTTTCGTTTCATTCTCAGAACGGAAGACAAATCAGCCAAACTCTACCTCTGTGACGTATTCATGCTATGCGTCATAGTGTTCAGTGGACTCTGGTCCTTAGAGCCTGAAGCTGACCAGCTAGCTAGCAGTCGTAATGGCAGGTATGCGCTACTGCCTGCTGCAGTCGCTGAACTAGTCGGCAGGGAGAGTTGGAGCAACTGTACTCTGCAGGTAGGTTGTTTTGGTCTCTAGTCATACTATAGCTCTGCCTCACTACAGCAATATTCATAGTCGGGCTAACTGTAAATACACAATGGCGCCGATTCTTTTGTTCACAAACTAAACTAAATTTAAGTTCAATGCATCTTTTTCTTTCTATTTAATTTAGAAAAGGACAGAAGATAAATATTAGTTTAGTCCTGTCAAACTAGTCAGCGCCTGACATAAATTGCCGTATTTTTAGCAGCCATGTTTTTAATCACGTCTAATCTGTATATGGAGTATCTTAATTTGACAGGAGTAAACTAATATTTTATCTTCTGTCCTTTTCTTAATGAAATAGAAAGAAAAAGATGCACAGAACTTAAATTTAGTTTAGTTTCTGAACAAGGGAATCAGGGCCATTGTCTGGGTTGTATAAGACGTGAAGGGTACATACTCTTCAATTCTCTTACAACCCACTAAGGCGCTAAAGCAGATGATGGACAAATGGTCCTCGACGATAAATAAAAGTCTTCTGGACCGAATTTCGGCCATGCCGAAATATCTCCGAGTTCGATTGCACTCTTGTTGTGAACAGACGTGTCGAAGATTTATTAAAATAAATAAATAAACACTTGCTGAATCGTGACCTGGATCTACCAATTATCCGGTAGTAAAGCAAACTGTGTCATACGTAGGCATAATATGTGTAAATTGTTTACTGTGTGAAGATGTGTAGTGATTAACAAGTTCATAACTTGTATCACAATGGCAACCAGTCCCTTCAGCCGGGGTGGCAGATGTGTTCGGAGCCCACCTCCTACACCCGCGCCGGCACCAGCACCAGCACCTGCACCTACACCCGAGCCCGCACCTCATCCTCAACCGCCCAGCCAAAGAGATGATATCATGATAGAAGCGATATCGACGCCGGAAATCCAGAACTGGATGTTGTCCATTGAGCAGTGCCTAAGTGAAGTGTGCTCTATTGCAGCAGAGGGCAAATTAAATATGGAGCAAAAACTACGTATAAGTACCCTATGTCGAAAAGTCAGTCACGGCACATCGCAGATGGCCGTTCAGTACCAGTCCCTTAAGATGAATGCCGTCCGGGCCCACACCACCGTCCAAACACTCGAAGACCAAATTGATCTGTCGCAGCAACTGCAAGACCTTAAGCTGAAAATCGGAGCTTCTTTGAAACCAGTTACCGGAACTTCCTTTGCTGATATGGTTAAAAAAGGTACCGACAATTATATACAGCCAATAAATTTAAGCTCAGTGGCCATATACCCTATCGACAAACTAAAATCGAGTGAGGAGACAAAAACACTTGTCCAAAAAATTATATGCCCCGAGCAAATGAAGCTTCAGGTAAGAGGGCTACGTAAGACAAAACATGGCGGTGTCATTATCAGCACTGAAACAAAGAACGACATTGAGAAGGTGAAAAAATCGATGCAGTCATCAAATTCAGGCCTTACAGTAGACGAGCCCCCAAAAAGGAAGCCTAGAGTAGTGATTATTGGAGTACCCTCGTCTATGCAAGAGAAGGAAGTTTTTACTTGTTTGTTCCATCAGAATTTAGCAGAGAACCTTCAGGATTGCAGCCTCGAGACCTTTTTGACCTCCATTAAGTTAAGTCATAAGTCAGGTAAGAAGGATGCTGAGACCTGTAATTATATATTAGAAGTATCAGCAGACATACGCAAAGCCCTGATATCTAAAGACAGAGTGTTTGTGAACTGGTCGTCATGCCCTGTGAGAGACTTTACTCTAGTCACTCGCTGTTATAAGTGCCAGCAGTACGGACATGCGGCCAAATCATGTCGGGAGACCACATATACCTGTGGCCACTGTGGTGATCAGGGTCATTCCATTAAAGAATGCACAAAGAGGGCTGAGGAACCAAAATGCGCTACTTGCTTGCACTTCAAAAAACCGAGCAATCACAAGACAAGTGCTGTTGACTGTCCAGCGAAACTAATGGCTGAAAAGAGGTACATAAATACTATTGATTATGGAGGCGCCTAAGAGCGCCGTTAGTTACGTATCTTTCTGGCCCTTGTTATTGTTTGTTTTATAGTTAGTTATAATTATGATTAATAATTTAATTAATGACATAGATAATTTCTCTGTTTCTGAATCCCATGTTTGTGACGTTGAACACTGTAAACAATATCTCTCCTCCTATACTAGTCCACTAACCGTACTAACCCAAAATATTCGCAGTATTTTTAAGAATTTTGACAATTTTTGCATTTTTCTACAACGTTTATACGTTGTAGAAAAATGCAAAAATTGTCATTCAGAATTAGCGATACTTGCCTTATATCGACCTCCGTCTTTTAGAAACATAAACAATTTCACAGACTCTCTAAACGACGCCTTGCAGAACCTATCATCTTTTAAAAATACCATTTTAATTGGAGATACTAATATCAATATTCTTCCAGAAAGTACTGATGCATCCGCTGAGGAATACCTTAACCTATGTGCTTTCCATGGCTTGCTTCCCGCTCACACGCTTCCTACACATCAAAGTGGCTCCTGTTTGGACCATATAATACTTAAGTCGAATTTCCCCGCACTTGCCCTTGTAACTAATTCAACAATAACCGATCACAGTGCTATCCTACTTATTTTAAATTGCAAATTACCAATAATAGTCACTCGCACAATTTCACGTTTAAATGTAAATAAACTTGAAGAAGACTTACGCAATATCGAATTTGACCCAGTTTACGATTCCGCTGATCCGCAGTTTTGTATGTTATACTTAACAAAAAATGTACAACATGCAATTCAGAAAAACACTGTCATATCACGGCTAACAAATAAAAACTACAATATAAAACCATGGATCACGACAGGACTCATTCGCTGTATGAAAAATAGAGATAAACTGCATATGAAAGCTAAATCCAATCCAGATAATTTAATTTTGCAACTGTCGTATAAACGATATCGTAACTTTTGTAATGATCTTCTCAGAAAAGTAAAAAACAACTACGATAAAACTGCACTACAAAAGGCTGGTACAAATAGTAAAAAAATCTGGAATTTTATTAAAAGTGTAACGTATAACTCGAAACAAAATCAGGCATCTTCAGGTTTATTACAAGCAAACTCATCACAGTTAACAACTGCGAACATTGCAAATAATTTCTTTGTTAATGTGGGAAAGTGTTTGGCTGAAAAAGTTCGGGGCCAATCACAATATTTAACAAGCACACCATTTACGTGTAGCACTATTTCATCATCCTATGCATTGCTAGACACTGATGAGGCTGAGGTTGAAACGATAATTATGAGTTTGAAAGACGACTGTGCAGTTGGCTGGGATAACATTTCAAATAAAGTTATTAAACAGTTCAGGCACATTTTGGTACCGCCATTAACTTATATTTTCCAAAAATGTTTATCTGCCGGTATTTTTCCCGAGTGCCTAAAAAAAGCTGTTGTTGTCCCCGTTTATAAATCAGGCAGTAAAGATCAAGTCACAAATTATAGGCCTATTTCGTTACTGCCTTCTATGTCTAAATTATTAGAAAAAAATATAAATAAAAGGCTTTACAAATATTTGGATGATAAATTGATTTTGTCTCAGCGGCAGTTCGGATTTAGGCCTAAAATGTCAACAGACGATGCCGTACACCATCTGACTGACTATCTAGCACAAGAACTTGATAATGGTAACCACACAGTAGGAATCTTCCTGGACCTCGCCAAAGCTTTTGACACGGTTTCTATTCCTATTCTGTTGCACAAGCTTGAAAACATAGGTATCAGAGGCACTCAGCTGAAACTATTTAAGAGTTATCTAGAAGATCGTACCCAATGTGTAAGGATTGGAGATGTTCTCAGCGAGGATAAAAAAAACACATCCTTTGGGGTTCCCCAAGGAAGTATTTTAGGGCCTACACTATTTTTGATATACATAAACGATCTTTGTAATCTAAGTCTAGATCATGGCCAAATTATTTCTTATGCTGACGACACTGCCCTTCTATTTTCGGCTGACTCGGAAAAAAATGTTTACAAGGTGGCGCAACACGGATTCAATATTGTTAATAAATGGCTTCAACATAATTCACTAACACTAAATGCAGACAAGACAAATTATATTAAGTTTTCGATGCGCAAGCAAACATCAACTGGCACTACCTCGACATTATATGCTCATTATTGCACAATTCCCACAAATAACCAATGTGTTTGTCCTAAAATTAAAATGGCAAATACAACAAAATACCTTGGTGTTATAATAGATGAAACACTTTCGTTCAAGCAACATATAGAAGCTTTAAATAATAGAATTCGCAAGCTGATATTTGTTTTTAAAAAGTTACGCTGTATTGCTGATCCAAAAATAGTTAAACAAGTTTACTTTGCTCTATGTCAATCGATTTTAACTTACTGTATTACCACATGGGGTGGAGCGGGTAAAACATTGTTACTAACCATCGAGAGAGCTCAGAGGGCGATTCTCAAAGTGTCTACTTTCCGCCCTTTCCTTTTTCCTACTAGCCTCCTGTACAAGTCTTGTGAAGTATTAACAGTTCGACAGCTATTTATTATGGGCATTGTATTAAAACAACACAAAGCTCTACCCTACAGCACTAGATATACTAACAAAAGACGTAAAGATATAGTTTGTCCACAACATTCTACAAAACATGCTTTTATAGCCAAATTTTACCTGTACCTCGGACCTCTCCTATATAATAGACTAAACTCGAAAGCAAGCATTTATTCTCTGAACTATACAAATTGTAAGAGAATCCTCAAGAAGGCTCTCCATAGCATGTCTTACGAAGAAACAGAGAATTTACTAACTGTGTTAAAGTAAATATAGGTATACAAATATTTATCAAATTTAGAAACTAGGAGTTATGCTACTCAACATATAATTATTGTTCTATTGTCAACTTTGTTTATTTATTAATTTTTAAAGACTATTTTAGCTCTTTTCGCCTGAAACACAGGATTACCTAGTTCAGGCACGTAAGTCTTAGAAATATAATTTAAATTTAAGCAAAACTGTACTAATTTTAATGCCTTATAATTTTTTGAATAAATATATTATTATTATTATGTCGTTTATTTATTTAATTTTCTTATTTTATTACATTTTTAAATATTATTATAAAAAAAAAACATTTAAAAATATAAAAAAATAGTGATCCACCGGTGTCGGGAGCAGGGTCCAAGCTACCGGTGGTTAGGGCTCCAGAGACAGAAACCTCCTCACAATGCGAGCCGTATCGAGGAGTACTGCCTTCTGAATCAGGCCCTTGATCCAACCGCCTAACGAGAGCCTCGACAGATGTTGATCGAGGCTTTCGGCCATCAGGCCATTGGCCGATACGACAATCGGCACAATGACAGTCGAGCTCACATTCCACATGTCAACAACCTCGTGTGCTAAGTCAAGATATTTGATTTGTTTATCTTTCTCAGCTTTCACGAGGTTCCCGTCATGCGGAATGGTGACATCGACAATCATTGCGCGGCGCACTAATCGATCTATCACCACTATATCTGGTTTGTTGGCGACAACAGTCCTGTCAGTGATGATAGACCGATCCCAGTACAACGTGACATGGTCATTTTCGAGAACTGGGTCGGGCACATACTTGTAATATGGTACCTCAGAGTCGACAAGTTTATATTTCAAAGCAAGTTGCTGGTGAATAATCCTGGCTACTTGGTTATGCCTGTGCAAGTACTCGCTATTAGCTAGACGAGAACAACCAGAGATAATATGTCTGATGGACTCACCCGGACGGTGGCATGCCCGACACACGTCAACCGTCCCGTCCTTCATAATATGTCTCCGGTAGTTATTCGTCAAGATAACTTCGTCCATAATTGCACATTATTATTATTATTATTATCTCATCGGGGACTAGCCTTAACGGGGGTATCACACAGCTATCTTTCGCGCTTGCGACCACGAGACTAACGGGGCAGTCCGCGACGATAGAACGTATGGAAATCTATGCAATAACGCACACGAAGGATAAATAGACTGCTAGGATTTCCATACGCGCGGACAATTGTCCATCGTCTGCTTAGCGCCTAAGGCTCACGTATCCTTTGAACCATTTGAGTTATAGCTCGTCTTGATTCCCCGTTTAATAAATAAAACTTCATTCTGTGTTGAATCTGGAGGCAAAAACTATTAATTTGTGAGCCTTATAAGCCTAAATGTGTCTTTTATTCCCGTGTAAAATGATGTTACAGGTGCTAGAGTGGCTGAGCCACACGCGCACGGCCGCGAGCGAGCACGGCGCCGCCGTCTGCTGCCAGCGCGCACTGCTGGCCGCGAGGCACGCGCCGCACTTCGCCACGCATAACATATGGACTAGACTGTGAGTTACTTAGCTTGTTCTTAACCTATTGATAGCTTGGTTTTATGTCAATTGCCGCCCCCAGCGCCCAGCGTATCTACTGTGTGTTGTGCAATGAAATAAAAAACGAACAAGTTCTCCATCGCGGTCGTATAAATTCGACTCAGGGCCGATTTTACTTAAGTCAATATCTTTTATCCGGGTTCCCTCTATCTGTCAGAATTTTGATGCTCCCAGATTTATTTGGCATAACACACTTGGCATAATCTTCTTTAAACAAATATTTTTAAAACAAAAATTATTATTGTTTGGCCGAATGTTTATATGTCGGAATTTACAGTGGCATAATTTTTAAATAGCAGAATTTTATTTGGCAAAGTTAAGACCAGGCACTCTAAAATAATTTCCACGCAAGCTCCGCCCCATGCGCCCCGCCACTCCGCGCTTCAACTCCCGCGAGCGAGCCGAAGGTCGCCGCGTCGACGCAAAATTCTAACTTTACGTATTTTGATTTTAGAATAACGAACATAGATGGAATAGAAACACCTTTATATTATTATATATATTTTATTTTATGAAATATAATAGTTTATTTAATACTAACTACTACATTACTCAAAACACGGTCAAATTAAATTAGCTAGAGAAACTCCGCAGTCTAAAATCGACAAATTAAAAAGATTGGAATTGATGATTGTTTGTTTTTTGGAGTCAATGACCGCTGGTGGTGTTACTTGAAGTATGAGTTGAGAAATCTGTTTTTTTTTATCGTGTTTAGATATCAATATCCATCACGTCTGTTAAACAACACAAAACAAAATGTTTTTTAAACTGGTACAAAAACAACATTTCCAATAATAAAAATAACGAGGTAAGAATAAGGCTCATATTTGATACAGAAGTATTCGTTGCCAGCTCGAGATGCTCAAAGTCAAAAACAGCTTATCGGAATAGTTCAGATATCTACTTACTTTTACATTTATGGCTGAAACTTCATTTCTTTTCAACTGGAAGACGTATTATTGATATACGATTTTTTATGATAAGTTGCAAGTGGTTGCTGATCATAAATCTCTTTTTTAACTGGGGATTAAACTCGATTCAATTGGTTTCTGAACACCAAAATTTGACTTTTTTCTCGGCTAAATTTGCAGTGCATGATGTGCAATAAGAAATTCAAAAGAGGCATCGGAACAGAACATCAATAAAGACGCTGTAGCTGGAATACAAGCAAGTGGTGTAGTCATGCTCAGTTGAAACAATTTAGTAAAAAAAAAGTATTGATGCATTTGTCAAAAAAGTGGAAATGCTATAAAAGACCATATACGAGGGTGACACTGAAAATTCTTAGAAAATAAAAAACTGAACAAACTAGCAAGTTATTAGTGTTATTATATCTTTTCAAAATAGTGTCCATTTACATCAATACATCGCTGCATCCGATGGAACCACTGAGAAAAGCAATTTGCCCACTCGTCCGTAGGGGTCTCTTCGACGGCATTTTGAAATGCAGCCACTCCTCGGCGTCCATAAAACGTTTTCCTCGAAGTTTTTTTTTTATTTTCGGAAATAATTATGAGGTATCCACCGGGCACAAAGCTTTCTGGCCGCTAAATGTTCATGGATGATGTTGTGCACTTGACTCATAACGATGCCTAAGCTTGTCCGAATCTGCTGATAAGTCACTCTTTTGTCAGTCTCTATCATACGCCGCACAAAACTGATGTTATCTTCAGTCGTCACCGTAAAAGGCCGTCCCTCACGCAGATCATCGGTAAGATTAGTGCGACCACGTTTAAACGCATTAAACAAGTTGTAAACAGTGTCGCGAGATGGCATTTCATCGTAAAAGGCCAATCGAAGTCAATCATAACTTTCTTGTTGACTTAAATGACATTTAAAGTCGTAAAAAATCATTGTACGAAATTTTTCTCGCGTTAAATTCATGCTGACGTGACGCAGACAATTTTCAATTTGCCGCCAAATCGTAAACAAATGACAAATGAATAAAATTCTGTCTGTAAATTGTATGTAAGTCCAATGCATCCTCTAAATATTTCTTTGTAAACAGATTTTATACATTTTTAGGTCCATTTCTATACAATAAATTAAATAGGAAAAAAAGTATTTATAAATTAAATAATTGCGACTGTTAAAAGGTTATTCTGCAATTTTTATTTAGCATATCATACAGTGAGACAGAGGATTTACTCGTTGTCTGTAAATAAAACATGTTAGTCTTTTAAGGTAATATTAATTTTTAATTAGTCTTCTCAGTTGTTATTTTTTTTGCACCTTTCTAGCCTGAAACAGGTTCCACCTAGTTCAGGCAAATGAGCAACTGTGTCCTCTATATTTTTTTTAAGATAAGTTAAAGTAAATCTGCAGCATGTTTATAAATAAACGTTATTATTATTATATAAAATACATACACAATAATATTGGCAGAGTTCCATTTTCAAAATTTGAACTTATTTTTTTATTATATCCTTTACAAGTGGCCGGTTCTAAAAACTTTCAGTGTCGCCCTCGTATGTTACAAAAATTACGACGTCCCATCTACAGGCATGGAAGCAACAATCATAGCAAAAGGTTTAAAAAAATCGATTGAAATGCACAACATTATTTATGGACGATTTATAGCAGATGGCGATAGCAGTACCTACACAAAAATTATTGAGTCACGGCCCTACGCAAACATTACAGTCGAAAAGATTAACTGTAGAAATCATATTTTGCGCCGATTTTGTAATAACATGCAGAAACTCATGACCGACACACGTTACCCTATAAAAGACAGAAAGCTTTTTTGTAAAATAAAAATTTTATCAGCTCGCAAATACATCTGTGACGCCATCAGAATTAACAAGCCAGACAAAAACTGCAACAACTTGCATCATGATTTCGCAGGAACAGAAACTAAATTATGCAACTGAGAAGGCGTCTCCAATAAGTTTCCTTGTTCCGGATGACATTCAAATTCGGGAAATTTGCCTTAATTTTTTTTTCCTAAGAGAGTATATACTTATTAGTCATTATTCGGATAAAACATCTTCAACAATTTATATATAAGCATAAACAACATAATTGTTATACTACTTATAATATTGTTATATAGGTACTTAATACAATCAAATCGCCTCCATAGCTTCCTATGTTCTCACAATCTCCAACACAACTGTAACAATCTGGCCTTGAACCCACGCGCTAGGTTGTAGTTGCATGCAATAATAATTATTAGCAGTAGTTATGATATAGGGCGGCTGCAATCAAATCATATTTATCTGATCATCATAGAGATATCTATATTTAAATTTTATTTGTTTCAAATTGACGTTATTTCAAGTTAAAGGAATATCAACTTTATTGTAATGGTAATTAAGTTCATTTCAGAGTGACTAGCACTATTGAAAAAGTTATAAAAATGTGTGAAGTTGTAGCGTAAACTAAACTTTATTGTGTAGAAATTAAAATTATTTTTCCATAAACTCATATTTGTTTACATTTTTGGCGAAGTTCAGACAGCGGAAAAATCTTCGCGGAATTTACTGTCTCCATTGAAAATAGGACCGTATTACCATAGCCTAAAGTATAAAATTGTATGAATATCGATCGACTGTGTCATACAATTTTATACTTTAGATTAGACGTTTCGTCAAAATAATATATACGTATTTAAAAAAAAATACTAATAAAAAAATACTGCTTTGCTTCTCATGATTCTTGCAATATTTTTTAAGCTTTCGTCTTTCTTTCTCTTCTGTTCATGACGTCTTTTATTGTGTTTGTTTCCCATTGTATAGGTAGCGTTTTAATGTGAATTTTATTAAAATAACTCCCAAGTAAAATACGTATTGAACGCGCGCGCGAGCGATACACCCTCTCACGATGGCGCACAGCGCGGCACTGACGAACCGGCTGGCCGTTAGGCGGGTTAGGCCGCTAACACATCAGTAATAAAGTTGAATACCGCGTGCACTCCTTGATCGCGTTGGAGCTCGAAACTAAATGTCGTAAGTCTCAATTCTTATTTCGTTTATAACTAAAGTAATAATTGATCTAGAGAAAAAATGTCTTATGGGTCGAAAGTAAAGTATATTTTCTTACTGTGAACATTATTTTAGACATAAAGGCTGAGCCATCTTGAAAAAAAAATGCAATAATCCTTAAAAAACACATAATTTTCGAATAAATAATGAATCGGGCGAAAATGTTACAATTACGTTTCTGTCTTATACATGCAAAGATAAAAGATCCATTATATCATCTAATAAAGTTCAATTTTGATTGCATGTGTGACTGTCCCAGAATGTTAGTTCAAATTTACATGAAATTTAGGGAGCCTCCTCTTAAAATTTCGCATAATTTCGTTTAGCATAACGTTCACTTGGCACACTATGAAGATGGAAGAATTTCGTTTGGAATAATTTTACTAAGCATATCGCCATTTCTATAAAATAGCACTTTTAACCTTAAATTAAAATATTGTCGTGAAAAGTCAATAATATATTGTGCTACAAAAGTTAGTGACAGAAACGAATCGCTGCAAAACCGACTCCACGTAGTCTTGTCTGCCCTACCCCTAGAGTGTAATTGGAGCCCGCGGAGGGGCGGAGGGGCGAGGCGGCCCGCGAGCTGAGGAGCAGGTGGTAGTAACGCTAAGCCGAAACTGCGGTGGAGAGCGTGAATACCATCTGCGACGATAAGCTCGCGTGGGACCGCCGGAGCCGTGACAGAAACCATGCCTGCTGCATGTTTGCTACATACATAATGTATGCTTGTTTGCATGCTGCATGCTTGCTGCATGCATGGTGAATGAATGAATGAATGAATTTTCTGTAATGTGATAGATGAGTCTTTCAATTATTATGGATATGAAATGTATGCCAAAAGACGATTCTGACTGTGAACTTTCTGCGATATGATGGTTCTACTTTTTTATTATTATGGATATGAAATTTATGCCTAAAGATGATTCTGACTTAAAATTATGAGTTTTGAATGTATGATTAATGAGTGTTTGCCAAACGATTTTCTGCGAAATGAAGTTTATGCCATGCGCTGTTATGTAAAATAATATTATGACTAAATAATTTCCGCTAAAAAGGGTAGACCCCTTTTATCCATGGAAGAAAATTGACAAATTGACGTCAGACAGTTCTAGTATGGAAAAACTGTCAACAATTCAATGTTTATTCTCACGATATGACTTATCTAGGTTTGAAGTTTGGTGAAATTTGCTCTGAGGCGGCACGGACACGATAACATTATTTGTATTCCGTACGTGTGTATCCGACTGCGCCAATAGGTTCACGATATAATATTACAGCTGTTTTCTCCAGAAGGGGTAGGCTTAGTGTAGAGAGGGCAGGTTTAACAGTTATATCGGTTAAAAAATACTTGGGGTTGGTATTTAAATTTTTTCCAATGAAAACCCGATTTACACTAACTGACCAGCATAGCTATCCACACTATTCGACAGGCTTCCGAATCAAAAAGACACATTTAAGGTACCGTACTTTGATTTGCCTAGTCCCCGACAGCAAATAGCTATCGGAAGAATAGCGATCGTCGCTTTGGTTCCTTCGATAACATTGATTGACGTTCGATCCGGCACGGAAGCTCAATTAATCAGCAAGGCACAGTAGTATCTATTCAAGTTGCTGTTGAAACGTTGGTTTTTGGCATATATAAATATGTTTTCCATTAAATGATTAATTAACATTTTTTGTTTCGCTTGTTTCAGGGAGAGCCACTTCGGTCGAGATATTATCATTGACGAATAATTACTTAAACATTACTTACAGTACATAGGTCTGCATACAATTGACTGAATAATATTAATTAACATATTGTATTGACGACATATAATTATATTCTAGTCAAGTATGTTGTATTTAAATTGCAAAAACGTTAATTTTATATATTTTTTCTATAATTCTGTTTAGTGTTAAGATTCGGGTAAAATAAAATGCTTTAAGCTTACTTATTGACTTTTTTTTACTTGTATTGATTATATACAGATAAACCTTTGGTGTGCCTATGGCACGCCCACATTTATTTGTATTAGATTACATATTATGCTGGGTGGCAGGGACTTCGACGCGCAAACTGTAACCATGTTTTTTTTTAAAAAAAAACGTTGCCCCACACTAGGAATTACTCCTGTATCGTGGGTGCGTTTACAAACATTTAAACTCACATACACAAACAGCCAGACCCGGAACAACTACTTGTAGGCCATACAAATATTTGTTTCGTGCGGGAATCGAACCCGCGACACGCAGCGCAGCTGTCAATCGCTTAACCACTGCGCCAACCGTGCCGTCAAGATTCTAGATCCCTTAGCGTAAGAAATTTTTCGTTTAGAATCATGTATTGAATGCAAGGTAGCAGGTTGCGCGCCGATGTCCCAGCTACCTTGTATGTGGTTAGACTAGACTAACTTTGAATACAATTTGGCAGATATAGTAAGTACAAGATATACAGATTTACAAGGTATCAAGAATACGAAATGGTATTTTTACAAATTCTTAAGTAAGATTCCAGACATAGACACACACAGACATTTTACAGTGCGATAAAGGAAATTGAGTTTTCTATTTTATAATTAAAGTTCATAATAGCATGTTATATACAAACAGGGCAATGTGTAACGTCAATTTGCTATGCTATAGCCATTTCATACACCTGTCAAAGCATGATTTATGTGATTCGAGTAAGTGTACAGACAATTTAAGTTGGTAGTCAATTTGTTCAACAATTAATTTCCCTTACCTTAGATTCAGCAGAATGCGATCGGATACTGTAGCCCTTTTCGCTTCGCTCCGATGCGGTATCAAAACCAAGACTTTCTACGACTTCTTTGTAAATCTATTTTAATATGCTTTCGTTATTTGTAGCTTCGAGGTTATTACAAATTATTTACACAAACATATACAGGGTGGCAGGAACATCGACGTGCAAACTGTAACCATGGCCTCAGCACATGACCTTAGACCCCATAGCGTAGAAAATTTTCGCCGGTTATCTAAAAAAATATTTTTTGTTTCATAGAAAAGTGTAATACCTACGCGGTCAAAACATTTGGAACAGCAATAATTTTTTTTAATAACCGACGAAAAATTTCGACGCTATGGGGTCTAAACTCATGTGCTGAATCCATGGTTACAGTTTGCGCGTCGATGTCCCCTGCCACCCTGTATATGACATACACTATGATTATTAAAGTAGGTGGGTAAAATGTCTGTAGGTACGTTAAGATAATGATATGATTCATATCATGACATAATAAACAAGTTCTACAATATATCGACCCCTATCCAACTATCCAACGTCCATTACAACCAGTCTTAAATATAATAATTGCAAATACCCTTCTTCACCCGTGCTAGACTAGCATCCTAATTACGTACACACTCAATCTCAATCTGAATCATTTTGAAGGATATTGCTAATCCATTGCTTCATATGTTCGAAAAACCTTGTAGATCTCTATTATTAATATTTTATTGTCTATACGAAAACAGTCCAGCATTCGATATCTTAATCAGTGACACTCTAAGTCGATGTCCACACGGACGTAAAAATATCGCGGCGGGATTTTATAGCGCACTGGATTTTCAACTCTCGGTGTTGAACAGAGCGTTGAGAGTCCAACAGAGCGCATTCCAGCGCGTCAAAAATATACACTGTTGGATTTTCAACTCTCGGCGTTAAGCATTGCGTGCGCAGTAGGATAAAAAGATATATATAGTTATGTTACTGTCATCACCACTGACATCGCTATTGGCGCCGATTCCCTTGTTCACAAACTAAACTAAATTTAAGTTCTGTGCATCTTTTTCTTTCTATTTCATTAAGAAAAGTACAGAGGATAAAATATTAGTTTAGCCCTGTCAAATTAAGTTACTCCATAGACAGATTAGACGTGATTAAAAACATGGCTGCTAAAAATACGTCAATTTACGTCAGGCGCTGACGAGTTTGACAGGACTAAACTAATATTTATCTTCTGTCTTTTCTTAATGAAATAGAAAGAAAAAGATGCACTGAACTTAAATTTAGTTTAGTTTGTGAACAAGGGAATCGGCGCCATTGTTCACTTTTTTACCATGCCCATTATTTTCAAATGTCTGAAAGATTCTGGGCGACATCACGTAGCACACATAATCACTACTACCTACTGTTTTTATCACAAGTAATCATTCTAATAGACCTCCAATTTGGCTATAAAGTTTATTTTCAGAGTTCAAAAAATTTTAGTGGTTACCATAATTCTAGCAAAAGACGTGTCCGCCTTTAACTATCTCTTTGCATAGTGCCATAAATAACCATTCACTATCAATATTGTTGCACCACCTTCCTTCAACATTTCCATATGCAATGGTCACTCCTACAGAGACCGCAGTGTCAAACAGCATTCAACATTTGAAAAGTCTTTATTATTCTCCTATTAATTCTTTCTTCTCTAAAACTACAAAAATGTCATCACCACTCACTTTCTAGTACCATCATCACTTCGCCAACTGTTCTCCAACTTCCACCATCAATATTTTCAGATGCAACTGTCATTCCTACGATCGTGGGCGTCAAACAGTGTCCAACATCTCTATAATATTATTCTACATAACACTAAACTTCTACAATAGTGTGTTCACTTCCTACTATCGGAAATTGTCCCTTATCACAATAATCTTCATATACCAAATTGTTCAATTTTCACCATCAACATCTTCATTCTTCTTCATGTGCAACGCTCACCCTACAGAGTCTGCGCAGGGTGTCGCTGCAGCCGCGCTCACACGGCCGTCTCGTCGGCCGGCGCCTTCACGAGCGGCTCCGTAGGGCTCTTTACAGGAATCCGGATAATTTCGTCTTCTAGCTTCGAGTCTATTGGCATGTTCTGTAAATGATAGAAACAGTAATAAGTTTCATAGCAAGAAATATAGCGCTACAAGGTTCTTTTGGCGCGAGTTAAAATCTAAACTAACGCCGCCATTTTGTTTTTCTATACATTTCACAAAACAATTGCACAAATGTTTACCAACAGCGCCCCCCTGTCGACGTCATTCAAGCGTCAAAAGATCCTTGTAGTGTAGCAGTGAAGATAAGTTGAAAAATTCCGTGAAAGTGCAAGCGGTCCCGTTCACTTGTTTCTATTCCGTTCAAATCGTTTTGTTTTCCAAAATAATAAGTGGAATGCTGGGGCCTCATTACGAAATATTAATGTCATGATTCCAGTCCCAAAAAGGGATGGTGCTATCGGTCATGCGGTCATGTATAGCTACGTCACTCTCTTACACTGGAATCGTGATGACATTAAATCGTCATAATATGGCACTGATTGTTATTTTAAAGAGTCAAAGGGCAAAGTTGTATGGTGAGTGGGCTTTAAATAGTATTATGGTTGATGAGTGTCTTTTGACTAAAAATTCATACATCTTTCTGTGCTATTATCCATTTATAATCATTTATTTATGTACACAAAATAATAAAGGTATAAGTTACAAACAGATAGACCACAAAGATACTAAATATTTCTTCTGCAAAACATAATATAAAGCAAAATAAAACTACTATTACTAAACATAAAATAAACTAAGTACATACTATAAATAGAAAATAAGTACAAATAAACATAAAAATATGATATAAGTATAGTACTAAAATACATAAATGTATACTTAAATAAATACATAATATTATCTGTTATAGTAGAACATTTTTAAAGCAAAATTGCCAAATCATACTCCTCATTTTGCAGCAATTTTCCAGTAAAGGAAAATTATTGAAAATGTTAGTTTCTAATTAAAAGTGCCAGAATCGTTTTCCTGGGAAGTGCGCAACACCATCTCCGAACTACGACAAAGCTAAACAAACCTCAAGCGCCGTATAATGCTTATGCAACGCCGCAGGCAACTTATTGTGTCTCGGCAACGCTGCAAGTGCGGCGGGACGCAGCCGGGCGGCATCGAGCAACCGCGCGCGACGGACGGGCGACCCGCGCCCCGATACCACCACGCAAGTACCCACACTCTTCAAAAGACGAGCTCTGAAGTCATATAACAAGATGTGTCAAGTTGTGCGATAGTTGCGCCGCTGTTGAGCGACTGTAGCGCTACTGTTGAGTGACTGTTGCGCTGCAATCGTGCAACGGCGGTGCTGCATTCGGGTACCTGCAGCTGAAATAACAAAAAAGATACAACTGTATGAGTTGTAAAATTGAAACTATTAAGAGCCTGCATTTACAGACGCCATATTATTAAATGATGCATTATGTATGAGCCACATCTACCTCAACAGCTGCACATGTTTCGATAATAATGCTAATAATTATACAAAGGCGGATTTCCTGTAAGAAAGAAGTCTTGATATCTACAAAAATAAACCATCAAATCAATGGATATGCATTTAAAAAAACCAAACAATAAAAAACAAAATTAACCACTCACGCATCTAACAATTTCAACAGCAGTCGACTGTATGCCGTGTATTCATCTTCGCCAAACTCGCCAGGGTGGTGTCTGGCGAACTCGTAGGTATCACAGAACTGATGCACCAGCTTCTGACCCCGCCCGTCAAGGGGGGCTGCGAGGGAGGATAGCAGGAAAGCTCGTAAGGATTCCCGGGGGTGACGGCGAAGCCCTGGGTCTTGACGGGCTATCTCTTCCTCTGAAAAAGTGGGGATGAAGTTAGCATAAACAATTTAGCCTACAATATTCCCACTGCTGGGCCTCCTCTCTGTAAGAGGGACTGGGCTATAACCCACTGGACTGGGCCACACGGGCCCAGTGCGGGTTAATGCATGTCACATGTCTTCGATTTTTTTGGTTCTAGGGCAGGCCGGTTTCCTCACAATGTTATCCTTCCCTTCACTGTTTTGAGAACAGCAAATTACATAAAATGAAGTGCCTTCGGTCCCACGACCGACGTCACATAATCGGAGCCGTTACCACTGGGCCACGATTGCTTTCAATGTTAAATGTGGGGACAATGTTGAATATGCATCTTGATCAACTTAGAATATATGGGAAATGGAAAACATTGATTTTAAATGGATAAATTCTAAATAATATAAATTGGGCATAACATTCAGAATGTTGATGTATGCAACAGACTAAGCTAACATAATCAGCCTATAATGTTCCCACCGCTGGGACACAAGCTTTCTCTCTGAGAAGGAGCGGGCCGTAATCCACCACAAGGGCCAAGTGCGGGTTGGGGATATCACATGTCTTCAAATTTTTGGTTCTAGGGCATGTAATTTTGAGAGCAGTGGTGATTAAATAAATTACACAAAGTAATGTGCCAGCCTGGGTAACTTCGAACCCACGGCACCGATTTACGTGTCGTAATGTTAGTTGGGGCCCGTTACTAGTGGATCACCCCTGCTCTGATCATGGCATGCCTACTGATTGCATTTGTGGACATTGAAAGTCTTTTCCTACACTAGTTATTAAATGGCTGTCACCGGTTTGGACTGTTACACTTCTATCTTGAATTACTGAGGCATAGATAAAGAGCAGACAGAGACAAGTTTTCGCATTCTAATCTAGTTTTTGGCACAGTTACCATCCATGAAGATCTGAATGAGCAATATTTTGCCAATAATGCTAGCTTAGTAGGAGCCGGAGTTTGGATTTTTGCTCAGTTGATGGCAATAGGTGTCAGGCAGTTATGTTTAAGTCCCATGAATATTTTTTTTTTATTCTATGGCAACTGAACCGTGTCGACTATTCTGCCAGCGTCATGTGGTGACGGCAACACAACAAGGTTTACCGCAGCCATCGAACTTTGCACTCCGTGGTATCCCATGTATTTAATAGGGGGTAACTTCCATTACATGGGACTTGAAACATAACTGGCGAAATGTGGGTGTACTAAAGGTACATCCCTGCCAAACCCTTCAGAGGTTACGTATGTCATGTTATGTTTATGTTGCTAGCTATGAAAAGGATTCCTTAGATGAGAAAAACTAAGAAATCATACCAAGAGTCTTCACATCATCAACAGCTCGGAACCGGTAGTGGTATGGCTGCTGTGGCTCCAGGATGTAGTGCGATGGCTCCGTGCTTAGCAGCCGAGGTTCGTGCATGATACGGGGCACCGCTTCAATGCGGCGCTCTAGCTCCTTCTTGAGACACTGGAACAAAATGACAAGGTAAGTAATATCAAACTCAATACCAAAAGTCCTTGCAATGAGATTCTGCTTTTCGTGTCGACAGTACTTTCATAAAATTTGGCTTCTTTATATTGTTGTTGATTGCAGCATCAGTGGCATTCTTTAGTTCATCACTCTTGGTCAGTAAACTGTGAGCTACTGATGTGAGTGAGTGAGAGTGAGACAGCAGCTGTATTACAATCTGAAGAATCTCTCTGACAAGACATTACATGGAGCCTAACATAACAACATCAAAGACAGTTTATATTCGAAAACATAATCTATGTTATATAGACAGTTTGGATGTCGTCATTGGTTTGTCGGAGACGTATTTCATTTAGAAGCCTAAAGATTACATAGTGACAATTCACTTACTTTTTTCGCATCAGTTCCAATGGGGACGTGCGGACCTCGCCTAGAGCGAAGGGCGAACCTTGTAATCTGTCTCTTGGCAAAGATGAACAGAATCACGAAAGTTAACACCCCGCCACTTATTATGAAGATTATGTTCAATATACTTTGGAATTCGCCCATTGTGGATATTTAATAAATGATCAACAGATTGACTTCATGGAATCTTAATCAATCGTCTAACACTGTCGTCGAAACAGAAATCTTTGTTTATATTTTCGAGGTGTGTAATGTTTAGCATGAAATGAAACAGGACATACTAAATTGCAGGCGAAAGATAGAGAAAAGAGAGACTCTACACGCTATGAATATCGTTTTGAGCTTGGCATGAAACAAAAATGTTTTGATTATTTGTCAAGTTTGACAGCTCGATCTAAATGACAATATCAGGTTCGTTCATTACTAATACTTTAACTGACAGACGGGATAGATGAGGACGAATACCAGTTCCTGAACGAGACTTTTCATAAATCCTTCACCCGTAGGTTCTAAGGGTACTTGGCAGACTATCTCATTACATTAGGGTTCCGTATAAATGTACCGCTTGGGTAATCGTGTGAAATGTTTCGTTATAGGTTTTCTTACACAGTCTCAAGTAACGATCACAACTGATTAAACTACAAATTACCTACTTGTTTACGTTAATTCGGTCGTAAAATAGTAACAGTTTCCGATGACTGGGTATCAACTTAGAACAAAAATGCGGTGCATACAACATATCATAAAGCCCGCAGGTACTTGCTTTAAACCCGATCAGGTATCTGCCGTCATACCTAGAAATGCTTATTATTTATTCATCGTTTATCATACGCTGTCGCGTACACAAAACGAACATAAATTCCTTCATCATGATTCTTTCTATTGAGGAGTTGGGCGCGGCACGAATGTCTTTGGCGGGAGACGCGGTTCGCATACTAATATCAAAATGGCGGCGACGTGCGATGACCAATAGACGTTGTTCAATTATGGAAAACGAATGTCGATTGTCAATCGACTGCCCACTGTGGCTACAATGGGTTTCTTTACAAATTTGGTGTCGTTATATTCCTTGCGATGCAATTTCGATTCAGCACACATGGTTGCATTACTTTAATAGGCGCGCTCATAGAAATATTGTCTTCCTTCCATCGTTAATATGTAATGGAAATATCATGATTGTCTGCTTGATAGCTAAAATTAACCTGAATAAGGCGGGCCCTTAGTTAATATTATTCTGAATGTGTATCAGAGCCGGTAGAAGCTATAAATCCGGCAATAAATACATACTCAGAAAACTCGTAACTAGGAATGTTTTGCGAGCTAGATAACTTATGTAAGACCAGTGTCTACGCCGTGATCGTGTTCCGTGTCCAACCCTATCAATAGCTTCCCAAAATAGATAGGTATATTTTTTAAGTCATCAATGTACCTTAATACCATCACGTATTGGTCCAGCAGTAGCAGTGGCGGCCCAGTGGTTACAGCTTTGACTAAAAACTTTTTAATCGTTTGATTTTTGAACCCTGCATGCCGGCAGCAATGTACATTACTTCGCTTTGTGCTATACACCATTTTGCGAGCACTGGTGATTACTTATATAAGTAATCACCAGTGTTCGCAAAATGGTGTTAAAGGAAGATATGGGGTGGAGAACGGTAGACGTCCACCAATCCGTACTGGGCCCGCATGATGCATTTGGTAGGTACAGCCCACTCCCTCCCACAGAAAAAGGCTGATTATGAAGTGCTTAAAAGTCTCCAAAGGATCCTGAAGTCCTCATTCTAAGTCTCAACAATACATAGACTACAAGTCAAGCAAAATACATGTTTCAAACTTAAACTTCAAAGAGATTTAAGATAAGATAATTTAATGTCTTTGTTAAACTTCCTTAGCCAACCCGTATTCAGTCGTGACCTTTCATTTAGCAGGAGAGTTCTGTCCCATTGACGACTCGCTGCTAAAAGCTCTAACCTTGCAACGAGGTTATCGTTACGAAATAGCAAAGTGATACAATAAATAAATTATTGTTTGTTTAAACGTCACATGTCATGTTCCATTCAATTCCCTTCCATTCCATTGTTTTACAATTTTTGATACGGGAAGCTAGCTTCGGCAGAAAAATATAACATGACATAAAATCACATTTGTAATCCCCGAAGGATTAGGCGGGGTGAACCTACAGTACACCTACATTTCACAAATGTAATAGGGGTGTGGGGGCGAGCCTAATGCTAACAATCAGACACAAATCCAGACTAACACACCGGTTAAAATGAAGGCTGAAAGAAAGGCTGATCCTTTAAAAAAAAAACATCCAGTTTGAGAATCTCTTCCTTTGTGAAGACGGATAAAAAACTGAACTTTACAGAATAATATCGTGGTGTGTGGTCCTTGGGTACGGATATGAGTAATGTTCTTTTCACACAGGTAGCTAGTAACAGCAGCACACTTACTATGAAGAATATTAATAGGTACTTACGTACGTAGGTCTATAAATTGAAATGTGGGCTCCTACCTACTATAGGTACACCCCTGCCTAACCCTTCCGGGATGACAGGTGTGATTTTATGTTGTTGTTATATGTAGGTACCTACTTGAGTTACATAATCAGCCTATAATTTTCCCGTTCCTGGGACACAGGCCTCCACACTAGAGTAGGCTAATAATCTACCACGCGGGATCAGTGCGGGTTGGTAGATGTCACATGTCTTCGAATTTTTGGCCCTAGGACAAACGACTTCCGCTCAATGTTTACCTTCACCGTTTTGAGGGCAATGGTGATGAAATTATTTACACAAAGTAAAGCGCCTGTCTGGGTTCCAACCCACGACCTACAACTTGAGTGATGCAGGTCTTAATATCAGAAGAGAAACCTTAGGTTGACAAAAAATATATATATTGGCATTCCCGAACATCCAACTTTTCCATTTCTGACAGTAGGTACAGACGCGAGACGCCAGCACATCAAGCTACTAAAATCTGTCAAATTTCTTTAATAGATTTTCAACTTTATCAATAAAGCTTTAAGGTTCAAAGTTGATTGGGAAAACTTGACAGTTTCGGGTAGCTTGACCTGCTGGCGTCTGTACTTACCCAACTTATTCAACTTAAAGCTGTTTTATTAAAATAGTTCGTTCATTACCACAGCTCGGGCAGCGGTGTGTTCCTTCCACTGGACATTCTGCATCCTAATTGCGTGACACGATCATAATCATAATCCTGGTAAATAATGAATACATACTAAAATACTTTTATTTGTGAACAATATTTACATTATATAAGCTAACATTTAAAATAATAATACGTAAGTACCTACATGTGAAAAAACAAGCAAAAGAATCATAGGGCATCAAAAAATTCGTCCGCATCGCTGTCAACAGGAACAGTGCCCAAAAGGCTGGCAACATTGCCACGTTGTATGGCGATGCTAATTAATTCTTTGGCCAAGAAACAAGTCAGCCCTCTGGTCACGTGAAGAGTCGACTAACCGCTTGGCGATATCTCGAAAAACCAAGTGGGCACTCGGACCCCATGGCATAATAATAATAATTGCGTGTCACACTATCATAACCATAATCTGAATCATTTTGAAGGATATTGCTAAGTAGTAGTAATTCATTTCTTCATCAATCAAAAATCAAAAGTCATTTATTCAAATTAGGTTGAGAATCAGCACTTTTCGAATGTCAAAATTACAAAAGACAGTGCCCCAAAAACGCCCGCCCTTCACCACTTCCTAGTGCTATCGCTGGGAAGAAGAAGTGGCGCAACAAACTCCCCTGCACCACAACGTTCTGTTTAATTAAAAAATACTTGATTGTATACAATACTAGGTACCTATGTTAAGTAAATAACCTTACAAGACACAGAACATAAAATTAAATGACTTGCCATTTATGTCAGGTAGCCACACCAATATTGGCGTGGCTAGCTGGCATATGGCAAGTCATCAAGTTTTTATTATATTTGTTGGTCTTGGTAGGTACCAAGACCAACAAATATAATAAAAACTATACGTACTCAAGCTAAAAAATAATTTATTAAAATTAAAATATAATAACAACTTAGTACCTAAATAAAAGCCTCCAGGCATAAAGGGCGGGTAGCGGGATCGTCCGAAAGGGTTACCGCTGCCCTGGAACATAAAGTTTCATTTTTACTTTCATTTATATCTTATATTGTGTAACTTAACTAACGATATGTTGTACATACTTACTATTTATTTCTGTGCTAGTGCTGTGCACTTCTGTAAGTGACGAGCTCACAATTCCTAAAACTGTATGTGATTTTTGTTTATGTATGTCGTAGTGAGTAAGTCGTTGAAGTGCCATATAAATAAATAAATAAATAAAGGGCTAAGGAAGGAACACGGGTGGGTTTTAGTCAGTAAGAGTCTGACACACCCTTCCGCTCCATTTCCCATTCTCAAAAAAAAGGCATAAAGGGCGTGATAGCTTACATATTTATGCATTGCTGGGTTCTGTTCACATAGCTGTCACTTGAAGTCATAGATGATAAACTCGAACTAAAATAAATAAATAAGCAACAATAGGCAAGAATAATATGATCACTAGCTAACCACATAGTGCAATCAACTCATTAAAACATTAAAATGAGTAGGTACATTATGTCAATAATACATTGAAATAAAATAAAATTACAACTGAATTGACTTATGTACAGTCAGTAAAAATGACTCATATAATCTGTTAGTAAGCTAATTCTGGAGAAAGAACATTTATTTATTTATTAAAATCTCCCTACCACTATCATTACATAAACTTGTCTTGAATTTTGTAATTAATGTTGTTGAACTGTCAAAATGAAAGCCATTGCTACTGATACTGTGCTACGCAACTACCCCGCTGGAGTAGGTACGTCCACATTTGTTGAAGACGACCCGCACCGTGAGATCATAAAAATGTACTCTGTGCGTGAGATTTTTGAACGAACCTGCCTGCTTTGAGGACGGAGACCTTTAGGTAAATCCTTTAAGGCTGCAAATTTCATAGTTTTCGTGTTTTAGCTATTCAAATACGTTAATTACCTACCATCAAATTAGGGAAGGTAGCAAAAACCAGTGGCCAAAGCGATATTATTAATTTTATACACAACTAGATGACCTGCGTAAGTTATTTACGTTGTTGAATAGACAAATTTTTCGAACAAATGAAGCAATCGATTAGCAATATCCTTCAAAATGATTCAGATTGTAATTGATAGTGCAATTAGCGTGCTGGCCAGATTCGTACCGCCTCATTTTTTTTCTTGTGGATTTTTCCCATGTTATAATAGTTATTCTGCTATTCGGGGTGGTGACAAATCCAACAAGTCTAAGATCATAAACACCGGTCCAGCCGTTCTTCAGTTATCTAGTTCCCGACTTTGTTTTACTTATATACATGAAATATAAATAAACAAAATAAGTCCTAACACTTTCTTAATTTAGAGAAGCAAGAGTGTACTGAATGGAAATGCTTCGGGTGTGTTTTCGTTACGTTGACCAACCAGCGGTAGCTGGTCGTCAAGGTGTTTACGTGGGGTGGGTTTTGTTGAAAACACACGAAGCGTTAGTGGTAAACAAAACCGCTCAATCTCTTTAAACATCTTAATCTTCTGACCTGCAGTATAATTGTATAACATATATATGTCAACGTATAACACACTAAATAATATATTATATTATTTTAGTATATACTAGCTTCTGCCCGCGGCTTCGCCCGCGTGGATGTCGGAAATTATCCCACGGGAACGTGCTAACAGGATAAAATGTATGTGCACCAGGATGCCATCTATCTCGCGGGCCCTTTGTGGCTAATTACAATAGAAAACCAATTGTGTCTCATTAATGGTGATTAAGAGGGTACCTATATGATATCTTTACCTAAGTACCTACCTAATTAAAAAAATAAATAAAATACCTACCTACCTAAATAAACCTATTTATGACGATAACTAATCTAAACTCAATCATCATCTGCCTAGCCTTTTCCCAACTATGTTCAGGGCCGGCTTCCAGTCTAACCGGATGCAGCTGAATACCAGTATTTTACATGGAGCGACTGCCTATCTGACCTCCACAACCCAGTTATTGGGTAATACGATACCATTGGTACGACTGGTTGTCAGACTTTCGGGCTTCTGACTACCCGTAACGACTGTCAAAGATCCACGAATGACAGCCGGGACCAACGGCTTAACGTGCTTTCCGAGGCACGGAGGTGTCTCGGTATGTAAAGATGGTCACCCATCCACAGACCGACCGCGGCAAGCGTAGCTTAACCTGACCGATCGACCTGTGCGGCTGTTATTATTTAGCCACGGGCCCCTCAATCTAAACTCAATAAATAAGCAAAATCTCTAAAAACTAATATCTATACGAATGACTATCCTACCTAACAGTATTATAAAATAACCTACGGTCACTACGTACACTATCAAATATACTACCTATACTTTAAAATTAAAATCTATACCTACGACTTATATAAAAATAAACCTAAATAACTCTAAAAAGTAAAAGGAATAAAAATGAACTCCACTGCGTGTGACCTAACCTACGACAAACTTATTATTTGCGGTTGGTACAGTAATCTGATCTAGGGATCGAACCGCAAAATTAAGTTTGTTTTTTATTGTATATACTTTTCCGGGATAAAAAGTACCCAGTGTGGTGCCCAGGATATTAAAGAATAATTATACCAAGTTTCATCGTAATCGAACCGGTAGTTTTTGCGTGATGCCTGAACAAACAGACAGACAGACAAAAATTTTTTTAATCACATTTTTGGGTTCGGTGTCGGTCTAGTAACACCCCCTGCCATTTATTTTTTTGATATTTTCAATGTACAGAATTTTCACTTCTACAGATTTATTATAAGTATAGAGTATATAGATTTATAACACACTAACACTAGCGATGGCATTCATTTTGACAGTTCAACAACATTCATAGCGTTATTCACGTTTGTAGTGGCTAGTACGAACACGAATCCTGAAACCGAAGCCCGAGTTCCCGAAACATCGAACTCCGGCAAGATCTCACTAGAAACAAATTTTTGAACATATTATGAAGCAATGGATTATCAATATCCTTTAAAACAGATTATGATTGATAGCGTATTACGGAATTAGGATACGGCGCCAAGAACATGACATACCTACCTAATCAACAGGCTTTCAGGCTTCGTCCAGCTGACTAATGCAAACGTGGGGAGACCCATTAAAGATACCAGAAGCAAGAACTAACCCACTAATTTATTAGTTAGATGATCATTGTTCCCGTTCCGTTGTGTGGTTGTTGACCGAGGAGCAGGAGCTCCTCGGTCTTTATCATCGATTATTGCGGCTTCATAAAATACAGCTGCAAAGTCAACCGGCCGATACAAAATAGTCGCTCCTATATCCACAATCAACACCAATGCGAATGAGCATTCAAATCGCGTCTCTCAGCCACCACAATGGCGACGGCACGCGAAAATATGCGCACGCGACGAAGTTAGGGCATGATAATTTATTTTAACAGTGGCGAAATATTGTTTCGTTAAAATGCTCCAAGAGTTTTATATAAGTAGATATTTTATGATGTATTGATAAAGCATGAATTGAAGAAGGTAACTTTTAAGCTTAGAAAATTAATTTAGAAATGGGTAGGCAGATGTAGGAAGCAGCAACCTTAGAAAACTTTAGAAATATTTTCGACGTTGATCAAATCATTCGGACTCCATTACGTTGCTCATTGTTTGATAGAGGGGCTGTCGACCGTGACGGTCTGGGTTCAATTCCCAGGACCGAAGTTAGGTTTTCCTGTTAGCGAATTCTTAGAAGCTTTGGTGGCTCGAATTAAATGTATTTGTCCTGGGTAACGAAGGACAGTAAATGATGTGTACAGACGCCAGCACATCAAGCTACTACAATCTATCAAATTTCTTTAATAGATTTTCAACTTAGCGCTTAGGCATTAAGGTTCAAGGTTGATTGGGAAAATTTGACAGTTTCGGGTAGCTTAGCTTGACCTGTCGCATGTCGGTCTGTACATACACTACATACGTTAGTTTCCATCTTCTTTTTAATGACAGAGTGTCCTTATAGGCACATACAGTTCTGCCAAACGGATAGCCGTTGGTGTCTTTCTATTTGAAAAGCATTATCCTCAAGATAGTTGACTATGTAACGGTTACCTATGGCTCTTGTTAAGAGGATGAGCAACAACTCCAAAAGGCACATACGTAGGTAACTAAATACTGCGATGACCACAATGACAAATTATTCGTTACGATCGTTCATTGTTGTGTCATTTTTGGGGCTGCTACGCATAGCTGTTTATGCGCTGAAAATGATCGTCAAGAAGTACCTAAGCCTACATGGTTCAGCGAAAGCGAGCACCACCATCCTACTAATCCCATGATCGAGGAAACACATTCAAACACCAATTACAGCTTGAACAAACCAAAATTACTGCATAACGTCTCGTAATTAAACAAAGCCGCGACCCCAGACTACACTGCGTACACCCCACGTCAAGATGAAAGCGGTCACAACCACAACCCGTAGGCGGATGATGAATGGGCCAATGATGTAACCTATCATGACTCACTAATCGTATAATTAGGCCCTCTAAACGATTCTAATGAGTGTGGAGCCCATTCATGCGTGGCAACTAAACTAAACGTTTGGCGCGCTGTTTGTTTGAAAACTGTGTTAACCTGCGGCGTAGCGACAGATTAATGAGGCTGGCATTGATGTATTAAAAGTAATATATCAATGGACGCTGGTAATATGACTGTCGCTAGTACCTACAATTTAAAGTCAAAGTTTAGCATTCCAGCCAAAGAGTAAAGTAATATAGAGGGAAATTCCAGTCTCCTGAACACTTCACCAATTCACCACGCTCAGTAGACGTATTCGGTACTATTGGTAATAACACTTCGATGTTTTGAATGAAAGACAGGTAGATACTGCTTACCCTATGCGTAATCCCTTGTGCTACAATACTTCAACAATATGAGAAATAATCTGATAGTGAAGTCACCGGCCCTAGGTGTATAACCTGAGCTGATGTAGGCAATCGCCTGTTGCGATTCCTGAGTGGGAAGTGTAGAAGTAGCTGTTTTTTTGGCTAAAACTACAAGGTATCGCCAGGTAGATAGATTAGGTACCTACCTATTAGCTACTTCGGAAAATTACTCGACGACTCCCAAAAATAGACCAAGAATCATTGATCATTATTCAAGAACAGTGCTCCAAAACTTAATTAATGGAACGAAACAAAGTTCCTATTCGAATCATTCACAATTCATTGTAAAACATTAGATAAATCTTCCACGTCAGTCTGTGTTTAGTTTACCAAAGGATCTATTGAACAAAAAACCATCCAACTCATGGTAGGGCCTACATATTTTTTTAATTCGACAGTTAAACCATTATTTCAATATGTATTCATGTCACATGCATCCCCTCCCATATAACAATGGGTAGGTAGCCGTACCATTTCGTCGCAGGAAACGACGTACGCGCAAGTTTTTCAAAATGGCTGCTGGTACCTTCGAACACCGCCCAGGTAAGGCGTTATAAGTGCGTCTGGATGCTAAGGAGACAGCATACCATAAATAAAAAAGGATATCCTGGCTAGTTTCCGTTTGATAGTTTATATTTCTTAACGCGTATCCTGCGCGTGATTCACATTTAAGTTTTGTTGTTCCTCCTTCCGTGTGAAAGGTGACAAAACGATGTCGCTTGTTAAGTGTTTTTGTCCACTTTTTTATACAAGCAGGTAGATTTCAAGAAGACGTAGGTATGCCAAGCAACAATGACCTGCCACCACTTGGCAGAGGACTTTGCTTGGACCAGCAGTAGGTAGGCAGACTGCCAGACCCAAAACATGCAAGAGGGATTTTGTTAGTTGTTGTTTTGTTGGTTCCAAAGATAACAGATTTGGGAACTTAATTAGGAAACTGAAACAATTTTTTTTTTTCTTTGGAAACCGAAAATATTGTTAGGTTCTCAGTACCCACTTACCATAAACAATTTAATCCAACTAACGATGAAAGCGCCTACGCCTACATAATCCGAATAGGAAGAAAATCTCTTTAAATTGTTACATCAAAGGAGGTTTTGACATTTATTATCTCGTTATTCTAACCAGCCAGTGATTTAGATCGTGTTGTGTTTAGAATAACTAGTCATTAGTATTATTTGACTGGTTGAGTTTCGTTTTGTAGATAGCAGCTCGGAATCTATAGAGTTTTGCCTGTTTGAGGTTGATGGCAATATAGGCTCGCCGCCTATTGCATAATAAGGGACTTCTCTGCAAGCTGTACCTATCCACCCCTCTGCTAGACCCTGCAAGGAATTCAGGCGTGATGTTACGTATTAGACTTACCGCTTCAGCTGCTCAACGCGGAGTGTTCACCAGACCCGACAAAGGAGTTCTGAGTCTCACAGCATGACGTATGAACTCAAATTTTGAAATAATTAATTGAGAACGCTTATTGATAAACCTACTGTTATCCTAAAACGACGTAAACCCTACTGCTATCGTGACATTTTATCAGCCTTTGTTACATAAAAAAATAGGTCTTCCTGTACTTAACAGTAGAACTTTGTATATAAAACCCTGAAGCTACCGAATAAATAACAAAAAAAATATCCTTGTTTGCTGACTCTATCCACCTGCAGGTTTAGAGATAAAATTTGTTTGCATTAAAACGAGATCCTAAGCTTATCTCTACGCTGTGAGTCATAATAACCAGTGTCATTGTAAATGTAAGTAGGTAATATGTTTTGGGGCATTTTTTTTTTGGCTAAACAGTACTTAATCCATTTATTAATTACGCAGCATTATCAGGACTACGAACTCTCCAAAAGCTGTTTTGATGAACGTGTCAGACTTAGAAGATTCCAATTAATCACAAGAAAACGGATGGTGATCAGTGTGATCACAGTCTTGTAACTGGTTAAACAATATTTAACGTGGCATTTGATGAATAGATACAGGTGTGTTATCCAGTATACATTATGAGTGGGTGTGATGTTTGGACTTCCTCTTATACCTGCAAAGTATTCATTCATATTAAATAATGAATGTAAACTCAACATGGTGCATGTTGTAAATCATCCTTGTTTTCCGTAATACAGATAAAATGTAGGTACCTACATTATGCTATGACTTGTCATACTTTGACCCGATTTAACACCGGCTGCTGCGTAGGCGACGCGCTTGGTTAAAAAAAAAAACATTTCAAATTCAGGCTCACACGTGGCGAACATCAGGAACGTTACAGCCCTTTGAATAAACGAACTTTTTCCTCAGGCATATTCGTCTAACGACCAGTACCTACACAAAGTGTCTAATTAGTATTCATCTGGGCGCGTGTAGTCCTCATCGCGGTGGGGACGGGTTATTAGCCGGCGCCGCCTCCGCGCCCAGGCATATTGTTCCGAGTTCTGCCCACCGAGCGCCGCGCTCGCCCGGCAACGTTAATTCACTCTGTCAATATTTGAACTGCAATGCTGTACAGTCGACTTGGAGGCCAGAGGAAGCCGAGCCGGTGGCTGGGAAGGCAAGAAGTCGGCATAGCTGTTTGATGTTGGTATACGGCTGTGTCACTTCGAGCCAGCTCAATCCACCGGCGTTCTGCGATTTCTGCGAATGAAGATTGAAGAATTGCGGACGCTCCCGTAACGAAGAGAAGAAAATTCGGATCGCTCCCGTAACGTTTTCGCCGGGAGAGGGCGCGTCTCTGACAGCTGTCATTGCGCGCTTTCTTCAGTTCTTCACGGGCGGGACGTGGGACGAAAATCTTTATTTATATCACATACGACGATGTTCCCGTAGAGTGCGACCGGCTGTGTACTTGAGTGACGAAACGATACGAAAACACGACGACAGAATGGCGAACGAGGAGGTGTTGGGTCCGCGGAAGACGATGTTCGTACTTGTGATTGTTGTTGGATGTTTCGCTGTGTTGTGGCCTAGGATCCTGTCGCCGCTGGTCATGGGCCCCAGTCGGGAGCAGCTGAAGCCGAACAAGTTCGACCGGGAGGCAGGTAATGTCGGTATTTTTAACACAAGCTCAATGTCAATATCGCTGGACACCGTGACGAAAGCGAGCGTTTTAGCTCACTATATGATGATTGTAATCTAATTATACGCCGGTTACTGCTATTAAATTATCACTGTAACACGTTTGGTTACAGCTGATGTCATATTTCGGATTATTTAAAATTTTTAAACACATTTTAGGCGATTGAAATCGTGCGATAAAATGGGTGTATTTGCAGTTCGCGAGAACGAGGTATTGGTATGCAAATACGTTGGGGTCCAGCTGTTGACTCTGCGCATTTAATATTTACGAAAGATCTGATTGGAATGTGGTATGGCATGTAGGTACACAAGAATAGTTACATAAAAGACTGCATACTTATTCAATTACTTAGAAGCATAATTTTCCATTACAATGGATATAAATAGTTAATGGTTTGAGTAACAAAATAGTCATTCTCAGTACAGGTTTATTGCCTAAAATCACAAGTCTTAAGTGTTTATTTAGTTGGCTAAAGAATGCTTGTTATATTGTGTCTTCTTATATTGGTAACACTATTTTAAACTTCCTTACAATAAGGAGTTAAAGCTACTAAGTAAGAGATAATACTATACATCTTGATAAGAATTAAACAAAAGATAATTTTTATCTTTCCTCATACCTAGTTATTTATTTCTACAGGCAAAAAAGTGCTTGTGTAAATTAGGTATTCTTTCTAAGAGTAGTATACACAACCCTGAACACATAAATAGATAAACAAAATCCAAAGAAAATAACAAAACATTTAATATTTTAAACATTCAGATAAAATATTACCTTATTTGCAATTTTCATGATGGAACTTCAGAAAAAATATGTGACAACCGTTTTTAATAGTAAACCTATTTATTAAAATACCAGAAATTGATTAGTACCTAACAGTAAATAATTGTTTTAACTTTAAACAATACAATAGGATAACAATACTGTAATTAGTGTAATTGGATAAAAATATTAAGTTTGATAATGGCACTACTAAAGAGTTTAATTTAAAAAGAAGGGCTATTTGTTAAAATATTGTACTTAGCAATAATTATTTGGTTACCATGCAGACATACAAATAGAAATTAAATACAGTATTTTTTTTCTTAAAACCCCATCAGTAAATTAGGAGGTAGGCAGAAACTATAGAACGCCACCTGCTTCGATTGTTACATACTCCTTTTGCCTCGTTTATGTTCATACATCAGTAAATTATTTGATGCAATAATGAGTAATTGCAGGACTTTATTTAGTCCAATGTAAAAAACTGTGCAAGAGAATGACTGATTGATTTATATTAGTTGCGTCATAGTATTTCTACAAAATTCATTAATTGTTATTTCTTTAAAAATGTTTTAGTAATTAAATATCCTTATGCATTTGAACTTTGATACCAAACTCCGTATCTCTTTTTTTAAAAACATGCATTTGTGTGTATGTTCAGTAAAAATTCCACATGTATGCAGACAAATACTTCCTATTATGATCTTTAAGTATATTTTGTATGCTAGGTATTTTTCTAATATAACAACATTCTTCTAAGAATGTTGCCAACAATATGTTCCCACTAATAATACCCAACAGGATGCTGCGAGGTCCTATTCGAAACCGACATGGCTGTCCTGGAACTGATCAACGAAGTCTGCAGCTCAGCAATCCAAGCTGACGGCAAGCTCAACCCTTACGCCGCAGCTCAATGTCGAAAAGCAGTCAATGAGACTTGCGGGGTTGACTTAGCAGCATTCTTGAAACGTAATGAGAATGTTGGGAAGACTTCTAAGATGTTGGCGGAGACAATAAAGAGTAGCAACAGCTCCTGCCTCAAAGAACACTTTGGTGTGCCCGTCTGGAGTATCGGAGTCCACTTTTCACAGAATTCCTGGACACAGCAAGACAGTTAGTGGAATATTCTAGATTTTTCCAGAGTGTTCCATATTTGCTTGGCCCTTAGTTCGTACAGAATGATAAATGAATGGCGCCGCACGCCAAAATGCTGCGTCGGTTTGACAAAATATATGGTTTAACTTTAATAAGGTGTTGAATCATAAGTTTCGTTTCTTGTTGACGACATGTAAAGAGATTTTGGCATTAGAAAATTGAATATCTTGGCTACATAATTGCCATAGCCATTTCATGATGATATTGTCTATCAATTGATAGTTCATAGGAATTCTGAGTGAACTGGTGCCAAGCAAATAGTGTTAAAATGCGTTCTAACAGACACTAACAAGCATGGAACTGTTGTGAATGAATACTAAAAATTTTGTATTTAAGTTTAGGCAGGAGTAAAAACTACCTGTATTAGTATTTTTCATGAACAATCGTGATATTTCTAGTACCTAGTTGATAGTTTCTTTTATGATTAAGTATAGTTATTTGTATGTATATTATTATATCTTGTAAAACATGTTTCTAGGTCCACTTGAACTTCGTTTACAGCCAATCTATTCTGTAAAAATCTCACCGTGAACACTTAGGTGAACTGAGCTTCAAGTGAACTAACAGCAATAGTGTCAATCTCTAGCATTAGGTGGAATGAAAGCACCCTTCAAGTTCACTTCAGCTACGTTTTCACGGTGAGATTTGCACAGAATAGACAGGTGTCGTGGGGGGCTTTGTTTGTGTGCAATTGTAAGGATGCATTTACACCAAAGTCCACCGGTCTCTTCAACAACTCACATGGACGTATACTTTCGAATTAATTCGCACCTCTGCTTTCCCTCAAAATGGTGGTCTTTGTAAGAATAAGAATATTTTATTGGTCCATTTTTACAAAATATAGTTATCTTAATAATATTGGTAACCAATCCACTGTAGCCACGTAAACCATAGCCCAATATGCTTTGTTTTCATGTTCTGCAATAGTCCTTCACCAACGGGGGGTTTGTTCTCGTGTACACGGGTTCCATAGTGCGTACGGGGATAATTGTCGGTTGGTGCTTCATTCCGTCTAAAGGGCAAGTAAGCTTCGGTCCTTCGTACGCCTTCCAAAGGTTCGGGATTCATAGTCCCAAAATTTGTAAAAAATATAATCTATGCTTACTGTAACTGGATTAACTAACATAATTTTTTGAACAGTGGTCGCCAAACTAGACTGCCTGTATCCTGGTGGCACAAGTCGCGATACTATTTTAAATCCTAATTAGGGACAGCTAAACGTCTAACTTCGTCTAGTATTTCGTCTATTTATTCGGTGGAATAAGCCTACGCATTCGTAGTATCGTGATCGTGTATGATTCATCAAGCAACTAACTAGGGAACTTAATTTCGTGTTCATAAACGCGCGTGTACTCATGAACCGCCTATGCAGTTGAGTTTCTTTAACCTTAACCTAAAGAAGTGTACTGCTCGCGTTGGTAGAAATGTTAGGAGTACACTCATAATCCTACACCCACATAACACTACATACCTACGTTGTACTGTGCTACGCGCTAGTGACGTCAGTGTAGGACGATTTCCAGCCTTGGAGTTATCAGCGGTGGACAAATAGCAACCGGTCCCAATGTATGCTCGTTTGCACCCCTTCAAATAAGTGCCAGAGTATCAGCGACTCGAAGTCGTTCCACGCGAGCGTGCGTCACAATGCAAGTGAATTAGCAGTAGCATTATTAGTACGCATTTTGCATACTCTTCGGGTCTGATATCGATGTAACATGAGTAAAGACTAATGGTTCCAGGAGAGTAGTTTTTTCGCCTACGTCCGAACGCCACGACTCATGACCTCCAAGTGTTCTCCCAAATCTTACGGCCGTCGCTCCGCACCTTTAAGCTATTGCACTCTAGCTAACTGCTTTGCAAAACTATCTGGTTGATCATTAGGACCCACTTTGCTAGCTGTTTTCCGTATTTAAGGACCAATTTCTATAACCAGACTATCTTAACTTAAATACCAATTAATAAAATACATTTGAGTAAACACACTACGATCAAAGATCGGAAACCTATCGGGGTTACCAGTCACATGTGCATTACGTTGGAGCAGTTTACCTAGCAGAACTAAATATAGCCCCTGTTGATACCAGACCGTTGTTTTGCATCCTCGTACACCGGATTATGCAAGCCTAGTGCAAACATACGTCATGGCTGTGATAGCCCGAGGTGTAGGAAAAGAATAGATATTTCGTACAGGAGTCAAAATCAAAGTCGCAGTTTTACAATTTTACCCTGCATTTTAAAGGCGAACGATACTTTCAGAAACTCGTGTCAGGTGCAAACGAACAAACGGGTTCAAAATCGTGCTATTACAGGCCTAGGGCATATAATACGCCGACATACATAGTTTTACTTCAACGTGAAGTAATAATTGGTTTTTACACTTTTGGTAAGGAAGGCTGAGATGAGCTAACTTAAATCTTTGTCATAGACGATCTATTGCTAGCAGAAGGCGGCAACTAGTACTACAGTTTCAATTCTATCCGTCTGCCCATACTGTCTGTCTGCCCATAGGTAATACTTTAAATACAAAAAAACAAATTATGAATGTGAATAGTCTCTAATTAAAATCTCACACAGATCTTTCACCAAGACCATCAAATTCTCGAGATGTCTTCTGAAATCCTAACATAGAGAATTAAAATTGTCAGTGTAAACTCGAAAATATAATTGTTTAACATTAAAATTATCAAGATTTGCCACCATTGCTAATGTTTAACGACGGTACGCAGAATTCAGCACCACATGGTGGGTTTTATGGTTGTTTAAAGAAACGTTTTTCTTCCCACGATGCTTCTGCTGTCGGTACAATTCTGAGTAATTACCATTGCCGTTTATTTCAGCCATTCATGCTTCTCACTATGGAGTTTACATTATTTTGTTGCTTCATACATTTTCCTTGAGGAAGCTGTTGAAATAGCCGTTATGTTTGAATTGCAGGAAACCTGATTATATTTGGGTTATCATGATGGGGCCGCGTGTCAAGGTTAATTTGATAGTGTTACGGCAACATGGTCTTATTAGCTGCAACTGTCTATAGTTTCTGTCGTGTACCGAAGGACCATCAAACTACTTAGTCTAGTTCATTTAAGCACTTTAACGGCAACACATCTTCCAAACCAATGTGCTATTTAAACATAGGTTGTTTTAGATGTGTTGTATTATAAACCATATTTCAACTATATTGAAGATAGCTTGTACTAGATTCTACGTTTTCAACTAAGCTCATCGCATTGTATGCTAAAATTTAATAATAAGCAGCGCCACAACACCTATTCCTCGCTTAGTTCAGTAGCAGCTGAATACAATTCATATTTTACGTAAAATTTTCTACTAACCTCGAAAATAGGACATCAACACGTAGATTTATCGACTCCGCATGAAGATTTCAACAATCATTTCGCTCACAAATGTAAATACAAGACGTTAGCTTTCACAATGTGGTATGGAGCGGCATTTCAAGTAATACTCGTTTAGTGGCCTTTACGACAAGAACAAAAGTTTTCACGTCACATTGTCACATTACTAAGGTCATATGAGTAACGGTCGTGGCTTCGTGTTAGAATAGTAAATTAGAACCATTTCGAGTTGACGCCTCGGTATTGGTGTTTGGAGACATCATTTGTACCTGTTGGCCTCAAAGTTGCTCTTTCTTTTTGATGAAATATTGGTCCTTTTGTCTTTTCGCCTCTTGAACTAAATGAGTAATCACACAGACTTATATTGGTAATCATTTGCATTTCTCCAACATAAGCGTTGGTCTTTATAGCATGTTGTCTTGAACTATCAGAAAGAGTTCAAATTACTTTCTTTTGTATGATTTAAACCTGAACAAAATTTGATCGATAATACGCTGTTCATATTGTTCACTACAGTCGTATCACGTATTCAGCTTTAAATTCGGTGCAATGCTCCCATTCCGGCCAGTTTTGGACAGAGCCAAAAAATTACACTGTTGGCTTAGTTAACAATGAAAACACCGGAAATGGCATATTAGGAAGAGTTTGTTGAAATCATTTTTGTGTGCTCTATTTTATTCATATTTAGTTTGGCATACTGTTTAGTGTTGGGTGTAGGGTTCAGAGTAATTACGTAGACGGCGTTCTAGCAAGAAAAAGGAAACTTTGTTCATAAGGATCTATTAGAAGGACATAAGGATCTTTGATAGAGTTGAAGATCTCCAAAGATGTGGGTTGTTGAGATGAGTCATGCTTTATGTATGATTTTTACAGGTTACCACTTTGGACATTTAGGCAGCCATTTCGTTTGTCATTTATTTTTGTGAAGATGTAATTATGATTACATAACGTGAATACTGTTCTGCCAAAATATCAATGTTAAAACATTTAATTCGAAAGGTTTCATGTGTGTCATCAATCAGACTTGCAGAGAAGTTGGAACGACATAATAGGGGTTAAAGTATGAAATTGCCGTTTTATTGTAATAGGTACTTTGAATTGACATAGAACCTTCATGCTTTGCGATTTTTTAGTAAACTTTTTTCACATGGTACCTATGAAGTTCTTCTTTAAAAAAATGTACAACATTCGATTATCGACTTTCAGTTGTTTTTTTTTATTCAGTTTAGATAAGAAAGATGGAAACTTCGAAAATTCGAGTTATTTTTGAATACGAGTTCCGACGCGGAACTAACGCGGCAGAAACAGCTCGCAATATCAATGTTGCGTTTGGAGAGGGGACTGCTAATGAACGCACCGTGCGATTTTGGTTTAAACGCTTTCGTGATGGAAACTTTGATTTGAAGAACGAACCACGTGGAAGACCGGGCCCCACACAGGTGAATAACAATGAATTGAAAGAGATGGTGGAAGTCGATCCGAGCCAAACTACCCAGGAATTAGCGGCATGGTTTAACGTTACCTTACCAACAATATTGACTCATTTGCGTCAAATCAATAACATTAAAAATATGAGAAATGGGTGCCTCATGATTTGACTGATCTGCAGAAAGAAACGCGTGTTGAAACTTGTGTTGCCTTGTTGAATCGATACAGAAATGAAGGAATATTGGATCGAATTGTGACATGTGATGAAAAGTGGATTCTTTACGATAGCCGTAAGCGAAAAATGCAATGGCTGACCCCAGGTCAAACGCCGCAACAGTGTCCGAAAGCAAAGCTTACCAATAAAAAGGTAATGGTAACTGTTTGGTGGTCTCAGCATGGTGTTATTTACTATAGCTTTCTTCGATCTGGTCAAGCAATAACGCCAGATATCTACTGCGCCGAACTCCGAACAATGATAGCAAAACTAGCAGTGAAACAGCCCCGACTCATGAATCGATCTTCACCATTATTGCTCCATGATAACGCGAGACCTCATACAGCACGCGACACCGTTTTAACTCTACAGGAACGGCAATTAGAAACCATTCTCACCCTCCGTATTCGCCAGACCTTGCTCCAACGGACTACCATTTTTTTCGTGATTTGGACAATTTTCTACGTGATAAAAAGTTTTCTTCTCAGGAGGCAGTACAAAATGCTTTCACACAGTTTTTCGAATCTAGATCACGAGAGTTCTATTGCAAAGCCATAACTGACCTTCCTATTAGATGGCAGCATTGTATAGATAATAATGGTAATTATTTTGATTAAATAAATATGTTTAATTAAAAAAACTTGAGAGGTGTCAAGGGACACCCAGATGGAACGAAGTTCCTTTCGATTAATTAGTGAAGGAATTGTAATAAAATTTTATTTTTTTTAAGTTGTAATAATATATTATTTTTTTTATTAATAAATATAATGTAATATAAACTGGCTTGCTTTCTATAAGAGAGACAAAGAGAGACAGACAGAGAAATACGCGCACGCCGCACGGCTTACAACTATAGCAAAAAGTGTCATTCCAACTTATGGTCTTAATTTTTTCCGTCTAGCCCCCTTTCGCAACGCGCGATAAGGACCTTCGTTCCAAAAAAAAAAAACTAATTTCAATTTTTCAGTACAAATCGGCAATTTCATACTTTAACCCCTAATACTTGGCAGATTAAATCCGGCAACTAAACATCAATTATGCGTCTACCTTCACGCACTATAGTTGATCTCTGAAACCTGTCATTGCACATGACTACAATTCCGCCATGACATGTAAAGACCGGGCAATCCATAATACGAGTATTGTACGTACGTTCGATTTCAAAAGTCCTGTTTGTTTCTTTATGCGAGTTTCAGATTAAATGTATGTTTTCTTAGGCCTAATTTCGCCAATGAATCAAGAGCTGTCGTCATTATTGTGGAATATTGACACTGACCGCTCTTGAACGCGGATTAGATGTGCTGATCGCGTTTGATTTATTGGTGAAAGTCACCCTCAGTCGGGTTTGACAGGTAGATAATAAAGCAATATAATAATAATAAATTTATACCTAGGACTACGACAATAAGGGCTTTTTTAAATAGTCAGATTTCTTATATCTGAACAATAAATATGACAGTTAGTTTTTGTCTATAGTAGTAGTTAGTCTATACAAAAGCTATCCAACCGCAATATTTATTCCTCAGATAATTTTTATTAGTATAACTCATTTAAGCTTCACAAAAACAAATTTCCAACAAAAAAATGAACATTACAGAAATAAGTGTATCGTTGGTGCCTGTACTAATGAATGAAAATCATTGTATCCAGAAATTAGCTGACTATTGAAAAATCAGGCCTAAGATGAATTGATTTATTTATTTGTAGTGAATATGAGAAGTATTTTGTTTTACAGCCAAGATGATAGTTCCTTCACAGTTTCAACCATATGCCTATCATGCCATGCGCACGATCGAATGTTTGTTCAAGTTACATAATATGGCGCTAACATGACGATCTGGTTAGCACCGCGGAACCTTGGGAGTCCCATATGTTTTTTTTAAACAAATTAGGTAATGTGCCTATTGACAATCCAGGTCACATGTGGTTTGTAAACTCATGTGAGTTTTGTCATAGAATTATTGTTGGGTTATAAATTTATTAAAAAACCATTTGTATTTTTTTATGGATGGAGAAGCAATGAAGGTTGAGTTCATCGATTAAAATCATTTTGCATTGTTTTAGATTAATTTGAAACCGAAATCGAAATAAAAGATATTTCCATATTGCTTTGTTAAACATAACAACCACAAGTTTTAATTATTTTCCCTATGACTTCCTTTCCTTAATATGCATACTCCAACAATAACTGTCCAAAATGGAAAATAGTTTGATGAAGTTTGAAAGGAACAGTTATTTCCTCTAACATACCTAATATCAAAATGCCTACAACCTGTAGTGTGGTCTTAGAGGGTATCGGTTTAGGTTTTTAGTTTGTCTTTGGTTTGGGCCAAAGGACCAAATTTTCCTATAAAAAAATTGCCCTTTAAGTCAAAGAAAAGACAACTCTATTGGGTACCAGTAATGGTAGGTTTCACCATATTGTGAAACAAATTGAAACTGAAAATCGAAACTAAAGAATAATTTCATACTCTTAAAAATAGAAACACCCAGTAAAACCACTGACCTAATGCTGTCAATCACGCGTCAACATAGTGACTCACGCGCACCCTATGTGATGAATTAGGAAGTTGCTGGTTACTACAAATGGGCCATAATTAATCTTGCGTTTTGTGCGTGTAGACAGAATACGGCAGAGTGGGTTTGTTTGTTGAGGTTAAACAAATGAGTGAAACAAAACTGTTGTTCGAAGGACTAGTTCTGATATAGATTAATTACTAAAGTTTTATTTAAGTAGCAAACAATTTGGCTCTATTTAACACCACGGTTCGACTCTTAGTAAAAAGACAAAAAAATCAGAAAGAACTAGCAATTCTAAGTAATTCTAAGAAGCCAGTAATTCATAAAGGCTAAAAATTCTATATGTCATAGGTTCTATTATGGATCTATTTTGTACTGAGTCAATGTTAGAGTCATCTATCAGTAATCTATCGAGTGGTTAGCTGTGATTCACTGCATGTCTGTGGTTTATGTACAGACGCCAGCAGGTCAAGCTACCCGAAACTGTCAAATTTTTCCAATCAACCTTGAACCTTAAAGCTATAGCGATAAAGTTGAAAATCCATTAAAGAAATTTGACAGATTGTAGTAGCTTGATGTGCTGGCGTCTGTACACGACGTTAATAAATGTAACAGTTTTAATTGATCTGCTGTATTAACTTATTAATAGTTCTGCACATGCTGCACGTGCTGCTGGTGGTGACAAAATGATTGTTTTAAAGCTTGATTCATGTAAAGTTGACCAGCACCCCAATGGCGTAACACACTATCAACCACAATCTGAATCATTTTGAAGGATATTAGTAATCATCATAATTATGTTCGAAATATGTGTCTGCTCAACAACGTAATAACGCAATGAATGTTGTTGAACTGTCAAAATGAAAGCCATTGCTGTTAACAGTGTGTTACGTAATTACCCCGCTGTTTAAATTGTTAATGCTTCTGAGAAGGCGTTTCGTTGCCACAGACAAAACGTTAGGCAAAAAGACATTATGTGAAGAATTCTTTGTTTTGTGTGTTTTAATGTATTAAATGACCAATAACTCTCAATTACACATGGTCAAATTAAATTATTGATACCCATCACGTCTGCGGAGTATCGCTAGCTAATTTAATTTAACCCTGTATAATTATTAACTTTAGTTTACTTACCTTTACATGAGTTTCGTGTGAATTACTAAATAAACATGTCGCCTTGTAAATGTCTTCATTTATTTCACCCGGCCATAAACACCTCTCAATTTAACAGACTAATTAGGAAGACACTTAAAATAAACCTACTTGCTGATTCAATCTCTCAATGAAACACCCATTCATTGAAGTTAAGTATCACAATGACATGACGTTTTCTCGCATAAGTAGAGAAATTTAAATCAAGTGTCACAGTCGTGAGCGGCGTTTAGCACTTAAAATATCCACCAGGCGTTAATATTGAGTACCTTACCTACGCAGTCAAAGTGAAGGTAGGACTACTTATCTAAATTCAGTTCCGGACACTAAACTACGTTTGAAACTAGTTGGTCACAAATCTCTATGGCCTAACAAGGTCCTGACTACAAGGCTTAGTAAAATAGAATTTTGTGAATGCCAAAACTTCCATAAATATAAAAGGATTGCTGCTGGAAAATTTCAGAGTGAAAGGACCAATTTTCACCTGCCTGACAAAAACCGTTGCATATTAATAAGCAGATGGTGCACTAAGCTTGCGTGCACCCATCTTGTGTAATCAACTGTTGACCAATCCGACGACCATTACCGGTCTGTATTAGCCAATCAGACGTGACTACGGCACATCACGGTTGCCGCAACATGTCTGTCTTGTGTGTCTAACAGAATAATACTGAATGTGTTGGATATTCAATAAACTAAATTAATAGTATTGCTATTTTTTACTTGTTAACAGTTAAACTATACCCCAGAAAATGTAGCCCATAAACAAGCAAAATTTTAATATGACAATACGATACTCTTAGATACTTCAGACCATTCAATTTGGCTGTAAGTAAAAGATAGCATTATCTCTAAAATTCCTGTTGTAACCTGCATAGCTGTTCACAACCATCCGACAGGCTGTAGTATCGAAAATAACACAGTTCTCTTGCCTGATTTACCTCGCCCTGACAGCAAACAGCTGTCGAATGAATACCGGTCGTCTATTTGATTTAAATTGACAAAATGTTCGGGTTTTGGACTTGTGAACAGCGTTTTGAGGACTCCTACGAAATTATTGATTGATGTTCGATACGGTACGGAGTCGTATCGAGTGGTTGTGAATAGCTATGCTGCACTCGAAAACGTAGCACAGTATTAATCTGGTCCTTATTCCCCAGCTATCAAACAAGAGCGTCCTTTGGCCCGCGGCGCAGGACCACACCCCGCCCTCCGCGAGAGAGGACGGGCGATACCTCCTGGAGGCGCTCCTACTCCTACGAAGAACACCGTGGCGATGCCCCCCCACGTCAGGGTACGAACCTCCCCGCTATCCGGGTACTATGAAATGGACATCAAGGTCAGTTGAGGGGGGAGAATGCTTGTGAGGCTTTGCAAGGTAGGTCGGGGGTTCCTGGTGGTTTGTTGCTGGACCAAAGGTCTTTGAAGATAGTAGTCAATCCTGTCATCAATTTGGGCGTTGTTCATGAAAGAAACTGAAAGTTTCTATTTTCTTTATTTACTAGTCAAGCCCTCTTTTTTAGACCAAGTATTTTTTAACGTAGTCGAAACTTAAACTCAAAGCATTTATTTAAATTAAACCATTTACCTTTTGAATTGTCAATGGTCAGTCAGTCAGAAATATGAAGCTAGTTGTGCATTCTAAAGCGTAGTAGGTACCTATGGTGAAGAACTGGCAAGAAACTCCATGGACACTTTTTTCAATTATATAGTTACAAAAATATTAGTTACATCATCAATTGTTGAATTTATAAGAGAACCTACCTACTAAAGAGTAGTGGTACTAAAGAGACTAGAAAAACTGATGACGGCCCAACAGTAACTTATATATCCCCAGTAATCTCTGCTTGCTATCACGATTAGGAATTAGAAAGACGTTTATCTATAAGAAAATTATGACCGAATCTTAAATAGAGAGAAATACAAAACAATACTTTGGAAAAGCAACATAGACATTATGAAATCACCGGGAACTGTCGTATCACGTACTAATACTATAGAGCAAGCTTCGCCTGTGGTCAGCATATCTAACACTGGTGAGTATGCCTAGACTAGCGCCATAACAATATGTTAGCTTTATGAGCTTCATAGCAGAGTTAGTTAGCTTTAAGGTTGTATCTGTTAGATATGTTCGGAGGCTGAAGATCCTTTTAAAGAAGAACATACGGGCGTTGGTGGCGTTATTGTTACATCTATCATTTACATAGGATAGGATATCGAAAAAAAATGGAAGCAGATAATGCAAACTCTGATTATTTTCTGTCAAAGATTTCGATTTATTTGGGCGAAGCTTAGAGGACGAAGTCTATCTGTGGACATTATTGGCTGATGTGATGATAAAAGAAAAGAAAGAAAATACGTTTATTAGCGGTTAACGTGACGCAGAGAAAGAACAAACACAAAAAAATAACAAGATCACTCATCATCGTTATTAGGAATTTTTGAAAATGTAACCCTAGGAAAATAGTAACACCATCCACCACACCCCTCCTTAGTAACACCAAAGGGCTGCCTTAATTCCATTTCATGTTTCATAACGAAGGTGCAAACAAACGCCATGGAACGAATATAAAAGTAAACAAGATTAATCGTTTGTTGCCCTAGTTTATTTATTAATTTGTTCACTCGTAGGTTTCTTCGATGTGTGGTACGAGTTTCAAAGTGGCACTATGTCGATACTGAAAATTGAAATGTAACGTTTTCGAATCTATTTGAGCTATTTGCTCATGCTGTCTGGAAAAAAAAGTCAGCTAGTCTGTGACGATGTTTTCCTTCACCGTTTTGAGAGCACACATACATAATCAGCCTATAATGTGTCCACTGCTGGGACGCAGGCCTCCTCTCTGTGAGAGGGAGTGGGCTGTAATCTACTACGCGGGCCTAGTCGAATTTTTGTTTCTAGGACATACCGTTTTCCTCACGATGTTTTCCTTCACCGTATCGAGCAGTGGTGATTAAATAATTTACACGAAGTAAAGTGCCTACTTGGGTTCGACCCTACGTCCTACAACACGTAAGTCGCGGCCGGTACCACTGGGCCACCACTGGTCTAAATCTGCCTATCGTTTATTAATTAAACGGCCATTACGAATAGAAAGACCCCAAGTAAACTTACAAGAATGATGTCATCGGCATTATTTTCGGTGCTCATGGCTTCTGGCGGCACACATGTTGGTAACACCATCACCTATCGAACACACTTTAATATTCTTAGTCTAATTAAAATGATGATGGAGGCATTGCTTTAGCCTGAGGCCAAAATAGCTTCTTGCGTGTGAAATTGTTGGATGGTAAAAAGCATGTTGATGCCGACTATAGACCAGCCTTTGCCATCTTAGGCCAACTCCCAAAGGATTAAAAGACGATTAATCTGAACGGACTTTGAAATATGGACTATGTCTCTTGTATCTTAAAGAGGAAACAATGTCATCGCACAGTTAAACAATTACTTGGCATATTGTCAAACTGTTTTTAAACGTGCGAGAGTTCAAAGCACGCCTATTAATATTGTAAGTAGAACATGAATTATTATTGATCAAAGATCAAACTTTTGGCTCCTGTAAGTAGGTCCTTTAGACTATAACTCCCAAGACTCAAAGGACCAGAAAATTTATCATAGGAATGAAGATGAAAAGAGGTCTGATAGTAAGGTTAATTATCCGGAAGATACTGGCGCCAAAGAGTAACTTGCAATCGAAATGAAAACATCTTCAAAAGCCACGACCACTGCCAACTATCAACGCTATGTGTCCCGGAATGTCAATGCGAGTCAGTCAAGGTCGGTTGCGGCCGTCAGCTCTTGAACATATCACAGGGACAGGGACACTGAACGTTTGTCATTTGTCTAATCTAGTTAGTTCCCTGATGTTATAGAAGTGAAGATGCGAAAGTATGCTCTTTAGACAATGAAAGGAATTATGACTTTGCAGTGCACCACGGACTACCACCCTAGCTAACTTATTGTCTCCTCGTAAAGACCGCCGTTGCGCCCTGAATATTAATGTTTATGTAAATGAGGTTTGTTAAATTTTGGTGTACAATAAAATATATTCTATCTACATATATACCTTGACTGCAGTTTACATTCAAGCACATAAATGTACAGAGGCGGACTTAATGCCACAAGCATTTTCTACCAGTCAACCTTTGGGTGATGCAGAGACAAATTGGTAGGTGATGGTTTACATTCACATATAAACTAATAATCTTACGGAGTTCACCATCTGACTCTTTAGCTTTTTGAGCTGCTTATGACCTGATCAATACGGCTATGGGTCACTATTTGCTCATCAAAACACTCGAGAAATCCTAAAACATACAGTGATTAGTTCATTGAAAGATTTGACATACAAAACTAAGTAAACTATGATGATGACGCAAACAGAGATAAAGTTTGTCTTGTAAATATTAGCCATAAAATTATGAAAGACGATGCCGCCTGAGAAATTAAAGTAATTGAATTTGGATTGGATCGAAGCTTCCAATATTCATGCAATAATTATAATGGACGAGTTGCACACGGCTCGGGAACTTACGCTGTGGCAATTTATCGAAGTGGCCTACTTTTAAAAGTGCCATATTTTTCAGTAATGGCTGGTTTTATGAATAAAGAACTCAATGCTACAACGGACAATGTAGATAGCTGTCACAGTAATGGAACAGGGTAAGAGAGGGACAGAGTAAGAGAGAATGGAACAGGGGCCGTATTCTCTATGACACAATGAAAGAAGCCGCGCGAAATGAACGCCAGATTGGCGGGATTAGCTAAGGAATTGACGTGGTTTCGAAGCATTGAGTGTTCATAGTGAATTAGGGCCCAGTGTGATTAACATGAGCTGTTCGAACGAGAAAACTATTTGAAGATTCCACTTCAAAGAGAATTGGGAGCAAGTCAGTAATACAACAATTATCACTAAACCGCCAAGAAATACAATTACCCTTGAAACTGGGCTAGTTTATTTACTGGTTAGCAACAAGGCTGTCAAAGAGGCCAACGGTTACAGTTACAAAGTTCTGTACAAAATTTCATTGAAAAACCAACATTTGCATGATAGAGAGACGAAAATTCGAGATTTTTTGTTTGTAAAATAAAAGGCTTTGAATATGGACGAGTAGACGTTCGTAGATGAGTTAATTATGATAAACAATTGGCGTCAATGGCTGGTGTGGAACAAAATGTGGGTTGTTGTGGATCAGTTCGGTCTCTGCGTGTAATTTACATTTTTTGTAAAGGTTTTTCTAATTTTTTTGTACTTTTTTTTTTTTTGAGGATGGGAAATCATCAAATGACCCCTCCCGCTCTGGGTGGAGCGGAAGGGAGTGTCAGAATCTTACTGACTAAAAACCACTCGTGTTCCTTCCTTAGCCCTTTATGTTCCAGGGCAGCGGTAACCCTTTCGGACGATCCCGCTACCCAATTTTGTTGTACTTCGGATGAAAGGAATATGGAGATTATGTACCTAGTGGGTTTGGATGAAGATAGATCTATGAGTTATTTTCTGTAAGTGTGTCGTGAAGTTGGAGGTAATGAATGAAATACTTTGTTTAGTTGTATCGGTGTCTTTCTAGACTCTTGCTTCAATTGTAGATGAGTGTGTATCTGATTCAATAAAACGTGTCAAGATATTGTCATATTTTCTGCTTTATTTGTCGTTTTGGTCCTTCCGTCCGTAATTAATGAAATAGTTGCTTTGTGCGAAATCCGCTGGTAGCATTTACAAGCAATTAAGAACTGCCTCTGCCAACTTCCTTGATAGATCATTAAATTATCTCCCTGCAGTGTTTAGCCAATGATACTTCACTTCTACTTAAAACTGGCTGTACACAAGCTCGTTCTCAAAACTAGGTAGATAAACAAATGTGTGGCTGGCATTGATCGAGGCGACCCACAAACGCGGCCTAGACACTGTGCGCAGAAATAGCCCGCAGTGACACTCCCGCGCATAAACGCGCATCTCCGTCCGCGGGCGTCGCCACGGTAATGCTGTGATTTATGGACTTTCTTTTATACTGTCGTATGTTAAATATTAAAATGTCTAGGATTTCGTAGGTAGAGTAATAGCCGCAATAACCGCATCGGTTATTTAGAACTTGGAACACAGAAGTATTTAAGTTTCCTTTGTGTTTCTCCCAATTAGTCTAAGGTTCTCAATATGATCATTTATTTCTGTCAAATGCTCTACCTTTGTATTGCAAATAAACCTTTCCTTTTCTCTGGATATATTATTATTATTTATTTTTAGCCTATGTGCCCCCACTACATGGCAAAGGCCTGCCGTTAATCTCTCCAGTCCTCTCTATCTAGAGCTAGTGTGGACTAATCCTGTGTGCTGGCGTCAAGCTCAGCCCGCCATCTTCTGGGTCTGCCTCGATTTTGCCGGACGTTTTGTGACCATAACAATTGTAGATATATGTATATATCCATAATTATGTTCGATCCTTTAATACGGTTTAATTTAGACTTAAATTTTATTTTACGAAGACGATGACAGACCTCGTAATACATACTAGAAGGCCTTAATATTAAGGTAGCTAGCCCATAGTGATACGGCAGGGGACATCAAACAATTTGTCAATATTGGGCTCGGCTCGTAAGACAATAATCTCGTTTAGAGGCCACCTACACTTATACGTGTACCAACATTGACCATAGATTAATAGACAGACGCGTCTATGTTTGTGAATAGAAAGACCAGAATTTTATACAAAAGCCGAGTCTTTAACATGAGTCAAAGTAGCAAGAACATAAGTAAAAAAAAAAATACAAAGTTTTATTGGTAAAAAGGTGATGACACAGTAATTTTACGTAAACACAGTTAAGTTTGTACATCACAATGTTGTGGTTTGACCGTTGACCCCCCAAACTAAGCAGGGCTTGTATCTTGGGGGATGAACGGACAAAGGTATCCGGGGAAGTACTATCAATACTTACCTATTTCTGACGTTTTCGAAAGGTCAGGCATAAGGGGCTCGTGGCTAAACATAACGCGAAAACAGCAGCATGCCTTATGCATGTTGATTAAGCAACGCTTATCGCGATCGTTCCGTGGATGGGTGACTATCCATTATCAAGACCCCTCCGTGGCTCAGAAAGCATGTTTAGCCGTTGGTTGCTGCTGTCATTCGTTTCGGTTAGACTGGAAGCCGACCCCAACATAATAGGTATATTTGGGAAAAGGCTAGGCAGGTTGATTCTGGGTGTCAGGCACATAAGACATTACAGCTGTGTCTCTGGGATGACAAAGCACCTTTCGATGTCTTAGGTATTGCAGATGCCCACAGGCAACGGTAAGAACTGACCATCATCAACTCTCTGATCTTTGTCGCTGAACCGTCAGCTTATTTGCCCGTCTAAGTCTAAAGCCCGTATTACAAAACCATACTCAAGACTCAAGCATTACTTCAAACTAGTTTTAAGCCATTTGATTGGTTTACTTGCTTTAAGTAATGCTTGAGTCTTGAGTAAGGTTTTGCCACCGGTCACTGGCCACCACTGCTACTAGAGTAGTGGTGGCCCAGTGGTAACGTCTCTCTCGTCTTTGTGTTAATTATTTCATCACCACTGCTCTCAAAACGGTAAAGGAAAACATCGTGAGGAAACCGGCATGTCCTAGAACCAAAAATTCCAAGACATATGCCATCTTCCAACGGACTGGGCCCGCGTTGTGGCTTATGGCCCACTCCCTCTCATGAGAGGAGGCCTGTGTCACTGTGTCCCAGCAGTGGGAACGATATAGGCTGATTATGCTTATGCTGTAATACTGGCTTAAAGTAGATAAGCAAGTATTTGTTACCAAGTTTCGATTCCTCTCACGTTATCGGTGATAGGAAGATGTACGGTGGCGTTAACTAAGACCCGGACATGTATGAATGCAATTCAATTTATGACCACATTCAAACAATGAAGGTTCGTGCTGAAGCATATAAATGAAGTGTTCTAAACCCACTTTATTGCCCTAGGTAGACGGCGCCATATTCTATTACGATAGCTTTCACTCAGGTGATTGAAATATGAATTGAACTTCCCTAAAGGGATTGGCAGAAGCGCTCAAATGAACATTGACAGTTCTGAATGTAATATGTGAAGAACAAGTTAGTATATTGGCACAAAATGGGCGCGATTCCAAATTCTAACGTCAAGATTAGGTACGACTGTTATTTAACCTGACTTAGAAATGCTATCCAAAAGTGGGGTAAACATGTAGGTCTTTTAAATGAACGTAAAAAAACTTTAAGTTATTTTCGTAGTGCCATTACGTCTAAAATATTCAAATCCTAAATTATACGGTGTCATGAAAAAACTGACCTAGGTATAGACAGACCTGCAGTATTTTAATTAGCGGTAGTGTCCTCATTACTTTGTGAAAACATACGTTAGGTACGTTTGTCAGTAAATTAGCTGAACAGCTGACGATCACAGGCGTGTCAGACAATCTCGCCATCTCCGAGGTCGCCTACATGCGTCCCAAACATTTGAGCATAGAGTAAGTAAATTGATCAGAGGGGCAATCCTCGTAATATTAAGAGCGTTCATAGTCTGATCTCAGTCTCAATCTGTCAAAAATACCTGTAGTTTCCCTACATTTTTGACAAATTTTTAACATCGATTGTCGCTGAGATGAGATTGGGAGTTGGGACTAGATTTTGGACGTTTTTAGTTACGGGAATTGACCTTCAGATGAGTTGGGTCGTACTCGTGAATAGTCATAGGACAATGGGAAGACCTAAGAAACCGTGGGTGGATGGTGTGAAAGATATGGCTAAAAGGGGTGACTACGGCGATGACGGCTTATTAGAGATGATAGAAAGAAAAAGGCATGCTGCAAGACGAAGATCGATAGGTGCATCCAGGGTTATCGTTTGGTTGGTCATCTTAGAGTGGTAATATTAGCTTGGTGAACATTGGATAACTTGGGTGAATGTGATAACTTAAATAGGGATCGTTAAAATGTGGACAATATATGTGCGACTGCTAACCAAAAACTGTACAGAAGACCAATTCTCGTAATTAAAAACGTTCAAAATCTAGTCGCAATCTCATCTCAGAAACTAGAGGTAGTTCCTCGTATTTTTGACCGATTGAGACTGATATCAGACTGTGAACGTTCTTAAAATTACGAGAATTACCTCTCTGATTAAACTAAGGCCCCTTTATTTATAGAACCGGATGGAGTAGTTTTAATTAATTTAGCTATATATATAGGCTATAGGATACGCATTAAAGCAAACATCTCCCACCGTCTTGATCTATGAACCAAAAAGATGTTGTCTCGAAGAGGTCGCCTGCGCATGTAGGACGTTTTCCCTTTCTAAGTGCATCTATGTATATTATATCGTAATGTGTGCTTTAATCATGTTCACCATCAACCAGAGAGTGGGAATGGCATTGAACCCACGTCACATTAAATTATTGCTTAATTTGAATTCAATCTGTTTAGTTTCGTGAGAATCTGTATAAAATAATTGTGATCTATCGAATTGATTAGCATCCGTTGGAACTACCCACATAAAAGTCTATCGGCTGTCAATCTTCTTTTTCGTAGGAAATGTGCTAACACTTAGAAGCCACGACCGTCTTTTAGACCTTTTCTATTTCGTTTTTAATGTATGACTGAAACATACATTGCTTAATGCATTAATCAAGAAATAATAGAAAAAAAATTAGAAGAACGGAGATAAACATGTCGGGAGTTAATTGAATATAAAAACAGGAGAACAAGTTGTCACAAATCATGCTACCAGAGTTTTGAGTGGGAATTAGAACAAATGGTATACGAATTCCCACTCAAAACTCTGGTAGCATGATTTGAAATAGCCCCACCCCCTTTACTTAAAAATAAACCATGATTCATCTTAATGTCAGGTTTACGAAAATGATGTATTTATCAACACGTATTTTTTATCGCTCACCGCCATAACACAGCGACATGGATCTATAAAACGATGAACATCATTTTACCACCGGAATGTAATCATAAAACCTATTTAGGTGTCCGAGCTATGCTAGACCCACCTTGAGATTACCCCTTGGATTTTCGCATGTGACAACACTAAATTCCTACCCTACCCACACCCTGCGCGCGCGCTCTCCCCCCCGCAGCACGCACGCCGCCATGTTGCGCTGGGCGATCGCTTCGCTTGTTCTTCAGTACGTCTTGGATTTTCGAAGTGATAACTTTGTATCGAAACTAGAAACAGTATTAGTGTTAGAAACTTAGTTCACTTCTGTTTTACATTTAAACAAAGGTAAGTCCTATCCAATTAAGTTTTTAGTTTAGAAACTTCACTTTACGGGACACTGAACGTCTATAAGAGGTATCTGTATACTTTTATTATGTGTCGTCTTATTACAAATGTCCCGTAAAGTGATAAACAGGAAAGCCCTGTTATTGCTTGCAAATGTAGGTACGTTACTAAGGAAAGCCCTTAACTTAACGTACTTATTGCATCTATTAATATTGAAGCCGACAGTCGGCTAAGTGTGCAGACGATAATTCGGATGCGTCTATACAAACGAATAATCAGGAAAGCCCTGTGTATTGCTTGCAAATGTACACTCGATACTATGGAAAGCCCTTAGTTTATCGTACTTATTGCATTTTCCTTTCTGCAGCCGACAGTCGCTGAGCACACGACGTCTGTTCGTCAGCAGACGACACGTCGGCTGTGGGTTAGGAAGTGTCGTCCGCCGGGCAGCCGTCATTCTTTCTGTCGGGCGGATGACTTGTGTTGTGGTTAACAGAATCAACTGTCAAATGTCAGCTGCGTGCATTACACCAGCAGAACATAATTACGAAAGCTCACACACTGCAATGCTTCCAGATGGAGCAAACTACACTGGGCACGCTTACCGCGTGGAAACCTCCGGCAAAAGAAGAAAGTTTTTTTAATAACATTGTAAACCTCTTGGATGAAGTGTATCCAGACAAATGGAGGGCCTGGGTCGTCAATACAACCACTTATAAAGACCTTTTTGGGGAAGCAATCTCCTCGGACACCGAATGCAGACTACGCTTTGCAATTCCAACAGTCAGACTTGCTAAGGCCCACAGCCCAGAAAATACACTTAGTGAGCGACGCTATAAAAAGATAAAAAGAATATTATTAACCTGGCCATTGGGTCGCGCATTAATTTATACTCCTTTGGCAATAATGGCAAAGATACATCCGGTGCAAGCTTACAACCAGTTTCCGGAGACGATCAATATGATTAAAGCTGAACTTGTTTCAAGACACGAGGCTTCTGAGATACTGAAAACAGATGGTACGCACAACACAGAGATCGCCTCCATCTCAGGCAGCTCGCGGGCCTCTAAAAGAAGCCATAGTCCAGACGAGCCTGCTTCTGCTGCTAAAGAACCAAAAATGAGTGACTTCATGGCACAACAAAACCTTTTATTAGAGAAACTTTGCACATTAGCGCAGACCACGAATGAAAATGTCAGTCTGATGATCAATCGAGAAAATCAGGCCCATTTCCTGGGTTCAGTTCAGGGCCCACTGTCCCCAAGTCTGCACTCCAATTATAGCGAGGATGAAGAACCCTCAGCGCCAGAAGATAACTGGAATGCGCCACCCATTATCACCGATCCACTGGCAAGTGCTGATGCAAACGAACTGAACATTACAGAGGAACCACTGCAGGATTTCACCCCGGGAACAAAAGAAACCGAAGCCAAGATTACAAAAGCTGATGAAATGTTCGTGAAACAAGGGATTGACTGCCAAAGATTCAATTCAGAAAGCTGGCAAAACATACGTTATGCTGAAGTACAGAAGACGTTTCAGGCATCCCCAGCTTTTACAGCACTGAAAGTCAACAGCAACCTTGCTACAGTGACTCCACCTTGGCAGCTGGTTTCAGTACTTGAAAAAATGGATCTATGCCTTGGTGCGATAACGCATGGCCTGTTACAACAACGTCGAGCATTCCAAGATATTTACCAAGACGCTCCTACCTCAGTTAAGGCATTTATAAGCAAAAAGTTCTTAGAATCAGAGTCATCGTTTCGAAAAGTCTCGGACTCGCTCCTACAATATACCTGTGGCAAACGCTCGGAGATAATCCAACAAAGAAGAGCCATATACAAACCCCAAAATAAAATTTTAAGTGAATTACTTCATTCAATACCTCCGTCAGAAAATCACTTATTTGCTGAACCTCAACTATCTGAAGTAGTAAAAGAGCAAGGAGGCATTTTTAAGTTTTTTCCCGGGAAGTTTCGGAAAATCACACCTGCTTCAACGTCCGCGAATCGAGCGAAATTTAGGGAAAGACGAATATTACCTGGGACGACGACTGAAATCAGAGACAGATCTCAACCGAACTATCATGGTAAAAACTCGACTAATCGAAAGCCGGAAAGGCCTCGATTTCAAACAAAACGCGTCCCCACTAAACAAAATAGGAACAAGAAGTTCTAAATTTCGTGCAGGGCAGGTTAGTAAAAAACTTCACGTCTGGGAAACACTAGGGGCTCCGAAGAATATTTTATCAATATTATCAGGCTACCGGATACCATTTGTGAGCATTCCACCATCACACAGATTTAGCAAAAAGACCTGCCATCGTTATCAAACAAAAACTTCCAAAGGGATGTCACAAGAAATAGCAAAAATGTTGGAGTCAGGCGCCGCCCAAAAGTGTCTCCACAAATCAGGCTTTTTATCGCCTTTATTTCTGCGTCAGAAATCTGATGGATCCAACCGCCCTATATTTGATTTAAGAAATTTGAACTACTTTTTGCAACCACCAAAATTTCGCCTGGTCAACCATTTCAAAATACCATTTTGCTTGAATACATCAGATTTCATGACAAAATTAGATTTGTCACAAGCATATTTTCATATTCCTATTGCCAATACACACCGCAGATTCCTGGCTTTTGCTTATGAGAACAATATTTATGAAATGACATGCTTGCCCTTTGGGCTGGCCACTGCCCCATACACGTTTGCGAATATTTCTAATTGGTTGGCTAATTATTTCAGGAAAGGAGGCATCAGAATCATTGTGTATCTAGACGATTTTTTAATAATGCACACGAATCAGCATGTTTTGTTACAACAGACCCAACAGGTACTGCGATGTCTAGTAGACCTGGGATGGTGTGTCAACATAGAAAAGTCGATCACGACTCCAACAAGAGTAATAGAATATTTAGGAATTATATGGAAGACAAAACAAAACCTCAAATGCCTCCCAAAGCCCAAAACACAAAAAATAAGAACTCTATTAGAAGACACACTGAAGAAAAACTGGTGGACGTGGCACAAAGCAAAAATGATTTTAGGAAACCTCAGCTTCGCGTCATTTGTTGTTCCATTGGGGAGACTTCATTGCAGGCCAATCCAAAGACAAGCAAATTTACTCCCAGTGGACGACAGAAACAAAAAGTTCAGCCTTTCAAAATGTGTCGTGAAAGAGCTTCAGTGGTGGTTAGATCATGTCAATCAGACATCGCCAATTCACCACAGAGATCCCACGGTATTTGTTACGACCGATGCATCAGATCAAGGATGGGGTGCCACAGTAAACGACATGAGCCTAAGCGGCACCTGGACTACCGATCAACAACCATGGCACAGCAACCGAAAGGAGCTATGGACGTTAAAGATGGTGCTTCAAGATGTGGCTCATATTTACAGATGTCAAACAATCTTAGCTCAAACGGACAACAGATCTGTGGCAGCATACATCACCAAAGAAGGGGGAAAAAAGTCGTTAAAACTACTACAGTTGACGACAGAGATACTAGAAATAGCACATCAACATCAAATATACCTTGTAGTTCGCTACTTGCCAGGAAGATACAACCTACTAGCCGACAGCCTCTCGAGATTCCGCCAAGCACCAGAATGGACACTGTCGAAGCAGTTAACACAAACAATATTCAACAAATGGGGCACACCATCAATAGACCTCTTCGCGAGCTCTCACTCAGCAGTGGTAAAACGATATGTAAGCGAAGATGCACGAGATCAAGTATGTGCATTTGTGAACGCCTTCAGCAAAACATGGCATTACGACCTCGGCTGGCTCTTTCCCCCACCCTCACTGATACCTCGAGTTTTACGACACTTGGAAAAGAGCACGGGAATATACTTATTCGTGGTCCCGAATTGGGAAAAGACCTTTTGGAAAGCGGAATTGAAACAGCGGGCACTAAATCCCCCATTTGTGATCCACAACTTGCGCCAACATCTTACAGACCTGAAAACGGGGAAACCTCCACCAGAAGTAGAGAAGCTATTTTTGCAGGTATGGAGGGTTCAGGCTGGACCGGTTTAGTTCAAACCTGGCAAGAAGAAAATAAAACTCTCCTAGAGTCGGCGTGGCGCAAATCTACTTTGAAGACATATAAGACCGCCTGGGAAAGGTGGCGTTTATGGTCCAGAGGAAAGTGCCAAATAGATAACCCCGAACCCGATGACCTCGCAAAATTCATTTGCTACCTACACAGTGATGTTAAATTGGCAGCTAGCACTATAGCCGTACACAAGTCTGTAGTGGCCACTTTTGCAAACCCTAAGAAATCCGAAGCCCTAGCCAGACATCCATTAGTTAAGCAAATAATGAAAGCTATAGCCATAACAAAACCTCCACCTCGCAAACCTTCCACTTGGGAGGCTGGCAGTTTAATTGAATATCTACAACATTATAGCATCGATGTTGATAGTATATTTCAAATATCGCGTCATGTCACGGCGCTTTTATTACTGTGCACGGGAAGAAGGGTACATGATCTCACTTTATTGGACATAAGCCCGGAATTTTTCGAAAATAATGGTGATCATGTGATATTCTGGCCCAGATTTGGATCTAAAACTGACTCGGCAACGCATCGACAATCTGGGTGGCGCTTATCAAATGACGGCCCGGAAAGACTAAACCCTGTCTTATGGGTTCAAAAACTAATTAGCATATCACATGAGCGAAGGAGAGCTAGACAAAATTTAAACAGCCTTTTTATTACAACTAGAGGTAAAGTCAATGCGGCTTCTCGAACAATTATCGCTGGATGGATCAGGACCCTTTTCCGAGAGGTCAAAATTCAAGACTCCCCCGGCAGTTTTAGAGCTGCAGTGAACTCTGACATGTTAGTTAACAGAAATATTAACATTGACGAAGTATTAAGAAGAGGTAATTGGAGAAGTAGATATACGTTCCTTAAATATTACTTTAAAGAGGTAACCAATCAAAATAGAGATTTAGGCGGTGCAAATCTTACTGATTTATTTTCACCGGTGTGATTTTTCTCCTCATGAATGTAGTCAATCAATAAAAAGCTAGAAGAAATGCCATGTTACGTTCATGTAATAATTTTGTGATAAGTAGGTACTTGAAAGAAAAGTTATGTTATGTTTTCATTGATCTCATTTGCCATAAAAAAAAAAAAATAAATAAACGTTTTTCTTTTTTACAAAATTATATAATTTTGTTTTATATCAATCACCCTAACCAAAACATCAGAACATTTTCAATCATTGACCAATACCTCAAATGCTTTTTAATGTATTCCCGATCACAGCACGTCATGTAGCGCCGGCAGAAAATAAACACATCTCAAGGTGGGTCTAGCATAGCTCGGACACCTAAATAGCACCGTTTTCCCCCCCAAGGGTAGAAAACGGATATTTAGGTTCCAGCGTAGCTAGACCCACCATTTTAGGCCTTGCCGGCTTGAGAGAGTACTGAAGAACAAGCGAAGCGATCGCCCAGCGCAACATGGCGGCGTGCGTGCTGCGGGGGGGAGAGCGCGCGCGCAGGGTGTGGGTAGGGTAGGAATTTAGTGTTGTCACATGCGAAAATCCAAGGGGTAATCTCAAGGTGGGTCTAGCTACGCTGGAACCTAAATATCCGTTTTCTACCCTTGGGGGGGAAAACGGTGCTATTTTCATAGCGTAATGAAAATATCCTCCAAAATTACGGAAGTCTAAGCAGTATTAGCAACACGGGCTACTTTGAAGATAGTTTTAAGACTTTAGGGCGGGTGCAGAGTTGCGGAAAAACAGTCGTAGCGGCTTGATTTATAGAGTAAGCTGTAGCACGATCGCATTATTTGTAAAGTTAATTTATATATTGCTCAAGCACAAACGAACGCTTCGTTTGTGCCTAAGCAATATTGAAATTAACTAAGCAATATTTAAAGCTAGCCTAAGTTCTAATGTTTTTGAGGAATTATTATCCTCATTCTGGGGAAGTCGGGTGACTACCTAGATTACCACCAATAGAGAAGTATGAAAGTAAAGGACATAAAAAGACGTGTTGCGCTGACCACACATAATTGGTATAAGGGCAGAGGAATGATGGTGATGATGATTCTGGGGAAGTCAGGCGAAAATAAAAGGGAAGAACCTAAGGCCCTGAAAATGTTGGCAACATAATTCAGAAGACTAATTCCCGAAATTAAAAACGTTCAAAATCTAGTCGCAATCAAATCGACAATCATCAGTCAGCGACAATCAATGTCAAAAGCTTCTTAAGTAAAAAGTATCTCAAGTCTCAATCTGTCAAAAACGTAGGGAAACTACAGGTATTTTTGACAGATTGAGACTTGAGATACTTTTTAAAATTACGATAATTGCCCCCTTTGATATTTGGTCCTTTGGTCCGCAAAGTAAACACACCTCCCTCAAGAGTAAACAACCAATCCGCATTCCTTGCCACAACACATTAGCCAATACGTCGGTCACGGAAAAATCGCAAACGCAGAATGTCTAAAAGCCAGTAAATACAGGAAACCATTACGGCGTGTCGTAAACGAGAGCGGACAGTACACATTTGATTCGATCCGCAGTTCGTCAGTATCGCCTCCAGACGTTCGAACGATAATCGTGTCATTTATTTATAATTGGAGCTGCTTTCGATCATAGTTTCCTGTTTTTTGTTAATCTGCGAGTTTATTTGAAGTTTTAAGTGGAAAAGTGATTTGATATTGTGAAAAATGCAGGATTTGCCGCCCAAGCAGGTACTTGCTAGTTTATATATTTTTCAGAATTCTATCAAATCGGTGGTTAATATCTCTGGAAGTAGCTCCGATTCTGGTAATGAATCTATTAATTATTCAGTATTCAGGAGTAGATTTGTGTCTATTTTCACGTACGTTAGTTGTCAGGCAAGACTTTCAGAGTCCCTGAAGTGTCAATTCAGATTTGGGTCATAAGTGTTCGGTAGGCATGCTCCAGTAAACTTCTAGGAATAATGTTGATATGACGTATCGGCGTGGAAACCGGGATCACTGATGCGAACGTTAGATTTATTTAGGTAAATGAAATACTAGAATTATTAGTAAAGCCACTGAATCATACACGACAGAATGATAATGGTCTTTTGAAGCGGTATGTTTTTTTTTTACAATTATTTAAGTATACAGGGTGGCAGAGACGCACAAACTGTAACCATGAATTTACCACATGATTCTAGACGGAAATCAGCGGTCTCATAGAAAAGTGCAACACCTACGAGGTCAAGATGTTTTTTTTTTTTATAATCGTCGAAAATTCAACGCAGGGGTGTTTAGAAACATGTAATCCATGGTTGCGCGTCGATGTCTTTGCCGTCTTGTATGAAATACCAGTATGATCAAACACGACCGAAAGGTCTATTAATTTATTCCAAATGTCATTCAGTAAAAAAAGACGATGTTAAGGAAGGTTCGAAACTATGAACTACCCCCAAAATCTCACAAAAACATTAATTTGACAGATAGAAACTTACAAGTCCGGCCGTCGAGAGAATGCGTTTCTGACATCTGTCATTGCGACAATTTACTAGCCAATAAATATCAAATTCGCAAAACACGATCGTTTGTATGACACTGACTGGTGTCAAGAACGCATTCTCTCGTCGGTCGCACTATATACTATATTATACACTGAAAAAAATAACACGAGGAAAAAAAAAAACAGAACGAATATTTAATTTTCTAGAATATACGTATTTCATATTTTTAGGACATCTATTTCCGTGGATGCTATCATCCATACAATAACAAGAATATTTTTGCATCACGATAAATTGACGTGCATATGGTGAAAGTGAAAATGTATCAATTAGTTTGTGAATGGGGTTTTTGAGCTGCCATTGTTGCCAATTGGCCTTTGGTCAAGACTTGTTGCTGTCATTTTTAACCTAATGCTTTAGTAAAATCTTACTAACGGTGTTAAATTCAGTAACAACAAGATTTTTCTATTAATTGCTGTATTTTTTGATCCTAATAACCACAATGCCGTTGAACGCGACTTAATAATAGCAGATGTGTAACGTATTTATAATAATCTTTTGTCATCATATTTCGAAAACGGTTTGAAACCAAGGACTGGTGTTTCAGACACCGAATGTATGAGCTCCTTTTTCCCTGTTTGTTTGCAATGTTACCATTACACCCTAGAAGGCTAAAACCGAAATTATTTCAGAGCCCCAAGGGATGCCAAAATACTTATACATTCAAATCCCTCGAAAATAATCATCCAGATTTTAGTTTACCACTTTAACACAGTTCAGCTGATAAAAGAAAAAACTATGAAGACAGTTTTCCAAAGAACCAGTTTTCACTTAGCATAACACTACTCAATCAAATCGGCCTATCGCAGACTAGTGCTGGACATAGGCATTCGCTATAGGGTGTTGCGGCGCAGTTTGGGAGAGAATAAAGAATTTTAGAGGACAGGACAGCGGTTTACCGCCAATATGAAAAAGATCTTAAAAAAAAAAAATTAAGTATACCATTTTTCTCCCATTCTAGCCCCCGCCGATCCCCGGCATGCGCCCCCCGCTCGGCTCCCCCGGCGGTCCCGTGCCGACCCCCAAGTCTTCCATGGGCTTCGTGATGCCGATCTACACCATTTGCATCATCGTCTTCTTCGTCTACACCCTCAGCAAGGTATGTAAAAGTTGTATTAAATTATGTAGAAATCATCTTCACAAGATTACAAGGACTAAACTTTGCCCAACCAAGCAGCCATATCTACTGCTACTACACAGTTTTGATAGAAGAAATGGAAAAAAGAGTATTTATGCAAAATGACACTTGCGAAGAAGATTTGGTTAGGTACTAAAATGTCCGCGCCAAAAATGTGCAACGAGTGGTTAATTAATTTGGACCACGAAACCTTACATTCACATAGAATATTTACCATTAGTCTAAAGCAGTTTACTGCTGATCGTAGACCTCAACTAAAGCTCAACTCTGTTTGTGAAGCGATACATTTTACAAGGTGAGCCCCCTCATCAATTTTAAATCAAATATCCATAATTATTTTCCTTCAGATTCTATTCAAGCGTACCGGATCTTCGCCATACGAGCCCATCACTCCAGACCCTCAGTTCAGGAGACGAGTGTTCAGGGATGACTCTAGAACATCACCTGATAAACTGGGTAAGTTTCCTTTTCCAATATTCACTCACCATGTCCAAGCCAAGACATATTGTTTTACTATAACCGTCAGAAAAGGTCTATAACTAAGTATTTGCTTATTTTATCTTATCGGCTAATGTTCAAAATGTTGATGAAATTCATTGACTCGATATCGGTGACTTTGGAAGATAAATAATGACGTATATAGATTTTGATTTCTAGGGATGTAATTGAGAATCACACCTGGGTTGCAAAAGTTACAATAGTTTGTATATTCTTCTGCATGATAAAATTTAAAGAAGTTCAGAAATTCAGCTACGGCAATAATCTTTGATGAAGTCTTTAGAAATTGTTAAGGTACTCTTTATGGTAAAGTTAAGATATAAGGTAGTATTATAAAACATTTCTAACCCAAAATTCTTGCGCATGCAGGACCAAAAGAGCGGGACACAAGTAAGTATCATGTTGATTTACGTACATTTCTGTATAAACAGGAAAATAGTGATACTGGTGGTTGTTAATTAGAATTGAAATAATAACACAATGTTGACCGAATTGATAATAATGTAAGCTGGATTTGATAACAAAAAAAAAAATCGTACAAAAAAAATTGAGCAGATTATTTCCAATTGGCTGTACATTATATTGTGGCCTTGGAAAGCATCTTAAGCAGTTGGTCCCGGCTGTCAATCGTGGATCTTTGACAGTCGTTACGGGTTGTCAGAAGCCCGAAATCTGACAACCGGTCTTACCAAACAGTATTGTATTACCCAAGTAACTGGGATGTGGAGGTCAGATAGGCAGTCGCTCCATGTAAAATACTGGTACTCAGCTGCATCCGGTTATACTGGAAGCCGACCCGACATAGTTGGGAAAAGGCTAGGCAGATGATGATATTGTGGATAAGTATATAGGTATAGTTTATGTATAAAAGCATCTTACACAAAATTACACGCAAACATAGATGCAACGAATTGGCACAGAGCACTCTAGAAGCAACAAGTTCATTCCAAAATTTCGCTCATAGATCTATTAAATGAAATAAATCCAGTACTTCAAAATGTTCTTCGTATTTCAGTAAAAGAAATCACTTACGATGATCGTTATGTAGTGTACAACATGTAACAGAGATGCTAATGGATTTGCATAACTGCGGGTAGTTACGTGCATAGAGGTTACAGTACAAACGGCTACATACCAAGCTATATTAGCTACATTTCCAGTATAAGCTGATCTCGCATTGATTCGGGTTGCCGTACAATAAGAGGTCAGCATCAACTAGAAGACTATAGCATGATATATCGCCGTGTGTACATTACACAGTAACTATAAATTATTTGCGTATTACATTTGAGTTGATTGTCAATTAGGGCGTGGTTTAACACCTAGTTTAGACGTCACCGTATTGTTAACATGCCGTGTTTTATGTTGTAAAAGGTTAAGGTTCTGCTTTTGTCGTAAAAATGTAGATATCTATGAGTTTGTGGTAAAAAATATGATTATTTATGAGTCAGACTGTTCACAGTTATCTGAACAACTAGTTAAATTCAACTCTATCTCAATTGGATAAAGTTCTTATCAGAATGAAATGTAATTGTCAGTTTCTCGCTTCGTTCCTATATTTATGACCCTGACTGTCAAGATTTTTGGTCTAGTTACGCAAGTAAGTATAATATGGTATAAAAAATATAGTTAGGCGAACGGACCAAATTTTTCCATAAGGTAGGACATTCACGATCGACGTAAAACCGTTAGTAAGTCATTGCAATGTTACTCTTTATCGGTAAGGTAACGTATAATTCTCATTTATACCTTATAAAATAATAAATAAAAAAAAATAAAAATCATTTATTTGGAACAAAAACAAGTACAGTAAGTGGACAGATATGAAACGATGATAGCTGCAAAAGTTAAAAACTGTGGCGCAGCTACCAACGCCCGACTCCAAGTGAGAGGTTAAACTGTTCCAGACTAGTACATAACAAGTGTTATTAAACAAAAACAGGTAAAGACGAGAGAAAATAAAAATTAAAAATATAGAAATAATACAAATAAAAAGAAAACAAAATTAATTGTGTGCCGTGTGTAACAATGTTAGTTGTGGGTGAATATGAGGTGTTGTATGAGAGTGAGGATGGGTAAGTAAGTAAGGCGAGTGGGTGTAGGAGTGTGAGTGTAGATGTACATACGTGTGTGGCGAATGTGTCTGTTCATAGAGATATAAGATATAATTTATGTTTATAAGTTATAACAATGAGATAAGAGTTACATTGCAATGGCTTATTAATGGTTTTACGTCATTTAAATTTGGTCGTGAATGTGCTGCTTAAAGACCAAAAAATTCGTACAAAAGCACAAATGACCCAATATTGTGGCTCGATGCTCAGGGGACGTGGAGTTGGAAGCGCTGAGGGCTCGCCTGGCGGAGACAGAGCGCGCCATGCAAAGGATCGTCAGTCAACTGGCGCAGCGCGACGCGGTATATATCGGGCTGGGCTGGTGGACTGGCCTGGGGGTCTGTGGCTTGAAGTTTCATTGTTTCGTGTCGATTTGACTCAAAGTCCGACCAGAATGTTGTCACCCGGCAGCTCTATCATTAGCTTCAGGTGGTTGTGCATGATGGGCAGGATTGGAGATGAGGCATATCCTGTGAAGGGGCTCCACATCAAACTGGCACTGTGTTTGCTAATAGTTCAATAATCAATGAGCCAATAATTTATTTATTTATTTAATCTGACTAAAATGTTCATATAAATTCAAAAATATTGGCAACCTGTTAAGTCCATGTTATAAAATGGATAAAAGGATCTTAAAAATTGGATTACTTCCCAACAAGTTGAAGCTCATTTTCACAGTAATCGAAAACACATTTGCATTTGAAATTAACCCTGTTCATGAATTTTACAGAAGATTCTGTAGTTTAAAAATCAAGGAAATTGATTTGTACTCTTGTTTTATCTGCGAGTAATTTTCTAAACACCAGATGCGCTTTCCTCTAAAAATAATAATATCGTCTACATACACAAATAGACTGAAACAAGCTACCCCATCGGCCAGTTCATCATATCTGCCAGATTTCTTCGTTTATAAACCGTATTATTTAGATGTGTACCTAGCAGCTTGAGGCATGGTGACGGTTGCGCCCTATTCTAGTTGTCCGGGTTATAATCTTAACTTGCAACTACGACTGCGATGCATCCAAACGATTGTGGAGTCTAATGTGTATACATATAGTCTTAATTCCTATTTGTTTAGTTTATAGAGTGGATTTTTGGAGGTAGAATAATGGTTTCGAGTTTGTTTTGTCCTCTTAACAATGATAAACGTCTAAGGGTCCCCATAACATAGTATTGTGTGGAGTATTTATGTTAAATGTCTATTTTTAGATATAATTAAAGATTCCATTTGTTATTTGTGTCTCCTTAACTTTGTGTTGTTAAATATACATTGTGATTGTGAATTCAATAATGTAACTGTGTTATTGTGACGATTTATTTTACACAGAATGGCTGTACCTAAATAAGCTTTTCAACAACTTATCTAAGAAGATAAAAATATTTAAAGCTGAAGAAACTTTTTTGATTTATTTGCAAAATAAGAATCATTTATTTGTTCAAAAATATGTAGCAATTAAAATAATATGGTGATACACTTTATTCTATGATCTTATTAATATGTTCAGACCACAGAACAGAACATATATAAAATATCTGTATTTCAAATATTACGTAGTTCAATTTAATTGCCAAATTATAGTGTCAAAAACAAATTGAACAATATAATCAGAGAATCTATGGAGATTAAAAAAAATATCAAAAATTCACTTTATAAATACAGCCAAGTTAAACTCCCGAGATAGCGTTAAGTATGACTTGGCCCACGTCCAACGTTGGAGAGCATGCCCAATCGTCTGATGCATCCCGTTTATTTTCGTCAGCGTCCTTCGTTGTTTGTTTTTATGTCTATTTTTACTCTGGTTTCGTTTTTAATTTGGTTTTCTGCAAAAATTATTTGAGATTCATTCATGAGTTATTGGAAACGATGATTTTGTATTCAATGAAAATATGCTAGTTTATAAATAAACTGTTTTTAATACAGCAATCGCTTTATATATATATTGTACGTTTTGGAATGACGACTTCCTCAAAACTACTCTTTTCGTAGTTAGGGATAATATATCCGAAACTTTCATAAAGTAAAAAACAATAACAGGCAATATTGATCCAAATTTCATTTTATACAAACATAATTGTTCAAAGGCCAAAATTAAAACAGCGAACGGCCTTGAAACATTTCAACTTTTCATGAAGTTTACATACTGAAATATTAATGAGTACGTCGACGATATACTCAAGAAGTCTAGCCATACGACAAGTCCTTTCACTGAACTAATGTTAACATTATATGGCACAGTTGTTACCGCCATATCAGGGCTGGTAGCCGAGGTGCAGCAGCAGATGGAGGCGAGCTACACGCAGAATCAGCAACGACAGGTCAATGCATGTAGCTACCCTACCCGACAATGTCACTAACTACAATGGTTCAGCTGTAAAAGCCTTTGAAATGTATGGGGTTGACATAAGCTCTAAGACCCGTGTCCACCGCAAATTAATCGGAAAACTTTCTGTCAACCGTTTGAAGATGACAGAGACAGAATGATGTTTTAAATACGTTAAACGCATTTAGTGTTTTTTTTTCGTGAAAGTGGGCCTAAAATTTGCTCTTGAAAGTTTAAAAATAATTTAATATTGAAATCAGTCTGAAAATAAGCACTTTTGGGACATAAGCCAGCCTACAAATCGCTCACTCTTCACCATTTCTTGTGTTTGATTTGGGAAGTAGAAGTGGCGCAACATACTCGCATTTACACTTTTTTTTCTGATTCTGTCAATCCCATACATTTCGTTGACTTTTATCTGGGTGATACTATTGTAGTAAGTGACAATGTCTTGGCTCTCTGGCCCTAGTTTCCGAGAAGATTAGACAAGGGAATGCAATAGATTGTCTTGTCTGATCTGGCTAATTTTATTTCTAACCTCGCTACCTAATCCAAAATCCTGTCTTGCTATGATTTTCTGTCGTTTTTTTTTTTGTTGTTTTATTTTTTTTTGTTTATTTCTGTTTTAACATCGTGTTTAAAATCATCATTATTCTGAAAAAAAAAAAAACATTAAAATAAATCTCATATTAAGGTAATGCTGTGGTGATTTTTGGTAATGTTAAAAGTTGCGGTAATAATATTAAAAATGTAACAGCTAAAAACGTTTTAAAAGACTTTATTTTTGTTCACAATACAAACCAAATGACGTTTTAAGATGTAAATCGTCTGAATTCGTTTAGATTGTTCGTAACACAAATGGCACTCATAAAGCTTCTGATGTAGGGCATTGCGTCTTCATTACAACGATATTTCATGCCAATAACTTTGACTTATTATCGCTTTTCTGCTGCAGTTGAAGATAAGCTTTGTTTTACATCTTCTTGAATAAGAATTTGCTTACATTTTTATGTGAGCCAGTCTTGTCATAGACTCGTAATAAAATATGTAGCGTCGCTGATGGCTGTTTCCATATTTCAGCAAGTACTTCTATGTATCGCTACATAATATAAAGTATATGCCTATATTTTTTAATGTTTTTTTTTAACAAAATATTTAATAAGTGAGAAAATAAATAAACGAGATAATAAGGATATACCTAAATAATGTATATACGGGAATCAAAGGAAAGAAACATATTTCATTAAAACTCTTAGGTACACTCAAAATACCCAAAGTTAATCTGACTCTAAAATCTAAACTTTATTTATAACAGTCTTTGTTAGACTGAGATCACAAGTTATGAGTTTGGCAGGTATTGCCATCCCGTGCCAAATATATGTATTATATTGCTATATATAATCTTGGCGCATTTACTTAGTTAAATATAAATTGGGATATTGTTACTTTTTATGTGAATGGGAAAGATGAAAACAGAGATAAAAAAAGATTATAATACATATAAGGAAGAATTACCAGAATTACTTAGCTCTTCATGCATCTTAAATGATTTGCCTCAAATATGTTGCTTCCATTTGAAACTATGTATATATAAAAATTTGTAGCATAGGTTTCTTTATCATATCATCGAAGAGACACTCGTGTTATTGGTGTAGGCTGTTTCAGTTCAACGATAAAAAAATAAATAAAACAAACAAATTACCCAAAAGCACCTTATTATACAGGATGGCAGGGGCATCGACGTACAACCTGTTACGATGGATTCAGTACATGATTCTGCACCCTAATTGCGTAACACACAATCAATCGGAATCGGTTTCATTTTGACAGTTCAACAACATTCATTGCGTTATTTACGTGTTGAGCAGACAAATTTTTTGAACTTATGAAGCAATGGGTTAGCAATTTGCTTCAAAATGATTCAGATTACGATTGATTTTGTGTTACGCAATTAGGGTGGATCCCTTTGCGTTGAATTTTTCATCGGTTACTAAAAGAAATAATTGTTGTTCTATACGTTTTGACCGAGTAGGCTTTTGTAGAAAACAGCAGATTTTGTTTAAAATAGCGACAACAAGTTTCAGCGGTGTCCAGAATCATGTACTGCTGTCATGGTAACAGGTTATGCGTCAATGTCCCTGCCACTCAGTATTTTCAAAATATATTTAGGAACAGCACTTTTACTTTGCACAAATGCTTACTCGTCGCTTTATCTAAATAAAGAACATTTCTATAAATATTTTTGATCCTCGCATCTTCATAAATCCATGTTCAAAATTCCTCTATTCGTTATATTCTGTTGCATTCCTAATTTCCGATAGAGGCCATAGACAACATAAGCATGTTTTTTTAATCTTTCGTTATCCATGTCGTTGTCGCCTTTGTCTGTCTGCCTGCACCTCGCCGTGGACTAACAAATAATAATAATCCATTCATAATTATTAAATAACAATATTAAGTAATAATAAACCATTTTGTGGTAGGAAGACTATAAAATAGCAATGAAGAGATATCAGAGTAAATTATGCACAATATAGGGTTTTTTTTTTTGGTTTTTTTTTATGCTTTTTAGATATTGTAAAGTATACCGCTAAAATTGAATGTCTGGTGATTTTTTTAAAACTGTGCGGTTTGTGCCAGTATTTTATCGCTAAAGCCTTTTGCTCTAAAGGAGGATGTAACTTAAGCCCATCCTAAAGAGATCCTCAAAAAGCCTCTCACAGGGTAGCAGGGACAATGACGCGCGCAACCTGTTAACATGGATCCAGTATTCGATTCTGGACCCCCTAGCGTAGACATTTTAAGTCGGATAACATTTTCACCGCGTAGGTATTGTACTCATGTAGGAAAGGATGATTAAAAAAAATACGGACCAAATATTTCAACACAGTGGCATCAGTGTCCAAGATCATGTACAATCCATAGTAACAAGTTGCGCGTAAATTTCTCCTTCATTCTATTTTTAACCCCCGACGCAAAAACGACGGGGTGTTATAAGTTTGACGTGTCTGTGTGTGTGTGTGTGTGTGTGTGTGTGTGTGTGTGTGTGTGTGTGTGTGTGTATGTCTGTCTGTGGCATCGTAGCTCCCAAACGGATGAACCGATTTTAATTTTGTTTTTTTTGTTTGAAAGGTAAATTTGTCGGGAGTGTTCTTAGCTATGTTCGATGAAAATCGGTCCAAGATGGCCGCCGCTACAAAATGGCGGATTACGTATTTTTTCACAACTCCCTCAATATGGGTATCAAATGAAAGGGCTTGACTAGTAGAATACTATACACTATGATAAATTTCAAATCCAAGATGGCCGCCAACACAAAATGGCAAAAAGCATTATTTTTTTTCACAACTCCCTCAATATGGGTATCAAATGAAAGGGCTTGACTAGCAGAATACTTTACTATGACAAATTTCAAATCCAAGATAGCCACCACCACAAAATGGCGAATTACAAAAAACCTGATTAAATACCAAATTACCTGAATCTTAAAACGCAAGAAAATAAAAGAAAAGAAATAATAAGGAGTCCCTACAAAAAGCATGAAATAAAAAATTAAATTAAAAATTTAAAAAACCCCCGACTACGTGAAACCCTTTAAAAAGAAAAAAATAACCTTGAAATTATGACCCTACGTAAGTACGTATGAAATTTTTTGATTAAATATTGTCCTGTCGGGGGACCGCTACTATTTTAAACTTTAACAGAACGTTAGGCTAATAATCAGAGCGGTCCCCCGACGGGACAGCATTTAATCAAAAAAATTCATACGTACTTACGTAGGGTCATAATTTCAAGGTTATTTTTTTCTTTTTATAGGGTTTCACGTAGTCGGGGGTTTTTTAAATTTTTAATTTAATTTTTATTTCATGCTTTTTGTTGAATTATTCCTTGTGACTTTAAAGGTTACATAGTAAATTTTTCAAAATGTCCGCCACATATCTGATTTCAGCGGTATAAATATTGAAGGTGTTGATGTGATTTTTATTTCGGCTGTGCCTACAATATTCTGTAAATATGGCGATTTTTTGTAGACTTGTTATTTTTATTTTTAAGTATTTTTCTGGTAGTTTCTATTTCTTTTCGTAAATTAGGAGTTTTCTTTGTTAAGTGTGTTGTAGTTTTGTTTCCTTTATCTGCATTGCGCTAGATGTAAAAGCGTTGATTATTTAATTGAAGCTTTAAAATACTTCCAGCTTCCAAATACTGAAAAATAAGCAATCAACGCTTAGAAATAGAACGCATGAAATTCCTGTAGAAAATGAGAACCTTGTGTTTTGATACTAACAAGCGTGGAAGGACCAAAAATCTGATTGGGTATTTAACATTTTCAGGATGTGCAGGATAACCATGCTCGCCCTTACACAAACGGGACAATCATACACAACAGTGGCCCGGTGCATATAGTCGCTACTGAGTACCGAGAGCCATCGAAAGAGAGCCTGGAGACTGTGAGGGAGAATGAACCATCTCCAGCTCCTGAGAAACCTGAACAGATTCCAAAAGAAAAAGAACCCTCACCGGAACCTCAGCAACCCGCAGAAACCAAAGAACCCACTCCTGAAATAGAAAAGCCTGAAGAACCTCATCAATCAGAACCTGCTAAAGAATCTTCACCAGTTGAAGAGCCTGTTGTAGAAAAAGAATCCACACCCGAGAAAGAGACTCAATTAAAAGAACCCACTCCAGAACCAAAAGAAACTACACCAGAAAAAGAAGTTCCAAAAGCAGAAACACAAGACGAGGAAGAAGAATTAGAAGAGGAAGAAGTCGAAGAAGAGATAGAAATCGAAGAGAGTCCAGAGAGAGAACTCAGTAGAGAAAGAGAAGTAGAAACTACCGATGAATTAATAAAACTGGCATCTGATGTAAAAATAGAAAGCAATGGAAATGTAAGGCATACAGAGGATTTCTTGAAAGAGGAAACGAAGTCTTCTGAGGCTCAGAAGGAAGAGAAGCAGTCGACACCTGAACTTCTGGAAGAGGCTATCAAAGATGATGACCAGGAGAATGCCAGTGTTAAGGTGAGTTCTATTTTCAAATACTTTTACTTCAAGTGCAGGACCCGTTGTACTGGCAATGCTTGGGGGTGGCTTACGTCCAGCAGTGGATGTCTTTCGGCTGAAATTATGATGACGACGTTAATAATTTTTTTTTACAAAAATAATAATTCCGTGGACTGACAGTGTAAGAGGTTTCTGGCAAGAGTGACACAAAGAATCTTTTCAAGACCACGTAGTCCATACGTAGATCTTTTAACATTAGTTCATTGGTGGGGCTGCTAGTGAATGTAATGTAAAATAACAGTCAAAATAGCCAGGAACCTTGATCCTGGTTTTGAGTGTGTGAAGCATTTTATTTTGCACATGTCTTGCAAATTTAGCAGCAGTGATTTAACACGCAAGGCTCACCACATTGTAGTTCACATTTGTAATGTGTTCACACTCACACACACCGTTTATAACTTTGAGATGCGTAGAAAGCGTATTATTTTGAAATTAATGCTTGTTACATTCCTTTTTAATCCAAACAATATTCTAAAGAAAGGTACTAGTTTTCAAAGTCTTTGTCCAAAAAGATTATGCCAGTTATTTCATGAGAATGTCCCTGAAATGAGGTATACCAGTTGAAGTTTACACCAGTCATGAACAAGAAATCCTTGAGATCGGCACAAAGCAAACTATGGGATTTTTGAATAATCTAAGATCCTCTAAATAAAACACACACACACACACATTTGCAATGCACAGCCTAAATCGTTGGGTCACGCTTTCGAAATTTTGCACAAGAATCCTATAAACAACGAAAATAGGCATTTAACAAATATTTTCCCAAATATACCCCCTAAAGGGGATGAAAGTTGTATGCAAGTAATGTTTGCCCATGTTGAAATATTTCGCAATCTACATATCTCCCCCACACATAACACACATTAGAGCACCATTAACACATGCGTCCTCACGTAGGTGGTAGGCATGGAGCTGACGGCGCACGCGGCCGACGGCGGCGCGTGGCGCGCGGCCGCGCCGCCGCGTGTGCCGCCTGCGCACGCGCCGCACCGAGCGGTGAGCGCATATGTTACCGTTCATATCGTGCAGACCATTTATGACAGCGAGTAGAGGTGGAAATTCTTTTGTGTGAACTTAGGTTTTACGGGTGGAATCTTAAATGCAACTTAATTTTATATACTGTCTCACTTTAAGCCTTAAAGTCGTAAGGTATATTGAGGTGACAGGTTTCAAAACGTCCTAAAGTTAAAAATTATTTTAGTAGTCGGGGGTTAATACGTAATACGGGCTGGTGTCCACAACTCCGCGTCGAAGCCCGTTTATTTGCGTAGGTACGTATTTTTAGTCGGGGGTTATAATTATATGTTTTTATGTGCCTATATGGGTTGTATCGGAGTCCAAAACTAGTCGGACAATAGCGGAACAATCATGTAAGTGAATCGTAAATTACTGGACTGTCAAAAACTACAAATTATTATTATTACTTTAAAGAAACTTCACCTTTATCGCTGTTCTGTGTGACAATAATTATTTTAATAATTTTTCCCTAGTTATTATTTATTTATTTTCCTTTCTAAATTATTCATTGTCTTTAGTTACAATTTTAACCCTTCTATAAATTAATTTAAATGTTATATTTTATTGTTCGTCCTGTAGTTAGTGTATGGTAGAGATAGTTTTGTGGCTTCACATTCCAATGCTATGCTTAGTATTATTATTTAGCTCAATTTGTTTGCTCAATCGAGGGACACCAGTTATTTTTGCAATTTATGAAACAAAAAAATAGTGCATGTTTTTAACAATGTTAAAAATTGTTTTTATTTAGTGTTTTTGCTAATGCACAGACGCCAGCAGGTCAAGCTACCCGAAACTGACAAATTTTCCCAATCAACCTTGAACCTTCATGCTTTAGCGATAAAGTTAAAAATCTATTAAAGAAATTTGACAGATTGTAGTAGCTTGATGTGCTGGAGTCTGTGTCTACTGATGTCTCCACAATAATAATAATAACTATCGTAGAATAAAACTGCTTGCATTTTTTATTTTGTTTTACAAATTTTATAAATAAATTGATTACTATTAATATGAGCAGTTTTATTTTAACGTCTCCTTGACTAACACCTTACACATTCTTAATTCAAACATACACATGAACTCTGGCGGATACATCCAGTAGCATGAAAATACATTTTTTCTCCCATTAATAAACGAGTATATTGCTATCTCATTTTATTGCCATAATAACCGCAAAGATGGGTGTTTTACCTTTTGACAGCCCGAGTTGGATTAATACGACAAATGGTTTTGTGCCCGTACCGCCTCAGTCGTGTTTATACGACTGAGAACCTATGTTTGTTTTTTATTTCATTGCACAACCCTCAATCATTCAACTCAGCCTATCGCAGTCTACTGCTGGACTCAGGCCTCTCCTATGTCATGCCACAACACCCTGTCATCCGTCTTCCGCATTTAGTCTGTCCCAGCCACCTTTTTGAGGTCGTCGATCCATCTAACCGGGGACTGCCCCACACTATGCTTGCCGATACTCCAGACTCGTCTGCTCCACCGGCTATGGGTCCTTCGATAACACGGTCAGCCCCCTGCCACTTCAGCTTGCTTACTCTGTAAGCTATGTCGATAACTTCGGTACTTTTACGGATAACTTCAGCACGACCCTAGTTAAAGAAAAGAAAAAATAAAGTTTATTTGGACACAGTTCAGTTGTAGGTAATTATAACCAAGCGGTGAATGGGTTAACTAAAAAACGGACCCGAGTCGTGGTCCACGTTTTTAGTCGATTATTCGGTCTGTGGACAAGCATACTTGTTGGCTCGACTTCAGCTCGGGCCAGAAATTATGGGGGATATCATAAATCAAGCTTAACACTATGTAAGTGTGCCAACAACAAACCACTCGTATGAAATCGACCTTCTGTGCCTCTTAATTCATGTTGTAATTTAAATAATAAATTATTTTTTGTAAACAACTGTCGTATTATGCTTTTTATAATTTATCAATTTTATTTAGTCACTGGCTACCGAAATAGTCATTGTTACCAAGCACTAAGCTTATTATAAATTGGTAAAAATATACAGGGTTACAGCACATGATTCGAGACCCCATTTAGAGTAGACATTTCTCGTCGGTTATCAAAAAGAAATCAGCTGTTTCAATGAAAGTGCCGAAAAGTGCGCGGGCGTGCGGTCAAAATGTATGGTACAGCAATTTTTTTTTCAGAATCATTATTTTGATAAACAGACTTCTGAGACAATGGAAATCAAATGACGTATTTGGGCCTTGACTGGAACCTTGAATATTTAATCGATTTTGAGGATGCTTATTTTATTACCTTAAAATTTTCTTTTATTTGAATTGTAATAGCAGAGAGGTGGCGAAAAGGCGAAGAAATGGCTATTGGATGTGCGAGCCAATTGCCATTTTCAAATGGGACAAAAATCTAATGACCCTTCCTAGGTCTTCTTCATCATCATTTCAGCCTGAAACACCCACTGCTGGTAAAAGGCCTCTCCTTTCTTCTGCCATACATCCCAGTTCCGTGGGTCGCTCGTCCAGTCGATATCTTGCTGTCAAATAATCACAAAATCAGAGGGACGATTCTCGTAATTTTAAGAACGTTCACAGTCTGATCTCCTTACATTTTTGACATTGATTGCGACTAGATTTTGTACGTTTTTAATCACGGGAATTGGCCTTCAGATTAAAACAAACACACATCCACACTACACACACTTCACAAAGACCTTTTACGAACAACTCTTGCAAATATTTTCAGCATGAAGCTGAGCAGGTGCAGTCCATATACCTGGAGACAGAGATCCCGCAGCAGTCGCGCGTCCTGGTCGCAGACTTCGCAGAGGACAGGGCCGACAGGCCTGCGCCCACCAAACACTCGCCGGTAAGGGGAAATTACTTTCTCGACTTAAATAACGGGTGTAAAAAGACGCTTTACGAAGCAGAGGGTCCTTTGTACTCCCCATCATTGTGATCTTTTTTGTACTTATCTGCGAAATTCTGGTTATGGAGATATTGAAGGTCAAAGTTCCAACTATTTATTTTTGCACGAAAACAACTTTTAAATGTTAACCCCAACTCCTGTACCGTTGCATGCACTTACAAGCACAAAGTTTTGTGTGTTACATTGCGCGCTAATAGCGATTTTTCACACGAAAAATCTTCTTTTTCTACACCGTCTTTTTACACCCTGTATTTAATCAACTATCCCAGTTTACTGCTATTGACCTCTCCCAAGTTGCGCCACAACACCTGAGGGGCAATTCTCGTAATTTTAAGAACGTTCACAGTCTGATCAGTCTCAATCTGTCAAAAAATACTTCTAATTAACCTACATTTTGACAAGTTTTTGACATTTGTTTGTCGCCGAGATGAGACTGCGACTAGATTTTGAACGTTTTAAATTACGAGAATTTGGCCTTCAGGTTCTCTAACTTCCATCCAATCAGTTCAGCCTTTTTGGGGTCGTCCATCTATCATCGCTGGTGGCGATGCTGCGTTTACCGAATCGCGGTCACCTTTCTATGAATAGTCGGCTACGACGGTTATAGATCCATGACAGACATAGCTAGCCCCTAATTTAACACTGGGTTGTTTTAAGAAATTTTCCAAAGTGATGATATTTAAATAGGTGCGCCAGAGCACCCGGGGCAGTCAACGACACTCGGAGATATTGCATCAGGTCTATTCTGTAGAAATCTTACCGGAAAAACTTGGTGAAGTGAGCTGTCTTTCCACTTGTTAGGGAGTGACACTAGTGACAGCTCACTTTAAACTCATTTCACCTAAGTTTTCACGGTGAGATTTTTACAGAATAGCACTACAGTTATTATGAATTTCCGGAAAGAGATGACATGATTTAAGCCGAATACCGCACTACTGTTTTCATTTGTCCATTCAATACGACTGTATTTGTCTCTAAAAGTTAATTTATACTTACTTTAAGATATTGCACTTTATTCACAGATGGTGGTGAGTGGAAAGATGACACTGTCCCTGATACAAGATGCGCCAAGGGATACTCCTGAACGGGACCCAGGTATTGTAATTTATTAAAAAAAAAAAAAACCAGTTCTCTATGTATGATCAAAATATATTTGCGCTAAAAATAAGCGTGGCAATGTCATAATGTAGAGACAGCTTGTTCTTTTTTACATTTTAATTCTAAAATATGGTATTAACATATCTGAACTACGGTTTCAGAATCAACGTTGGACGACTTCACAACGGCTAGTGCTATCACACAGAATGCTGAGGTAAAATATGTATTATTTTTGTAAAATAATGCCGTATAATAAAGGGCCTCCCCTGAAATACTTTAACAGCTCTTGTCATGGCATAAGCTGCTATTGGAGAGGCCTATGTCCAGCAGTTATAGTCTGCTATAACCTGAAGATGATAAGTTATTGTGGTACGCTAATATAGACATGAAAGCTGTAAGGATTTTTTTACGCGTCCGAATGAGGCTGACAGGGGGCATAGTTGGTGAACATTTCTGCAATTGCTTTTTGAAAAAACAAGATGGCAGTGTTAGTTCAGAATTTGGCCACATGCCAATAGATCCTTGTACAGCTACTTATACAGAGTGGTAGGGACATCGACGTGCTAACTAACCATGAATTCAGCACATGATTCTAGACTAGCGTAGAAATTTTTCGTCGGTTATAAAAAAACCCAACCGTTTCTTACAAAAATTATATACCTCCGCGGATTTTTAATTTATAACCTACTAAAATTTTTAACGCAGGGTTCTGAATCATGAACTGGATCCATATCCTGGAATCAGTAACAGGTTGCGCGTCGATGTCCCTGCTACTCTGTATAGTGGCCGGCAAACAATTTGAACAATCATGGCGGCGGCGGCGACACTTGTATGGAAGCGCCCCGCAGTTATTTGCCGCCTAAAGTACGATGACAATACACCTGATGGCCAATTCTTGTAATTAAAAACGTTCAAAATATAGTCGCAATCTCATCTCAGCGACAATTAATGTCAAAAACTTGTCAAAAATGTAGAGAAATTAGAGGTATTTTTGACAGATTGAGACTGAGATCAGACTGTGAACGTTCTTAAAATTACGAGAATTGCCCCTCAGGTCAATAATCCTTTGCAAAGGCTGTAAAACCGTGTTATTATTTTACAGAAAGAAGACGAATCAGACGAGGAAATTGAAGAAGAAATTGAAGTAGAAGAGATAGAAGAAGAAGTAGAGGAAGAAGAAGGAGACGAGCCTGAACAGAAGGCACAGAAGGGAAAGAAGACAGAGTGAAGTACTGATAGATATTAATATACTCATACTTGTGCGGTTATGTTTTGTAACTTTGTGATAGGAAAGTTTGTAAGGATATGATGGCTGGATTCAATTTTGAACCTTATTGACTTAAGGTTAGTTATGGGAATAGCCAGTTTTTTCCAATCTTTGGGAGGCAAAAAAGCCTTCATGAGAGATTCATCATTAAAAGTGATCAAGGACACTTAAGTTTCAAGCTAATTCACAAGGCTGTTTTTACTAAACCAACAAAGATTTGATACTGAATTTAAGAAAGTATAATACAAAAAAACTCCAAAGAGGCAACTCTAATGAGGTTCCTACAAGTATTAGATTTTTACTTTAGTCTTATACTGCTTTCGACTGCTAGAAACAACAATCAAAATCAAGTCATTTATTCAAATTAGGCTGAGAATCAGAACTTTACGAACGTCAAAATTACATAAGGCAGTCCCCCTTCACCACTTTCACACAGTGCTTTCGCTGGGAAGTTGAATTAGCCCAACAAACTCCCCAGCAGCACAGCTGTCTGTTCAGTAAACTAAGGTGTTATCCATTATTTTCTTCATCCAATCTAGTCTGTCCAGATCATCTCGGGGTAAAAGTATGACAAAGTCATAAAACATAACTTTAACTTGAAAAAAAATAACGATTTTGTTTATGTAATGCAATTAATTGTGTATTTACTTTGTCTATGCTTCTCTCCTAGTCTATTCGTTGTTGGAGGTGTACATTTTATTATATTCTACATGGTTTTATGCTTTCGACGTTTTTAATACTATTGTTAATAAGTGGAATAGTTTCAGAGTGTGGTTAGATGTGACTGAAGAGAAAAATAAATTGGGGAGAAGTTTGCCACACTTTTATCTAGCACCCTTGCAAGCCAGGATTTTAAGTTAAGTGGCGACTACTAGAAACAATAACGTCAACAAAAAGAGATGATGATTTTTCTCAAAATCACACTATGGCCTGCATCATCCCACTGCTGCGCAAAGGCTCCCCATGACTTCAGGCGGGCTAGTGCAGATGTAAAATGAAGGACTAACACTAATTTGGAAAATAAAATAATGCACCTAAGCAAAAATCCCTTATATTTTAAGTTCTCAGCTGTATCTAAACACGCTCGCAATGTTACAATTGGTTATTAATAATACGAATTTAATATATTGAGTGTTCGATAATTTGTGCCAAATGTTACTTCAGGCTTTTTAGAGTATTCAGTCATTTATTCGACGTATTCATACTTCCTATACTTTCATGTACTTCCAAGTCTGTGAATTAGCCAAATTTTTAATTGAAACCATTAATAAGGTAGTTATTATAACTCGTGTATTAAATGTCTTCTTAACATAACGAGTAACAGTCACAAAAAAACTGCATTTTGGCGAGGCAAAAATGTAGCCAATTTTGATAAGTTCCTTTTTCATTTGTAAAAGGATATTTTTCAATTTTTCCAAAAATCGTGACATTATATTTTAAGTTTTAATATTTCTTATTCAAAATTAATTGATGTCATACTGGCTCAATGATTATTTAGTATGATAAAATAAAATTTTAAATTAAAGCTCAATATACTGTGCAGTTTTTTGCCAGTAAGTATACTAGTAGGGATGCCCCAAAACGTAACTTCAATGTCTCCTAAGTATTGGGTATTTAGTATAATAGAATAAAGTAAAAAATATGTAATAATGAAAATTTTGCACCAGTGTGAACCTTTAATAGTAATAATTATGCATTTAAGGGATATTGTGACAGTTTCCTTTTATTTTTCTACGAAATTTTGTTTTTGTTAACTTGAAATGAGGGTAGAAGGATTTATGTTATAGTTTGCAAGTTACATTAATATTATTTTGACTATTTTAAGCTGTCCTGAGTCAATACTTGAAACTTTAAAGGATCTCTTCTTTTCCATAAAAAAAAAGAAAAAATTGACAATACACATGTATGGGTAAAGAAATCTTGACACACACACATTGTTAAAACGTTACTGTTAAATTGTCCAACAGTGTAACTACTCATTTCAGTATTAAATAATAATATAATCAACCAATATTATGTAATAATTTAACAATTACTGTAGCATTTTTGTTATGTTATGCTTAAATCTGTTTTTTAGTTGTAAGCAAGGATGTAGCCAGAAGGGGACACAAAAAATATCTCGAACATTTGATTAAGATGCAAGTCACTTATTAAAAGGACTATATTGCGAAATGTGGGTAAAATGTATATAGGTACACCTCTGCCCATTCCTTCGGGGTATACAGGGGTGATGTTATGTTTGAAGTACAATATAAATATGAGAAATATGGATTAAAATGTGGAACAAAACCTCTTTTGGTTACGGCCCTGGTTGTAAGAAAATAAAAATAACTTGAAATATTTTGTGTTTTATTTTTTAAGATCCTCATTTGACTATCGTTTCGTATCCTAAATTTGAAAATGTTTCAAATATGATTATTAATTTGTGAAAACAATTAAACCTGCATTCAACAAAGATTTGCTCTTGAACAAACCATGTGTATTGCAAGCTGTTCATCACTGAACCTATTGACTGATTGGTTTTATATTAATTTCCGTGACCCAGCGCCCACTCAAAAATCGACAAATATCTACAACAAATAGGGTGTAATGAAATAAAAAACGAACATAGGTTCATAGTCGTATAAATACGACTGAGGCGCCACAGGTACAAAACCATTTCTCATATTAATCAGACTGCCAGATATGTAACTTTATCTTTTTTTTTTTTTTGAGGATGGGAAATCATCAAATGACTCCTCCCGCTCTGGGTGGAGCAGGAGGGAGTGTCAGACTCTTACTGACTAAAACCCACCCGTGTTCCTTCCTTAGCCCTTTATGTTCCAGGGCAGCGGTAACCCTTTCGGACAATCCCGCTACCCATGTAACTTTATCTGAGGAATAATTTTGAATTTTTGATAGTTCTTTCATTCAAAACCTGTCAGATGTCACTTTTATTCCACGAATAAAAAATATCTGTCGATTGAAAAATCAGCCCTTAGGAAAATTAAATGGATGGAACAAAAAGAATGAGTATAATCACCTGATTTATTGTTACACTTAAAATAATTAAATAACATTGATCTTATTTACATTCTACTATCCTGCTCTGGACTTCTTCATGTTAGATGTTGAGAACTGAAAGAAAAAAAAAAGAAATTTTTTGTTTTACTGTACACCCTTTGTTTGCTTGGCCAAGTCAAGTCAAAACATTTTTATCCATTATAACATTTTTAGAGCACTTGAAAATAAGGATTTACAAGAAAAATATTTGTATAAAGGGTAGCTAGTCTCCAAGATCATGAGGGAGGATAGGAGCAGAAATACAAACATAAAGCATACTAACATAAAACCATTAAAATGTTATAGATGGATATTAGAACTTTGTGGAGCAGTAAAAAAAAAAAAAGTGCTAATAAAAGGTTTTATTGCCTTTCACATTATTTTCAGCATCATGATGATTTTGACTACCTTAATTTTTCATGTACTACATTAATTGGATTGAGTAATAAATATATCAAGTACCTTTACTTAGTCCAATTCTTGAGTTCATCATGATCTTCAGCCATAGTCCAGTCATATCTGACCGATCTGATTGACTGTGTTGCTGCCGTCATTTCTGGGAAGAAAGGCCAGCCCTCGTCAACAGAGGTCTTCTTAACAATAGCAGCAAGGCCCAAGACTACGGCGGCAGGCACGGCCGCGACGGGAGCTTTTTGCCAAGCGCCCAAAATGCTGCCGGCGACAGCACCACCCATGAAATAGTTCAGCTTATCGTTCTTTCCTCTTATGTTCTGCATTGCGTTGGTAGTAACAACGAATCCTGCAGCCATCCCAACCATTGGGCCTAAGAACCATGCAAACCTGCCTGCTGTGTTCGCAAAACCCTGAGGATGGGAATACATCAAGACATCCAGGGATGCCGCAGCCAGACCAGCCATCGCAGCATATTTAGAGGCTGCAAATGTCTTCATGAAGATGTCTTGCCCCTCGGGCGTGTCGTAATATTTGTATTTAATTAGATGGCTCATTGTTTTAACTTAAAATGCTTTACGCAAAGTAGTTACACAACACACAGTGCGTGAAATGTCAAAACCACAAAGTTAAAAGTTCTTTTACGAAAATCGTTATCGTTAAATTCGGGTCTGTCTGAATATCAAAATAAAGAACAACAGTACGAATAATTTATTTTGTATGTTATTTTTTAAGTTCTTTATAGAAAAAGAGCGTAAAATCTGCTAAGACTATGACAAATTCATAATTACTTTCAAAAAATTTTCCTTTTCTCGTTCTTTTGAATTTTATTGCAACTAACTTCATGGACAAAATAAAAATTTCTGAACGCGATTTAAAAACTGAAATAATTTTATTCCAGTATTGTTATTGTATTGGTAAGCTTATAATTAAGTAAGGTATGCTGGTGTGTTTTTTTCAAATAATATCTTATTTCATATAATGAAATAAAAGAACTAGGAAGTAATGAGGAAGTAGTATAAGGAAACTGATTTTGAACGCATCCAATGCGATAATCCTTGCAATATCCGACAATCCGTCATTAGTGTCAAAAGTATCAAAAATGGCGGCGGACGGTGACGAAGTGATTAGTGATCAAGAAAAAGTTAGAATCGTTTCGGATTTCATATTACATTCGCCACCTGGAGAATTTAATGAAGTGTTTAACGATGTAAGGGTTCTACTAAATAATGACACCCTTCTAAAAGAAGGCGCGAGCGGAGCGTTCGCGCAATACAATAAGGATCAACTAACGCCCGTGCGCCTCGAAGGCTCGGAGCTCCACACGCTCATCACCGATCATAACGAGCTCGGCGGCGGGAGATTCTTCGACCCCCGCTCTAAACGTTCCTTCAAGTTCGACCACTTACGTAAAGAAGCGTCGGAGTATGAGCCCTACGAGCCCGACCGAGTGGCGGAGCCCTGGCGAGCGGCACTCGACGAGGAGTTGACGGCGTACGTGGCCGCGCACTTCAAGCACGGCGCCAGCTTAGTAGTAGGACGCACACTCGACACGGGAGCTGTACAACTCGTAGCCTGCATCGAGGACCACCAGTTCCAGCCAAAGAACTACTGGAACGGGCGATGGCGCTCCGTTTGGTCGCTGACGGTGGGTGCGGGCGCGGCGGAGCTCCGCGGCATGCTGCGTGTGCAAGTGCATTATTACGAGGATGGTAATGTGCAGTTGGTGAGTTCGAAGGAGGTGCGCGCGCCCGTGACCGCGACCGGCGAGGCGGCCACCGCCAAAGAGTTTGTTCGGCTGGTGTGCGACGCGGAGAACGCGTACCAGACCGCCATCTCCGACAACTACAAGACCATGAGTGATACCACATTCAAGGCGTTGCGGCGACAGCTGCCGGTGATGCGCACCAAGGTGGACTGGGCGCGGCTCGTCTCTTACACGATCGGTAAGGAGCTCAAGAGCCAATGATGTCCCGCCGCTGCGCTCTGAGCCGCAGCGGCCGCTCCACGCCTGTACATATTCGCGTAAGAGTAAATCTTGTTCAAATGTTTACGGGCGCCGGGGTGACGTCGCGGCGGGCCCCGGCGCGTATTTATCTATGAATATATAGAGAAATCGCTATCTTAACTGTTAAATTTTATTGCATTTTGTTACACTCAGTACGGAATTATTATTGAATAGCGAAGTGTCTGAATGCGGCTTATTTTTGGACAGTACACTCATAAGTCACAAGAGGTTGATTCAACGAGTTTGTGTCCATTTATGTTGGTAGCAAGAGATTATACGGAATAACGTTGTACTTAGGTGTGGGCAAAGTTTACACCCTACTAGATCTGTAGAACTTGACTGGACGTCAGACTTGATCCATTAATTTATTTGCTTGTCGGGGATGATTGGTTGTTGTGTAAGCAATATGATGACTGTTCATTCATTGAATTAGCTTTTTATGATTATTTGAAAGACGCATGTCAATTACAATAAGATTTAAATAATAAATTACCATAATACCTAGTTATGGATGTTAAAACTTTACTCATGCATGTATTTTGAAACTTTATAATCCATCCACTTCCGCATTTTTTCTATAAACAGTATTATTTCTTTGATATTGCTTGCATAACAGAGTATTATATGACAAAATTGTTCAGGAAAGGTACATAGAAGGTCTCCAATGGTGCATTTAATTGTAGTTAATTTAACAAATTGTCCACGTAGCTTTAAAGCAGCGTCTATGAGTGTAGAGCACAAGATATTCAATATTTTTCAATTTACAATAAATGAAATTGGAGTGTTGCTCAAACGGTAACTAATGCAGTGAAGAAAAAGAAAATTAGAAAATTATTGTCCATATTATGGCTTTGAGAGTGCGAATGATGCGTAACTTTTTTTTTATATAATGTGTAATAATTGTAACGCCAATAAGGATTATTTTGTAATTATTATAATTATTATTTTAATAAAGAACGTACATTAAAAATCCAAGATAATGTATGATTGGATTCATTTCAATAAAAATATATATTAAAATGTTGCTAACATCTGTTTTCTTTTTATTTACGTCGCCATCTTGAAATGAGTAAAGTACCGTTAGGTAAACAGGTAAAAAATTTAGTATATTTGGTGATATCTGTATATCAAAGATATGTGAGTGATAAAGTCGTGAGTCACTCTTTTATTGGGATCGCCGGTGACGGTCGGTGTGACGGTGTGGCGGCCCGCCAATATTGCAAGCATTCACTAATTTTACACACGCTTGCTTCCATACGTTCTCTGGTGACCCTGTTTTGATTTAGCGGGTGTCGTAACGATACGATGAAGTGGCAAGTAGAGTTAACGTGGACGACATTTAGGTATATAACAATTACCATAACATAACAATTAGTCATTCTTTCGGGCGTTCCCATGTTGTAACTCGTAAATTAAATCGGTTAATATTCATTTGTATTCGTTTATAATAATTCTATGCATTTACTTGCTATATTTTAGTAGTAGATGCTTAAAGTTATCCTTGTAACTGCAGTTTACAATAACTAAAACCGCAAAACCACAGAACGTTACAACTTTTCCATCAGTATTGTTATGCAGGATTATCATTATTATTGTCTATTTAAAATCATTGATCTGGTTCGGTCCAAAAAAATGGCCATTCCTTCAATAGGAAGTTATAACAGGACAAATCAGCCAATGTTGGTTACAGCAGGCAACATTTCCGCTCAGTGCCTTTATAAAGCGTAATATTCGGTTACAACGATTCCTCTTCAGTTTTCAATTTGTCTGTTTGTTCCTTGAAACTCTTATTGTATCATATAGTGCTACTCGAGCTCTCGACTGCCGGAAGCAACGAGATAATTTAGTATATAGGCCGCGATTTATCTGCGAACACAGTAACTGTTTATATGTATGTATATTGTATAGTCATTTGAACTTATGTGTCGCGTGGGGTTTCGTTTCGGAGACAGTAGCGTTTTCAAGTATTTCGGGTAGTTGGAACTATGGCTACCTACATAGTTCCAACTACCCAAAATACTTGCAAGGACAGAACATACTAATGTTCTGTCCTTGATAAATAGGTAATGAGGTGCCTTTACTTAGTTCTTTTAGACTACTACCTTGAAAGGAGAGTTACGATATCAGCCAGGTTTCGTGATTGTGTGACTGCATATTCCACAGGAATTTGTTCTAGTCTTTCCAGTCTACGCGATAGTTTTATTCAGCAGTGTTTTGGCACTGCCTACACATAATATTATTAATGTGTTCCTATTCTAACAACTACGTAACCACGCCAAGTGATTAAGACGTTAACGTGCGTAAATAACAAGGTTCTCATGTCGTTTATTGCGGTCAACGGTACCTACAGCGATCGTCGTACGTAGCGTATAATAGTAACAAATTGCGCCTAACGCACACGCATCGTACAGACAGTCGCAAATCAGTTGAAACATTTTGTTATTGACAGCGCCTTTATGGCATAGTAGTAAGGGCGGTTTTTGTAGTTAAAGTGTTACCATTGATATGCTGTTGACTGTGCCTATATTGACTAGGCACAGCCTACTCTACTGGCATCTGAGTAGAAGTTATTAGAGTAGGTAGTCTAAAGTGTTACTGTCCCTTAAAAAGGTTCGTTCAATAAGAGTCATTTAAAGCCTGAAGGATTGTGTAGATGCGTCGTTCATCTTCAGCAATTTCCATTCCCACAATGATCGGTTCTGAACCGCTCGCATCCTGTGGTGGACGTCTATCCATCTGGTACCAAAGACTATAAAACTACATATTCTCTATGTCTGGTACTGATGGGCAGTCCTATGCTCCCCATTCCTGTCAATAAACCACAGCATTTCTGTCTCAACCGTTGTTAGTCTTGCACACCTGCCTGTCTGGGAATGTGGAGTCAAACTGGAGGCTTCCCCATTTCCTAGGTAACTTGTGTTTTGATTTTAGTGATAGATACGGTATAGGCGTGTCCGTATAAGTATAAAAAACTATCACTTTTGGTATGAGGAACAAAATATGCAGGTCAGATCCCTCGTATGCACAAAAACGAAAACATTTCACACGCCATTGCGTAAAGTGGGTTGCACTTCTAATTAATTTTGGTTGCATTTTTCCGGCAAAAACGCGACGAGTTGTAGACAGCTAAAAGTAGTATTATATAGTGTCTAGCTAAAATTCTTGCTAGGAAAGCGTAGATCAAATGTCCGAAGACCGACCTCATTGTATTTGTCTAACCTGACTGCTCCATTATACTAACTACATAAGTGACCTTGATGATGCGTATATATATAAACTGCTAAAACTAATGTTGGGCATATTGCCATATTTATACCATGTCTGATAGACTGGTGATCGCATCCATGTTATTAGAAACTACGAAACTAATTACTATGATGACCTAGTGCAAGTATGATAGCCTGTGCATTTCTCTTAATACTACTTGTGACATTGATCGATAAGATGAACGAGTAGATATACGAATTTTAATTTCGTTTCTTAAAACTGGCTAACAACTAGGACTATACCTACAGACCGTTTTGCCCTTCTCTCTAATAGGAATGTGGAGTGGTTGGTGGAGTCCCTTAGTGCGATTCCCAGGCCAGTGTTGTGTTGTTATATTGATACAAATTGCAGACAGGAAGTGGGTGGGGGACTTCGTCAAATACATTTCCCCTGAGGTCGTCTCGTAGTGCACTTATTGAAAGTGATTGATTGATGTCCTACACCTCAGAGCCGTTTTAATAAAAATAATGCACGATCTAGTAATTTAATTTAGGAGTCTTTCAACCTAGAAGTATTTAAAAAAAATCAAATCGTTAGGTACTTCTTACACCGTTTCAAAAGCCAAGACAATGCATGGACACTTAATTCTTTACCATTTCATTACCAACTATAATGAGTAAAGTTAAATATACACTTGTGTTCTAAAAATGATATCAAGTCTGTGGAATTATTGTCATTGAGAATTTAAAAAAAAAATACCCATAAAAATACCAACCGACTCGCGACCATCGACCAAAAAGCCGTCAAACTGAATCACTTCAAAATATTCCTGTTTCATTAAACAACATCTGGTGTCATTAAACAACATCCTGTATCGAAGCTTCCGAAGCACACTCCGGCAGTCGATCCAGCCTAATTTAGTTAAGAGCCGCTTCGAAACGTTGCAGAGGTCTTAATCTAGTTTAAAACTCGTCAAGAGCTCGCTCCTAACTTTCTACGGACAGAAGATATTGCTACTTCAAACTTACTTCGAATCAATTGAAGTTATCTTCAGCAGAATTGAAGATAATCATGATTAGTAAGGTTTTCAATGAGTTATAAAAGTCAAGCAGTTAGATAAGATTGTACAAGTACACTTGTAGTCCTGTAGTCTGCTAATTTATTAAAATAAATCATAAATGTAATGTTTTGTAAGTACCTATGTCCTGCGGTAAGGGACCGAGTTTCTTCTCAGCTATAATGATTTTAAAATCGGTTTGTTTAGCTACTAAGGCGAAGTCACAACAGGCTCAATAATTATTGTTACGCGCCACAATTAATGCCTGATACACGGTGACATTAGTTACCACTGGCGACATCTATTGTGGATTGGCAGAACTAACTGGCGCCATCTATTATGGAATAGTAGAACTAATAGTCACGCCATCCGTCAGCGCCATCTATTGACGAGTAGATATGACGTAGCTAGAACTTACTAGAACTATCGACATGTAGTCAGTCGGGGCCGGTATGTACTCGAACATTCTAGACGGTTCTACAATAGAAGGTTCTGGAACTATCTGCGGCACTATATAAGGCCGGGAATAGCCGCGAGCAATCAGACTTAGTTCTGCTACAGATGCGAATACATCGAAAGCGATCTTCAAGTGCGATTAAATAGCGATTGTGTGTTATAATTAGTGTGTTTTGAATTGTTGTTAGTGTTGATTAATTAAAGTGTAACTTTTGGTAATTTTTATCGGCATTTTTAATTGTCACGAACCCGAAGCTCGTAACAATTGGTGTCAGAAGCAAGGATTAATCATGCCGATTTTACCTAAAGACGACACGGAGGGTATCCGTACCCGGAGTCAACGCCAACAGGAGACGGACCAGAGACGTTTTGGTGGAGCTATGCCGCAGAGGTCGGAGGGCCAGCTGCCAACCACGGAGGCCGACCCGCCCGCAGCAGCTCCAGCATCAGCAGCACCAGACCTTGCTGCCCTGATGATGATGCTGCAGGAACAGGCCCGCCGACAGGAGGAACAGGCTCGCCGACAGGAGGAACAGGCTCGCCGACAAGAGGAACAGGCTCGCCGACAGGAGGAACAGGCTCGTCGGTTGGAAGAACAGCTCCAGCGGGACAAGGAGGAACAGGCTCGCCGACAAGAGGAACAGGCTCGCCGACAAGAGGAACAGGCTCGCCGACAAGAGGAACAGGCTCGCCGACAGGAGGAACAGGCTCGTCGGTTGGAAGAACAGCTCCAGCGGGACAAGGAGGAACAGGCCCGTCGGTTTGAAGAACAGCTGCTGCGTGACAGGGAGGAACAGGCTCGCCGACAGGAGGAACAGGCTCGCCGGTTGGAAGAACAGCTCCAACGTGATAAGGAGGAGCAAGCGCGCCGCCAGGAAGAGCAGATGCTCCTTATGAAGGACCTTCACGCTACCTTAGGGAAGGACATGAAGGAGGTGAAGGATAAGGTTGCTCAACATGACGACCGCCTGTCGGAAGCTGAAATCCGGATCGACCAAGTGAGTAATCGGGTTGACAACGTGGTGGCTGACGTGAAGAAAACCGTGATGGCTGACGTAAAGAAAACGCTGGATTATCTTAATCTTGGGGATGGAATCGCAGCTCCCGTAGCTACAACACCTTCGCTACGTGGATTCAAAGTGCCACCGTTCGACGGAACTTCTTCCTGGTCGGCCTACAAAATACAGTTTGAGGCTGTCATGAAGGCGAACGCTTGGAATAAAAGTCAGGCCATGACTGCCCTCACCCTAGGCCTGCGCGACCAGGCCCTAACCGTTCTGGAAGCTCTCGGAAAGGAAGTGACTTACGAGCAACTCCTTGAGGCATTGGAGGCTCGGTATGGCGACGCTCACCTGGAACACGTGTTTCGTGCGCAGCTCAAGGATCGCGTGCAACGCAGCAATGAAAACCTGCAGCAGTGGGCCCTTGAAGTGGAGAAGCTGGTGCGTAAAGCATACCAGTCCGTACCTGCGCTTATTGATGGGAACCTGGTGCAGGCATTCATCGACGGCATCCGTGACCTTGAAGTTAGAGCTGCTGTGAGACTCGGGCACCACGGGACGCTTAAGGACGCCTTGGCCCATGCACTGGAGGTGGAAGCCGTGCGACAGGATCATCGTTCCCATCGCGTCAGGGAGGTTGCAGCGGCTACAGTTCGCGACCGCAATAAAGGACACAGCCCTAGGTGCTACGGCTGTGGGGAAAGGGGCCACCTTCGATCCAGTTGCCCCAAGCGAACTGCTGAAAGAGAAGAGGGCCGATCTCCAGAGGGCAGTGCAGCTAACAGCACCGCCCAGCAGCAGAAGCAGGGAAACGAGTAATAGCCAGGACTGCGGGGCGGGTGCTGGCTGATGTTCAAAGAGCCCCAAGGGTTTCGATCACACAAACCCAAGACGGGAACAGCCTAATCATCAAGGGCGAGGTCAACGGAACGCCGTGTAAGCTGACCATAGACACTGGAGCCACTCGCACGGTTGTCAGTTCCCAACTCATAAGACGGTCCCTTGGGGACTCCGCATACAACCGAGAACACATTAATTTGGTAACAGCCACCGGTCAGCGCATACCCGTCCATGGAGAGAAGAAGATAGGGTTGAAGCTAGGCAACAGAATCTACCTGCATAATGTCATCGTGGCTGATATAATGGACGATTGTATCCTGGGCCTTGACTTTATGAGGAAGAATTGTTGCGAAATTGACGTCAAGCAAGGTGTTTTGAAATGTGGACAAGAGGAACTTTTCGTGGAAGGGGCGTTACCAGGGAACGTGTACAGCCTTAAGAAGATTGTTCTTCCGCCGAGATCGGAAACGATTGTGCCGGTTAGTCTTCCTCGGAATCCTGGGAAAACTCAACGTTGTGTACTCGTGGAAAGGGTAGACGATGACCTTCCATGGAAAGTGGCACGAACTTTGGTCAGAGCCACCGACATCTCAGGGGTACGTGTGCTGAACCTTTGTGATCAGGAACAGATTATAGAAAAAGGCACACTAGTTGGTACTTGCGAGGAAGTGGATTGGTTGCGTCGATGCCAACATCTATCGACTGGGACCCTCAGCAAGGATGCACAAACAAGAGTGACCACACTTTTAGAAGATTGCCGCAGCGCTCTGTCCCAAAATGAAATGGTCAAGGCGAAGAAAATGTTACTCAAGTATGCCGATGTTTTCTCGTCAAACGATGCTGACATCGGCAGGACTGGCTTAGTTCAACACAAAATAAACACAGGAGATGAATTGCCTATCCGTCAGCGGCCAAGGAGATTGCCGGTAGCACGTGAAAAGGAAGTGGAAACCATGATTGAGGGGATGGTGAAGGATGGTGTTATTGAACCTTCATCTAGTCCATGGTGTTCACCTGTAGTGCTGGTAAGAAAGAAGGACGGCAGCATGAGGTTTTGTGTTGACTATCGTCGTTTGAACGACGTTACCAAGAAGGACAGCTATCCTTTGCCAAGAATCGATGACACGCTGGACATGCTTATTGGCGTAAAGTGGTTTAGCACGCTGGACCTGAAAAGTGGCTACTGGCAAGTTGAAATTGATCCTAAGGACAAGGAGAAAACTGCATTCTCGACAGGAAAGGGTCTGTGGCAATTTAAAGTTATGCCGTTTGGATTGTGCAATGCTCCGGCAACGTTTGAAAGGTTGATGGAACTTGTACTTACCGGGCTAATTGGCGATGCCTGTCTGGTCTACTTGGATGACATCATCATCGTAGGCCGTACGTTTGAAGAACATCTTCAAAACCTGGAACGCGTGCTCATGAAGATCCAGAGTGCCAACCTCAAGTTAAGTCCAAAGAAGTGTTCACTATTCAAACGGCAGGTTAGCTTTTTGGGATATGTAGTGTCTGAAGAAGGTATCCGCACGGATCCGGAGAAAATCGCCGCTGTCAAGGATTGGCCAATTCCAAAAGACAAGACGCAGGTCAGAGCATTTCTGGGTTTGTGCTCCTACTATCGGCGATTTGTCAAGAACTTTGCAGATATAGCCAAACCCCTGCATAAGCTAACCGAGGAAAAGCGACATTTCAGCTGGGATGGAAGTTGCGACATCGCATTCCAGGAGCTAAAGGACCGTCTGTGCAAAACACCTATTTTGGGGTACCCTGATGCGGGCAAGGAATTTATAGTTGACACAGACGCAAGCGACATAGGACTTGGCGGTGTGTTGTCCCAGCGGAATGGCGATCAAGAATTTGTGATAGCGTACTTCAGCAAGTCATTGTCGAAACCTGAAAGGAACTATTGTGTTACGAGACGAGAACTGCTTGCTGTGGTAAAGTCATTGCAGCACTTTAGCAAATATCTTCTGGGTCGGAAATTCCAGTTACGAACCGACCATGCTGCACTGAAATGGCTATTGCAGTTCAAAAATCCCGAAGGACAAGTTGCGAGATGGATTGAACTTCTGCAGGAATACGACTTCGTGGTCGAACATCGCAGCGGAAAATCTCATGGCAACGCAGATGCATTGTCAAGAAGACCTTGTCCTGAAGACTGCAAGCATTGTACTAGGCAAGAGAGTAAAGAAGTCGTACCTGTGAGGATGCTCAAGACAGACCTCAGCATCGAGTGGAAGGACAGCCTACAACGTGCACAGCAGGAAGATTCAGACATCAAGCCGATTCTGGAGTGGATGAAGGCCAGAGCTCCTAAGCCCAAGTGGAGCGACGTCTCAGCGATGAGTTCGATCACGAAAAGCTATTGGGCCCAATGGGACAGCTTGGTGATTCAGGATGGAGTCCTGTGCCGAAAATGGGAAAATGCTCGGGGAGATAGCTGTCATTTGCAAATGGTTGTCCCTAAAGCTCAAGTACCGGATGTTCTACAGCTGTACCATAATGGATGTTCAGGAGGTCATCTGGGAGTAAAACGGACTCTACTGAAGATACGAGAACGGTTTTACTGGGTCCACTGTCGGGACGATGTTGAGGACTGGTGTCGCAAATGTACAAGTTGTGCAGCTGTAAAGGGACCTCAGACTCGTAGTAGAGGTGCATTGAAATTGTACAATGTTGGCGCACCATGGGAGAGGATAGCCCTCGACGTTGCGGGGCCGTTTCCGGAAAGTGAAAGTGGCAACAAGTATTTCATGGTTGTGATGGATTACTTCACTAAGTGGCCGGAAGTCTTCGCCATTCCAAACCAAGAAGCTTCGACAGTTGCAGATAAATTAGTTTATGAAGTCTTCTGTCGTTTTGGAGTTCCACTAGAGATTCACAGTGATCAAGGAAGGAATTTTGAGTCCCAAATATTCCAGGAAACTTGTCGAGTTATGGGTACTCATAAAACAAGAACAACTTCTTACCACCCACAATCGGATGGAATGGTGGAACGATTTAATCAGACACTGGAGAGGTACCTAGCAAAAGTTGTGGAAAATCGACAACGAGATTGGGACAAGCACATACAACCGTTTTTGTTGTCATATCGAAGCGCTGTTCACGAAAGTACATCGGTGACACCAGCCTTCGCAAACTTTGGAAGAGAATTACGGCTGCCTGCAGACCTGATCACCGGAATACCACCTGATGCCCCATGCAGTATAACGGATTATGCGAATAACTTGCGGAATAAAATGAATGACATTTGTGAGCACGTCAGACAATCGGGCCAGCAAATGTCTGAAAAGATGAAAACCCGTTATGACCGCAAAATGAACAGTAAAGGGTTCGACGAAGGTTCACTAGTGTGGTTGCACAATCCAGTGCGCAGCAAAGGGAAATCTCCTAAGCTTCAAGCTAAATGGGATGGACCGTACCGGATTGTGACAAAGATCAATGACGTAACCTACCGGATACGGAAAGGTGCAAGAGGTACTCCTAAGATCGTCCATGTGGATCGATTGGCGCGTTATTATGGAGCCGATAATGCTCGGGACGAGCATGTCTTAGGAGGGGGCAGTGTTACGCGCCACAATTAATGCCTGATACACGGTGACATTAGTTACCACTGGCGACATCTATTGTGGATTGGCAGAACTAACTGGCGCCATCTATTATGGAATAGTAGAACTAATAGTCACGCCATCCGTCAGCGCCATCTATTGACGAGTAGATATGACGTAGCTAGAACTTACTAGAACTATCGACATGTAGTCAGTCGGGGCCGGTATGTACTCGAACATTCTAGACGGTTCTACAATAGAAGGTTCTGGAACTATCTGCGGCACTATATAAGGCCGGGAATAGCCGCGAGCAATCAGACTTAGTTCTGCTACAGATGCGAATACATCGAAAGCGATCTTCAAGTGCGATTAAATAGCGATTGTGTGTTATAATTAGTGTGTTTTGAATTGTTGTTAGTGTTGATTAATTAAAGTGTAACTTTTGGTAATTTTTATCGGCATTTTTAATTGTCACGAACCCGAAGCTCGTAACATTATCATTGTAGGAGGTAGAAGTGTGAATCAAAATAAATACGATTACATGGTGTATTTTCTTATCAGATTGATTGACTCAACTGATTGATAATTATGATATCTGTATTATCAAATAGAGTCGAGTTTGATATATTTACAAAAGCTCTCGCCAATTGCTCATAGAGCATAATTTTGCTAAAATCGAACTTTAGTCTATGAAGTTATCTAAGCAGTAAGCATATAGCACGGGGTTCCTATCCTATTCTTATTTAGGTTTACTCCGTCTGTCTTGGTATCTGTCGATCCGTTAGTGTAGACTTACGAGTACATACTTATCTAGGTCATGTGCTCAAATGTATGGTATTCCATTTTGCAAATGCCTGACACAGTGCAGCTGCAGGTGTGAAAGCCATTTGCATAATTTGTTTGTCGGATGTCCAGACTACATAACACTAACTGTGATGCGGAATGTATGTTAGCGGTATTCTGTTGTTTACATATTATTATCGACTGTTCGCGGACATAAGGAGAAATTTATCTTCGTATGGACTGATAAAATAATTGTTGCTTTTGAGGAAAGAAATAGTTACCTAGTTAGGATGTGATAACAATATTTATACATTGGTAGGTACGGCTGGTCAAGAACGTGGTTAAGTAGTCTTATCAGTTTTGAAACATCTTAAAAAAACATCAACATTATCTTAGCAGTCGGGGCTCTGGCTTCAAGCACTCCCGTCACCCAACTTAGGCACTATACTGGGTGACCACCTTCCGGCTCGCTACCTGTCTGTTTTACGCACTGTTCCTGTTGACAGCGATGAGCACGAATTTTTTGATGCTCTGATTATTTTGCTTATTTTTTACATCTACCTACATATTATCATTATTTTAAATGTTAGCTTTTAAGTATAGTGGCGATTACCTAAATGTTAATATACCTTAAAAAATAAAAAATAGTAATCAGTTTTGAAACCATTTCTTAATTAAAGAAAAGAATGCATGTAGGTAAATCTTTATTGTTTTCTGTCATGCAAACGAAGTTCAATCTTTGATTGGTAGACCCCTTTTTGGTCTGGGAACTAAATTTTTTGCTGACGATACGATGTCTTCTTTCATGGTTTCTTTTGGGAGTAAGCAGGAACTGTACATAACGATTCGTGACGTGATCACCGGTGTAGCTGTCCTCCAGGTACCTATTGGGTTTTCCATTAGGAATTTCTTAGGAACAGCCCGGAGTTTCGAAGTTGGCGGTGTGATAGGCGGCCTCGAAAAGCACGTTAAGCCGTTGATCCTGCGCTTGATCCCGGTCCCGGTCTCGGTTCCATCGGACTAGAAGAGTGAGGGAAGAGAGAGAGCACCTGCTTGGATTATAATATCTCCCGCACTCTATCTCCTCTATCGCACCGAAGGCTAGACTCGGTTGAGGTTGGCCTTCATGGTCGAAATACGTATCCTACGTTTCCTTGATTTATTCATGCATGCATTTGACGCATTTCCTTAATTCCCTGAGGGCCTGAGGTCGAGAATTCAGTTACATACATGTTGTCTCAACGGAACTATATTCCGTTAATGGGTAACCATTAACGGAATATAATTCCGTTAACAGAATAAAAATGCAATTACATTTTTATCAATGGATGCTCTAGCTGATAGGTAGGGTTGGTATACAGGGTGACAGGGAAACATGGTTAAAAAATAAGATTTTTGCTATTTTAGACCTTTTATTTCTGAGATTATTTGAGCATTTTTTTAAAATGGTCACTCATGTTTCAACTTTCAGAAAAGTATCAATTAAATATTTGGAGTATCTAGAGTAGTTTTTTCTCATAATTAATTGTTTTTGGTAAAACAAGGCAGAAAATTAAAAAAAAATTGAAGAATCAATACAGCTCGATATCCATTCAGTCCAGAGTCCAGTCCAAACAAATTTATTCCAGTTAACTAGGGTTTTGAACCCTAGTTAACTGGACTGAATTTGTGACCTCTACGAGCCTTCCAAGGAATACGTCGAGTTTCCCTGTCACTCTGTATCTCTAAATCTTAGTCTAAAGTCTCTAAATCTTATTTATTAGGTATTATGTACACTTATTATGTCTCCCATAACTACCTATAACAATAGGCACTTGGTATCGAAAGGACCATTTTTTAGGGTTCCGTAGCCAAATGGCAACGGAACCCTTATGGATTCGCCATGTCTGTCTGTCTGTATGTCTGTCTGTCTGTCTGTCTGTCTGTCTGTCCGTCCGTATGTCACAGCCGCTTTTTTCCGAAACTATAAGAGCTATACTGTTGAAACTTGGTAAGTAGATGTATTCTGTGAACCGCATTAAGATTTTCACACAAAAATAGAAAAAAAACAATAAATTTTGGGGGTCCCCATACTTAGAACTGAAACTCAAATTTTTTTTTCATCAAACCCATACGTGTGGGGTATCTATGGATAGGTCTTCAAAAATGATATTGAGGTTTCTAATATCATTTTTTTCTAAACTGAATAGTTTGCGCGAGAGACACTTCTAAAGTGGTAAAATGTGTGTCCCCCCCCTGTAACTTCTAAAATAAGAGAATGATAAAACTAAAAAAAAATATATGATGTACATTACCATATAAACTTCCACCGAAAATTGGTTTGAACGAGATCTAGTGAGTAGTTTTTTTTTTAATACGTCATAAATCGTAACGTAACGGAACCCTTCATGGGCGAGTCCGACTCGCACTTGGCCGGTTTTTTTTGTCTTCAATGAGAGAAGGAGGTACCTACGTTAACATGTCCCACCTTAGGTTAACCTTTTTCTAAAAAGTCATATGCCACGACTGTAACTAGTAGGTGGACCTAATCTAAACACAAACCGCTCGATTTTTTTCCAGCTTTTCATTTGTTTTGCAAATTAAACGAAGATACTCATTGTTGACGCTTCTGGCAGTATGACCCTTAAGTAAAACACTTATGCTCTTATGAAGCACATACTTAGATAAAGTGATGTCATCTCGATTGGAGAGGCTGTTCTCTCGATTATCGTTAGTCGCACGTTAAGGGTAGGGGGTTGTAAAGGTCGTAGGTGACGTCACTATGACGTCAGAATCACGCAGGCATGGATGTATGGAAATAAATGCAGACTGCGTGCCTGTGCGATGAGTAATGGTCATTATGGTAATTAATGGATTGCGTTGGGCTAATATTGTAATTTTTAAAATAACATGACGCCTGTATTTTCAGAAGGTATAAGCAGAGTTGGTAGCATTCACAAAGATTATCTACCAGATACGATATAAAGATACTCATGATACCTTATAGGGTAGGGAGCCAGCAATTAATCGGGCACAAATTCAGGCTCTGGCTTGTTCTGACAAAAAAATCTAACAATGAAAGTAGATATTTTCGTGTTAGCGGAACAAACTTTTTTGCTGATCGCACATCTCTGAAACCCCTTCAGAACTTTTCTAATACTTTCAAGTTACAAAATACACAAGATTATTTATGAATAGGTAGGTAATTTTATAAAAAAAAACATTCGAGAGGTGTCGTGGGAGACACCCGGTTGGAACGGAGTTCCTTTCGCTTTTGCACACTTTGGTGAATGAGAGCTAGATCGAAATCTAATTCGCTAAGTACCTATGCAGCGTATAACTTCGTTCTAATAATTAATATTGAACTGACAACAGCTATCCGTTACCATGCCGTCACAATAACAAGCAGATTTCCTTCCTCAAGGAAAATAATACGAAGATCACATTCATTTAGTTTATTCACAGCCTAAAATAATATGTCAGACCACCAACTACATATTTACTTAAATGAGAAATAAATAATTACATGCATTTATTACCTAGGTACCTATTTTATTCTAATTAATCTAGCCATTTTGTTTACTTAACTAACTGTTTTAATGGTTCCGTAGGGAACTTTGCATAGACTTATTTAAAACTTAGGTTTCTATTTCTAACACACATACCTACTGAGCCTAGCTCATTGCCTGGCTAGACCTACTTTTATATTAGCTAATATTTATAGTTATAGCACCAAAACGAAAACGCCAGGAACTGTAGGTACATATTGTAGAACAATGCGTAGATATATAAATTTCAATTTTTTTGTTAAAGTTATTAAAACCAAATAGCAATCAAAATAATATTGTCGAGTCGTCGCTGGCAAGTAGCAGGTCATATTTAGCGAATGTTCGAAATATTTTGCATACAATGCAATCTTTACTTATATATACTTAGTAAATTATAGCTACTTACATTATAATCTACCATTTTGAATGTTATTAACCTTCCTGATAAAACACTTATCATTCTTGTGCGTTTTTAACTGTTTTTAAATATTTAATCATACTCACTGTTATTCCTAAATATTATTGTCATTTACTGCAGTCTTACAGGGAAAAATATACATAGAATTTATATAAAAAATAAACAAACAAGGAAACAAAGTTTGCTATTGTTTTTCCATACCTACCTATGGAAATAATATAACTAGGTATCTACAATAATAAAATCATCAGCCTCGAATCTGTGGGGCATTGTAAATTGGTCTTTGTGATGGTAAATATTTTTATTTACCAAGGTAAAAAATACCCTTGGCAAACAACCATTATTTTCTAATGTTAGTTTGGAAAACTATGCGCCCGCTAGTGAAATATAGCAATATTATGTACCAAATAAACATTTTTGTGTCTTTTTATTACTTTTGTCGCTACTCAACCAAATAGGCACAGATATCAGTCCAACTACAGATACTGAAGAAAACTACACTATTCCAAATAAATGCAGAATACTAACTTCAGACATATGTATTATTATGCAAATGCATCCAGAGCCTTAAAAGTAACCTGTAAATAAATTATAACTAACGTCGTGGCCAAAAAAACCTCCTATTCGTTTCAAAATAAAAATACGGCCCATTAGGTGTATAAACACTTTTCAATCTTCCTAAGTCCGTCGCTGAAGCATAAGTTTTTGGCGGTAAAATCGTAGCATATGGGTATGCTGCGTATGTGTCCTGCAGTCCTCGATATTCTTGAGGCGGTGGTGCAGGGAAGCTAATGGGTGCAGGCATTCCAACAAATATTCCTGGTCTTTCGTCCCCATCTGATAAGTCTGCCTCTGCGGGTAAACTTTTCATTCTCAACTGACCGTTTGGTTTAGGCGGTCGAACGAAATTTGGCCGTCGGGGGAGGACTTCGTCGGGTCTGAGCTTGTATTCCAATCTCCTTATATCCGGGCGCGCTGCCGGCGGGACGTAGCCCGGGGGAGGGGGGAGGACTTCGTCGGGTCTGAGCTTGTATTCCAATCTCCTTTCATCCGGGCTCGCTGCCGGCGGGACGTAACCCGGGGGTGGGAGGACCGATTCCGGCACTGGTCCTTCGATCCCTGCGGGTACTTCTAAATCTTTTTCAGTATCTATGACGTGAAAATCAGCTAAAGTTGGATTATCTACGCCTTTGTCATTTTCAATTTCTAAGTCTGTGTTGAAATTCTCAGATAGTTCAGGTCCCGAAGTAACGTATTCCTTGAAAATATTCTTTGTAGATCTTTTTATAAAATTTTCTTTACTTTTTGGCTCTTCATTGTACTTGTACTTGTCAACAGTGTTGTCTGAATTTTGGTTATTATTGTTAAAGTTTATTATTTTATCATCCTCGTCATGTGTGTCTAAAAGTTTGTAACCTGTTTTATGTCCGTCTAATTTTGATTGGGTTGCATTTAATTGTTGCTTCGCTATTTTATTTAAAGAGTCAATTTCTTTAACTATATTATTTTGTGTATCATATTTGGACTCATCTTTATTATTTTGAAGAGATTCTATTTTAGGTTCGCTATTTTTGTATTTACTATCAATATTATATGAATTCTGTCCATCTATTTCTGTGTCCGCAATAGACATATCATTTCCGGTGGCAACATTGTAAAAGTAATTATGATCTTTGTTGACGGTGGCCTCATTAACCTTAGCATTCCCGGTTATTACATCACGAACATTATTGTTATCATGAACTGAACTCACATTTAGTCTTAATTTCAACATTACATCAACGTTTTCATTAGTATTGTTTTTAACAGAATCCTCATTGGCCTTAACATTAGAATCTTCAGCATTGTTTAAAATACCATAGTTTACTGTAATTCTGCTCATGGTCGTGCTGGTATTTGCTCCTACAATACTGGTAAAATTACTTTGTACTAGTGTGTCTTTTGTTTTGTTATTTCTGCTCATATCATTTTTGAAGTCGCTATTATCTTTATCTGTATCCTCAATCATCCCAATGGTACCTTTATCTTTACTGTTATTGTTTCTATTGTGATCTGCGATATTATTAGTTACTGAATCATCTATATCAAAGTCATCATTACTTTCACCTTTTTCGTGGCCATCATTTAAGCGCATATTTTCAGCTACAACGCTTTCGAGCTCATGATCTGTTATTACACTTTCATTTGTTTGAGCTTTTTCAACAGAAGAACAGGGTTTTGGATTTACGCCCTTGTTCCTACCATTGTTTTTATCTATACCCTTACTAATACTTGTTGCTGCAGGTTGGTTTGCCCTGGAATATCCAGCTACAGGTTTGTCGAAATGCCTTTGATGTTTTTCTGACTCAAGTGTTATATATTGTTCAGGTACAACATAGTCTGAGGTGGCATGTTGGACCACTTCACGAAAGTATTTAGAATGCTTAGGTTCTTCTAATCTTTCAATTTCTTGCTGTCTTTTAGAAGCGACTTTGTAGTTGTCGTTTTCAGTCAATATGCTGTCAAACATGAGTGGGTCGTCAAGGGGTATGCCTTCGGGGATGTCATCGAATGAGAAGTCGTGAGTGATGATAATTTCATCGCTGTCAGTGGACCTCGCTTTGGTGTACAAGTTGTCGGATAATCGGTATTCGTTAGATTCGTGGACAATACGAGGTGGACATTCTTCAGGGATGGTGTACACCTGGAAAAAGATGAGATGATATTGAGATTATTAGCTCAACTCAACTTTTAAAAAACGAGCTGTACGAGTCAGACTCGCATACTAAAAGTACCGTTCTAATAGGTAGAATGGAACTTTTACTCCCATTTCTTCCACGATAGAGTTCATATTTACACGTATTTTGTGAAAATTTCAGCAGGCTACATATTACGGAGACAGACCTGTGACAGACAGGTAGACAGACGACACACGTAGTAATAGGGTTCCGTGGGCACTCTTAAAAATACCGGGCTGATGATCATACCTGCGTATCATTGATGTTAGGTGCGTAGTAGTCCTGAACCTTGGCGTATGCTGGCCGTGTCTTGACCTTGGGTCCTGTGGCGTGGATGTTGTAGCACTGATGTCCAACATGGCCGCTGGTGTCGCTACCGTCGCGGCTGCCTAAGTAGAACGTCGCTCGGGTGTTCGGGGGAGTTAGCTCTATGCGGCGTAGCACTGGGGAATCAGAAGAAAAAGAGTTCATTTTGATGGCAATATGAAAAATACTTTTAGATAAATCGATGACATTAGAGTATTGTCTTATAGGAATATTTCTTTAGGGTACATTTTAATTTTTAATAACAGCTGCACAGGTCGAACGATCAGGTTAAGCTAAGCTTGCCGCGATGGTCACCTATCCACAGACCAACGTCTGTGGATAGGTGACCATATTAACATACCGAGACCCCTCCGTCCTTCGGAAAGCACGTTAAGCCGTCCCGGCTGTCATTCGTCGATCTTTGACAGTAGTTGCGGGTAGTCAGAAGCCTGAAAGTCTGACAACCATTCTTACCAAGGGGTATCGTATTACCCAGTAACTGGGTTGTGGAGGTCAGATCGGCAGTCGCGCCATGTGAAATACTGGTATTCAGCTGCATCCGGTTAGACTGGAAGCCGACCCCAACATAGTTGGGAAAAGGCTAAGCAGATGACATTTTAATTTTTAGACTACCTACCAGATAGCAAAAATATGTCATTTTTTTTTTAAATTAAGCATTTTTACTTACATGTGGTACTTTTGTATAGCTGTGAGTAGAGCAGCTGTGCGTCTGCTCCGAACCCTCCTGGTAGTGTCACCTCCAGTAGTGCCATCTCCGGGAAACTGCCGGTCCACATCACGCACGCCTAAGAGATTAAATACGAGAAATTATAAAAAAGGCCAGCCCGCTGGTACTGAGATCAAAGTCTGCGGTTCCAAGTGCCTTTGAACAACCACTCTCCCTTCTTATTGAAAAAACTCCATGGGTGAGTCCTTTCACAGTTATTTGACCGATCTGACATCAGCAACCCAATAGCAAACTTATTGCAACGATAATAACGATCGTAGAAGTGATTTGACAGACTTGTCAATGGCAGCAACCCAACAGCAACCTTATTGCAACGACAATAAACATCATATTGTGCTATTGATAGTGAGTGATGCGAAATCAGGGGTAAAATAACTGTGAATAGGTTGTACCGTAGCGATGACCTTCGTCAAAAAGACATTCTGCCTGTTTGCCAACCTATAATAAAGAAAAATATCCTTAGTAGGTAAAGTTAGACTGGTCAAGCCAAGGGCAATGTTTTTGGTTCTTGAGGTCGTGATTAATAATAATATCGTTAGTGTTTGTAAATGCTAGGGATTGACATTATTGGCAGCTCAATCTAAGCTCACTTCACTTAACTTTTCACGGTGAGATTTTTACAGATTACATCGGCTGAACTAACCTCAATAACAGCAGCGCAGAAGCAGTTAGTTGCATTATTATCACAGTCGAATGGACCGTCAGTGTGGACTGACACTTGGACTGACAGCTGTTTGTCATGAGGAGTGGTGTCAGTTGACAGGATGTTGTACGCACGAGTAGCTTGCACTAAGGCGCAGCCGGTTCCTGGAGACAGAAATAATTTTAATTAATATGGTCACGTAGAAGGACAAAGGGGTGACTACCGAAATAGAAAGAAACAACATTGGCACATAAATACTATAAATATTGGACTTAAAAAAAAACATTTTTTTATGGTTTCTGACGCTGGGTCTAAATCCAATGCGTATGTTGATACGTAATGACCCTGATATTTTAAATAGTTTTAGTTTTAATACAGAAACGCACGCACACATACTTCCGACTTCGGCATTGTCTCGGCCGGCATCGAGAGCTCTTGCGCTTGCAAACATTGACAGCGTGTTTGTACATTTAGTAACCACGAGTACAGCGCGCGTCGCTTCGTGAGATGAAAATACTATAGGTAACTAGCGAGTAACGCTCCCAACTGCCACGACTGTTTACTAGGAGTAGGTATTTATTTTTTTAACTAAATGGAGGAATTTTACAAATCACAGCCACAGTACTAAGTGTTTACCTTCAACAGACACGCTAAGTTGTTTGTCCGGCTTCATCTTCATGACATCAGGTATCTTGACTCCTGGCTGCAAGGTGACGCGCTGGTCCAATCTGCTGCTGCGGGCAGTCACGGTCAGGTTCGACTCCAGGGCTTGCGACGACCAGGCCGTTAGGGCTTCTAAGGCTACTAGAGTGTCCTGTAACAAATGAAAGATTTAAATAGTTTGGTGTATCCATAGGGTGTGTGGGGCTTGTAGCTAAGTTATAACAGCCACACGCGTCGATCGATCAGGTTAAGCTACTCTTGCCGCGGTTAGTCCGTGGATGGGTGACCGTCTTTACATACCAGACCCTCCGTGTCTGGGAAAGCACGTTAAGCCGTTGGTCCCTGCTGTCATTCAGTCGTTACGGGTTGTCAGAAAACCGAAGGTCTGACAACCAGTCTTACCAAGGGGTATCGTCTTACCCAGTTACTGGGTTGTGGAGATCAGATAGGCAGTCGCTCCATGCAAAATACTGAAGACTGGGCTTTGCGAAATAACTGCTGCTGAAGGAAGATATTGTTGTCTGCGGCTTCGTTTGTATGTAAATTCTGACTCCTGTTAGACCTAGGCATTACGTAGGTGAGTTTTGATTATCATCCTTAGTGCGTCACTACACACCACTACTAGGAAGAAATCTTCGTACGTAGGTACGGTAGAATTAAAAACATTAATTTTGGAACTATCAAGACGTTAGGAATGGAAGTCTACTCATTTACTTTTTTCATATTGTGTGTTAGACTAATTTCATAATCAATCAATCAATCAAATCAATTATCAGCAGTCCACAGCTGGCCATAGGATACTCTTATCCGGCTGCTACCAGCCACCCTGCTCGCATCGCCCCTCTATCTAGCCCGAGGTCCCTATGTTTGCCGATTCTCTGTCTTCACTAAAGAAAACGTCTACCTCGCAGGTTATCGGTTCTACAGCTTATAGAACTTTAGCTTGCTTAATCTAAGATATACCTGTGTAGATATAAATCCTCCACTAGAAGTCCTGTGCGCGTTGAGCCAGCGCGCGGCGCCCGGCGCGGCCGCGCGCGCGCCGGCGGCCAGCGGGCGCGGCGCGGCGCGCAGGGCCAGCAGCGCGTAGGACGTCGCCTCGATAGAGGTGGACAGGCTGCCTGGAAATACAGACAAAAATAACTTACACTTCAGAACATTTAAACAAGATTTTTCTGCCAAAATCTGCCAAGGTTCATTATCTAAAGTAATCCAGTCCCTTTATTAGGTAGGTTATATTTATTAGTTATTTTTGTGGGTTAGTTATTATTAGTTTGTATTTAGGTTAGTTTGTAAGTTTTACCTACTAACAATAATTATAGTTTTTAAGTCGTTGTTCATTCTATATGGATTGTGTGTATTTTTATGTGTGATCCGCAATAAAGGATATTATTATTATCTGCACGGTCTTCCTAGAGACTGATAAAAACTAAAAAAATCTGTATTATTAAAAAAATCATTTGATAGTTATGATCTCTGCACACGCATGCACTAAAAGAAAAAGAGTGCTACAAGGATATTTTGGCACCTCGAATGAGATTGATGAGGATGGAGGGCGTTGTTAGTAAATATTTGTGAAATTGACACAGAAATTGTATCGACAAAACAAGATGGCGACGATTTTGGCCACGCGCCACAATGACCTTGTAGTGTTGTAGGTAGTTGAACAGTAAGACAGTGAAAATATTATCGAGAATATTTGTATAAGGAAATTCTACTCACTAGCCTCCCACCACACGTACTCCCCGCTCCTCCTGGCCGCTGTCAGCAAGTCCAGCACCTGTCTAACCCCTTCATTCTCCTCCAACCCTCCCACACTTCTCCTCAAACTAGCCTCATTGGTACTCCTTAGTTCCTCTTCATAATACTGCACCTTCATATAAGCATATGCCAGTAGAGCTTGGGCGTAGATCCTGGTCGGTGTCTTGGACTTCAAAGGGGGGAAGGCACGGAGACAAGACAGGGTGTTACGTATGATGCGGTGAGAGAGGGGGGAGGAACTTTCTATGAGGGATGTTATGACGTAAGCGGTGAGGGCGACGCTTGCGATTTCTCCTTCGTCGTTGAGTCCACCCTGGAGAGAATATTTGCGTATCAATATACATCCAGTGACATTTTGCGCCTATTTTTTTGAGCTTATGCACTTATTTATGCGATTATTCATTTATTGATCTGATCAAATTCCCGAAGCTCTGAAATCTGGAGTTCTTTTTGGTTATTCCGTTTATCCACCCTAAAAAATCCCTAAGGTGGATACGCGGAAACGCATGTCCGAGAATCCACTCTAAGCCTATAAATTCGTAGCGGGATCGTCCGAAAGGGTTACCGCTGCTCTGGAATATAAAGGGCTAAGGAAGGAACACGGGTGGGTTTTAGTCAGTAAGAGTCTGACACTCCCTTCCGCTCCACCCAGAGCGGGAGGGGTCATTTGATGTATTCCCATCCTCAAAAAAAAAAGCCTATAAATTCCGTTTATTCAACTAGGCCTAAGGTGGATTCTCGAACATGCGTTTCCCCTTATCCACCTTAGGGTGGATTTTTTGGCGTGGATAAACGGAAGAATCCGTTCTGTTAAAATATTTTAGATGATGATTTGATCATCAGCGCAATTCTAGGGGCCACAAGACCCCTGCTGTAGAATAAGGGTTTCTTTTAAACTGACTACAGTCGCTACTCGTACTGAAATTATTTTATTATAGAAGATAAGAAAAAGGTAGTACAAATTAAAGTAGTACAGACCCTAAGTTCTCTATGAAACACTTGACCCTCGTTCCTGAAGCATCCGTTTTCCATCTGTTGGCTGAGTAGCCACCGCTCAGCGCGGATGATGGCGGGCGGGACTTGCAGGTTTGGCCACAGGAGCTGAGAAATGGGAGATTTTCAGTGAGTTAATACAATAATTATTTTATATCCAAAAAACGAAACTTTGTTCGTGTTGTGTTCGTGTGTGTTGTGTAACACCATGTTACGTCAATCTCACTTTTGTATTGAAGTTCTGGCAATAGATACGTAAAGTTAGGCTTATGGTGAGTATAGACTAGAGTATGTACTTGTAACAGAACATCGAGCATACGCCGTTTTTAAATTTTACTGAGCCGCACTTCGAACACGACACTTGCTGTTTTGTTACAACCTGATTTTAAAAAGCAACGAGCTTATTGGTGTAACATTTTATCGAGCAAAGGCACGAGCGGTACTTGTAGGTCCGACATTTCAACAATGAAAGATAGGTTAGCAGAAAGAAATGTTACAGGCAAATGCTCACTCGCAGTGAACTCTCGCGTTCGTCGATCGAGCATTCACAGAAACGTTACATTACATGAAAATGCTTTTGGAAACAGCTTTTGCCTGTATTGTACGATTCGTAAGACCATTACATGGAAATGCACGAGAAAATGCTCTTTGTACCTTTATGTGAACATTACATAGTATAACAATGAAAAAACTAGTTTTCTGGCCATCAATCTTTATCAGTGACACATCAATTTTAAGAAAACATTCTGACTTCTTAGTGGAATTATAATGTCAAGCAGTGGACTGCCTTGACGTAGGATTTTGGACTTAAGGACTTACTTTATGAGCCCTCCTCAGATGTCTAACAACGAATGCTGTGAGCCATGTAGAGGAGGTGGCGTCAGACGGACCGAACGCGCTAAACCCGCCGGATGGGTGCACGTACTGCAGCTGACGGGTGAACCCTGAAAGTTATGGTTTGCTTAAAAGGTCTGAGGGAAAAAGGGATCGTCTGATTTATTGTGTGTGCACATGACCCTTCAATGAACGTGAGTTTTCAAGTTTAGATGTTTACTCATATAGCGTGATAGTAATCCAACTTGCTGGTTTAAAACGTGATAGGCAAGAGACAGATAACAGACATTCATGCTTATTTTCACTAAAACTACGAGACACAGTTTCTTAGAGTTTCTTGCCGGCTCGTCTCCATAGGAAACGACCAATTGGAACCATGCACCTAGCTTCTGTCGATCCATAAGTGCTCATGTACAGGTTTATGTGAAATATTTGTAATTTAGGACACCTTAATGTTTGCCTACAAACCTGGTTAATCAGTCTATAATGTTCCCACTGCTGGGACACAGGCCTTCTCTCTGTGAGAGGGAGTGGGCTATAATCCACCACGCGGGCCCAGTGCAGGTTTGTAGATGTAACATGTCTTCGATTTTTTTGGGTCGTGCCGGTTTCCTCACGATGTTTTCCTTCATCGTTTTGAGAGAAGTAGAGTTTAAATAAATTACACAAAGTAATGTGCCTGCCTGGGATCGAACGCACGACCTACGACACGAAGTCGGGGTAGTTGCCACTGGGTCACCACCGTCTACCAACGGCCAACACCAACTTGAAAACGGCCACTAGTGTACCCGGCCAGTGTGTGAACTCAGAAGAATCTGCCTCAACAGTCTTTCTGTTGGTGCTCATGTTCCTAATAGGAAAAAATGACCAGCCAGCAATGTTGGTAGCAGGATTAATTTCCCAGGGTAGACGTGGAGTGCTTTCCTATAGGTCCGCCATATCTAGCAGTGAACTGATACAGAGGTATGAGGAACGTTACACCTTGTACAGTTCACTCATACTCCATAGAAAAGGGAGGATCCTCCGACCAGACGGGTGTTGTGTCTGGTGGCCTACTACCCGACGATTGACGTCAGGACGTATATATGCTAGTTGCGCGGTAAACTTTGCTTGCGCGATGCAGGATTGTGTGACGTCAGTATTATGCGTAATTCGCATATGGCGGTGTAGATACCGCTACACTGTAATAGGTTGAACACATACCTCTAGCCACATGCTCCTTAGCAGTGAAAGCGGCGATGGAGTTCGGCTCCAGTTGATTCAGCGCTAGTAAATTAGTGGCCAGCTGTGCCATGTTCTGCTCACCACAGCCCCGAGGTATGGTGAGTAAGGAGTCGGCATCCTGTAGGAAATATTAACTTTAGTTACTGCTACTGTTAGCCATTATCATCCCACTGTTGGGCAAAGACCTGAGGGGCAATTCCTGTAATTTTAAGAACGTCTCAACCTGTCAAAAATAGCTCTAATTTCCTTACATTGTTGACATTGACTGTCGCCGAGATGAGATTGCGACTAGATTTTGAGTGTTTTTAATTACGGGATTAATTGCTTGGCCTTCTGGGCAAAGGCCTGTGTAAACTTTAGTTAGTTACTTATTTTAAAAATATCTAAATTCAACGGGGCCGATGCCCATTGTAGTTTGTAATCATGAGTTATGCAAATCTTTATTTGTTTTTGTTTTATCGTCATTAGAGATCGATACCCATCACGGCTGCATCGTGTAGCATCGTTTAGCCCCTCAACCGTCCGAGTTTCACAGCTGCCTTGAACGTCCACCCGCGCGATTGGATTTTTTTCAACTTTAAGCAAATTATCTAGTAAACTATCGCAGCTACCAAAACAAACAATACGTGTGTACAGCTGTAATTTTACAAGATTAATATATATGTGAAAACTAAATTCTCTCTAAAGTCTGAAATGAGAACTTACAGCAAGTAAAGGTCCAGTGACATCCCCAACTGCCCAGACGGTCAGCGTCTCAGTGCCGGGCACAGCCTGCACTGGATCCCAGTTCCATAGTACTTCAGACTTGCTGGACTCTGTGCTACCTGTAAAAGCAATAAGAAAACTTTAACTGCTGGTTATTTTAAATTTTGGGGGATTTTAGTGGATGAATGGATTTGGTAAGACTTTCATAGATTTGCCATAATTCGTTATAGTATAGGCTTCCTGTGAAGACTGTGCTTATGAAAATACTAGCTTATACCTGCGACTTCGTCCGCGTGAAATTTCTTGCTCCCCAAACCCACCGCGTCGCATCGCATCGTCTGCCTTCGTTTTTGCTTACCGTTCTTTCTGACTACATTTCTTCTTGCTCGGCTCATCAGGGTTCTAGCATGATGTTACATAGCCTTTTTCAGGAATTAGGCTATTAAATGTAAAAAGCTTTTTTTTAATTCTACTAGATTTTTAGTAGTTCCAGAGAACGCTTGCGTTCAAACGAACAAACAAGCTCTTCAACTTTATAATAAGTATAAATTAACTTACTATTTCCACAAAGAAGGATGGATTTCTGCTCTCGGGTGGGCACTCCTTCAGGGTCGATCGCAAAACGGATTATCACTTCGTCACTAGAAAGAGAAATTTAGCATAATCAGCCTATAATGTTTCCACGGCTGGGACACAGGCCTCTCTGGAGTGGGCCACAGCATGCGGTTTGGTGGATGTCACGTCTTCCAATTGTTGGTTCCAGAACGATGTTTCACGATGTTTTCCTTTACTGTTCTTGAGAGCAGTGGTGATACCATAGCACCCCAACATGGCGCCCAGTCTAAACTGAGTTAGCCCAGCATAGGAATTTTAATGATAATAGAAATTGTATTTACCTGACTCCAGTCTTCCCGCTGGTGACATTCCCACAGTTCCCATCACTGACAGCCTTGGCTCGTATGCTGATCCTGGCGGGCCCGGGCACGCGCGCGCGCAGCTCAACGCGCCGCGCGAGGGACGCGCGCGCGAGCACGCAGCCTGACTCCACCAGGTCTTTGGGGCCTTCCACGTGGTGGTCTGTTAGGATTTGGATTTGGACCTGGAAAAAGAGATTAATTTAGTTAAAATGCTTGGTAAATAGAAGTCTTGATTTGACATGAAATGGAAAAATGAGCTTTATTCTTCGTCGTAGCACTCTTGTCAGAGCGATCATGGTCCTCATGTCCTCATCTAGGGGTTGATATGATTCTCCTCATGATTTCTTGCCATCTACTCCAATTTCGGGTATTTTTTGTGCACTCATACAAGGGATCGCGCACTGTGGGTTTAATTTGGTCAGTCCATCTCATGGGTGAGCGTCCGCGTGGTCTAGTGCCCTCCATTCTACCTTGCGCGACAAGACGCTCTATAGCCTCCCTCACGCCTCGAGATGTGTCAACTAGCTTTGGATATACCAAAATTACCACACTATGTGGCTGACCTACAAAACCCAGTTTAATAATAAAAAGAATATCCCCGTGTATATTTAACGCAGTCTATATTTTGTATATATACGCAGTTCACCCACTCGTATGAGGGTGAAATCGTTAAAAGGTTACGACCCACCCGCTTATTATATCACTACGAAGTTCTGACGCAACTTTCATTAAGTCAAGTACTTTATACTGCTTCAAAGGCACGTTATGTTCCATTAATACTTCCACTCGTTCTGCCTAGCATTTTCCCAACTATGTTGCGGTCGGCTTCTAGTCTAACCGGATGCAGTTTCATACCATTATTTTATATGTAGCCTATCTGGCCACCACAAGCCAGTAACTGGATAATACGATACCACTTGGTAAGACTGGTGGCCAGACTTTCGGGGTTCTGACGACCCGTAACGACTGTCAAAGATCTACAATTAATGACAGCTGGGACCAATGGTTCTACGTGCTCTCTTAGGCACGGAGGGGTTTCGATATGGTCACTCATCCACGGACCGACCTTAGCAAGGGTAGATAAATCTTCGATCGACCCATGCGGCTGTTATTATTTAGCCACGAGCCCCTTCACGAGGTCCATTTATACTTACACTAAGAGGCTCATACAGGTAGTTGAAGATCCTGTAACGTATGATGGTGGAATCTCCTCTTCTCAGGCGTTTGGGACTGTCGGCATGTATGAAGAATTCGCGGAACACCTGGATATAAAAATAGGTTTTTATTAATAGTGCTGGATAAGGAAATAGATCTTGTAAGAGAATAGTGAAAATAACCTAGAAACGTTTAAAAGCATAGAAATATAAAAAAGAAACAAAAAAAAAATTCTTGTATACAACACTTTTGCTATTTTCGCTAAATGACTGCCTAAGTAAAAGGGCCCTGTTGGATTTTCAACTTTCGGCCGTTGAATACAAGGGGGCGCTTTTATTTAGGCATTCATGTAGGTGTCGCCTAGTGTCCGTGAAAACTGGCACTATTATACTCGTGCCTTGTTATGGAAAACAAAACAGTAACGTGAACAATACATGAGCCGCTGTAGAACTTCTATTGTGTTCCCATGTAATTAACAACAAAGGAATATTAATTTAGAAAGTGGATAGGTCCGTAGTTGTTTGTTAATTAAGTTATTTCTCCAACTTTCGCCAAATTTTGAGGTTGTCGAATCAATTTCAAGGTAGGTAAGTAAAGTAAGGTAAGGTAAGTAGGTTCATTATTAGAGAATGATAATTTTAGAAATTTTTGTCTGTTTATCTGTTTTGAATTGTCAAGGGGTCGGTCAGTCAGAAAAATGAAGCTAGTTGCCCATTCCAAAGCATAGTAGGTACCTATGGAGAAGAACGGGCAAGAAACTCCACGGACACTCTTAAATCAAAATATGGTTACAAAGTATTGGTTACATCATTAATTTTAGAAATTATGCAAGTGAGAACGATGCAGAACGTTAAAAGCGTCGGTAATGAAAGTTAAAAAAATAAAAAAAACACAATTAAATTAAAATAAAATAAGCCATGGCAGCAAAGAGATGACCAATCCCTACTGACGGCGCCCGTTCACGAACATGACGCATGGATTAGCACCATTCAGCTTAATCATTTTGAAGGGAGTTATATGATCCAACACATGCGCCACCATCAGCGAGACATTTGAGTGAGCATGACAAACTCTCAGCCGTCAGGGCACATTCAAGTCAATGAAAGACGTACCCAGTAAATGGCAGCTTTACACAATTATACAATACTAGGAGATTGAATTTATATAGGTAATGCAAAAATAGTATTTTAAAATCTTCAGCAGCTCTAACAGTATTTTCAAATGCTAATCAATTTATTTTTGCATCCTTTTGGAGCAGGGCCAGCGTTTAGCCAAGCATTTTTATCAGCGATGTAATCCCCAAATTTATAATATGCCTGGCTGCATACTGTGCGTTTTATACAAGATTTAAATTTCGTTTCATTCTGTTCAATTATGTGGGGAGGTATTTTATTGTAACATTCTTCTTATTACTTATATTATAACAGTATAATTTAACATGGCGGACATTAGATGTCATTTCAATTTTATTCTTTTTAACACGCTTAAATTAGCTTCACTTGTAACTAACTAACAATGCAACAAAATCTTATTATATCCATAATCGGTTTTCAATTTGTCTATTTAGTTAACGAGCAGATTGAACAGACTTAATGATGACCTGTTGAATATAAGCAGTGTACTCTGTATGTTAGTCTATGAGTGCATTTATATATAATAGTCTATGTATGAGTGTACTGACTTGTAAAACAGCAGGTGCAGATACGGCGACTCCATTCCGCGACACACAGATGGCGCTCGCTTCGAACCGTGTGATGGAGTCTGGCGCATGCGCGACAGTCACTCCCGTGCCGTTCGCGCCGACACTTAGCAGACGCCAAAGCCAAGCCTGGGGATAAAGCAGGAATATTAACGTGGAAGCGAAGGTAGCCTGCGAAATTCAAATTTTTCCTCATGTTTTGTGCGATTTGTAGGTCAGTGTCAGGTTGTATGTTGATCAAAATATGATTCGCGATGGTAAAAAATGTGTATGTGTATTTCCAGAATTATAATCATCAATACAACTCCCTTAGAATTTACTTCAAATGTCATGATTTCACGAAATTGACATTTTATAGGGTGTTGTATTGATGATTGCAAATACATATTTGTTACCGTCGCGAATAATTTTTTGGTAGAATGACAGATCACTTCACCTAAGTTTTCACGGTTTGATTTTTATAGAATAGACCGGCAGGATGAAAAGGTTTACGGCAAGTAGATCAGCTATACATATTGAGACTGGCTCACCTCAGAGAAGTCACTTCTAGGGACAGTAGTCTCATCAGCTACCATTAATGCGGGTGGACGAAGGATACAGTTACCGCTGCCTGCTTGCATTTCCCCTCCTAACAACCTGACTCCTGCAGCAGCCATCCAAGACGCTGTCAGCTCGATACTGGTAGATGGAATGTTTGGGCTGTCAGAATCTGAAAAGATAATTATGAGGTTTAATTTTGATCCATGATTCTTGAATTGAATATATTACACTAATGCAATGAAAAGCAGATTACCTACTTTAGAGAAAATACTTTAAACGGAGTACAACAAAGGACATCATTCATTTCGTACGTAAAAATTTAAGTCAGAAAAAATGGCTGTTTTCTTATGGGAAATAACATCTTGAGCATTTTTTACGTCACAACGAATGTCTACCATTAACCCCACGGCTGCTATGACCTATTTTATAAAGGCTTAAATAAACCTTGTTTAGAATGGATTCTCCACTTACTAAGAAAGCAGACTCCAGCCATATCATACTCTGTCAAGTTCCTGTGACTATCAATCAGTCTCCTCAGACTACCCATGAGCTGTTCCTTGGCTGTTTTCGGTGGTTGAGTCCACTTGGATGCAGTGTCCAGCACTGTGAGCCCACAGAGAGCTGGTCCAGGAGTGGAGATCTGAAGGGATACTGTAGATCCTGGCTGAGCTTGACGGGTTAGCCATGTTGCTTCCACCTATAGGGGAGAAAGAAGATTCTGAGTGTCGTCGTAAAACAAGTTATCCTATATTTTCTCGGTGAGAAGTGGTGATTAAGGCTCGTCTTTTAAAGATACTGCCGACAGTAGATATAAAAGAAGATTTATTGTTATTACGTCTGGGCGCGTTTAGTGTCCCGCAAAGTGTTAAGGAATACTCCAAGGCGTTTTTAACCTTATTTAAACGTTTAGGTGCTACCTAAACGATTCTACAAGTCTCAAACAAGGTTATTTTATAAGCCCTAAGACTTAAAACTTAGAATATACCATGGTTAGAGTTAGTGTGGCGAGAGGTGATTGACTCAGTAATATGGCATGTATGTAATGTGGCATGCCACACAAAAGTTCGCCAGGATAGCATAATCAGCCTATACTGTGGTAGATGTGGGACACAGGCCTCCTCTTAGTGAGAGGGAGTGGGTCGTAATCGACCACGCGGGCCCAGTGCTGGTTGGTAGATGTCACATACCTTCGAATTTTTGGTTCTAGGACATTTCGGTTTCCTCACGATGTTTTCCTTCATCGTTTTTAGAGCAGTGGTGATACTATAATTTACACAAAGTAAAGCGCCTGTCTAGGTTCGAACCTACGACCTACAACTCGTGAGTCGCGGCCGTTACCACTGGGCCACCTTTGCTCACCAGGGTAAAACCGGTACTTAAATAAGATACAATAAAATAAAAAACTAACCTTGTTCGCAAAACACTCTTCCATATCAAAATGCTTGCTAGCACTGACGAGCTCTCCTTCATGATAGAAGTACGCGATCAGGTGACTATCTGGACACATCTGATGGGACACCTTGATGGGCAGCATGACCTTCAACTGATGCCTGTCCAACAACGCATCAGATACATCAGTACTAAAATTGAAGGAGGAAGTGTCCCTCTGAGCCATCAGTACGTCATGACTTCCTGTACTCTCAAGAACCTCAGGAACCTTCGGGAATTCTCTGAAAGAAAACCCTCTGATACTCCGATTGGTAGCTTTAAGATTTTGTGGTACTTTGGTGTTAGAGTCCCGTTGTGCCATTATGACGCCTCTAGGTACGTTGTTGACGTCACATTTGCTGTTCCGTGGTGCTGTGTGGGCACGGAGGCCGGAGTTGGACGTGAGGCATTGGGTTGTGGCTGCCCAGCGGATCATGACGCCTCCTCGAGTTATGACCTGCGTGAAAAGAAGTATCTTATTTATCTGGGCGTTGGCTGTGCTCTACATATTTTTGTGTCTGACCTACTTCGGTAAAAAAAAACAAAAATGTTGATAAGACATGAATAGTTTCCAGTTCTACAGAAATAGATAAATTATTACTTATGTAGGTATTACATCACTAGAACCCAGAAAGAGTATAATAGGTACTGATGATTTGGAAGCACTACTACAGGTAATAATAATGCTGGCGAGGCGAAATGTAATGTCCCCCGCACACATAGTTTGCCGGTCAGTCGTTTGGCCCGAAGAGACGCCAGAACTTGATTTTGGGTAACAGTTAAATATACTTTATTTACGGACTCTGGAATTTCATTTACTCTCCTTTCTACGGCCACATAGAGAAATCCCAACAGTTACTACAACCAAATGCATTGATATTTTTAATATAATGGCAAAGAGACTGCCTTAACTTGTTTACATGGCCTTAGCCAGGAGTAAGCTAGAATCAGCTGTAGTGATTTGGTTACTTTATGAGGACGCAGTTACTAATTACTTCCTTTAGAAGGTTCGATCGTCATTCGTGAATTCTCTTTAAATGCATCGTCATTTTTAAGTACTTACCACAAAATGAACAGTATAAGGTTTGCTAGTAATGTTGGTGTTGAGGTACAGCGGTACGAAGGTTCTGGTTTGTCCGGGGTCTGGCTTCAGAGGGCCCAGCGCTGCAAACACGGTGGACGGGCGGCGGACTGGCAGGGAGAGTGGCACAGCTGATGTTGTCGTGTCGTTTGATAGATGGGCCTGAGAAAATAAAAGGTGGTTTTTGGTTTCAGAAACCGAGCATGTTTATCTGGGGTGTCCAAAGACCATTATTAATGGACACAATATATTAATGGAAGAAAAAGAAATGGATATTTTTTCTAGAAAAAATGTGGCACGGATATAAACGACGGACGGACTATAAAGTATAAACTGCACCCTAATTGCGTAACACACGATCAATCGGAATCGGTTTCATTTTGACAGTTCAACAACATTCATTGCGTTATTTACGTGTTGGGCAGACAAATTTTTCGAACTTACGAAGCAATGGATTACCAATTTGCTTCAAAATGTTTCTGATTCCGATTGATTGTGTGTTACGCAATTTAGGGTGCTGATGATGTCGGATTTTAATAACTTTATCCAGTGAGTAAATTAATGCCGACCCCTGAGTTTGCGTCGCCATTTCTTCTCAGGGGCTGCAGTCTCGACATTCATAGCGATCGCTTTATGACTGAATTCGGTCGCAAAGTCCTGTCACTCCATACATTACACCTATCAATTCGGGACTTTGCGACCGAGTTCGGTCGTAAAGCGATCGCTATGAGTGTCGAGACTGCAGCCCCAGGGGTATCCAGATAGGAAATGTTGACTTCATCTAGCTCATTTAATTTTTTTTTCAATATCACGTGTAAAAGTGATTCCGATAAACATACTATTTAGAGAATAAACAATTTCATTTCATTTCAGTGGTGACGTATTAGGTAGTTCATTTTATTTCAGCACAAATAATGTTAATTATGTAAATAAAGAAGAATTTTACATAACAGTCTGTCTCTCTGTGTATGCGATAACTCTAAATTCGTGAGCTCTAGAGAATTTTATTTCGGGAATTCATTTTAGAACCTAAATCTAGACTCACCTCAAACCTATAAAACGGCGCTGCATCTTCGCCCGCCGCGAACAACAGTATAGCTATACCGCTGGCGTCAGTAGCTCCCTCAGCGCACATGCCCTCGCGAGGCGGGGGGGTGGTCTGCGCGAGCGCAGCCACGGGGGTGGACGGGTAGCGACACACGCGCACCAGCTCGTTTGAAGCTGGTTTATCGTCCCAACGGGTGGCTTTTACCTGGAGATGAATGTGTGTAGCGTCAATTCTTTTGCATTAAGAAAGAAAGCTTTCAGGACGAACGAATATTTTAAAGTGGTCTGTACCACTTTATATTAATAGGATTCATGAACTCGTTTAGCGAGGAAAAGAAAATGTTTTGTTCAGGATTATATCGTAATTGGTTTTGCATAAATTCGACACTAAGATAAAAAAACTCGATAAAAATCACAATTGTTTAAGGAAAATTCCTTAATAAAATTTTTTTTTAGGAAACTTTACTTGTTCACTTGAATGACTACATAAATTTAGCAATTTTTTGCAAGATTTAATAGCTTTGAATGCACTTCTGCGTACCTAGTACCTACCTACTGTAAACATTTTCACAAGTAATTGCTTGGGGGAGATTGAAATGTTTATCCCAAGTTCCCTCGAGTAGTTCGGGAGAAGCAATCGAGTTTGGACTTTCCGATTGTTTTGATTTCGGATGAAAATTCATTTGTTTGTAATCCAGTGATGAGTTAGGGCCTGTATTCATCAACATTCAAAACACCGGTTAGATATTTAAACAGTTGGTTTATGTCAAATTTCCTATGGTTTTAAATATAGATCTGAAGGTCAATTCCCGTAATTAAAAACGTTAAAAATCTAGTCACAATCTCAGCTCATCGTCATCGTCATCATCATTTTAGTCGAAAGGCGTCCACTGCTGGACATAGGCCTCCCCCAAGCACCTCTACTTCGACCGGCTCTGTGCTTCTCGCATCCAATGGGTTCCTGCGGTTTTCACAGGGTCGTCGGCCCACCTTGTGGGGGCTTTCCAACGCTACGTCTTCCGGTACGCGGTCTCAGCTCAAGCAGCGACAATCAATGTCAAAAAATTGTCAAAAATGTAGAGAAATTAGAGGTATTTTTGACAGATTGAGACTGAGATCAGACTGTGTACGTTCTTAAAATTACAAGAATTGCCCCTCTGATTAAATATCTAAATAATTGACTTAAATCTTGGTAAATAGGTATATTGTTGAGAAAACATTCATCAATGTCTAGGGCGATGAGCATGCAGTTTCTTTTTAAACATCCGAAAAATGAGCTGTTTTCCCAGGCTAAAAAATAACAGCCACAATTAAAATGGCTAGGTACTAAAATCGTGTGCGTCATTTGTGGGTCTTCGTTTTGTTGTTTTAAGTTAAAAATAAGATATTCATTAACATTATCTTTTAATTTAAGGCGCGGTAAGAAGCAAATTTTTGGTAATTGACAAAGCTCATCGCGACAGCAAAAATTTGCCTGCAGCGGTGTTCCCGTTGGATTATAATTTAAGTGTCTTAAAGGCTAGAGTGAATAGGCTCATAATTTTTATCATTAAAAAAACAAAGGTTCAAAATAGCGATGCGTTTGATGTTAGTTGAATCGAATGACCACAAAAATGAAAGTAATTTTGCAGTTTATTTATACGATACTGTAAATAACAAAATAATATCCTAAATTAAATAAAACTATTTAAAAACTAAAATATATACAGTTTTAGTTAAATTAAAAAATAAATGCACGGCTCAGTGGAATAATTTTTACGTATTTCTTTAGTTGATTGAATTCCCTTTATTATTATGAATTCACACTCAAAATCACAAAAAATATGATAGTTTTCGCTGAAAAATAACGACAAAAAATATTTTTTGAGCATTGTTTTACGATTGTAGTATTTACTAGCGCCTTAATTTTCGGTTCAATTACCTGCAATGACATGTTTGACCTAAGATTTTATTATATCTTATTGTGTTTTTAATCGGACGACGTGAGAACCGACCTTCAGTTTGTAGGGTAATCCCGGAGAGATGACCGCTCGATACTTGGTGAGGAACTCGAGGGATATCGGCTTGTCGACCACTTGTGATACCACCGTCGTGTTCTGCCAGATCCTGGTGCCTTCCTCCTGAGAACAGAAAAGATATAGATAGATATTCTTTATTATGCACTCTATAAAAATACAGATATAAATGTAGAAATTTTACATAACAACAAATAAAATAAATAATTAAAATAGTATAAAAATAATCATTTAATTTAATATTTAAATTGTTTATTTTAAGTATAACAACAAAGATGTATTCAGGAAAGTGAAGGAAATTAAACAATATTCAGCTGGAGTGTGATACAGAGGAAGATTATTGAGGTATTTTATAATTTGCCGCTGAACAAAGAAACACTTGCTAGATTTTAGGATGGTTTCTCCAACTGTTGCTTAAGGCAGGGAAGTGCAGTGCAGTTGCTTACGTGAATCACAACCTCGTAAAGAAGTTCTGAAGTTATTTATTTATCTAAACTAATACATATTATATTATTATTTGATTTATTATTTGGTTTATTTTTTTATTTGATTTTTTTTTATTTATTTTTTATTTTTTTATTTTGATTTTATTATTTGTATGTTTATTTGTTACTTTCACGCTAAAAAATATAATAACACCTTCCAGCACTCTTCTATAAAAATTATCAAAATCATTAAAATCACTATACATATTCCTAGGTTATAACGGACTGCAATAGGCTGTTTATAACGACGACCTAATATTCATATAACTCTCACCTGGAAGGAAAAGTCAGCCACCACCACATCCGGAGGATCGGCGCCATTGAGGCCGATCCTCTTGCCGGCGGCGGCGTGGCGGTGGCAGGCGCGGGGCGCGCGCAGGCGCACTGCGGTGCGGATGCCGCCGCTGCTGCCGCCGCCCGCGCCGCGCAGGCGGATCACCAGCATGCCTTCCACCGCTTCCGACCACGGGTATCTGGGGACATAAGATCACGATGTAATGCTTTTGGAGAATATTTTTTATGATAGATAGAACTTACTTTAAACATCACCACAAATTCACATAAGTACCTACAATGAATTTGTGATAATAGATTTCTTTCGTTTTGAAAATTTTGTGTTATGCCAGTCTTCAATAAAGCTAATTATGTCCTGCCAGAAACCCTTTGAGAGGAGCTAATTATATCGTGTCAGAGAGACGCTTGTTAGGAAATTCAGCATATGATACTAAAATTTTTGATAAATATCGGTTATCAACAAAAAAAAAACATCAGCTGTTTCGTAGTAAAGTACCTACGCGGTCAAAATGTATGGAAATCAATTATTTTTATAAAACAGATGAAAAATTTCTACGCGTGCACTGGTTATTTTTTTCCTGTATGTATGACGGGGTAGGCTGTGTTTTACTGCTGTTGTTTCGGTATTTTTTTCGCAAAGATGGCAACCGTCTAGCAGATGCAAAGTTCTTGCCGTGCAAAAAGACCGCTAACCGGACCCCTAAAAATTTAAGACCGCATAATGTGTTTTACAGTTTTGGTTTACAATAAAGCATATCCTATGTATCTGAGCTTCTTGCCACAAAGCTACCAAAGCCTGGCAACTTACAATCGCAAATGAAAACTTTAGATGATTCTTTTACCTGACACAAACATGCCAGACCAGCCGGTCACTGGTCCGCAGCACGCGGGGCGCGTGGCGCACGCTCAGCTGGAACGGAGGTAGCTCGTAGTTGCCCACCCAGAACACTGAGGAACCCTGAAAGGTAATAATACATTCAAAATTATATTTTTTGATAACCTGTAGTTGGTTGCCGGGAAAAATAGGAGAAATCATGGAGAAAAAGATTTCAGTAACAGTTTACACTATGTCTGATGCAAAAACTAAAATACGGCCAGCCCAAGAAAACTAAACTCTTTATAAATTCACGCATTGTAATAATGATTGCACGCCCATAACAAAGTCATTTTATCTAAAAACTAGCTTTTGCTTGTCTTGTATTATTTCGTGTATTTTATGTTGTAGGTATAAATAAGTTTTTTTTCTTACATAAAGGTTCAGAAATACGTATATATATACCTATGTAATGGTATCTACTTGATTCTTTACTTGTTTTATTAATCTTCCCCTTTTTCTCGTAAGTAAGTTTGAATTATGTGCTTGGGTATTAAGTTTAAGATCAGCGACTATTCTACTGTGGTTCATCTAATAAAATACCTGTGACCCATCAGTCAGCTTAGCTCTGAAGGTCCACTTTCCAGTCGGTGCCAGTTCGTCCAGCTGGTACTGCAGATGAGCGAGCCCCAGACGCGTGCGCACGCGCTGCCATTGTGTCACCCGTGATCCCTCCCACGCACCCCGCGGACCTTCCAGCCAGACTTCTTCGATCTGAAAGAGGAGAATACACATAATAAAAAAATTAGCCCGCCGAAAAAACTGAAAAGCAAAAAATAATAAACCTTTTTTATTAACCCCCGACGCAAAAACGACGGGGTGTTATAAGTTTGACGTGTCTGTGTGTGTGTGTGTGTGTGTGTGTGTGTGTGTGTGTGTGTATGTCTGTCTGTGGCATCGTAGCTCCCGAACGGATGAACCGATTTCAATTTTGTTTTTTTTGTTTGAAAGGTGAATTTGTCGGGAGTGTTCTTAGCTATGTTTGATGAAAATCGATCCGAGATGGCCGCCGCTACAAAATGGCGGATGACATATTTTTTCACAACTCCCTCAATATGGGTATCAAATGAAAGGGCTTGACTAGTAGAATACTATACACTATGACAAATTTCAAATCCAAGATGGCCGCCACCACAAAATGGCAAGTTACATTTTTTTTCACAACTCCCTCAATATGGGTATCAAACGAAAGGGCTTTACTAGTAGAATACTATACATTATGACAAATTTCAAATCCAAGGTGGCCACCACCACAAAATGGCGAAGTACAAAAAACCTGATTAAATACCAGATTACCTGAATCTTAAAACGCAAGAAAATAAAAGAAAAGAAATAATAAGGATTCCCTACAAAAAACATGAAATAAAAAATTAAATTAAAAATTTAAAAAACCCCCGACTACGAGAAACCCTATAAAAAGAAAAAAATAACCTTGAAATTATGACCCTACGTAAGTACGTATGAAATGTTTTGATTAAATATTGATCTGTCGGGGGACCGCTACTATTTTAAACTTTACAGAACGTTAGGCTAATAATTAGAGCGGTCCCCCGACAGGACAACATTTAATCAAAAAATTTCATACGTACTTACGTAGGGTCATAATTTCAAGGTTATTTTTTTCTTTTTATAGGGTTTCTCGTAGTCGGGGGTTTTTTAAATTTTTAATTTAATTTTTAAGATTAATAACTAAGTTCTTAAACTAATGTAAGTACACCTAAGTAATTTTGAGTCGGTGCCAAACAATAAACAAAGATCACTAAATTGCCTTAAAAAACGACGCCGACTCAAAATGATATATTATTATAATGTTTTGTGGCTATAATCTACTAATTGTCTGCCAAAGGACAGGCATATGTGGCACTGAGTAGAGTAATAATACACAAACTCAGCATTCAAATCTGTGAGTGAACAATAAATCACCCCTATTTTCCCACCCTTTTTTTTTTTTTTTTGAGGATGGAAATCATCAAATGACTCCTCCCGCTCTGGGTGGAGCAGGAGGGAGTGTCAGACTCTTACTGACTAAAACCCACCCGTGTTCCTTCCTTAGCCCTTTATGTTCCAGGGCAGCGGTAACCCTTTCGGACAATCCCGCTACCCTGGCAGGCTTCGGCCCTATGGGGCCCCGTCACTCATGCCGACATCTCTTTGAGGTGCGCGTGGAACACAACACGCCGTCCGGCACGGGCCTGGTCCTGATCGGACGGTGTGTTACCCATTACTCACCGCCCGCAGGCCCGCGCCTACGGTGGCCGGGAGTCGTCACGCGGCTCCCGACGCCCGGAGCGTCTCCCGCGGCGGCTGAGGCGTGAGGTGCGCAAGGCGCGTTCTCTCGCCCACCCCGCCACCTCCTTCGCTAGCATGACTGCTTCGCAGAAGGAGGTGACTGCCTCCCCACTCCCTCTCGCCCCGGACCATGGCTTGAACCAGGGCCGGATGCGAGAGGTTGCCGCCGCTGCCGATCGCCTCTACGAGGACACGGCGGTGCTCTGCCCAAGCAGGGCAGACCTCCACCGTATGCTCCACCGTATCCTCTGGGCAATCCTGACAGTGGTGACACCCGGGATTTTCCCACCCTTAGGGTTGGAATTTTTTTTCCAAATTTATATGTGCCCAACTTTGAGGTATATACTCGTTCCAATTATTGTTCTTGTTTGAATAAGATTATAAAAATGTAATTGAAAAATCATCGACCAATTCTGAGGTTATAAAATTAACCCGTATTGGCAAATGAAAAATCATCATGTCATCTTTATGGTGATTTAAAATTAGAAATTTGGGTTTAAGTATACAAAGAATGACAAAGCATTCAATTTGTAAGTGACATGACAGATGGCAGTGCAGGCACAGATAACTTAGCATTACATTAGGACTTTAGGAGAGTAATAGACAGTAATATAATAATTTACTGGTATTACATGAGACAAAATATCGGTCTCATCCGTTTTCTTCGTAAAAGATGATAATTATGGTAATACGGAATGAGGAATAGTAATTATGGTCATTAGATTCGAAATTACACGTCCTTTGAACCACTGCTACTATTTTCAGAGTATATATGCCTTTTCGGTTCTAATCATTATAATTGGAAGCGCACACTAGTAATTATTTGTCCCTGTCGTTATATACTTGCATGTAATTATATAGCCTCTGTTGGAGATCCATTAAATAAATAAATTAAAAGAGTACTCGAGACGATAGATTTAAAACAAATACAAACCATAAACCTCTCAATGAATAAATAGAAACCTTGACCGCAACTACAACGGGCTGTTAAACCATCACGAAGGAACAAACCACTTAAGATCAATAAAACTGAGATTAAGATGAATCATCTTTACCGTTACAGCCTTAACCCAATGACCCTGATCCAAGATCCGAGTTTTAAGGCTCGTTTACACGAGGAGAGATTCTCGCTTGTCGAGAGGCGAGAATGTCCATGCGAGTCTTATACAGTCGCCCGCACGTCTCGGTGGTGTCTTTGAACTTGAGTAGGCCTGGCGTGTTACGGAGTTTCAATAAAATAAGAGTCCCTAATAGAGAGAGAGCTTAATATACTGGTTTTGTTATCACTAACGTGCGGTCTACTGTACTTTATAGTAGTTTGATTTATTTCACCCGGTATCGTGAAGCTCGCACCCGGTATCGTGAAGCTCGTAGAGAGCTTCACGATACCGGGTAAAATAAATCAAACTACGGTTTACCTCTTAATTATGTTCAATGATTATTCCTATAAAATATACTTCGTATTTTACATCTTAATCTATCTATCTATTTTATCAATCTTCTTTTGATTGTCAGCCGAATCTGAGGCGATCTCTTCTAATCTTAAATCATGTTAATGTTTGTCTCGTATTTCATGCCAATAACTTTTAACTGATTCGCCGAGGTTGCATGTAAGTATCAAATAGGCCAGTCTCTACACTACCTAGGCACGAATCTCTAGTCTAGACGATTAGCGCACTCATAATAATGTTACACTCGAGCGAGAAATAAAAGCTCGTCTACTACATATTATGTCATATATATTATCTACTCCTGATGGGCGATATCCCTCCGATCTGTTACTAAAAATCCAAATCAATTCGCTTCATTATTTACAACTTGCTTCTGCCTGCGACATCGTCCGCGTGAAATGTCTTGTTCCTCCGACCCACCGCGTCGCATCGCATCGCCTGCCCGCGCTATCACTTCGTGTTCGCGTAGCGTTCTTTCTGACTTTTTTCTTTATGCTCGGCTCCTAAGTATCATAGAGTGATGTTTAGCAGCCTTCCTGAAGAATTGGGCTATCAAAAGCAAATTCTAAAGAATTTTTCAAATCGGATTGGTAGTCCCAGAGTTTAAGAGTAAAGGGGCATACAAACTTATAAACAAATTATTATTATAGATTTTACACGGAAGATTCTATTTTCGAGGGAGAGGCAATTCTGTTTACCTACACGTTAACTTTTTAGCAGCTTTCCATTAACTTGTCTATTCGAGGCGAGAAATTCTCCTCGTGTAAATGAGTCATGAATATAAACTTACATAGGTAAATATTGACGGAACTTACAATGGCTTGTGGAAGATTAAAAGATTTCGCACGGTTATGGAAGAAAGTGGATTTTCGAGTCTGTTTGCGAACTCGTTCAAGATAATTTCTTGTCGTTGGTTGGGTGTTCTCTCTCTGGTTTAATACAACTGCTTTCATTTGCCATTTATTTATATATTATTTATTTGACGACACGGTTGGTGCAGTGGTTAAGCGATTGACTGCCGCGCTGCGTGTCGCGGGTTCGATTCCCGCACGGAACAAATATTTGAATGACCTACAAGTAGTTGTTCCGGGTCTGGTTGTTTGTGTATGTGAGTTTAAATGTTTGTAAACGCACTCACGATACAGGAGGAATTCCTAGTGGGGCAAAGAATAAAAAAAAAAAAATATAGGTACAGACGCCAGCATATCAAGCTACTACAATCTGTCAAATTTCTTTAATAGATTTTCAACTTTATTTCTAAAGCATTAAGGATCAAGGTTGATTGGGAAAATTTGAATGTTTCGGGTAGCTTGACCTGCTGGCGCCTGTACTTCCTCAGTCTCACCCAGATAGACTGCCTATCTGCCTATCTTGGTAACCCCAGCAACTGGGTTGTGGAGGTCAGATAGGCAATCGCTCCATGTAAAATATTGGTATTCTGATGCATCGGGTTAGACTGAAAGCCGAGAATAACTGCTGACTTACACAAGTTACATAATATTCATTATCATAATTTCAGCTGGAAGACGTCCACTGCTGGACTCTTAGGCAAAACATAATAAAAATAAAAAATAATAATAATGATCATATTTTCAATGCAAAAGACTGACGTGTGAGATGGAGTTCAAATGCTTTTTAGAATGTTTCTATATGGCCCATCCGGCAGAGAACCAAAGTTGACCACATAGCCCACAGAATAAGCAAGCTGAAGTGGCACCTCCGTGGCAACTTTTTACCTCCAACTACATTTCAAAACCCTATTTTAAGCAAACGCGAATACCAGTCCTTTTTACGTGCTAAGTCGACAATGCCCGGATGTATGATGGTGCCGATAAGCACCTGTTAAATCGACAATAAGATTAAATTCCTGTATACTAAAATGCATTCTATTCATGCTATTTGGTGCATCTGTGGGTGTCGGTCCTATTATCAAGTGTATTGCAGTTAACAAGCCCAAACGTAAGGCATTGTAGTGAAGGCGAATCGATTTGTTATGTAAATCTGTGTATACTACAAATTGGGCAGGCATTGTTATTTCAAACCTTTTTTTTTTGCTGTTACCTACTCGTAAAGTTGTTATGTGTTTGTTTAGCTCCAAAACACGATTAGTTAAGGTTGTTGATAGTTACCAAAAACAACTCTTGATGTGAAATGTTTGTGTTATACATGCATATGTCGCAGCCAACTTGTTAAATTAACCGTTTACTCAACCGGCCTGGCTTTTGGAAGTAGTGGACGACTCGCTTCGCTCTCTCGGCTCGCACGCGGTTGATCACAGTTCTAACCTAACCCATTTGATCGGGGTCCCTGGCTTAGTTACTGCGACCAATTCGGCTCGCGCGTTATTGGTTGCAGTTCCAGCCTAAACTATAATTTATTGAATATCATTAAGACCGTTAGTTGAACGGCCGCCGTTTAGTTAAAAGGCTAGGCTAGGCGGATAATTAAACCGCTAATTAAACCAGTTGGCTGCGACACATATACAAGATAGAGACGACAATACGAAAATAATTTAAACTTCATATATCTAATGACGTTCCCGCAAAGTTCAGTGACTCGGAAAGCACGTTAAGCCGTTGGTACCGGCTGTCATTCGAGGATCTTTGACAGTCATACTCAGTTACGGGTCGTCAGAAGTCCGAAAGTCTGACAACCAGTCTTATCAAGGGGGATTGTATTACCCGGTAACAGGGTTGTGGATAGATAGACAGTCGCTTCATATAAAATAATGGTACACAGCTGCATCCGGTTGGACTGGAAGCCGACCCCGACATAGTTGGGAAAAGGCTAGGCAGATGATGATATTTAATGACGTTTCCAGTCTGCATACAAAAATTCAGTCAAATACCGGGTGGCAGGGACATCGACGCGCAACTTGGAACCATGAATTCAGCACATGATTTTAGACCCCTTAAAGTAGAAATTTTTTGTCGGTTATCAAAAAAAATATCTGCTGTTTCATAGGAAAATGCAATACCTACGTGGTCAAAGTGCATAGAACAGCTAACTTTTTTTTTAATAACCGATGAAATCTATGGACGTGAGGGTGTTTAGAATCATGTGCTGAATCCAAGGTAACAGGCTGCGCATCGATGTCCCTGCCATCTCGTATATCCATTAGTTTAGTCACTATAGCTAGTCAGATTGGCAGAACCTATAGTCGGGCCATCACTAGTATTTAGTTACTTTGAAAATAACACTTTTTAATTTCGATGTCAGGACAGTTTTTGACAGTTTCAAAACAATCGTATAATACATTAGTATGTAATTTTTTTCATTTATTGCCGTCTCCATATTGTATAAGCCTGTTTCTAATAAAAGGTGGCATTATACAATTAATTTTATATAGATTTACGAAGAGTATTGGTAAATACAATAGTTATCGAATCAGCAATCTGACTTCAAACCTTGACGTTCCTAAGATTGTTCATTTGTAATTGTCTTTCGGTATGCTCACGCTCAGCCGTAGATGTTTGCTAATTGCAATGATAACAGCAATTCATTATTTATATATATATATACATATTTGGAATCCATGCAAGTCTTCTTTATCCCTACGACAATCTTAAAAGATTATAAGGACATGTAATCAAGAGTTACACACTCAAATTCCGTAAATGTAAAGCGAGAGAGATACTTCTTGCGTTTTGTGGAACGAAGTTCCTTACCGCACGTTATACTCTGCACATTCTTCGAATGAGAGGTACACCGAAAAAACTGTAACATTTTGACAGTCAGGACTCTTGTTACGTAACAAAAGAGTCCTGACTGTCAAAATGTAAATGTAATTGCGTGACACACTAACAGTAGCAATGGCTTTCATTTTGAGGCTTTCAGTTTAACAACATTCATTGCGGTATTTACATTATTGGGCAGACACATTTTTCAAACCTAATATCCTTAAAAATGATTCACATTGTGATTGATAGTGTGTTACGCAATTATTTAATGTCTTTTTATTTGTAATGTGCGTTATGTTTGTGCAGAATAAACCATCTTTCTTTTTCTTTTCTTTATTTTCTCTTTTCTTTATTTTACTTATTTCTTTCTTTTACATATTTCTTTTCTTTCTTTTACTTATTTTTTTCTTTCTTTTCTTTCTTTCTTTTCTTACTTTCTATTCTTTCTTTCTAGGGCGCAGGTGTCCCACGACACCTGTGTACTGTTAACCTTATTATTATTTTCTATCCCACTGCTGAGCAAGTGCCTCCCTCCCCTCCTTACTGGACTCCTGGCATTACTTGATCTAACCAGATGTCTATATGAAGCGCATCTGTACCTACCTATCGGTAACTATGTCCATCAGTATCGGTGTTATCGTGTCGACCGGTCTCATCTCGACAGGTAACTGTAAAAGGTTCGTTATACGTTCATCGATCAACACATTGTGTAGACTCACGTTCTGTTCATTTTTTATCGAAAATTTTACAGTTTTATTTAGTTTATTGGGTGAATGATTTCGGCTTGTCATTGTTTGGGAGTAGGTCGGAAGCTGATGATCATGGAGGAGGGAAATGGTATGTAGGATGATGATTTTGCGGACGCAAGTATGTATATGCAAATTTATATTTATTCAGTTCTGATTCCAGTGCTTAAATCACTGACCAATGTAAACACTTTTCAGTCCAGCATCTAATACGAATATCTTGCTGCGGTTGGTCCGTGGATGGGTGACCATCAGACCCCTCCGTGCCTCGGAAAGCACGTTAATCCGTTGGTGCTGTCATTCGTGGACCTTTGACAGTCGTTACGCGTCGTCAGAAGACCGAAGGTCTGATAACAAGTCTTACCAAAGAGTATTATAGTATTACCCAGAGCAACCCACAAACTGGGTTGTGGAGTTCAGTCATTCATACCCAGTTACGGGTCGTCAGAAGTCCGAAAGTCTGACCACCAGTCTTATCAAGGGGGATTGTATTACACGGTAACTGGTTTGTGTAGGTCAGATAGGCAGTCGCTTCATATAAAATACTAGTACTCAGCTGCATCCGGTTAGCCTGGAAGCCGACTCCAAGATAGTTGGAAAAAGGTAGTCAGATGATGATCTCACACGAGTATCTAGCGTTCGATTGGAATAGAGATGCCGCTGATTAAGTATAGGCCTTCAGATCTAATGTCACTGGATTCAAACGATTGAAATACTGGGTTCTGTGTTTTATCTTAACAGATGCATAACAAAAGGTTTGTTGCCTTTCTCATCAATGCGGAGCGGATGGCTTTTTAGGTCTCAATAGTCGTGGACGCATCTGGGAGCTGACTCAGGAAGGATTAGACAACAGACAAGACTTGACAACAGTGCTGTTTAAGAGTAGGCTACATAAATGTTTGATAGATAAAACGTACTACAGTGTGATTGAGTTTTTATCACGGAAAAGAATTGCCAGAATGGCTCTGGATTGATGGATCTGGCCTACTGGCTTTTGGTTAAACTTAAGTGAATGTTAATAATATAAATATTGCACGCCGCATCGGGCTATACCAGGAATTGTAAACAAAAATAGCACGGTACACGTATCTCCGGTCAGTCCATTCAATTCCATGTGTCACGAATAATTAGTACATAATTCTGTAGTGAGCAGACGATTCATCCATTTAGAAGAACATGCATAAGCATTGTTTACGGTTTAGAATGCATCGACTTGTGTACAATCTTTAGTCAATAGCATAGTGTTTATAATTACCTGTTTATTATGAATTCTTCTACAGGTAATATCAGAAGGCATTGACCTTATCGGTAGGAGTCACGGTCGTCTTGATCTGCTGTAAAACCTAGATGTAGTGCTAGGTAGGCGCCACTCCGCTGCAGCCCACGGCTAAGCATACATATTTGAGTTTCTGAAAATGAAGGCAGGATCGTCTACTGCAACCATACTGCGATTCGGCTACGCTACGCAGGAAACAAATGAACCGTGGTAAACCTCTCCATGCACATTCTACGTAAATCAGTGTTAATAATTTCAGATAATTTACATTCTATTGCCACTTAATCAGTTATCTACTTTAGAGAAATGTATTCTAAGTTGAAAATATATTCTAAGATTTTGAGTGACCATTTGTAACAAAAGGCCTTAATAAGTTTTTGGTTGCAATGGAATTTGAACTCTACTTAGTATGACATTAAGTTTATTGTTCCATAACTTGAAAATTATCTCAAATTCCTGGCTCTAATATAACTGTGGACGACCGACTTTATACGCTGTAGCCTTTATAATTTAAAATCCGAAGTTAAATGAAATACATAGGTATGATCATTTTGATCCAATAAAGTCTACTAACAATATTTATCCTTTTGAAACATTTCGTGGTCGTTAATTATCGCTTGCTTAAAAGTTATTGCTAATTGTGAAATGCAGCGTCTATTTTGAATACGGCACTCATAAATTCTACAACTCATGTCGGACAATTAGCATAGAAATTGTCTAAGCTAGTATCTAGATTAAAATCATTTCTGAATCGATATCAAACCAATCCATTCCAATATTATAAACGCGAAAGGAAATCTGGCTATAGTGTATAAGCTACAGAACAGAAATATACCCTTTCATCTTGGATCATAGACGAAATCTCGGGCAAAGCAAGTATTGTTTATACATATAACCATACAAAATTATGGATCAATCCGTCTACCTAACTACCTAGCCTGTTCCCAACTATATTGGAGTCAGCTTCCAGGCTAACCAAATGCAGCTGAATACCAGTATTTTACATGGAGTGACTGCCTGTCTGATCTCCACAACCCAGTTACGGGGTAACACGATACGCCTTGGTAAGACTGACTGTCTGACTCGGGCTTCTGACCATCCGTAACGATTGTCAAAGATCTACAAACGACAGCCGGACTAACGGCTTAACATGCGTTCGGGGCACGGAGGGGTTTCGATATTTAATGGATCCCGCCCATCTACGAACCGACCTCGGTAAGCGTAACTTAACCTTCCCGACCCGTGCAGCTGTTATTATTTAGCCACCAGCCCCACATCTAAAGGTAAAATTAAAAAAGTAGCAATGAAAACTTGCCGCCAACTTTGAAAGAAAGTAAATTGCAATAAGCACTTACATTTAAATCCATTATCAACAAAAAAGTGAAATTACTAAAAGTATAAATATAGTTTTAATTATTATGGGCACAAGAGAAATCCTCTGCGTGCAGGGAGCGCAAACGAGTTCCGAGTATAAACTATGTCAGTGTGACTCTTATGGTGTTTTTATTTCGAAGTGGGAAGGCGGGTTTCATACGGATATTTTGGCGAAAATCAATCTTCCCTGACCAAAATAACTTAGTCTTATAGGTATTGTAATGGCTAGTAAATAAGCAGGCAGCCAACCTGCAGCCTAATTGCGTAACACACTATAATCTCAATCTGAATCATTTTGAAGGATATTGCTAATCCATTGCTTCATATGTTCGAAAAAATTGTCTAGTCAACAACGTAAATAATGCAATGAATGTTGTTGAACTGTCAAAATGAAAGCTATTCCCACTAGTATGTTACACAATTACGCCGCACGATGCCCTGCAATTCGCGTGGGTTCCTGCCCATGCTGGAATCGAGGGCAATGAAGTGGCGAATTCTCTCGCCAGTGAAGCGGTGCAGTGTGGGGACATAGTTCCATATAAAATTTTCAGCTCTGACATTGTAAATTTACCTAAAACTTATCTTTTGGACACCTGGAAGGTGGCCTGGGAAATCAGCAGCAGACAAAAGGGTCGTCATCTTTCTTTGATCCACCCCGACGTTTCGGAAAAACCGTGGTTTGGCAGGGCTAAGTTTGGCAAGATGGAGTCCTCCGTTCTCATACGGATGAGACTCGGTCACGTTTGCTCTCCAGCTCATATTACCAAACTTAAAATTATAAACGATCCCAGTTGTTCTTGTGGCACAGATGTGGGCGACTTGAACCACATCCTTTTCTCCTGTCCTCTATATGACCGTTCTTCCCTTTTCAGTAACCTATTGTCTCTCCGTATTCCTTTTCCTACTTCACTCCTTTCTTTATTGTGTACAAATAGTTTACCTGTATATAATGTATAGCTTCATTCATTACCATTAATAATATTAAATTGTAATATATTTTTTCGTCAACTTATTGTATAATATCACCATTCATTATTACTATAGTTAGTTATTATCCTACTGATTCTATATCCTAAATTCCGTTCTAAATAATATTAATAAATTCCAGTTTCCCTACCTTTGTCTCCTACAATAAAAATCCTTATAATAATTAACATGACATTGGCTAAATGCACAAACCGTGCGAAGCCAGAAAAAAAAAAAAAAAATTACGCCGCAGATGGTAAATGGTCACCACCGCCTATGGGCTGCAATACCAGTGACATCGCAGATTCGTTCCCATCCCAGAGACGTAAGTGTTTTTTTTTTAATGGCCAGTAAATAAGCAGGCAGCCTGCTGGTTAGTATAGTTACCGCCGCCTTTGGACTGCAATACCAGAGATATGGCAGAAGCGGCGCCATTCCAGAGACAGAGGTGAAATGACAGAATCATTAATATTACACTCGCGAGCAATGAAAAAGGTCCAGTGACATAGCATCAAATTACTCCTAAACGGCAAAGGCTAGCTTAATGACGCCGTCTGCAATATTGAAGTACATTTAACAGCGCATCAGAATATTACCAACTTAAAACGTAAAATGTTCAAATTTTAAATTATATGTCTTAGGAGATATTAAGGTGTTTGTCGGCATTTTGTGGGTGGAACTTTTTCATTGCTCGGCAGTGTATTTTCTCTCTTTCCACTTCCTCCTATGTCAGACAGAAGTCAGATGGTAAATCAAGATTGTCGTTGCGTTGCCTTAAAGGCTAGTTTTAATTATTCTGGTAATTCTAAATGCACATTTACCCATAAAACCGGTACACAGAATTCTACTTGGAGGCCGAAATAAATGATCTCCTCACGAAAGCATGAAGGCTGGATGATTATTATAGAATGATTGTGTTTGGAATCAAATCTTCGCTTCAGAAGAAATTTCTCTTGAGGGAAAAATTAATGACAAAAAAAGCGTTTTAAACGATGCTTTTCAATTGCTTCAAGTGTATTTCGTATGAAGACTAAATAAACGGTGGATGAGAATAAAAATATATATTCTAAAATGAAGAATGATGTGATGGATTAAAAAGAGAATGTGCGCTGATCCCGAAGAAATAAATCCGGTAGTGAGCAACTTTACTTTTAAGAGGGCGCCAGGGTAGCCCGCGCAATTCTTTCCTTTTTTTCATTATTTTTTTTCAAATAAAAATTTTCATAGGTTTTTTGCAATCTGCAGGCCAGTGTCAGGTTTTATGATGAACAAAATATGATTGACGATCGTAACAAATATGTGTTTATAGAATTATAATCATTAAAACTCTCTAAGTTCATATACCTAACCCTATTGAGTGACTATTTCTGAGAAATAGCCGTGGCGCTAGCCCTTTAAAGGCAAAAAAGTCATTAGCTATAAATTAATGCAAATTTGGTTATACAAAAGGTAGTAAAAAAATATTAGGTATCACGATTTTTTCATTCAAAGAAGTTATTATTAAAAAAAGAAATGTTGTAAATCTGCTCCAAATCTGTATTCGTATATAAACAAGCTCGCGAACTGTGTCACCGGCACGACAAACTTATTATGATTTACGTGTTTGCTGAGCGCGGCACTTTTTTGCTGAGTCAATGTTTATTTTATTTAATACGACGTTGTTCCGTATTTATGTGAGTCTTTTTTGCCGAAAGCCGAATACGGAAACTGTATTTTTATTTTAGCGTTTTTTTGCTGACGTTGTGAAAATAACCGTGTTCCAATTCCATCAAATATAATTGACTATTTTAGATTTTTATAATTTTTTCTGACTCGAAATAGAAGCAATGCGATCACATCGTCGTCATCATCAACTGCCTAGCCTTTTCCCAACTATGTTGGGGTCAGCTTCCAGTGTAACCTGTGTAACCGGATGCAGCTGAATACCAGTATTTTACATGGAGCGACTGCGCATCTGACCTCTGACCTCTGCCCATTGTAATTGAAATAAACATTTTTTTTTCCACAACCCAGTCAGTTACTAGGTAATACGATACTCTTTAGTAAGACTGGTTGTCAGACTTTCGGGCTTCTGACGACCAGTAACGACTGTTAAAGATCCACGAATGACAGCCGGCACCAACAGCTTACCGCGCTTTCTGAGGCACGGAGGGATCTTGGTATGTAAAGATGGTCACCCATCCACAGACCAACCTCGGCAAGCGTAGCTTAATCTGATTGATTGACCCGGCTGTTATTACTTAGCTACAAGCTCCTCTCACGTCGACGTCAATAGAGTATTAAATGAATACGAAAAAGGTAAAAAAAATAATGATAAGAATCTTTAATATCTTTGTATCTGTCAGGGTTTCTTATAAATCTTCATTTTAATAAGCAGCTCAGGATCTAGTCAGCGGGAATAAACTGCTACTGTTTATGTATTCACAACCCGTTTCTGTGTAAGAGATATTACGAGATACAAGTATGCTAGGGATGGCAACACTTTAAAAACTCACCTTTCAAACAAAAAAAAAACAAAATCAAAATCGGTTCATCCGTTCGGGAGCTACGATGCCACAGACAGACATACACACACACAGACACGTCAAACTTATAACAACCCGTCGTTTTTGCGTCGGGGGTTAAAAAGAAAAACACGAAGAAATCGCCGACAATAGTTAAAAAGAAAACAATATACACTATCCAGACCGCCTTTGTCGCGGGAGATATACTCGTATGTAATACTAGCTGCGCCCCGCGGTTTCACCCGTATTAGTTTCGATCCCGTGGGAATATCGGGATAAAAAGTATCCTATGTGATATTCTGATTTATAAGCTATATTACTGTAAAGTTTCATCAAAATCCGTTCAGTAGTTTTTGCGTGAAAGAGTAACAAACATCCATCCATCCATCCATAGATCCATCCATTCATACAAATTTTCACGTTTATAATATTAGTGGGATGGGATAGTGCACAAGTGTGTACGCAGACACAGATGCACTCACTCTTCCCTCACTCGCATAGTCAGATGGGACGGCATTAATAATGTATGATGATGTAGAACGACACATGCAACAGCAAGGGATGGCCAAAATTGGCGCAAAAGTTGGGATATGTGCCTGTAATTTTTACAGCACCCATATCCAAATCTTAATGCAGCAACAAAGCAGCGGAAAATTATGGTGATACTGGTAGAACTTCCTCAGACAAGCTTGTCACAGGAGAAGAGGAAGAACTGAATGTTGCCGACGATGTTCGAAATGAGGTTCCTTGGTATTTCGTGACGATCGGTCTCCATACGAACTACTATTTATAGCGCTGTGTGTTTACTTACCCGCACTTAGGTATCGCTTTTCTGTGAATTAAGTACTACATTTTTACACAGAAAAGAGTGACTTAAGTGCGAGTTCAGGTCACACGAGCTATAAAATAGTATACGATACGTGTGACTTTAGTAGTCTATTAATGCACGGCGTTTAGAACCCTCGCTACGCACACGTCACACGTAGTCACATGTATCGTAATGTACTATTGAAACTGTGAAACTAGCATTTGAACTTTCATAACATTGAGAAGTTCCATTTGCAATAAATAGAAATTGAATTTAGCAAAGCTGTATGGTAGGTTCATTTTATCGACGCTGAAACGAAGTAGATATGTAACATAGAAACTACACGGATTTGCCAACCCCATCGTATTAGATTACGGGCAGCCCTGACCTTAAAGATATCTCCTATAGGTACAGAAGTAGGTATAGTACGGGTAACGTTTTATATCCATAAGTTATCAACAGTTACAAGTGGTAGGACTGCTTCGAAAGCAGGACTGTGTACTTTTACATAGCGTCTTAAATGAGATTTAATTAAAAAAAGTGAAAACACTGAGATAAAGGTAATTTTAAAGCTCAAAAATATATATTATTATTCTCAGTGTGTTCGCAGATCGGTGGGATTCTCTGATGTTGCGGAGGCGGATGCAGGTCCACGCCGAATTTAAATTGTATATCTGTCTGTAACCTACTAAGACTAGAAGCTAAGTAAAACTGTTACTAACCCTATGGACTCCTGTCTGAATTTAAAGTCTCTTCTATTATATTTGGAAAAGAAAACACTATTGTCTTGTGTAAAGTTTTGTTAGAAATAGTTTCTAGAGTCTGTACCTAAATAGGGTTGTCTCAAACACATTGCGTATGATCACAGGAAAAGCCAGCTTCAAAAGGTCTTGTCATATGTTACGATCACGATGTCTAACAAATTAAAGAAGAAACCTCGCGAATGTCCGGCACCGGCAGTTCCAAAAACCTACATCCAAAACATTATGTCATTCCAAAAGTCAAATAGGAAGTAAAACACTCGAGGATGTGACATTGTTGTCTATCTCTAAAAGTGAACCGTTGAAAATTATTCAACAATACAATAAACTATGGCATAATGGAGATGTAAGGTCACGTGGACCTTGCTGAAGGTCGGCTCTGAACGAGATCATGGTAATAAGGTCAGATTCGCTACATATTTATGATGTCGGATACGCATTGAGATTTTATGTTGGTTACAAGGAGAATGGCTGAGGGTGGAAAAAAAATGGAACTTTAATGGACTCTATAGCCGGCCGGCTGCCGCTGATAACCAGCGCTGGGGCTCTGTCTCGTATAGGGTCTTAGCATTATGCTGAGCGATGGCCGTTTTGCGTGAATGTGACGCATGTTTACCCCAACTTGTTATTTTTTGTGTGTTTATGTCCTTTTTTTATGCGTCATGTTTGCCGCAAATAAATGCTTTTTCTTTTCTTTCTTCTATAGTGTGCGAAACGGGTGTACGGTCGAGCTTACATCCGATTGTGGGCACAGCTAAATACAGGGTCAAATTAAATTAGCTAGCGAAACTCTGAAGACATGATGGGTATCGATAGAATAAAAACAAAAAAAGATTTAGGTTTTATTTGGGGGACAGCTTGTATTGTTAGTTGAGAAAATATGTTATTTTTTATGTTTAGAAATAAATACCCAACACTTCAGTAATAAACACACACACACACACACACATTAAAAAACACACACACACATTAAAAAACTGATATAATAAACTGATATTTCAAACGAATAAAGTAACTGCAGTCGATGACCCCACAAAAAACATCATCAAATAATTTGTTTTATCACGTTTAGATAACGATTCCCATCATGTCCGCGAAGTTTCGCTATCTAATTTACTTTAACCTTATATTATAGTCCCCGTCGTAATTCAATGAATATGTTACTGATGTGTTCTGTGCAGCGGCTTCCTGACAACCAAACCTATGTAGGTGTTACAATATCGGGTGATCGTCACGTGACCACTTGGCTCATACGTTAAGGCTCCATGCTTGGATATCAGCAAAAAATATCGTACATCACCGGAACGGCATAGTTTTTTAAAAACTGGTTCAGTTCATTCAAGGAAACTACTTGTACCCAATCACCCTTTCTTTTTCTTAATAATTTGACCATTAAACTCACCCATCCATGTGACGGTGCCAAGTCCTGCCTGAGCGCCAGCACGCGCAGACGCAGCAGTTCTCCGGGGCGGTAGCGCGAACGCTCCGTGGACAGCACGACCACGCGCCCACTGGAGATGCGGAGCGGCAGCCGACGCTCCCACACACACTGGGCTTCAGGATACCTGGGTGGTAGGTGTATTAATATTGTAATCAGTTTATCGGTTTTAGCACGCATTCTTGTGATAACATATCCCGTCATTCCCTTAAAGGAGTGAAGATTGATGTAATTCTAATTCTTGCGAGCAAAGTCCTCGCCATTTTTCATCATCACCATCATTCTCCTGCCCATACCAATGTATTTGGGGTCGGCGCAACATGTCTTTTTCTTCCATACTTCTTCTCTATAAGTCGTCATCTCGGTAGTCACCCCCTTTATAACCAGAGATGATGACTGATATCATCATTCACAAAGTCCATCCATCGTTTCTTTGGTCTTCCCTCTTATAGCCACCGACCTTCATACTCAAAACTTTCCTCACGACATTTTCCTCATTCATGTCATATCAAAATAATATTCATTTTGAGGTGGTGACCAAGTAACAAAAGCGTTGTGCCGTGGCTTTGCTTTGTCCTGTGGGTCTACTCCGAAGTAGTATCGGCCGAATGTTCGACCGTTTCCTGCTACGAAGTTACTATTTGGTTCGGTCGGTTCCGAACCTACACTCTTTCAAATATTTACTATGGTCCCGACCCAACTGAGCCGATCCGAATTTTTTTCGCATTTTTAAATAATATTCGGTTCGGCCATGTGTCGGTCCGATCCGAACATTCGCACTTTGCACTTCGGAGTAGGACTGGATGCGTTGATTGGCTGAGAAGTTAAGATAGTTTTAGAGCTAAAAAAGTCTGTTCTCTGTATTCTTACCTGATGTTGACGATCAAGTCAGCTTTTGTATTTGGTAGCGAAGGAACATTGATATCCAGACATCCTCCGTCACCTGCGAAAAAGTGACAGTTATAGTTCTTGTAGTACTTCAACACAATTCAACAAGGCCGCACAAAGCTCATTTAAATATCTCCTATTTGTCGAACAATTAATATTTTTATAACCGATTCAGTTTTTCTTGTTCAAATTACGTTTATTCTTTGATAAAGTTTCGTCTATTCCTTCAATTAGTTTGTAGTTATTTGAAACTACTACGTTACTTGAAAGCAGTGACGAAGCCGTGACGGTCTGCCTGTCCTCAGTCAACAAGGTCAGCACCAAGCGAGCTTGTCCGACAGTGTAGAACCTCGACACGCATGCCCGGTTCATGCCGCCCGCAGTCAGCACCCCTGGAGCCAGGAAGAGGTGGTTCTTGTCTGTGCACGGGTTTCTGTAAGAAAAGTGGAAGCTGTTTAGTAAGCTGATACACTAAATCAGATGCAGGTAGTCCTATAGTAGCAGTCGATAATAACCCAGAAGTCAACAACGGCATACCTACGTGTTTCTACGATATACATAGGTAATCATAGAAATGGACAAGCATAGCTTTTTTTTTATTGGACCTTACCATAAGCTCCGATGCTGTGAACAATAAGGACATTTGATGTTATCTATGATATTGTATACAATATAGTAGGTACTAGCTTCTGCCCGCGGCTTCGCCCGCGTGGATGTCGGAAATAATTCCACAGGAGCATGCTACTGAGCCAAAAGTAGCCTATGTCCTTCCCCAGTATTCCATCTATCTCCTTGCCAGATTTTATCGAAATCCGTTCAGTGGTTTAGGCGTGACAGAGTCAGTTTTGAATTTATAATAGGACATTTTGATGTTATGATATATATGTTAACAAGGGGTACACCATACTAACCCGCGAATTGGATCCAATTTATCGTCCCCATGTTCGGTTCTTATAACTTGATTTTTTATAATAGATTGCTGAACAAAACAATAAACCTTAACAAAACAATCCGCCATATCACGGAACACAATAGCGTTTTTTTTCTACAACTTCTAACAAAAAGCCATACGCCCCAAAATTCCCATCAGATACGTCTCATCGAAGCCCAGTACACCCACGCGAATACCATAACTTTTTTACTCTTCCTATAACATTTGATGTCTGCCTCACGTCTCAATGACACGGAGGGTACAATTACACCATAGAACAAAAAATGATGAGATCAATTGAATGGCCATTTCCTTGTAATGGCGGACATAAAAATCAAGGTCCGATTGACCTTGGATATCAACGATATAAATATGCTCTGTGATGATTTAATGAAGACTTGTAATTATATGTAAATGATTTTCATTTTTCTTTGTTAGGTGTGCTTCACACTGACTGAAAAGGTATAATCAATCTCTGTGGTTCTTTCCTCAAAATACCATTTCAGATACCGCTCTACATGGTCTTCACATGATCTGATCAAGATTACGTCTGGGCTTTGAAAGAGACTGTGACCTCCCGAGTTTGTTTCGGCCTTTCTTCTTAGAGGAGTCAGATAAGAAACGCCGACCTCATCTACTTCGTTTTTAAAATATGCTGACGTGTAACAGTGTTTGTACGAGGTTGTCTTCAGAATTTTTTGAAGCAATTACTTCATATTATATTCGGCTCGTGCAACAGTCCAGTAGCATTGATAAGTTGCAGTTGATTTTTACCGAACATGTAGATATATCTACATAATATTTTGTCACCCGTCTGTGCCGACCCGAACAAGAAGCACGCCTTATTTGCTTGATTTTGTAATGAAAGAAAAATGGAGCTGTGGCGGTAATACAATTAGCATTTTTTTTTTCTTTATGGGTAATTTGCATAATAATTATATTTCTAAGTATTGACTAATCAATACTTAGAAATATAACTATTATGCTCTGCTTATAATTATATTTCTAAGTATTGACTAATCAATACTTAGAAATATAACTATTATGCTCCATTTCATCGAGCTAAAGATGCTGAAGATGCTCCACGTCCGGTACGTAGCGGATAAGCCCCAAAAGATATTATTATGATATATGTACTGCAGGATTAGCAATAAACACATTGAGCCACATTTGATTTTCTGCTAAAACGAGAGTTTCCGTGAGACTAGCGGAAGTTAGACGACATTTACATAGTTTTGCTCCACTTTAAACCAGAAATTCACCACATTTACAAGCGGATTCGGCTTTACGTAGGTAAGCAACTACATTAACGTTGATCCTAATGATATAATCAACTCAATTAACAGCTAAATTATTTATTACTTCTATTAGTAATCTCAGGTTTTATTGCCACATTTGAGCGCGGATGCACCTACGTGGGAATTTCCTGTATCATCATCATCAATCTCCAGCCTTTATCCTAATATATTTGAAGTCGGCGCACCATGTATTTTCTTCACTTTCCTAGCCATATCCTCTTTCGCACAGCCCATCCATCACTTCTTTGCTCTAGCCATCCTCATTCATACTCAAAACTTCCCTCACGACATTTTCCTCATTCCTCTTCATCACCATGACAATCGATTTCCACGCAACTTTTTTTTGGACTTCTTAATTCTTACTTTATCCATTCGTTTACAATAAATTCAACTCTTCACGACCCAAATAAAAGAAAAATGTCTATAATCTTCATACCATGGTTCAAGAATATGCCTCATCATCTGCCTGCCCTTTTCCAACTATGTTGGGGTCGGCTTCCAGTTTAACCTGATACAGCTGAATACTAGTATTTTACATGGAGCGACTGCCTATCTGACCTCCACAACTCAATTACTGGGTAATACGAACCCTTTGGTAAGATTGGTTGTCAGACTTTCGGGCTTCTGACTACCTGTCACGACTGTCAAAGATCCACAAATGACAACCGGAACTAACCGCTTAACGTACTTTTCGAGGCACGGACGGGTCTCGGTATGTAAAGATGGTCACCTATCCACAGACCAACCGCGGCAAGCGTAGCTTAACCTGATCGACCTACCTTCAATATTGGTTCAGTGGCTTAGCTGTGAAACCCTAACAAACAGGCAGGAAGACTCTTTTGTATTTATAAAAATGGAATGTATGAATTGCCCAAGTTCATCAACTAACGAACTTATTCTGCTAACCCCAGAACATGAAGCTACTGTAATCGGGTTTCAAATTACCGCCGTATGAATGTACTCGTTAACTTGTTCTAAGAAGTACATACATGCATCTGGCTGTTATTAAAACAGGATGCCAGTGATAGGGCTGGGCACAGAGACACAGAGTAGATACAGAGAGTGCGTACGTTGGCTTACAGAGTGAGCGTACGTTGGCTTACAGAGTGCGCGTACGTTTGAATGCTTTGATTGATGCAGTCGAAAATAGTATTGTGTTGATTGAACTGTACGGGATTTCGATTTGAGCTTGGTGATTATTTTTTGGGCTTAGTTAGAAAAATCGTTTTTGATAAAGTTCGTCGTAGAAGAGCGCCGTACTCTTTTTATCTTCGAGTCGATGGTTCTTTCAAAATGGAAGACAAAATTCTGTCAAAAGATCACCATGCTATGCTAGATTATAATTAGCTAGCTTTCTTTGGCTCTCGTGGTATGCCAATAAAAAGTAGCCTATGTACTTCTCCACCAAATTTCATCAAAATCGGTCCTGCGGTTTGGGAAATTAGCCGGAGCAAAGAGAGACAAAAATAAATTGTTATAAATACCGTATATACAAACTGTCATATGCATTTAGTATAAAGCTGTTATTTGGACTTTACAAACACACATTTCAATTGTATTTATTTGTATGTACTCGTACATACTCGTATGTCATTATAGATGTCTCTATCCTCAAGTTCTCGTGTTGTGTCCCTTTTAATGGAAAACGAACGTGCGGATAAGTAATTAGATTAATTCTAAAACTGTAATGAATCAAAACAATAAATCCTAATGTTATGTTTATTAATTACGCATGCAAAGCATTCCTTGTGAGGAAAGTGGCAATACTGTACCTTATGAGTCAGTCCTTTGTTTGGAAAATAAAGGGCCATCGAATGGTCCTTCAATATGAAATATAAATTGAGAGAAACAATAATGAAAGCATTAAAACACGGTGCAAAGAAAAATAACAAACATAACAATAAATAAGAAAAGAGGGAGAGGGAGACACAAAATATCGCCATTCCGATCTTGATATTTATCAATCGCACCGCGTATTAATATCAATAAACATAGCGTTTAAATATTGACGGGAACATATTATAGCGATATTTACTGACTGTCTAGAGAATATCATGATTGTCGTCAGGATTTATATGGTGAATTCGGAATTGCCAAACTCTTTTTTAACCGACTTCTAAAAAAGGAGGAGGTTCTCAATTCGGATGTTTGTATTTTTTTTTTTTATGTTCGTTCGCGCATAACTCCGTCGCTTGCCAACGGATTTGAAAAATTCTTTTTTTGTTGGAAAGGGTATACTTCCCAAATAGTCCCATAGAAATTTCATCAAAAACGGTTCAGTAGTTTGGTTTTTAAACCAAAATTAATGGTAAAAATTACAACTTAAAAGTGAAAAATAAAAACGTTTATGCAAAAAAAAAAAAACACCACCTGATTTCTAAAAACGACATACAAAGAAAAAATAACTTTGATTTCGGAAGTCGGTGGCAAACAACGAAAATGTTTATTGTTGTTTATTTTATTCTTTGTAGTGTCGTTTTTGGAAGTCGGTTGATTTTTCTTTTGCGGAAAAGTTTTTATTTTAATAAGTTACTCAAGAAGACTACTATTTTATCCTCCCTCTTTAGCCTCCCTACTCTCTCCACATCTCTCTGTCCAGAGCTGTCAAGGACCAATCTTTATCAAAGGAGTCCCGCGTAAGACACTACAACAAGACTACTAGGGTGCTATTAAATACGAGTATAACTAACAAAGCGACATATTTGGCAAAAAACATAAAAAAATCTCGGGTCCCCTGTCGCCTGTCAGTTATATTAAATAGGTCCCTGGTGGAAAAGAGTTATACGTTCCGACTCAGGAAATGAGTCTGAAAAATCTTATGTGCCTTTTGTTGCGCTGACAGAACCACTACACCAACCCTGTAGGATCTCTAGACAAACACGTTTACAAGGTGTTCGACAACTACTTATTTGACTGTAATCTGGCAAAACGTTCCTCGTTATGAGATCCTTCCTTGGCAAAACCGAATCGAAGAGAAAGACCATTGCCCAGTTGAGGGCAGTGGTCTTCCTCTTATAACGAGGAACGTTACTTTTGGGAATAAAATCGACGAAGACGCGATCATTGACAGACGAATATGACGATTGGGAGCGGGGTTGACCGAAATTAATGAAGTTACACGCTAACATACCTGTTTAAATCCTTATGTTAATTAATGTAATTGGTGTTACCGTTTTAATTAACAATCTATATATACATAAAAATGAATCCCTATTTCCCTTGGTCACGCCATAACTTGAGAACGACTTTATCGATTTCATCCATCTTTTTTTAAAGTTTTCTAATACTTTGTAGAAGGTTCTAACGGAAAAAAAAATTAAGAAAGTTGCGCAGAAAATTAGAAAATTTAAGAATTACGCTTTTACGCTAAAACTGCTGCACGGATTTAGATGAAATTTGACACATGGGTAGACCATGATCTGGAGAAGGACAGGCTACTTTTCATCCTGGATCGCAGACGAAGTCGCGGGCAACAGCTAGTAAACAATAAGGATGTTGTAAGGACTTATTAGTTTTCTAAAACTGTATAGAGGGTGAACAATTCGAAGACATGTGACATCTACCAACCCGCACTGGCCCGTGTGGTAGATTACAGCCCACTCCTTTTCGAAGAGAGGAGGTCTATCACCCAGCACTGGAAACATTATAGGCTGATTATGAACGTTGGTCTAGCGACATCGGAAAAGGAGTATTTCTTTTGGGAATAAAAGCGTCAAAGACGCTATTGGCACCAACCCTACAGACGAACATGATGAGGACCGGTGTTGACCGATTAATTAAAGTCACACGACTTATTGCTTATTGGAAGCTTGGTTGGTTGGGATTGCTTGTTGCTTGGAGTAATATTTATTTAGTCGTAGGACAATCTTTCATGGAATATAAGGAGAATCGTTGATTCCGTATGTTTTTGGGTTAGAATAAACTTGCTCATTGGAGAGATAAACTTGGGTGTCCTCTCGAACTTATTTGGTATCCGTGATGTCCACTTCAGCGAAAAGACGACCCTGTGACCCAAAATAAGAAGATAATATTTTACTTCGATTGTCTAGTTTATCCTTTGTGACTTCGAGGATCTATTTTATACTTTGCACGCTATTGTATTGAATCAAGTTCTTCTAACTGAACAGACCGCTGTGCTGTTGGGGAGTTTGTTGCGCCACTTCTTCTTTCCAGCTGAAGGACTAAGTGGTGAATCGCGGGCGTTTTGGGGAACTGTCTTATGTAATGTTGACGTTCAAAAATTGCTGATTCGCAGCCTAGTTTGAATAAATGAGTTTTGATTGAGAAATAGAAGCACATAGGAGCAAAACTTACCCTATAATATTTTCAACTTCTTCAGTCCCGTTAGCATTCTGGGAACTCGCTAGCTCGAGTGCTAATAGCAGGCAAAACCACAACATCTTCATAGTTCAGATTTCTCGAAATCACAACCACTTTAGTTCTAGATCAGCAGAAAGATTTCAATCCCATTTTAGAGTTTGTAGGAAGTATTTGCTTTGAAGAAAGTTTGTTTATAATTTTATGACTTCCTGTGTTCTGATTACTGTATTTTATTTATTTCGGAAGTCAGTTTTAACAAATTGGCTAATTACGATTTTTTTGTAGCTTATTAACTTTTTTACGGTGTCTTAATTTTGTATGGTCTTCCTTTCTTCTCGTTTACTTCAATTTTTAATTTATTTAAATGCTTAATTCAATCTCGTTAATTAGTTTCAACTCATCAAATGCTATCACCAAGTTACAAGATCACTTAGCAACAATCTGTTTGTTGATCGCAGCTTCACTTTATTTTTGCTCTAAAGCTAATTAGTTAAGCTATTTTTATTTTATTGATAAACAACAGTTATTCGTTTATCTTAACCGGCGCCATTTTGAATCGACTTGCAGTACGTCCGTCAGAGCGCGCGCGCGCAGCAGACTAGTTGTTGTACTTGTTGGACGCATGCGCGAAAGGTCGTCGCGCATCGCGAAAAAGTCAGAAGTGCACAACATTTTTGCGCTTTCAATTTATGAGTAAAAAGTGTAAATAACACCATTTTTTCTAGGGCGATATTTTTCAGTATAATTCTATGTTTGCTCTATTTATGTACTAGCAACATAAATCATAAATATAAAACGATTTTTACTGTTGTTTAAATGCTAAGGGCATGAAGATATAAATATTAATTTGTAAAGTAAGGGCGCCTGATCTCTATATATTAAAACAGTCAAGATAGTAAATGGAAAAGTCAGTACTCACAATTAATTTTAATTTTTAATTTAGCCTATATTGGCGCTCTTTATAGAATAGAATAGAATAGAATACTCTTTATATTGTACACCATACAAATTACAGAACATAAATATATACAATACACATATATTTATAGTATATATATATTATATGTCTTCATCTTCTTTTTCAGCCTTGCGCCACCCAATGCTGAGTGTGGGGTATCCTTTAATGCACCCCAGTCTTCCCTGTCTCTAGCCTTCCTAAGCCAGAGTGGTCCAGCAATCTTGACCAGGTATTCGGATTTCGGCCCACCTCATCGGTTGTACAATGGCCCATTGCAGAGCAAAGGCCTCTCCCAAATCCTTCCAAGCACCCTTTTCCATAGCCACCTCGATCCAGTCCTTGCGGTATTGAAATGAAGTTGTGGAAAATAAACATCTTTCAATAAACGTTGCGCACCCCTGGCTAGGTTAATAGGTCGACCGTCGACCGCTTGCCATACAATTAATTGTTCGACTTCAATTGTTTTGCCACTACAGATGCGTCAGGAATGTGTAGCAGTTTATATTTAAGACTGGATTTTTGCTCGCGGCTTTGTCCGCGTGTTGGTCGGAAATAATCCCACGGGAACGTACTACCGGGATAAAAAGTATCATAAGTGTTAATCCTGGTTATAAACTATCTGTGTGCTCAAGTTCATCTAAATCCGTTTACCGTTTTTGCGTGTCTGGGTAACAAACATCGGAACTTTCACAGAGATATGCCGACGCGCAACCCGTTACCAAGGATTCAGTACCCACATGTCTGATTCTGAAACCTCATACGTTGAAATTTTTCCTTCGTTGTTAAAAACAATACATATATTATTTTGTATTAAGGTAGTACAGACGCCAGCACATCAAGCTACTACAATCTGTCAAATTTCTTTAATACATTTTCAACTTTATAGCTAAAGCATTAGGTTCAAGGTTGATTAGGAAAATCTGACAGTTTTGGGTAACTTGATGTGCTGGCGTCTGTACATAGTAGGATTATTGCGAAGTATTTTATATAGGATGATATTGCCAAGAGAAGATTAATGGCTTGTTACTATGGAGCATACTTTCTTTGAAGATAGATTCTTTCCTCTTGCTTGAAGTACTTACTCCGTTTTTAGGGTTCCGTAGCCAAAACGGAACCCTTATGGATTCGTCATGTCTCTCTGTCTGTCCGTCCGTATGTCACAGCCACTTTTTTCCGAAACTATAAGAACTATACTGTTGAAACTTGGTAAGTAGATGTATTCTGTGAACCGTATTAAGATTTTCACACAAAAATAGAAAAAAAAAACAATAAATTTTGGGGGTTCCCCATACTTAGAACTGGAACTCAAAATTTTTTTTTCATCAAACCCATAGTTGTGGGGTATCTATGGATAGGTCTTCAAAAATGATATTGAGGTTTCTAATATAATTTTTTTCTAAGCTGAACAGTTTGCGCGAGAGACACTTCCAAAGTGGTAAAATGTGTGTGTCCCCCCCTGTAACTTCTAAGATAAGAGAATGATAAAACTAAAAAAAATATATGATGTACTTACATTACCATGTAAACTTCCACCGAAAATTGGTTTGAACGAGATCTAGTAAGTAGTTTTTAATACGTCATAAACCGTAAACCGCAATTTACCTTTCATTCAATCCACTCAACGGAACCCTTCATGGGCGAGACCGACTCGCACTTGACCGCTTTTTATACTACACACCCATCTCATCTGCAAGATATGGATAATCAGCCTATAATGTTCCCACTGCTGGGACACAGGCTTCCTCTCAGTGAGAGGGAGTGGGCCATAATCCACGCGGGTCCGGCGGGGTAATTGCGAAACACACTGCCAGTAGTAATGGCTTTCATTTTGACAGTTCAACAACATTCCTTGCGTTGTTTACGTTTTTGAGCAGACACATTTTTCGAACATATGTAGCAATGGATCCTTCCTTCAAAGTTATTAGGATTGTGATTGAATGTGTATTACCCAATGAAGTTGCTGTTCGGGTTGGTAAGTAGGTATCGCATGTCATCGAATTTTAGGTTCTAGGACATACCGGTTTCCTCACGATGTTTTCCTGGACCTTTTTGATAGGAGTGGTTATGAATAATTTACAAAAAGTAAAGCGCTTGTCTGGGTTCTAACCTACGACCTACAACTCGTAAGTCGCTGCCGTTACCACTGTACCACTACTGACCTTTAAGCTCTGCAAGATATGTTATGATAAGTTATTATCTTCTTCCAGCACTTAAAAAGGAATCCACGATAGATACAGAAGAAAATATTATTGTGGAGCAGTAAACTACAAACAGCTACAAAATTATAAGTTCCACCAACAAAATTCGTCAAAACACGATCATTTACGAACTTGTCCGACTTTAAAACGAATTCAAACGAAGATTTGGTCTTTTGATCATATACATTTGATGTACTTACAGCTAACTTTCAGTTATTTTACCTGATTTTGCATCACTGTCAACATCACTGTGATCTCTTTTCTCATTTTAATATGGTTGCTGCCGCTGACAGGACTCTTAAAATCATTGTGATCTTTATACTCGTTACATTATAGTTGCTGTTGGGTTGTTGTCACTGACAGGTCTGTCAAACTCACTGTGATCTTTATTGTCGTCACAATAAGGTTGCAGTTGGGTTGCTGTCACTGACAGGTCTGTCAAACTCACTCTGATCTTTATTATCGTTACAATAAGGTTGCTGTTAGGTTAAGTTAGGTTACAAACGTTTTAAAAATGGAATAATAAAACAGTGAAAGTTGGGGGTACAGGTAAACATGACGTCAAAATGACATAACCTATGTCAACCTAAAAGGATCATGGCGGGTCTTCCCGCAGTGTCATAATATATTATTTGTAATAAACATGCAAATTGGATCGTTGTTCGTGATGTGAATTTAAATGTAAGTAATGTGATTTCACTAATAATAGACCTAATATTAGTCACACTTTTAATCCTTATGGGTTGATTAGTTTCATAGATACAATGCTCTTTATTAAGAAGGCTGTACCTACCCTATAAAATAGGTCCCTTTATAGACGGCTGTCATTACCAGTGATAGGAATAGGTAGTGCCTATTTGCCTAAACTTCGAAGAACAGAGACAAGAAACGGAGACTTCCTCAGGACTAAATTTTTTTCGGGACACGTCTATATTTACCTAAAGTTTGCGACTAGACATAACATTTATAATTTATAACTCCATAATAATAACGTCGATCGATCATCAGCCGAATCTTTCCCAACTATGTTGGGGTCGGCTGCCAGTCTAACCGGATGCAGTCGAATACCAGTATTTTACATGGAGCGACACAACCCAGTTACTGGGTAACACGATACCTCTTGGTGAAACTGTTTGTCAAAGTTTTCGGCTTCTGACGATCCGTAACGAGCTGAGTATCTGTTCTAAGACAAATATCTTCAGTACCTACTTAGCAGCTGGGCAGGTACATTAGGCTTGCGGGCTTGTGGGCGGCGAGCAATGGACAGCTTGCCGCCCGGTAAGGACCAGGCGCGGGTCGACGGCGCGTTGTGTTCCACGTGCGCCTCAAAGAGATGTCAGCACGAACTGACGGGGTCCGCTAGGGCCGATGCCTGCCAGGGCCGCGGGTTGTTCGAAAGAGATACCGTGGCCCCTGGCACAGGCAACTGAAGGAACACGGGTGGGTTTTAGTCAGTAAAAGTCTGACACGCCCTTCCGCTCAGCCCAGAGCGGGAGAGGTCATTTGATGATTTCTCACTCAAAAAAAAAAGGTACATTAGGCCACATGTCAGTTGTAAGAAAAACCAGTAACTACTAGCTGGCCTCTTATTCTACTGAAGGAGTCCCAGAGATGACATTTCATTATAAAACAATCAGCTTACCTTCATAATATTATAGGAATACACAGGCGTAGTGTTTTCAGTCGTTTTAACAGAGCCATCCACCTTTGACTGCTGCTAACTAAAATCGCTGCTTGACTCCGAACACACTAGGTTGACTAGGTTAAGTAGGTCTACGCCGCGTGCGACTTAGTTCCGACATATTATCATAGATGGCGCTACATTATATTCTGGCTTTGACAGAGGAATACTTGTAAATTTTATTCTGTTAATAATTCATCTCAATTTTTGGATGTCAAAATAGCAGATATTTTCTTATTATTTTGGTCCTTTGATACGAAATTTAAATTTTTCAGGTACTTACTCGTAAGTAAAGTAAGAGATATCTTCTCTGGGTTGCAATAAATGCAAACTGCAAAAAAAAAAAAATATTGTAGGCACATAATTAAGTAAGGGTTACCTAGGTATTGGTACAGACGCCAGCAGGTCAAGCTACCCGAAACTGTCAAATTTTCCCAATCAAACTCGAATCTTAATACTTTAGCGATAAAGTTGAAAATCTATTAAAGATATTTGACAGATTGTAGTAGCTTGATGTGCTGGCGTCTGCACATATAGTGATCCAATACGAGCACACCACAATGCTGGCTATGTATTTCTATATTTATATATATCTGTAATCCATATGGTGTAGGTACTTCATCTGCCTAGTCTTTTCCCAACTATGCTGGGGTCGGCTTTCAGTCTAACCGGATGCAGCTGAATACCAGTATTTTACATGGAGTGACTGCCTATCTGACATCCACAACCCAGTTATTGGGTAATACGATACCCCTTGGTAAGACTGATTGTCAGAATTTCGGGCTTCTGACGACCCGTAACGACTGTCAAAGATCCACGAATGACAGCCGGGACCACCAGCTTAACGTGCCTCTCCTAGTGTAGGTACTAATTAGATAGTATTCCATTCCTGATGATTAGATGTACCCATGTACCCTGCATTTTCATGCAGGGTACATCTAACTCTCAATCCCAGATTAGCATCACAATAACTGAAACTCCCATTTAAAACTCGATTCTAAAGTTGCCAACGATATCATGGGTACAACAGCCCATTATATTTTGAATGTATTTCGACCATTATTGGGTTTCAGTATGGCGGACGCGGGTTTGCAGTTAAAAGGAATTAACTCTCGCGGTAGATCGTTTTATTTTCTTTATTACAGTCTATTATTTTGTACGTTTGTTTTGGGTTAGTTTTGTAAATAATTTGGCGAGTTCGCTGTGAGTTTGTACTGAAAAAGTAAGTCTATTTCCGATACTGCGACAAGTTTATTATGTAGCTCTTTGTGAAAAAGTTTTTCACAGAAATTAACACCCCACTCCAAATCAATCTGCTTAGGCTTTTCTCAACTATGTTGGTCGGCTTCCAGTCTAACCGGCTGCAGCTGAAAGCATTTTACATAGAGTGATTGCCTATGATCTCAACATGTGCTGGGTAATACTACGATACCCCTTGATAAAACTGTGTGTCAAAGTTTTCGGCTTATGACGATCCGTAACGACTGTCAAAGATCTACGAATGACAGCCGGGATCAACGGCTTAACGTGCTTACTGCGGATTTAAAAGAAGGATTAAGAAAAACTTGGTTATTAGGTCAATATTCTTTTAATTAGTTACTTAAACTTTATTTACTACAATAATCAGTAAAGAATTGTCCATTTTTGTTTCAGTTACACAGAAATTCCAACTGCAGCCACTCCCAAACATAGGTATCATGTGTATAAACAAATGAAATGCAAATTAATTAAATGAAAGAGCGAGCGTACTCGTAAAAACAGCTAGTGTTGTAAAATAAAGCCAAGTGAAAAGTGGACAATAATAATTAATTTTTATTTCGGCGCCGTCGACTGGGTGGCCAGCATTCAACGCTTTGGAGTGTTGCCAGGTGGGGAATTCAGACTGAATTTTTAATTGTGGCAACATTTTAGCGATTGAGTTCGCGCGTGTTTGCGATGCTTAATTTATTTTCGTTGAATTCTTTTTTTCTTTTGTTATTTTTTTCATTGTACAGGTTGATCGTTTGATGTTGGTAACGGTATTCTTTTTAAATGAGACACCGATTTTAAGTGGGCTGGAAGGTACTTTTATGTTAATTGCACGATTCATTTCGAAGAAAATTGGTATTGTACAAACACAGTTATTTGTGCAGTGCCAAAGGTTCAAGAATTGTAATTATGTTTGCAGCATCACAGTGAAAGATAAAAAAAGCAGCCAAGCCAGCCAAGAGTCAGACTCTGAGTCGAAGTGGCCCGGAGCACCACTGTACAATATTAACACTACATATTTATTACTTGTATTTGCCCACGGGTTCGCCAGCGGATGTCGGGAACTATCCCACGGGAACGTACATACAACCGGGATTAAAAGGACCCTATGTGTTAAGCCTGTTTATAAACTATCTGTGTGCCCATCCTAATGTTAGAAGTTCACCTATTTTTGCTTCAATTCGGATCATACATCCAAACTGACAAAAATTCTAAAAACTATATTTTCGGCTTTAGACTTGTTCCCGAACCTCGTACCAATTACAAGAATATTCAATAAAAAAATACTAAAATAAAATACTTCGTTACTAATTTAAATCCAGAGTTGTAATCAGCTGTTCCATATAGGCAAAAAGAAAAGCATCTGTGCCCTACATTTTGTCCAGTTATACGAAAATAGATTTCGCATAACTCGACAAAATGTAGGGCACAGACGCTTTTTTTTATGATTTCAGGTTTGGTCCCATAGCGGCCATAGATAACGCCCAGTGACAGACGGACTACGGAGTTAGTAACAGGGTCCCCTTGGCACCCTTTGGGTATGGGACCCTAAAAAAGAACCCGACAGCATAAAACCAAATTCAAATATGGGAAGTATACAAACGAATAACCAAAGAGTTGAGGTAACATGCCGTTGAAGCCTATAATATGTTATGATGGGGAGCCATCTGCAGTAAAATTATGTACCTACGACTTTAAAATATTAGTCAATCAGTAGGTTGGTAGGCTGTTAGCCCAGAGTTCTGGATGTACAGACGCCAGCACATCAAGCTACTACAATCTGTCAAATTTCTTTAATAGACTTTCAACTTTATTGTTAAAGCAAGAAAAATTTCTTTAGTTTGTCAAATTTTCCCAATCAACCTTGAAGAAGGTTCAAGGTTGATTGGGAAAATTTGACAGTTTCGGGTAGCTTGACCTGCGGGCGTCTGTACTAGCCGACTATAAGAAAATAAGAAAACGGGCGGAATATCGCCAACGCAACAACTTAGCATACCCGAAATTGGTATATGCTGTAAAAATCTCACCGTGGAAATTTATATGAAGTGAGCTGGGGGTCTACTCCGAAGTAGTATAGGCCGAATGTTCGGTCGTTTCCTGCTACGAAGTTACTATTTGGTTCGGTCGGTTCCGATCCTACACTCCTACACTCTTTCGAATATTGACTATGGTCCCGACTCAACTGAGCCGATCCGAACTTTTTTCGCATTTTTCAATAACATTCGGTTCGGCCATGTGTCGGTCCGATCCGAACATTCGCACTTTGCACTTCGGAGTAGGCCCCCTGTCATTCCGCCTGATACTAGGGATTAACACATTGACAGCACACTTCATCTTAGTTCAGGTAAGGTTGGTTGGTCTCGTGTTCGTCTGCCATTCATAATGTGTCAAGTATTTGTGGATGACGTTAATTTGAATTGGGAACCTCATTGCTATGGGACATCCTATAGTGGTAGTTTTGTGTTAAATCTATATTAATAACAACGCTGAGGAGTTTGTTTGTTTGTTTGAACGCGCTAATCTCTGGAACTACCAGTCGGATTTGAAGAATTCTTGAGGAGTCAATTCTTGAGGAATGCTATAGGCTATTAAATATCATGCTAGGATCTTTAGAAGCTCAGCAAAAAAAAAAAGTCAGAAAGAACGCTAACGAAAACGAAGTAATAACATGTGCAGGTGATGCGATGCGACGTACCCCGTTGCATCGCATCGCCTGCCCATGTTATGGTTGGGAGTTTGAGGGAACAAGAAATTTCACGCAGACGAAGTCCCGGGCAGAAGTTAGTTAATGAAATATAACTACTCCAGGATGCTCTTTTAATATGTAATGTTCTCCCCTATCAACAGTCCCGACCTCATTTACAATCGGCCATGCATGGCCGCTGCGCCGTCGTAATGCAGTTACCTGCTCTACCTACCCCCTTTAATTGCACGTCGTTAATTCTGAGCTGCACTACGTTCGTTTGTTTAATTTAATTAACCGATCCCCTTCTCTGTTTCTGGTTTGCGTGTATTTCAACTGTTTGTTGCGAAAATTTCGTGTTTGCTCTGCTGCTTTTCGTGGGATTAAGGAAATGGATTGAGTAATTGTTTCGAGGTATATGTTTACATGATGGTGGGATCAGTCTGGACGTTGTAGTCTATCAGGCCAGTAGCAATGCGGGCAGGTATAGTCAAAAATCAAAAAAAATAAAAAATCAAAAGTCATTTATTCAAATTAGGCTGAGAATCAGCACTTTTCGAACGTCAAAATTACAAAAGACAGTCCCCCAAAAACGCCCGCCCTTCGCCACTTCCTAGTGCTATCGCTGGGAAGAAGAAGTGGCGGAACAAACTCCCCAGCAGCACAGCTGTCTGTTCAGTTAGAATATAGTTAGTTGCATGTATACAATACTAGGAACCTATGTTCAGTAATGAACATTACAAGAAGCTTAAATTATTTGCCATATTATGCCAGCTAGCCACGCCAATATACCAACAAATATAATAAAAACTATACGTACTCAAGCTAAAAAAATAATTAATTAAAATAAAAATAAAAACTCACTACCTAAATAAAAGCCTCCAGGCATAAAGGGCGTGACAGCTTACACATTTATGCATTGCTGGGTTCGTCACCTAGCTGTCACTTGCAGTCACAGATGATGAACTAGGACCATCGATGTGAAATAAATAAGTGAGTTAATACTAATAACAGTAACCTGTCAGTACCTAAGCTAATTCTGGAGAAAGAACATGAACATTGTCTTGAGTTAATTAGGGCGACCAACTATTCTTATCGTGTAAGTAGTCGTTGATGGAATAGTAAGCCTTTGAACAAAGGTTGGATTTTAGTGTCACCTGCGCCTTATAAATACAGTCCTCCAGATCGAATTTCGGCCATGGCGACACAGACACAGGTGCGCTGTTTCTTCCCTCACTCTCCTTACCCTAAGACTAAGAAATTCTCAATGGAAAAACCCATTAAAACTTTGCTTGACGGGGGTCAAAACGAGGGTCCTAGGTTCGTTTCCCCCCGGTAACGAACCTAGGACCCTCGTTTTGACCTGACCCCGTTTGGACTGTACGCTCAGCAGTCGCGTTTGCGATTATGAGATCAACGGGGCAGTTAAACTCGCGCCTACACAGCATGCGACCAACACTGTGATCACGAAAAAATAATAGCTATAATAATAGCTTATAATAATATAAGCTGTCCCATAGCCTATAATGTTCCCACTGCTGGGACACAGGCCTCCTCTCGGTGAGAAGCAGCCGTAATCTAACACGCGGGCCCAGTACCAGTGAGTATATAATTATTTAATCATTCATCAACAAATTTACATTTGTGTCGAACAGTGGTTTTAAACATAACAATAAATGTAACACAAAATTAAGTACCTAATCATAGTAAAGCCAGAAATGAGAGAAAAAAAGAAAAAAAAAATTACATTCCACATTAGTCACGACATTATTAGTCTTAATATTAATTAAGAAAGAAAGAAAGAAAGAAAAAAACATTTATTTAGCACAGACCAAAAGACACACTATACACCAGATACATACCTACATCAGATAGCAACTAACAAAAAAACAAATAGTAAGTATAAAGACCGATGTAAGAAATTAGCAGGTAAGTGTGCCTCACGGCTGCACCAAAAAGGCCCAGTTCAGCAAAAATGTCAGACAATAGTGCCTGACGCTGGTTTTCAACTGAACCTGAATTATAATAATTGGTAGATGGGTAGGTATTGGTAGGGATAGGTAGATGCCACACGTCTTCGAATTTTTGGTTCTAAGACATACCGGTTTCCTCACGATGTTTTCCTCCACCATTTTCAGATAATTATTGACACAAACATAAAGCGCCTGTCCAGGCTAATTGCGTACCTATCACACTATCAGAAGCATTGTACGTTGTTGAGCTGACACATTTTTCGAAGGATTAGCAATATCCTTCAAAATGATTCAGATTGAGATTTTTCTTATTTTTTTTTATTTGATTTTTTTAGTGTGTTACGCAAGTAGCGTGCGGGTTCGAACCTACGAAACCTCGTACAACTCGCAAATCGCAGCCGTTACCACTACGCCACCACTACTCATCAGACCAATAACACTAGAAAAGACAAACTCCAGTTCAGAAAGCGAGCTGTAGCTGCTACCTATACTTCTTCTTACATGCAGCTTAGCTTTCTTTCTCAATAACCCACCATTTTCTCAGTAAAAGTCCCAATAGCCCATAATCTATAACAGCTTGAGGTCAGCTATTCGATTTGCCACAGCTCGATAGCCGAGCGAGCATTTACAATCGCTTGCAATATGCACCTTGCGCACGGAAACGAAAATGCGAAACAATTTCCTATACCGAGTCCGTTTGAGCGTGAAATGGCGGATTTTCCATAAATTCGTGGGCCGGACTTGGGTTCTGTGCGGTTATTGGGAGTTTTCTGTCTGCAAATATGTACCTGCGTGATTGCTTGTTGATAGAGCAAAGTTAGAAGACCTATGTTTTCAATTTTGTTAGTTGAGTACTTAGTACTTGTACAGACCTATACTGACCTGAACCCTAATTGCGTAATACCCTTTCAATCATAATTTTGAAGGGTATTTCTAATCCATTGCTTCATATGTTCGAAAAATTTGTCTGCGCAACAACGTCTATAACGCAATGAATGTTGTTGAACTGTCAAAATGAAACTTATTGCTACTGATAGCGTATTACGCTATTACTAATGACTAACCTACTTATCGATCATCTATATATATATATATATTAATATATAAAAATCAATTGCTGTTTGTTTGAGTCGCTAAAACTCGAGAACGGCTGGGCCGATTTAGCTGTTTTTGGTTTTGAAATGTTTGTCGTAGTCCAGGGAAGATTTGAACGGTGAGAAAATATGGAAAAATTGCGGGAAAGATAATAAAAACAACAATTTCATTTTCTCATATAAACTGTTCTACCTACTTTCCTGTCAAACATTTGACGATCGTCCCTTCGGTACGGTAGACTCGGGTCCACTCGAATTGAAGCACGTATTAAATTAAGGGTTTTGAATAGTGTAGGAGTAGGTTAGGAGTAGGGTAGGAGTAGATTAGGAGTAGGGTAGGAGTAGTGTAGGAGTAGGGTAGGAGAAGGTTAGGAGTAGGGTAGGAGTAGGGTAGGGGATAGGAAACCACGTGAACGAAGTAGCGCCGGGCAGCTAGAAATAATTTATATGGCAAAACAACGTTTGCCGGGTCAGCTAGTAACAGTATAATTTGAAAACACTTAAATTATTTTTAAAAGAGTAACCGTGGATTTTCTTGCCGGCTCTTCTCCATGGGAAACAACCAATTGGAACCGTGAACTGGGCTTCTGACGTATCATAAGTGCCCATGTAGGTTTATGTGAAATTAAATATTTTTAATTTTAATTTGTCTTGTAGCATCGAGTTATATGTCTTGTATCGTGACGAACATTATTTTTTTATTTGTAAGTTCAATCAATTAATTGTATGTACTCATAAACCTTCCGTAACAAATCCTTAAAGTGATGGTGAAAACCTTAGCAAATTCCGTTGTGTAGCTTAGAAGAACGCGGTTACACAGACAGACACGAAAAGAGACTTTAATTTATAATATGTATAGATATGTGTACATGGCGAACCGAACGTAATATGCCGAAAATAGGATGTAAAATTCCGCCCAAGTCCGCCCCTTTAGGTAATGTCCCACCGCCGGCGATCAGCGAGAAGCGAGTAGAGACAGCAACTAAAAACTAGTTGTCGAGCGACGAGCAGCGAGTGCGCGACGGCGACGAGCGATTACTTGCTAGTATGTATGTACCAGGCGCGAGTCTCACGGCGAGTGTTGTACCCGCCAAGCTAGCGTCGCTAGAGCGATTACTCTCTCTGATAGTTCTTGTCGCTGCGACAATTGAGTACTCGCCGGCGCGTGGCGGTATGAACAGTCAGCGATCAACTATTAATTTACAATGTGAAGATGACATGTGCCGACTCTGGATTTTGGCAATCTTTGACTAGCTATAGTGACCAAACTATTGGATATATTTGATTGAAAGGACATCATTCATTTCGTAACCAAAAATAACATGGCCGCCCAGAAAAAAATAAAGTGCTGTTTTCTTATGGGAAATGACCTCTTGAGCATGAAATATGATTTTTGGCATTTTCAATCTCAAATAAGTAGCAGCCGGGGGGTTAATTTATTTATTTGATATAGGCACACCAACAACTTATTTACAAATAAGACATGTACAGACATTTAAGATGGGATTCTGTGTAAATAAGTTACTTGTAGGCATGCACATCATTCACAAAAAAGGACGAGTCTGAATTACAATTGAAATAATTATCGAGAATAAAGAACATAAGGAAAAGTTAAATTAAAAATATAAACATGACTTAATTACATTGATATTATACATTAAATTTAAATTAAATTAAGTACTAATAATTAAGAAAGAAATTGATAAAAAATAAATTTAAAAAATAAAACATTACTATTAAAAGTCAACAATTGAACACTAAATTACATTATAATGAGATATGATTGTTCTGAATTATATTGGTAAAAAATTTTTGATTAAATATTGTCCTGTCGGGGGACCGCTACTATTTTAAACTTTAACAGAACGTTAGGCTAATAATTAGAGCGGTCCCCCGACAGGACAACATTTAAGCAAAAAATTTCATACGTACTTACGTAGGGTCATAATTTCAAGGTTATTTTTTTCTTTTTACAGGGTTTTAGTTTTAAATGTTGGCAGACTGTCAGCGAATATGTCAATGCTACTGTCAATGGAATAAGCTTTGTTGTAGGAGGTCAACATTCTGTTTAGGGGAGCATGGCGGCCCAGGTTTGTGCGACATGGTTTAGTTGCAAACGTTCCAATAGTACGCTTCGACCGGAGGTGAGAGCGACGAGGTACGTCTAGACTGATTTTGTTAAGCAAATCTGGGGTTGAAGTCATCCCGTTAACAATTTTATAGAGTGTTGTCACATCGTTTAGGACCCTTCGTTGCTTCAATGAGTCTAATTAAAAATAATTTAGCCGTTCTGCGTAATTGGCTCTGTGGTCTTTAAACCGCAAGCATCTGGTAAATTTCCTTTGAACGCGCTCAAGACGATCCTTATGGACATTGTAAGTGTAGACTTTCCCATAATGCCGGCTCTACACGTTGGCCAACATTGTGGCGAATGTTGTGGTAAACCACGCCCAACGTGTGGACGCGGCGGCCATAACTCTGCCACAACCCTTTGACCTTTTGTTAAAAACCGACACCATACGGATCTCGCGCCAACTTGTGGGCCATCATTCCAATACGCCCACAATAAGCACAAACACCCGCTCTACATGATGGCCATAAGGTATTAGCCACAACATTCGCCACAATTAAGAAAGTAGTAGATACTTTTTTGTTCTGGCTGGCACTTTATTTTTTGGTTATAAAATGTTCGACACTTGAATGATGTCCTTTTATATGCAGACTGGAAACGTCATTATATAGTTCAATTTATGGTCGTATCCACCTTGTACGTATCTGTTTTATTTACACGGGACCTTTTGTACGTTTCTTGAGCGAGAAAATTATTGATAGCTAGCCGCTTCCTCGTCGGGGCGGTGGAGCAGGTACCTTAGTTCGAGAGTCGTGACTGGGACGTAGTGTAGTGAATCGGGAAAGCCGCGTGTTTCGCCCGCGGCGCACTATGCGGATGATCAGCGACGCAAACCCACTGGGGCCGCTTACACTGAAGCGTGTGTTTACGTCTCTTTGTCATGGTAAGCAGAACCTTCCAGAGCAATGGTGGGACCTATAATTTTATTAAAATGGCAGAGGACGGAGAGGTTAGCTTAGGTGAACATTGAATGAAAACGTTGTTTGCCAAGTAGTGTAAAGCCATGAATATGACAAGGTATCAGAGGGGCAATTCTCATAATTTTATGAACGTTCACAGTCTGGGGGTCTATTCCGAAGTAGTATCGGCCGAATGTTCAGCCGTTTCCTGCTACGAAGTTACTATTTGGTTCGGTCAGTTCCGATCCTACACTCCTACACTCTTTCGAATATTGACTATGGTCCCGACCCAACTGAGCCGATCCGAACTTTTTTCGCATTTTTTAATAATATTTGGTTCGGCCATGTGTCGCCCGTCCCATCCGAACATTCGCACTTTGCACTTCGGAGTAGGCCCCCTGATCTCAGTCTCAATCTGTCAAAAATACATCTAATTTCCCTACATATTTGACAAGTTTTTTAAATTGATTGTCGTTAAGATTGAGATTGCGACTAGATTTTTTGAACGTTTTTAATTACGGGAATTGTCCTTCAGGTTAGCTATTTTGAACAACAGTGAGCGACGTGCTTAGTAGAAGACTTGAACTAGACTAGACAAAGATTTTGATTATATAAAATCAAAATCAAAAGTCATTTATTCAAATTAGGCTGAGAATCAGCACTTTTCGAACGTCAAAATTACAAAAGACAGTCCCCTAAAAACGCCCGCCCTTCACCACTTCCTAGTGCTATCGCTGGGAAGAAGAAGTGGCGCAACAAACTCCCCAGCAGCAAATGACTAGCACCCTGCGGTTTCACCCGCATAAGTTTCCATCCCGTGGGAATATCGGTATAAAAAGTAACCTATATGTTAATCCTGGTGATAAACCATCTGTGTGCTAAAATGTTCATCCAAATCCGTTCAGTATTTTTTGCCTGAAAGAGTACTAACAAACATCCATCCATACAAACTTTCACGCTTATAATATTAGTGGGATAGTAGGATTTAAGTTTGCCAAACTTAACACCAGGAATGCCTTTCATTCTGACAGTTCAACAACATTCATTGCGTTATTTACGTAGTTGAGCAGACGACTTTTTCGAACGTATGAAGCAATGGATTAGCAATATCCTTCAAAATGATTCAGATTGTGATTAATAGTCTGTTACGCAATTAGGTTTCTGGTTTGGGCGAGCAAATTGCTTAGCAGAACAGATAGCCGATTGGCCGAAAAGGTCCTAGGGTTGCGACCGTGACGGTCGCATAAATCCGCTGGATATGGGAAGCACAGAACCGGTCGAAGTCGCAGTGCTTGGGGGAGGCCTATGTCCAGCAGTGGACGTCTTTCGGCTGAAATGATGATGAAAAGTCACCGTGTACCATATACGAGGGTCACTGAGCTGGCAAAGGTAAACCGTTATTTAACACGTTATATAATACGTTATTTATGATCCGGAAAGGTGAGGTGTCATTTTTGAGAAACTGACTTTCAATTTAATTTGTACTTGTGTTGTTATCATGCTTTCATATAAATGTTGAGCTCATTTTAACTGCACAGGTTTCGTTGCCTATAACATCCTCGCTGAAGTCATTAATACATTAAAAGAGATCAAATTCTGAGAGTTCTCACCTTTTTTATTGAATTGTAAAATTCGCAGAGCCATGTTAAAGATAACTTATTATTTGGTGATGTATTGCTAGTTCTATTTAGCGGGTTCCCTCTTTCTTTTTGATAGCGAGTAAAGATTTGTGGTTCCGAAAATGTTTAAGTAAAATGAGATTGTATCAAACTTTCTTAATTTTGCTGGGTTCGATTAAAGGTTTAAATCGTTATATTTGCCCTTTTATAATAAATCGCGTGAAACGGTGTCCATACTGAGAAAATTGAGCTCGCACAATAGTAATGGCGTTTACATGATAATCAAGGCAAGTTTCTGCGACAATTAATGTATCAGAAATGTCAAAACGAAATAGAAACTCGACCATCTTTCGACGCGGCAGGCCATCTGCGATTTAAAATTAAAATAGATCTTTTTTTTATTTGTCAGATTTTTATCTTATAAAAAATCTCCTACTTTAAACAAGAAAAAACACTAAAATAACAAAACTATATCCTAAATTAATTATAACTATTTACAAACAAAAATATAGCGTCGAAAAATTCATCCGCATCGTTATCGACTGGTAATGTACCCAAGACATTGGCGGCATTGCCACGTTGTATGGCAATGCTTAGCCTCTGGCCAAGGTAAAAGCCAGCCCTTGGGTCATGGGAAGTGTCAACCAGTCGTTTCGAAATTTCCTTAAAAAGACCATGCGCACTCGGACCCCACGGCCCGAGGGTTTCAACCCCAAACGGCTCGAAAATATAATTAACAATAAGGTTATTATATTTACGCCGCTTGAGGTTTTTCGTAGCCGGTTTTTTTTTGCAGCACGCCGACCCTGGAAATGGGATGGCGCAATGGACAACAATGATCATATATTTTAGTTAGTTAGGTACAAAAATACAATTGTGTTATTATAACTATGTACCAAGCTCATAAACAATCCTACTAATATTATAAATGTGAAAGTTTGTATGGATGGTTGGATGGATGGATGGATGTTTGTTTGTTACTCTTTCACGCAAAAACGACTGAACGGATTTGGATGAAACTTGGTACACAGATAGTTTATTACCAGGATTAACACATAGTATACTTTTTATCCACATATTCCCACGGCGTCGAAACGGGTGAAACCGCGGGGCGCAGCTAGTATTTACATAAATTCACATTTCGCCGAATGTTATGAGTCACTCCTGCATGAACTGATTTTTTTTATTAAATCTTTGGATCTTAATTCTTTCTAGGAACAGAAAAAAGAAACGAATCCAAGACCTTATGCTGAGCAGTAGTGCAATACCAACGAGGCAATTCATGCGACAAACAATGCGATGCGATGGCGATTCATCTCTAAAATTACCCCAAATTAACTTTTTGTATGGTTGTACTGTATGGTTTTCTGACAATACCTTATATCGTGCTCTCTTTACCTAAACGTGTAGGTTTACAAAGAGATTATTCACCGTTTCATTCAACAAATAAAAAAAAAAAACAAATAAGACACAAAATTAACATTATACAAAACAAAATAATCCCCGCAACATGATTACAAACGCCTACAAACATACGGTTTTTACATGAATGTTATTTATTCGTACAAATATGTAGAAAGACAAACAACAAAATTAAATGCTCATTTATGGGTTACACGAGGCTAGGATTGTTTCCTGAAAGCTAGCTAGCTGTTTTTTAGTGAAAGCAGTGGTGGCCCAGTGGTAACAGCCGCGACATGCGAGTTGTAGGTCGTAGGTTCGACCCAAGACAGGCGCTTTACCATGTGTAAAGTATTTAATCACCGCTGCTCTCAAAACTGTGAAGGAAAACATCGTGAGGAAACCGACATGTCCTAGAACCAAATAGGCTCGCTCCCTATTATCTACATGGTATTATCTACATTTAAAAGAGTGTCCATGGAGTTTCTTGCCCGTTCTTCTCCATAGGGTACCTACTACGCTTTGAAATGGGCAACTATCTTCATCTTTTTGACTGACCGACCTTGACAATTCAAAAGTGCCTTTAATTGGTTTATTTGAAATAAATAGTTTGAGTTTGAGTTTGATGGGACTTAAACATGATACTTAGGCGAAATGTGGGTTTATAATAGGTACACCTCTGCCCAACCCTTTTTTGGAAACAACGCGTGATGTTATGTTATGTATGTAGCCCACTGGCTATACATAACATAACACCACGCGTGAGGGAGGATCCTCCCTTCTCAATGGGGGATGAGGAACTTCCACCCTGTTCCTCATACCTCTATAAACCAATCCAAAACTAAAGACTGATGTGTGACTGAAGTGAGACTGAAGTGATTTCGACTTTCCATTTTCCGGTACCGATCTCGCGATAATAGCTTTGAAACAGAAGTTCCACGAGTCCAGAATGCAAACCATGTTCAAATCTAAAGCTAAACTCTGTTGCACGTATTTCGAAAATATTGGTACCGTATCGACAGGCTTGGTACCGTTTAGACGGGCTCGGTACCGTACAGACGGGCTCGGTACGTTTACTGTGCGTATCACGGGAATTTTCCGCGCGGCCTCCCGACACGCCTGCATCGCGTCGATAGGGCTGCACCGTAATGTGTTTTCATATAATTATTTATAGCTACGTGAGCTTTGTCGTGGGCTTTTACATATATTAATATTTAATGATATATGTCGGTAGCGTGGTTTGGATTGTATGGGCTTAAAAAACAACGGGTTTCACTCCGGGAGTGTCGGCAGAAGTGAAAACTTGAATATTAACGTTGTGCATTTTTGATATTTTGGAATGCGGTCTACTCTCCCTCCGTCTTACGAATTTTCGATCAGGTCACGTGTCCTGACGCGAGTTTAACATTTTTTACCCATCACAAAAAAGTGCACAACGCCACTAAAGAATGTAATTTAGTGGTTGGTCATCGGTTCTTTTCCTACCATGAACGTGTTTCTTCAACCCTTCATATAGAGTATTCGAACGTAGATCTGCGCGAGACACAATTGCTTTTTAATTGTTTTTGTAATTACGGCATTCAAACGGTTAAGGGCTTTGTAATACCTCAGTTGAAATTCATATTTTGCCCCCACTTCCCCGTGCCATGTATCACTCTATCCCGCTCGCACTGTCAAACTGATTCAGTTAGGGTGAACTAAACTGTTGATGGACGTAGCCTTTTTTTTTTTTTTTTTTGAGGGTGGGAAATCATCAAATGACCCCTCCCGCTCTGGGTGGAGCAGAAGGGAGTGTCAGACTCTTACTGACTAAAACCCACCCGTGTTCCTTCCTTAGCCCTTTATGTTCCAGGGCAGCGGTAACCCTTTCGGACGATCCCGCTACCCTGGCAGGCTTCGGCCCTATGGGGTCCCGTCGCTTTTGCTGACATCTCTTTGAGGTGCGCGTGGAACACGTACATGCCGTCCGGCACGGGCCTAGTCCTGATCGGACGGTGAGTTACCCATTACTCACCGCCCGCAGGCCCGCGCCTACGGTGGCCGGGAGTCGTCACGCGGCTCCCGACGCCCGGAGCGTCTCCCGCGGCGGCTGAGGCGTGAGGTGCGTTCCCTCGCCCACCCCGCCACCTCCTTCGCTAGCATGACTGCTTCGCAGAAGGAGGTGACTGCCTCCCACTCCCTCTCGCCCCGGACCATGGCTTGAACCAGGGCCGGACGCGAGAGGTCGCCGCCGCTGCCGATCGCCTCTACGAGGACACGGCGGTGCTCTGCCCAAGCAGGGCAGACCTCCACCGTATATGGACGTAGGCTTGGTAACAATTGATTAAATTATGATTATATTATTATGCGAAATCGATGTCTTCTGTATAGAATAAAATGTAAATATATTGAAAGTTAAATTATTCATTAGTACATTATAAATTAGCTAGCAAATTGTCAATTTATAATGTAGTAATAAATAATTTAGCTAATTTACAAAGGTAACCTACGTACAGAGGGGAAATGGTCTTTATTGTATATTAATTACAAAGTGCAGTATTGTTGAAAATTACAGCCATTAATGCTAAGACAATTTTCGCAATCTGAGTTAGGACAGGCCCTTAAGGGATAGTTAGTTGTTGACTAAAGAAAAGAAAGAAAGACAATATTTATTTGGAAGAGAATCTACTACAGATTACAAAGTTGAAAAGTGTAAATTACAAATAGCGTAGTTACAGATCTAAAAGAATCGTTCTCGAAATCAATCTCGAAGCAGCACGCAAAACCAATCTGCTTGCGCTAGAATGAGTTCAGCGAGCTTCCTAAAAATAGCCTACCAAAAACCCTGGCGATATTCTACTCATGCCCTTTACTCGGAATGTAGCCTCCTCCGTGTGAGGCAGCTGTTTATTGTTTCGACACTGCTACGCTTCCATAGGCATGCTAAAGAACTGGCATGCCATTCATCCAGAACGTTAAAGTGGGATCGGCCAAGAGTAAATTGTTCTTTGCACGTAGATCTTTTGCATTTCTTGGGTCATATCTGTAGTCTAAATTTTATTCCCAAAATAAAAAATATACTCACCCTAACGTACACCAACTGTAAAAATGCAATATTTAAATGGCTGCACCCCAAAAATTATGATCAAACGGAAGACCTTTTGCACATTTTATTTTTATTTATTTAGAAAACCATACAGACATAATATCTGCGCCCTTTCACCACATACACCCCCACACACCCCACATACACCCCACAGTTAACACACACACCACAGTAATACACATACTCACACCCTGTCAAAGCACTTAAATCTCTTTTCATCATAATAATTTTAGTTAAGTAGTTAGTTTTTTTTTAATAAATTAAAATTTTGAATATTTTTTTATACACTGTACACAGGCTCTTAATTTGTATTTTTACATAACTTTAAATGCATGCCTTACTTGGGAAGAGACTGGACCCCACGACACAGGGAATCCTAGTGTGGGATCCAGGGAATTTGTAAAAACCTAGCACCTAAGGCTCATTGTAATTTACTACTAGTTTTGTTTTTTTTTTTTTATATGTAGCGTGCTTCTTTTCTGAATAAAGTTTATTATTTATAAAATCCAGAATGTTTACCCAAAGTAAATAAATCAAACGTAAACATATTTAAAGGTCTGCTTAAAGAAGTATTTACTTATTCAAGATTATTGTCAGCTCTAGTCCTATTTCGCTCCTAAAAATGTAATTGAAGTTTCGTCCCGAAATATATTTACCTGCCTTCGAATACTTGAAGTGTCACGTTTACACGTGTATAGGCTTTAAAAAAAATAATTCAAGGTTACGCTTGAGGTGCGTAACGTTGTACGGGGTTTCAAAAAATTAAGAGCCCAGCTTATGCTGGTTTTGTTTCCACTGACGTGAGCTTACCGTACCTATTAAATTGGGGATAAAATTTTTGCTTACTTTATAATTTCTGGCTAAAAAGCTTTAGGAGGCGTTGTGAGAGCCCAGAGATTTAGCGGCCAACTGAACAAAGACGGGATATAGTAATAGGTTGGTTTTTTGGGAAAAGACCTGCAAACCAATTGTGTAACACATTTTCTTTCACCATCCGAAGGAATCCGAAAGAAATTCCGAATCCATTATAATATCCCATAATTATCCATAATCCATTTCCAAAGATGATTTTTAAGGTATGAAAGCATACCTGTAAAATTCATCTGCTCGACAATGTAAATAACGCAATGAATGTTGGAATGGCATTGCAATGCTTAGTGCAATGGAATGTGAAAGGCACTGGAACTGTGTGTCACGCAATTACCCCGCTGCGCTGACCGAATCAAACGGGGGGTGGAATTTTCTCGCGGAAACAGTCACTGGCAACATCTATTTAATAGTGTTTGCCCTGAATTAAGTATTAAGTGCATCTGTGTGGTACTTTCCTCAAAAGACCATTTTAGACATCAATCCACATGGTCTTCACATGATCTGACCAAGCTTATGTCTGGACTTCAAAAGCGACGGTGACCTCTGAGTTTGTTTCAGTTTTTCTTCTTATTAGTAGTCAGATAGGAAACGCCGACCTCGTCTACCTTATTTATTTTTTATAATATGACGTGTAAGAGATCAGATATCCTATGTACAGAATATGTAATATGTATGTCTTTTTCAACTTCTTTTACCCTATATTTACAAGCATTATATACCAATACTGTGGTCTATTCACCAGTTTGGCGCCACACAACCCACCTATTGATTAATTGGCTCGCTTCCCATCTTCCTAATTAATGACTACAGCTCGCCCATTAAAAATATTACTCTTTGCTGCTGCCAGCCATCGAGGGTCGTGGGGCCAAACGCAGCGGGTACACTTTTAGAGTAGGTATATCAGTTACACTTGCACTAGGAAAATCGCTCTTACTGCTACGACATAAAGGTGCTGTTAATGTCAAATTGGTACCTCTGATGTGTGGTTGGATTGTGCCTAGTTGTGGTATGTGCTAGGGGATCGGTTTTTGTTTTTGATGATTGGAAAATCATTATTTTTGCGTATCGAAAGCGTATAAAAGGAGAAAAAAAGGAAAAAAAGCCTAAGACACACAATATTCACACAAAAAACAGGAACAATTTAAAATACATTGATATCCGTTAAAATAGTATTGTGTGCCTTACGGCTGCGCCACATAGGCCCAGAGCAGCGTAATTGCGTAACAAAATAACAGTAATAATGGCTTTCATTTTGACAGTTCAACAACATTCATTGCGTTGTTTACGTTGTTGAGCAGACACATGTTTCGAACATATAAAGCAATGAATTGGCAATATCCTTTAAAATGATTCAGATTCAGATTGATAGTCTGTTACGCAATTAGGATGCAGTTCAGCATAAATGCCACACAACTAGTGCCTGACGTTGATTTTCAACTGGACACTATGTTACGAGGTAACAAACTGGTAAAATACTGGTATTCAGCTGCATCCGGTTAGACTGGAAGCCGACCCCAACATAGTTGGGAAAAGGCTAGGCAGATGATGATGATGATGACTATGTTACGAGGTTAGAAGGTTAGGCAATCTTTTGAGGTGCCGGGTTACTGGGTATTATAGGTCAGAATCCAGACAGGAAAAGAGGGAAAGTTCTTATGTCCTTTTAGTCGGTTTTGGAGGAAAAGTGTTTGGAGAATTATAATCAAAAACAAAAGTCATTTATTCAAATTAGGCTGAGAATCAGCAGTTTTCGAACGTCAAAATTACAAAAGACAGTCCCCCAAAAACGCTCGCCCTTCACCACTTCCTAGTGCTATCGCTGGGAAGAAGAAGTGGCGCAACAAACTCCCCAGCAGCACAGCTATCTGTTCAGTTAGCAAATACTTGATACTTGATTGTATACAATACTATGTAGGTGTTAAGTAATTGACATTACAAGGCACAGAACATAAAATTAAATTACTTGCAATATGCCAGCTAGCCACGCCAATATACCAATAAATATAATAAAAACTATACGTACTCAAGCTGAAAAATAATTAATTAAAATGTAAATAAAAACTTACTACCTAAATAAAAGCCTCCAGGCATAAAGGGCGTGACAGCTTACCTATTTATGCATTCTGGTCACTTGAAGTCACAGATGATAGTTTCCTAGGTACAGTCTAATGATACGTTTTGTGTGTAAACGGATTGTTTTTCCTGCTTTTAAATGAGGACGTTTGATAGCGGATCGGTATCGTTTGTTGATTCCAACATTCAGAACAATTTTTCGTTTTTATCTCTAAAATAAAATGATTCATGAATTTCTCGTTCCGGGATGTCGTATCATCAAAAATCCATCGAATTTTAACACACAATCCACGAACCGATAATCCTTTGCACACCATATTTCTTTCTAAACCCTAAAACAAACAAAATAAATTCAACCTAATGCCAAAAAAATACGGAGAGCTACTAACAAAAGGCCAAATATTATTTTTTGAGTGTGGCAACACGGCTGTTATTCATCGTTCGGACGGATATATTGGCATATTTCGCGCAGCTCAAAGCTGGCAACACCGGGTGATTTGTGGGCGTTGCTGGACTACTACAAATTATGAATCTTCGACGCTGGAATGTCTATTGAATATTTGGAATGACCGCCAGTGTATTTTATGTTGTCTAAACTTATAGATGCTCGAGGGAAATCGTTTTTCATTCGGGACTGTTTGATTAGGATTTAGTGGTCTACCGCAATGAGTAGTACATAAACGGAATTGATATTACGTCCATAGCAGATCTCGAATCGATCGAGAATCTAAGTATATATTAATGTCGGTGACCACATGTATACATTTACATATGTAATTGTTATGGTTTCCATAAACCATAACAATTACTTAGGTAAATGTAGACATTTCATAAGGGGTGACACAATGGGCGGCATTATCACTAATAGCGATCTGTTAAAAGAAAACAAAAAAGGGTTATTGATGAAATTGGTTGCTAGTTTTTGCAAACATGGCCGCCCAAAGGAGCAATAGGAATAATCAGGAAAACCACTCTGTTCAGTAACTAATAATTATATAATTCATTATTATTGGGATGTCTCTAGCGCGGCTCATGCTAGGGAGAGAAATCAGAAACAGGTTCAGTTTATTACGTCCACCTCCACTGACTGATACTGTTCAGTTATTACTTAGTAGATAAAAGAGATCAAGGAAAAAGGGAAATTAAATGGGAAATAGGTAAAAAGGTGTCAAAGTCAAAGTCAAAGTCAAAGTATTTATTCGTGTGCTTTTTGGTGATACAGCAGGTCTTACAGTTATTCTATGGAAACTCAAAAAGCTACCCATTGGGCATACACTCTTTAACAATATAAGAATTTAAAATAGAATATGGTATACAAAACAAAAATGTCAAAATTTGGATTACAATACAAATTAAAATACAATTAATTATTATTACAAACATTACAAATACAATAAATAATTATAGTCAAATTGTCAAGCATAAATATATAACTGTCAGTTTATAACATTTTGTCAAGAAGGAATTCGTCAATGGTATAGTAGCATTTTTTAATTAAAAAATCATTAAGTTTCCGTTGAAATTGTGTCAAATTCAAATCTTTGATAGCATTTGGTATTTTATTATATATTTGTCAGAGACTACAGAAAAGGCAGAAGGCCATGGGTTTTGGGAATCATTCTTGAAGAGTCTATACCACTTATATACTTGATGTAGAAGTTACAAAATGGAAACGTCATGTTATTCAAATTGTAACATGCTCAGAATCTGTAGACACTTGTTAAGTTAATTTAGTTGCATAGATAGAAGATGGACTCCGCGCCACGCATATCGAAAGTGAAGCACTGTACCGATCTATGTGTGCGTGATTTTCAAATAGTACCTGCACGGACGCTGTCGTGTCACGTAATGGCGGCCGGTCGGCATACTATGATGTAAATGTGTGCGTGAAGCGTGTTTGTACAAATGGTCTCGGCATACTTACTCTGCTTCACTTTCGATATGCGTGGCGCGGATTCTATCTTTTTTTATAAGTCTATGTTTAGTTGTATAAAAAGTAAAACTTGTGTTATTTTCTAACAAATGTTGTTAAAAATAAGTGCGGGAGAGTGAGATCTGGAACGCATCGATAACATCATTTTACTCACTCACCCCCTCTGCTTGGTGGAGTTTCTTGCCCATTCTTCTCCATACGAAAACTACCTTTTGGAAGGGGCGACTAGAATCAATTTTATTTAGATTTTATTTTTGACGTTCAAAAGCGCCTTTTATGTGCCTATTTGAAATAAATGATTTGACTTTGACTTTGACTTGCTCTCTCTCTTTCTTAACATCACCATGTCAGGTATTATTGCTCTGTATTAAATAAATACAAATTAATTGATTAAGTGTTTATTTTGAGATACAACAATTGGGAACTTTATTGACAGAACGATGGTCACATGGTGGTTGATGTCGCAAGCGCCACTGCTGAGCATGAGGTGCTGGGTTTGATTACCGGGTCGGGCAAAGTGTTATAAGGTTTTTCCATCTGGAATTTCTAAGTAGCAGCCCGGAGTTTGTATTTGTGCCCGGTTGATGGCAATAAGCTCGTCCCTATTACATTGGCCTTCAAGATAACTGACGAAATGTGGCTGTACCATAGCTACAACTCTGCCTATCCTTCGGGTCTTCGAGGTATACAGGCGTGATGTTATGATGCATTTTTCTTAACTCCTGCAATTCGGATTCCTTTTTACTTAGAGACCTTTGATTATTTGTCACAAGTTTCAGTCTATATGAGTAGAATTAATAGGTTTTTATTAACTACTAGGTTTTGGGTAGGGTTAGGGGAGGTCGGAACGTGCGACCGGGACAAAAAGAAGTATGCGACCTCTTCCAGGACGTCATCTATCATCTCGCTAAATTTTATCGATAAAGGTAACATACAGAGTTACTTTCAAATTTATAATAACTATTAACCCTTAGCCAGGCAGTGATCATATAGCGACCACATGGGATTTAATTTTTTTTTTGACGTGCTGATGGAGATATTATGGAGACCACAAAATGTAATTTTTATATTGTCTATGAAACAGTCGATTTCTGAACGAAAAAAAAAAGATTTCAACTATGATAAAAATATGTACCCACGTAAAAAAAAAAATTTTTGTTGTGAAATACTTTCATTTTCTCGGCAGATACAAAACGCAAAGAAAACCAAAAACAAAGACAAATATAAAGATATTAATACCCGCGACTGGCACGTCACGAAGTCGTATCAAGTGTCTACAATTATTTTTAATTGCTATCGGAAATAGATCCTTATTGATTTTAGTGTGTTTTTATTTTAAGCGCCGGTAGGTCGTATGTAGGGTAAGCAGGAAGATTAAAAAAAAAAAACTTAGAGTACCCTAGTTTTTTTCTTTTCCGTGCATATCGAAGTAGACGATTGAGGTATGACAGTTTTGACTTTTGAGGGTATCAGGCGATTGGCTAGCAACCGGACACTGATATTGTCTAGGTTATCTTTGACCCATGCCACAGCTAAACGTGGTGAATTTGTCACATGTCTACCTCATTTTACGAAAAAGACGTGAAGATATGTATGATATAAAATGTATTTCCTTAACGTCTAATGCAAAATAAGATTATTAATTAAATGTCACGGACAACAGTAGGCGTTTCGAACCGACATACTATCGAACTAATAAATTCGCGAACTAACGAGCAATCGCTGTAGGGTTTTTCGCAACAGGATTTTTCGCACAAACGTTACATCGCATCAATAAAGCATCGATGGAATAAAACCTCGTACAACTAAATTATCGACACACCATGTTCGATATAATAAAAATCGAATCATCAACTTTCGAAATCAAGTAGGGAAGCCCGTAAACCACCCAGCGCGGGCCCAGTGCGGGTTGGTAGATGGCACGCGTCTTCGAATTTTTGGTTCTAGCAAAAAACATTCAAAAGTCAAACTTCATCATAATTCATTTACCTATAAAACCCGGGCACTTGAAAAGTAGGTTTTTATACATTTGTTTACAAGTTCAAACGAATTTGGGTTCATTTTACAATTTGGTGGAGTTTCTTGCCCATTCTTCTCCATACGAAAACTACAATTTGGAAGGGGCGACTAGAATCAATTCTAATTTTTGACTTTCAAAAGTGCCTTTTATGTGTCTATTTGAAATAAATGCGTTGACTTTGCTAGGATTTTTATTTTATGAATTCCCATTGTGTGCCTCAATTCACATGCACATGCTTTTTCAACATTAGTTTACAAAACCGTTGCGCAAATCTTTATCAACAGCGTCTCTATTTCAGCATTCAAGCACCGAAACTTGTGGCAGCATAGCCTATATTCCAGGATTTTTCTATAAAGAAACTGTCTTACCCTCGCCTATCCATCAAATAAGTATAAAAACTTCTTTATAAGACTCTAAAATTTCACACTAAAGAATGACTGGCGCGGTCACTTGACCGCAAAACGCCCACCCGACTCCAGCCGACGCCACCTGACGCCAGCCGTCGGGAGCCGACTTACAGTTTTTAAGTAAGTAAGTACAAGTGGAATATAAGATTTTCGTAAGAGGAAACAAGGCTTTCTGGCACCCTGAACTAAAGACTTAGGTCTGGTTTTAAGATTAAATTTTTCATAAAATAAAATAAAGTGATTTTTAAGTCTTGTACGCTTTTATACAAACTTTCAAAAGTGGCGGGATCGATAGCACTATCACTAAACACACACTATTACATAAACACACGCACCCTCTCACACACTATCTTTACCTTTACATATTTTTTTTAAATAAATGATTCTAGTTCTTATTCTTATTCTATACCAGAATAATCGCATAACAAACTTTCTATTGGGCTAACTCCAACTTTATTATATTTTCTAGTTTGTGATATAATAAAAATTTTAGTGTATTTGAAGATATAAGACATTTACCAACCCGCACTGGGCGTGGTAGATTACAGCCCACTCCATCTCGAAGAAAGGAGGGCTGTGTCCCAGCAGTGGGAACATTATAGGCTGATTATGCTTATTCTTACGATTATTGTATAACTATGTATGTTGTCTATTATAATGTTTTACTAACTATTGCACTGTCGACTTGCTAGTACAGGCAAGTAGAGGCACTTGACCGTAGAGCTCGCTAGTGGCTGTCACTCGCGGAACTTACCTTCTTTTTAAAAGATCTTGCATTGTTGGTAACACTTCTCACTGACATTACTTTATAGGTACGTAGTGATGTATGGGTAGTTGACAAAAGAGGCCATGATGACCGATTTCTTAGCTGCTCTTAAAAAGAGGTTCGATCTAAGCATTAAGAGGCAAATTTTATAATAGCTTGGATGGGGTTGTGCCATAAAGGCCACCTTTTATACAACTACTTGAGACCTTTGTTGAAGTGTTCATACATTGAAGAAGAGGTACCTACTTCTTATCTTATCTAATAATACTAAGCATTTGCGTCGTCTAGATTCAATCGTATGTGTACTCAAACTAAACTAAACAAAAATAAACTAACATGGCATTTAAATATTTCAGAAATAAGCATCATCCAGTTAAAAATTAGAATTTCAAAACTACCCTCCGCCAACACGTCGAGCTTACAAATCGTTTGCAACTCCACAGCTCTCCAAAAGTTAGAGAACAACAAACAAAATTTAGAATTACCCTCGCATTGTCCCATCTCATTTTAGACCCGGTATTAAAACGTACTTTATCATCTCTTACCGGGTTTTAATTCGTGACGTCACTTGTACGTGCGTGGGTCATGTTGTCGTGTCGTCGGGTGTGTGTTGCGATGTAAAGGGCGGAGGCGACGGTTGTGTGGTAGTTGCATTGTTGAATTTTTTTTGTACGTATTCAGAGTGGAATCCACTGGATGCAAGAAGCATAAAACCGGTCGAAGTGGCGGTGCGTGGGGGGCATATGTCCAGCAGTGGACGTTTCGGCTAAATTGATGATGATGCTGATTAGAGTCAGAGTGGCAGTCTAGTGATGCTGTTTAATTTACTAAAGACAACAGAGGTGCAAATTCCCGTATTTCCAAACTCAAACTCAAATCATTTATTTCAATTAAACCCTTTCAGGCACTTTTGAATTGTCAAAATTAAATTGTCGGTCAGTTAGTCAGAAAGTTGAAGCTAGTTGCCCATTCCAAAACGTAGATCTCTGTGGAGAAGAACGGGCAAAAATATCTCTGATTTTAGTACATTTTTGACAGGTTTCTGACATTGATGGTCGCTGAGATGGGATTGTCTTCAGATAATTGAGCATAGAAGTGGCAAAGTTGGTGTCGAATTGAATAAAACGGGTGAATTTGTGTGGTCAACCGAGAGGTTCTTGCAAACTCTAAAATAGTACAATAATCAATATTCTAAGATAACAACTAATCAACACCCTTAAGCCCTTTGTACACGACATGGTTTCTTTACGGTACGGCGTATAAACCACGCCGTAGAAAAAACGCTAACTCCCTTTTTATAAATACCCTAAATATTTGAAAAAGGGAAATAATGGACAATTAAGAAAGAAAACAACGAAAAGAAGATAAACACGTTCGCTCACTAAGCCTGCTGTATATGCTGTGTTTTTCAAATATCCTAATCCTTATTAAAAAAAAATATATATTTTAGAAACCGTTGCCCCACTCTAGGAATTTCTCCTGTATCGTGGGTGCGTTTACAAACATTTAAACTCACATATACAAACAGCTAGTCCCGGAACAACTACTTGTAGGTCATACAAATATTTGTTCCGTGCGGGAATCGAACTCGCGACACGCACCGCAGCAGTCAATCGCTTTACCACTGCGCTAACCGTGCCGTCAAAATAAATGTGAAGCGTCCAATAAATAACTTACCTTAGGGATTATAAATATTAATTACGTAATAAATAAAAATAATAACAAGTCAATTAAACAACAACGAATAATTTTAAAAATAAATGGTTTTTACAATGCTAATAAATAAATAAATGTATATAATTTATAGAACAATAATTATAATTCTTAAATTCAATTCTGTATTTATAAGGGCTGATTTTTCCAACGACAGATAATTTTATCAAACGAAAAATTTTGAATTTTTGACAGTCTTCCATACAAAATCTGTCAGACGTGAATTTTTATTCCATGATTAATTTTTATCTGTCGATTGAAAAATCAGCCTTAAAACTGTATAACTCATTAACTAATAATAAAATTTATCACATTAAACAGCCAGTGCTCTTCCTCCTCTCTCCTACTTGATCTATGCTGTACCCGACAGGGTACAGGTAGGGTAGCTTCCAGGGCAAAAAAATAATTATTATATTTAGTCCGTCAGTTAGATTATCGAAAAATAATGGACACGTATCTTTTGTCAATCAAACAAAAAATGACAAAGATAAAGTGCGCCAAAATTTGGGAGTAGGTCGTCGTCACGCCATGCTAAAAAGTGTAGCAAGGCGTGACGTCACGCGGAACTTTAACGGGCGATATCTTCATAATTTTTTATATAATTGGCAAAAGTAAAAATACGGGTCCAATATTTTTTGATAATATAACTGACGGATTAATTAGATTTTGTTAGGCAGCTAGCCTATTGTGACTAATATATTATTATTTCCCTACATTATGGTATGCAATAAAGAAATGAGAATCCTGCCGCCGGCATCAACAACTGGTTGCCATAAACTCTCACGTAGTAAAGGCTCAGTGTGAATTCGTGGCACAATAATTAGCCCGTGGTCGCGCCACAATTACGTGCTGAGCGGGCGATTGTCGCGCGCGCAATGAGTTATGTACAGCTGTAATGTTCACAGCTTTTAATGAGTTGGGATACTGCTTCTTTTGTTAGTAGGGTTATAGTCACGGCTTTAGGCTGTGTGTTGTGTGGTAACGAGCTTGGCAAGGCTGGTAAGGGATGGATGGGAATGGCCGAGGATGGGGCATAATGGCGTGATTAGAGAGGGTTATGACTGGGGAATGCAAACTTGAATGATTTCTCGAGATTCAATATTTTGGGTAGGCAATCTGTGAGATTTCGATTGTTTTTGTCGATATTATGACAATTTAACAGAGCGCACTTAGCACACTATACTTCTTGAGAAGCCATTTTCAAAATAACAATAAATGGTTTTATAGTGGGCATGATGCGCGTGGGCAAGGTGGGTGCTAATTTGTTACGATAAGTAAATGTTTATCAGTTAAATATATACGTTGATTGGAGATTAAACGAATGCTGTTTTATGTACAAAATACAACACCAATGTCCGAAGTACTTACTCGTAGCTGAAATTTTCATTAAGTTTAATCAATTCGATATAAGAAAAAAATGAATTTAAAAAAAGTAGGCGGTTTCTCAATTTTAAAAACCTCTACCTTAATCTCGCCAGACTTAGCAGCATGCTTTAGCCTTTTCCCAACCATGTTGGGGTCGGCTTCCAGTCTCACCGGCTGAATAGCTACCAGTATTCCAGTATTTTACACGGAGAAGAATTTTCTAGTTCTAATTTTATCTGCAGCTCCTCATTTTCCATGATTTCCATCCAACTATATCGCCATTGAGCGGATAAAATAGGACGAAAACCGACATATAACCGAGTAATCAATGCAATACACTCGACGCTTCACCGACATGACATGTAAAGCGTAGGCTGCACGTGTAAAACCGAACAGGTAACACGGACGTAGTTTTTTAATGACGTGTCCCATGTTTCTATAAATAAATCCGTATTTTTTTTTGCGAATTGATACAAAATGCGGAGAGTATTGATTTCTTTTTTGTTTCGTGTTTTTGTTGTAATTTCGTCGGATGGTCGTCGATTTTTATTTTGATGACTATTCGAGTTTTTAATAGAACGTTTTTTAAAAAGAACTTTTGTTTTGACCAAAGATTTGTATACACTTTATAAACCCTCCAAAGTGCGTTAGTGCGCTTCCTGCTGCTCACCTAGCACGACCGTAAGGTAATGTAGACGTAACGTAGACGTAACGCAGGCGTAACGTAGACGTAACGTAGACGTAAGGTAGACGTAACGTAGAAATAATGTAAATGTAACGTAGACGTAACGTAGACATAGTGTAGACGTAATGTAGACGTAACGTAGACATAATGTAGACGTTGCGTAGACGAAACGATGACGAAACGCGGCGTAAACGTAATTACAACGCGCCATGCGACGGCGTTGTTGGTTTTTTTCACTACCAAGAGGAATGGCGATCTATTTAGAGACGAAGTTATCTCGTGTCTGCAATATAGCTGGTACTATAACGAAACTCGAAAACAATAAGTTTTGTATGGTATTAGTATGTACTTTCCCGGTAGCCTCAATTTCTCAGGGAGCTCTACAAAGTACCTACTTTTCAATACTTAATTATTCACATATGAATATGGACCACGACAGTAGAACTATGAGAGAATACATACATGCTGGCGCGCGAAGTGTAGTTCGCGTTATCGCGGCAATGTAGCCCTTGCAATACGTCAGCTCCGACCTAAGTATGTAGGTATCATCTTCATCACCAGTTCAGCAGAAAGACGTCCACTGCTGGAGAAAGGCCTCCCCCAAGCACCTCCACTTCGACTGGTTCCGTGCTTCCCGCATCCAGCAGATTCCTACGGCCTTGAATAAATGAATGTAGGTAAAACCCCGTATTCATGGTAAACATTTGTTTATAAAAACAAAGTTTAATCAACATGTTGCGGAGTTGCCGGCAACACTGCGTGTTGCAGAGTTGATTACGGCATGTTGACAAGTTCTCACTCGACGAACAACATCGTTTATCAACAATTGTTGACATGTGTGAACGTGTTTGTAACCAGTTTATAAACATGGCAGTAGCATGCAATACATTAGATACAGAGAATACAACAGCACTACATCCGCAGGCAATATTTTGATGCAGACTGGCTTCTGGACAAGACATATTGATATAAACTTTATTTCCAGCAACTTTGTAGTTGTTCATCAACAATTTTAATCAACTGTTGCTCAACAAAAGTTTAACTATATGTAGAACGGTATATAGGTACCTATTGACCATTGATTAGCCAACACGATGCAATCTAAATCCCGTGCATGACCACAAGCTTGTGGCTGAATAGCTCTATTACATTATATCGTAGTCAATCAAGTCGAACGCTAGTGTTGTCCTTACTTCCCGGGAAATCGTCTTGGTATCCAGAATACTATCCGGAGATTTTCTTGCAACTGTGTTGGGTATTTAGCTCTCCTAATCAGCAACACAAATTGCACTTGATACCTAGTCGGAATTCCTAGTCTGACGTCTAGCAAAGTAATCTTCAGAATATGTAAAACCAGGTGGTTTGTTTCGCACACTGCATTGAAAATGCAATAGTGTGTTTTTGTGACGTGCTGGGATGCGCTCTGTTGGATTCTCAATGCTCGGGCCAACACCGAGAGTTGAAAACTGTATTTTCAACTCTCGGTGATAAGCGACAAAATCCCGTCGCGATATTTTTACACCTGTTCGTACGTGGGCTAACGTTTAAAAAATTAGGATAACGCTGTTGCCAATCCTCCTGGAAAGCCAAAGTTTTGTATGTTAAACACAATAAATTCACCTGTAACACTACTTATTATTAGTTATTTTTTCTTTGTTTTACCACCCGTCACATGGAAACTGCAATACAGAAGCCTTACACTTGTTTTTTTCTTTTAAACTTGGGTCAATTTAATGTCGAATTTAAAGAAAATACCAATAACAATGCAATTCATCTTCTGCCTGCCTTTTTTTAACTACGTTGGGGTCAGCTTTCAGTCTAACCGGATGAGCTGAATACCAGTATTTTACATGGAACGATTGCCTATCTGGCCTCCATAACCCAGTTACTGAGGAACACTATACCCCTTGTAAGGTTGGTTGTAAGACTTCGACTTTCTGCCTAACCGTAAGGTATTTCAAAGATCTACAAATGACAGCCGGGATCAACGGCTTAACGTCTGAAGCACGGTGGGGTCTCGTTATGTAATGGATGGTCATCCATCCACGGACGAACCTCGATCGACCAGAGTGGCTGTTATTATTTAGCCACGAGCCCCTCATTTCTCACGGCAACTATTCTCATACACTTCTGATTTGCATCACTGTTCAAATCACCCTGATCTTTATTTTCATTCGAATAAGGTTGCTGTTGGGTTGCTGCCGCTGACAAGTCTGTCAAAATCATTGTGATCTTTGTTCTCGTTACTATAAGGTTGCTGTTAGGTTACTGTTGTCAGACGTAAAATTACTTTGAACGGACTGTAATTAGGTTTGGTGTGAGGCGCTAAGTGCGGACTGTCGCAGACTATTAAATATAACTACAGTACTTGTGATGTTAACGAAATAGAAGCTGTCGTAGCCACAATGGATACTGTTAGGTATTACGAAATAAAGAAAGAAAAATATTGTGTTTGGGACACGCACAGGAAATACAAACAGTAAAAAAGGATATTAAAAACTAACAAAATTATAAAAAAAACGAGTTTATTTCAGCATAATGCTGCGATATTTAAAAAATAAATACCGCAGCGCTGGTGTTCTGATAGGGCCCCATGTGACGAAGGGTTCCTTTGCTTTTTCGTAGTGGCACGAGCTGTGCTTTTCATGTAGGTATGTGCATATTTGTATGTGTTTAATTTTCAATAAAACACTCCTAGAAATTGGTATTGTACTATTCTTTCCAATGTTTACAGTTTTATCCTTATGTCAAAATTTGGCCCAGCTAGGACGTTAACTATACATATGTAGTTTCAAGATATATAACGAAATTAGCAGCTCTATACACTAAAAACATGCGCTAAATGAGGAAGTGATTCTGAAATAAATGTTTATTTATTTATTTTATTTTATACTACAAGTAAAACTGCAATTTGAAAAAACATTTCGTCATAATTTCATTCGATATCATGCATATTATTCAATATTTTTATGTTTTCGTTGCCAAGTCATACAAAATGCGTTATTTGATTTCCACTATTTTATATCAAAAGAGTGTCTGCGTGAGATTTCGATAATACATTTATTATTCTTTGTGAAAGGAAATAACATAAAACGTTCGTTGAAATATGGTAACGCATTTATTTAGCACCCTAATTGTGTAATACACTATCAATTTCAATCTGGGATATTGGTAATCCATTGCTTCATATGTTCGAAAAAATTGTCTGCTCAACGACGTAAATAACGCAATGAATGTGGTTGAACTGTCAAAAAGATAGCCAGCCGTAGCTTATGATGCAATTGCTTACAAATTTCGAGACAAGCATTAAACTGAAATCCTTACGTTGATAACGGAAGGCTGAGTATGTCTCAATCCCGAAACTAAAACAATTCTAAACACGTCTCACGAAATTAATACATATATATCACCTGATTGAGGACGTCATTCACACCTAAAAACGGGACAATTTCCCTAACACGTGCCCCGTAGATAAACATTACTATTCCCCGACGGGTCTAATTGTTGAAACCGAGCCACCCGCGGCGCGTATATTTTCGACACTGATTACAAATGTCACTCGCTGCAAATTCAGCATGCGTTTAATTTGGGCAGGCTTTTAGGTCCAAACACAGATTTCTGTTAGCAAGCTTTTAGGTGGAGGTTGGAAGTTCTACTTGAATGACGAGTTAAATGTCGAGAGGTTAAATTTCAGAACTCAAACTCAGCTCTACTCAAAAACTCAAACTATTTATTTCAACTAAACCAATTACCGGCACTTTTGAATTGTCAAGGGTCAGTCAGTCAATAAGATGAAGCTAGTTGGGACAGCTGATAGGACTTTAGAATATTGGAATTGACTGGCTATCGCAGGTCAAATTACAGTTTGGGGTTGAAACCCTCGGGCCGTGGGGTCCGAGGCTCATGGTTTGTTCAACGAAATCTCCAAACGGCTGGTTGACACTTCCCGTGACCCAAGGGCTGGCTTTTACCTTGGCCAGAGGCTAAGCATTGCCATACAACGTGGCAATGCCGCCAGTGTCTTGGGTACATTACCAGTCGACAGCGATGCGGAGGAATTTTTAGATGCTATATTTTAATTTCTTATTAGTTTTAGTTAGATTAGTTTATTATATTTTTATTTTATTCGTTTTTATTAGTGTAAAAAGTTTATCGAGTGTATATATTTTTAACCTCTATAAATAATAAATTCTCGTCACACTTCTCTGTAATATTCTGAAGTTTAATCTCAATCTGATCGAGAACCAGGTAAATTGCGAATCTGGTGAACTGCTCATGAGCCAATTTAGGGGGCGAATTAAAAAAAAAGTCCTTAGTAGGTAGGTAGTAGACCTTTGATAAATAAGAAACTTTTGTGCAAAGTTCTATATTTCTAGACTCAGTGGTTTAGGCTGTACGTTGTCTGTGAGTGAATGGATGAATTTAAGTTGTTATCGTATTTTATACCAAGAATTATTATCCCGCAAATTCCCCGCTTTCAATCGCATTGTTCGATGACACCACTAATCTGTCAAACCTCAGACGATTGACAAGTCTAATTTTGTGGAACTAAGCTTCTGTCGTGAGCTGATTAAAGCAGCTAAATAGGGCTGTGTAGTCCTCTGTTGTAACTGCGATCGGGTTAAATTGATTGATGTAAGCTTTGCTTGCTAAAAAATTTTCTCGTCGAGAACAGCTTGTATACGTGGCTCAGAAGTGAGATGGGTTTATAATTCTTCAGTAAGGATTTGTCACCTTTTTTGAAGAACAGAACCACCGCACCTCTGCTCCACGCCTCGGGCATTGTACCCTCTTGGATGACGGAGTTATTGTTCCTCTGTCGTTATTCCGTCATCCCCAGGTGCCTTGTTGTTATTCAGCTGCTCTAGGGCCACCCTAATCTCACACTGGTCGATATCCGGAATGTCCTCCGTGTAGTGGCGCGTTAGTTCGGCTCGATGGTCATCTGACTATGTCCCGCTGGTTTCATCGTATTGTAAGTGTTATCGTATTCATCGTCAAGTATAGGTGCCCGTAAAAATCGTCGACTTCTTCGAGTATCTTGGACTTCGAAGTCACGATCCTGCCATAATCGCTTGGCGAACACTTTCGACCCTCGGTTCTGCTCAATCGCGACCTTAATGTCGCGGGCATTTGAGCACGGAAGATCGCGTCGCGTCAGTTTCCTAATTTTTAGGATTAAGGCCCTCTTATCTGACGAAGACGGCTGCATAGATGGCAACTCTCGTCTTTCCCTCATAAGTCCGAGAGTCTCCGAGGAAAGTTTGGACACCTTACTTTTCGCTGCGACGGGAAAGGTCTGCGGGACACGTCACGTAGTGCTTTAACCACCTCGTCAGCTTCTCGTCGGTAGTGCCTGTGGTTTCCAATAGGTCGAATCGATTTTAAAGTTCCAATTGGAACTTTTCGGATCCTATAGCGGCTTGGAGCTGCGTAGGTTTATATGTGTGTAAATAAATGGTTAAATAAATAAATAACTCTTTGCCCGACCCGGGAATCGAATCTAGAACCCCATGCTCAGCACACTTAAAGTGGTCTTCAATTCTCTAGATAACTTTTTCCGACATAGAGACAGTACAAAGATACGTCAAAGTAATTCACCTACACAATAAAACGTATGTCACTTGGTACACAACAGACTAATAATTTCATTGGAGCGTGAACATCTATTCATTAGTCCGTATCGATTTCATAAGCATATAATATATACCTATTCTACATCTTTTTCCGCGTTCCGTTTTATCCTCAAACTACGAAAACTGTCGACCAACTTCCCCAAACTTTCATTCGAATCCTGAAACCCGGATCCCGGTCTCTATTAGCGTCACTAGTGTCTGCAATCAGTGATGAGTCTAATTGGTGAAACCGAGGTCGCCACAGAGCGTTGATTTAGACGCTGATTATCAGCGCCACACGCCCGAAATTTGGACGGCCTGCGTCAGTTTCGAATTCGCAAGATCAAATACGGAGCCACTTTTCGGAGTCGGAATTAGAAGGATTTTATGTGCATTTGGCGTTTGTAGGTGAAACTGGGGTTTAGGTTTGTTTGCAGTTTACCTTGTGGTGTTACTGTTTAGAGGTACCCTGTCCTTTTACATAGGTGCACTGCGGTGAGTAGGTCATAGAGTGGCAACGCGAGGCTATGCAGCGTGAGAGGGTATTTTTATGAAATCCCGTTAGTCTACATAGTTTTTAGTTTAGATTAGTTTTATGTGACGCAGTTTAGAACAAAAGCTATGGTTTCCTAAAACAGCAGTGGCCGTCTGCAATTTGCCGGCGAATGACGTCACTGAAATGTTATTTATGAAATTAAGTTGGTGTGTTTTCCGTTAGTGTTTTTTGACACTGTACCCAAGCCCCGCCGCCATCTGACACTGCGGCCGTTATTTGACGTCCACCGCTTTTATAAATGATAAATGATTTTATTTTGTAAGTAGGTTTGTACAAAACACTTTTACACGTCAATCATATTTTAAAACTAGATGAGGTCGGCGTTTCCTATCTGACTAGTCTGAGAAGAAAGGCCGAAACAAAGTCAGACGTCACAGTCTCTTTTAAAGTCCAGACATAATTTTGGTCAGTACATATGAAGACCATGTAGGTCGATGTCTGAGATGGTCTTAATAAGAAACTGTAGCTTTAGCTTATCCACCTTATTTTCTCGAAGTCGATCAACAGAGTTACAAAAACAGATGATCTATTTTCTTTATAATTTAAAATGATTCTATCCACTTTCATTTAAATTCTCAAATCCTATAAAAATAACGAGTTCTCGGGAAAACAGATAACTTTCATTTATCGAGTTTTTAAAACGATTATCGACTCGCTAAGTGAGACATTATTATTAAAAATGTCGTCGCGAAGGATATCAATGGTACATTAGTTGAATTAAAATGGATTTCCGATTCGTTTTCAGAGGTATAACTGTTCGAGGGTCTTTTATTTAATTTATGATTGTCTCAATTGTATGGAGGCGCGTTGCCAGAAAGGTTCAGATTATACCTTTTTACCTTTTTTGCAACCTTTTTTGTTTTAGAATGTAAATTGAAATCAGGTCGGCCGGAGCAAAGACAATCTCCACAGATGGGGGGTTCACGGACGGCTTAGATCTTAAGTGCGTATGCCGTATCTCCCCACAGACAATAGCTCAACTTCCATCTTGCACTGCAAGCTGTCACCTGTGCACTTGACTAGCTTATGATTTCGTCAGTGAGCGGAGTTCGAGGAGCTGAACTTTGGGCCAAAAATGTTTAAACTTTGAAAAAGAATTGAAATCAATTTAAAAAGATGGAACATACATTATGTTCCAATTTCAAATCACTGACAAAAGTAGAAACAAATACGACACATGTTCCGTAGCAATAAATACACTCGAGAGCAATGAATCCGGGTCACTTAAAGAATGTTAAAAATCTCGGAAACTAAAAATGATAGGTTAATGCAATAAATTGTATTTAATAGACAATGTAATACTCCTTAAATGAAAGTAAAAAAAATATGAGTCACCATACATTTTATTAACACAAAATTACATAAAGAAAAAAACTGCTGATCTCTCCTTAAAACAAAAATAGGAAACATGAAATTTTTGAACTTTATTACGATTTTCTTGAATTTTAATACTTCGTATTGCCTCCTCGTGCTTCCATTACTGCGTTTACGCGGTTTGGCATGCTGTACACCAAGTTCCTTATACGATTTTGGGGAATATTCTCCCATTCCTCTGTGAGAGCAATTTTGAGCTCACGAAGCGTGATTGGGGGAGGGTTTCGTTGTTTTACGCATCTGCCTAGCTCGTCCCAAGTATGCTCGATCGGGTTGATATCCGGGCTGCGCGCTGGCCACTCCATACGAGTAATGTTCATCTCTTGAAGGTAGTCATTCACAATCCTACCTGTATGAGGTCGGGCATTGTCATGCATAAATATAGCATCCTCACCTAAATTGACCATAAATGGACCAACGTGATCATTGAGGATTTCTTCCACATATCTTACGCTAGTTAAAGAGCCGTTTTCTATGATCACCAGCTCTGTGCGACTTTCAGAAGAAATTCCGGCCCACACAAGTACAGACCCACCACCGTAGGCTACTTTTTCTTCGATGCATGCTTGCTTGAATCTTTCCCCTGGTCTTCGATACACTCTGTGTCTTCGATCGTGCTTGTAGAGCATAAATTTTGATTCGTCGGAGAACATAACTTTTGACCAATCTTCAATACTCCAATTTACGTGGCTCTGGGCATATCTTAGTCTTGAAATACGATGCCCACGCTCCAGTTTAGGGCCGTTTGCAGGTCTAAGGGGTTTTAAGTTAGATTCAGCAAGCCGACGTCTTACTGTCCATGCACTTGGGTTACTTCCTCCGAGGCGTCGAAACTGATTTGTGAGTTCAGTTCCTGTGAGAAAGCGATTTCGAAGCATGGTGTTCACCAAGTATCGGTCTTCTCGTGCTGTGGTACACCTGGTTCTGCCCGTTCCTGGTCTGCGTAGGTTAGAACCAGTTTCTTCGTAACGTCGGAGAACTCTTTGTACTGTTGACAGCGACACACCGACAGTCCTGGCTGTATCGCGCTGACTCCGGCCGGTTTCCAGCATTGTAAGTATTCTGGTGCATTCTTCAGGCGTAAGCGACATAATTTCAGCTTGAATAATGAATATAGAGCACTATCAACATGGTTTATGTACCCACATAAATGACAGATTACAAACAAAAGCAAAACCAAATGCTGTAATTTCGTAGTTCTATCTTCGAAAGTGGCCCTTTTTCAAATTTGATTTTTTTATGATATAACTTTACAATAACTAAGAAGTTTTAATACCTTCATTTAAGGAGTATTACATTGTCTATTAAATACAATTTATTGCATTAACCTAGCATTTTTAGTTTCCGAGATTTTTAGGATTCTTCAAGTGACCCGGATTCATTGCTCTCGAGTGTAGTTTCCATTGCCCGCAATTATTATTAATAATTTGAGATAATTTTCAAGTTATGGAACAACAAACTGAATGAACTTATCAAAGTTCAAATTCCATTACAATCAAAAACTTATTTTTACTTATGTTTTTTACTCAATTTTGTTACAAATGGTCACTTAAAAATAAACTTTAAATACATTTAATTAATGTAGATAGCTCATTAAGTGGCGATGGAATGTAAATTACCTGAGATTATGAACACTCGTATAGGTGACAGTACTTTACGAATCAAAATACCTTACAAAAAAAATACGAAGTAAAATACCTTACGAATCAAGAATCGTATACGAGCAGTGGGGATGAAATAATTTTCACAAAGTAAAGCACTTGTCTGGGTTCGAACCTTCAACTTACAGCTAGTAAGTCACGGTCGTTACCACTGGGCCATCACTGCTCCTTATTAATACTCCAGTCTTTATTATACTGTAGTAATATCGAGTGACGGTGCTTGGGGGTGTCCTGTAGTGGACGTCTTTCGACTGAAATGATCATGAAAAAATAAATATCGAGTGACTATTTATTTTATTTTATTTGTAAGGTACAGTCACGAGCAAAAGTATGTATACACTCGGCTTTATTCAAAAGCGATTTACTCCTTTATTTTTGAATGAAATTTTATGTTGTTACGAACATAGCATTTTCGAACCCAAAGGTTTATAATGTGTAGTGTATTTCAACGTTGCATCCGTTATTTCACGAAAAATTCGCAATTGAGAGTTGCCAAGTGTTGACATATTGGTGCTCGTGACTGTACACCTGTTAGGTTCCTATTCACTAGAAACATTAATATAATAAAAAATAACATAAGCATTGAGTTATGGTGGATTAGTCATTTACAGGCGTACACAGCACTTACATGAAAAAATATTACGTTTTAACAAGATTTTTTACTCGTAGTGAAGATAGGAAAATTAATTAGAAACAAAAAACAAAACATTAAGTAAGACACAAAATCATAATCGAAAATAGAATCAAAAATTAAAATCAAAATTGTCATTAGAATCAAAATTAAAACATGAAGATTATAAACGGTACAATGGATATTAAAAATTAAAAACGGTAGACCGAGATAACAAGTGCAATAAAAGAATATTCCAAATTTGTTATTGTGGCAGGTATACGAGTATGTGGCAAAAAAACAACAAATTAAACACATAGTAAGCAACAAAAAGTAGATTATGACTTACTATTTCATGTTGACTGCCTCGTTGATCGAGTGATCGCAAGCGCCACAGCACTGCAGGTCTTGGGTTCGAGTCTTAGGTCGGGCCAAGTGTTATCGGATTTTTCTATCTGGAATTTCTCAATAGCAGCCTGGAGTCTGAATAGAGCCCGGGTGATGGTACGACGCTTGCAATATTACATGGATCTTAAACATATGTGGCGAAATGGAGGTACATCTCTGCTCACCCTTTCGGGGAACCTAGGCTATGAATATTTTTACAAACATAAAATACTCATAGAAATGTTTGAAGAGTAATTAAAATGATTTAAAATAATGCAGTTTGGTATTATTCGTTGGTTGACCTTGTTAGCAGTAGTATTTTAAAATACAGCACTGCTTAATGATTTTGTACGCAATTTCATTAAATGTTATTATTCTAGGAATATAATAAATTAAATTGAACTCTCTTCTGTGAATGTTAAAAGAATTAGTGGTCAGTGAAATATTGAACATAAACAGAATTATACATGTAAAATAAAAACGACTGAATTTAAATAATAATAACGTATTATTAATAGTGTAAATTAATTTCACTGACAGTCAGTTAAAATTTAAATTAATTGAATACCGTGTGGTATTAAATTCGGCTTTGTTCATATGAAGTTTAAATAAATAAATGATTTCGCTCTGTGGTGGGACGTTTTTGACAGATTTATTGACAGCATCCATACAAACACACACATGTTTGTGTTTGTCGTCACCGATGGCCGGTGGAGCAGACGATTCCTGGAGTGGAGACCGCGTATCGGCAAGCGTAGCGTGAGACGCCCTCCAGCTAGATGGACGGACGACCTAAAGATGGCGGCTGGGACGGACTGGATGCGGAAGGCGGAGGACAGGGTGTTGTGGCGCAGCCTGGGAGAGACCTATGTCCAGCAGTGGACTGCGATAGGCTGAGTTGATTAATTGATCCATACATATATATGTCGCATCAATCTGGGTGGACAAGATGCGATACATCGGGTCTTCTTCACGATCCGACATATGTAGTTTAGATAGGGTTAGGCACTGCAGTGGATACTCGAACGAAAAGATAATTTGAATTTAAAGAAACTTTAATAAACTAGTGATTAACAACCGAAATATACAGGTGTGTCGGAAACAAATATGTGCGTTGGTATTGAGCATTTGCCAAGACTGTCCGAGCTCGACTGTCGACTGTAGACTGTCGCAAAACTCGGTCTCTCCGCCAGTCCTCGCTGCATCCCCTCCACCGACGATCGTATCCGCGCGGTAGGGCTCGCTTGCGTTTCCGATCACATGATTATTCGTTCCCCAATCATATTGTTAGATGGCGCTGTCCGCTGTACTGTGGCGCCATCCATCCACGGTATTTTCATAAACTCACGCGTGGGGGTAGGCAGACACTACAGAGCCCCACCTGCTACGATCCTTACATACTCCTTTTGCTTCGTTCACTTTCATACATCAGAGGGGCAATTCTCGTAATTTTAAGAACGTCAGTCTGATCACATTCTCAATCCGTGAAAAATACCTCTAATTTCCCTAAAATGACAAGCTTTTGACATTGATTGTCGCTGAGATGAGATTGTGAATAGATTTTGAGCGTTTTTAATTACGAGAATTGGTCTTCAAAAGACTAATGCCCGTAATTATGTAAGGTACTTGAAAAAAAACTAGCTTTTAATGAAACTTAGTTTCTTTTTCAAGTACAGTCGCTACTACGTAAAATCCCTAAGCAATTTTCTCGTGAAATTTGCAACGATAATACTAATATCCATTCTACTGTGTGTACATAAATAATAAAATAAATAAAATACGCTATATTGTTGTGACGCATTTATGCCGTCATTGTTCGTGTGTAGGTTTTTTAGCTTGCTTTCTAGCAGTCAAAATGACATACCACCCATACAACCACAGTTACCTCTTCAAATCAGCTTCAAATCTACCGAAATGGGGGGATTTACAGGTCGATTTTCGCCGTGCGACTGGTTGACTGCCGAATTGCCACCCCCTTTACACAGGTCGATAAAAATTGCAGGTGACTAGTTCATTTTGCATCAAAATGTGGAGCTTCATGCGGCGGGCGATCGCCTGCGACCATAGATATCGTGCCTGTGACGGAGCATTTTCATGGTCGCTTTTAGTCACCTACCGAATGCGACTTGTCGCCGCTCGACAAAAGTCGAAACCTATACTTTGGAATTTGCGATTTTAGCCACTTGCAGCCTACCCGTATCGGCATTTAGACATTAAATTTTCGCCGTGCGGCTATAGCCTTGTAAAGCCCATAAGAGCTCAAAAAAAACCGTGTTTTTTTTCACCAATTCGTTTGAAATCCGGGCGTGAAACGGACTCTCATCTTACAATAAATTGGCGCTATCGCCCCTTTGAAGAACTAAGTCGGTATTGATACTACTTGCAGTTCGTTAAGTCTATGTTGGAACTGGGGTATACTTTTTTAATCTGTTGAAGAATTTTACTGTCTTAGACAGAAATATACTGGCAACAGCTGCAGATTCATTCATACATAATTTGCCTATAATGTTCCCACTGCTGGGACACAGGCCTCCTCCAGGTGAGAGGGAGTGGGCTGTCATCCACCACGCGGGCCCAGTGTGAGTTGGTAGATGTTACGTGATGATTCTCAAATTTTTGGTTCTGGGACGTGCTGGTTTCGGAGCGCCAGTCTAGGTTCGAACCTACGCCCTACAAGTTGTAAGTCGCGGCCGTTACCGCTGGGCCAAGATTCAATTATAAGTTTTGTTAATTTTATAGGTAACGGCAAATTATAGTGGGTTAGATTACTGCATTGGGAAACATACAGTTCGTATTTGAATGGCTTAGAAACTGGACTGTCTGGTTAGTTTTTTAGTCGCAACGGCGCAAACAAAAGGGTCCTGGGTTTGTTTTCCGAGTCAGGAAAAGTGTTATTGGATTATTTTTTAATTGGACATTCCCGGTGGCAGCCCGGAGTACGGATTTGTGCCCGATTAACGGCAATAGGTTCGCCTCTCCTTATTTAGTTACTAGCGAATCGTGTGTGTATTGCCTACTCCTTGCAGGAATGTACGTGTGATGATATGTGTATTCAAAAACACATAAAACTTTATTTGAATTAAGTTATTAAACAACAAACTGAATGTCATACTTCTAACAAAGTCCAAATTCCATTGCAACCAAAAACTTATTAGGAACTTTTTGTCACAAATGGTCATTCAAAATTCAACTTAGAATACATTTCAATAAAGTAGATAACTGATTAAGTGGCGATGGCATGTACATTATCTGAGATTATGAATGCTGCTATACATTACTATTAATTTATGTAGGTACCGCCCCCTAGCTACCGCCTCAACCTGTACAGTCACGAGCAAAAGTATGTATACACTCGGCCTTATTCAAAAGCGATTTACTCCTTTATTTTTTTAATGAAATTTCATGTTGTTACGAACATAGCATTTTAGAACCCATAGGTTTATGTAATGTGTCGTATTTCAACGTTGCATTCGTTATTTCACGAAAAAATCGCAATTGAAAGTTGCCAAGTGTTGACATATTGGTGCTCGTGATTGTACAGGTAGGTAGAGCTAGGTCTCACGAATATCGATGAGCTATAAACCTATCTCCCGTTTTAAGGTCTCTCCCTAGAGCTAGTACCGAGGTACCTACTTATCTTTAACGCTCTCGTCTTTTACGAGCTAAGTAGAGTAGTAGGGAATGGAAGCTGATACCACGTGTCGAGAGGTACTCGGGAAATTCCGTAAAAGAGCTAGGCTATAAATAAAAACGAGATGAAAATGTGTCGTGATGGCTCGGTGGATAGGAGATCGGTACTTGAGTGTGAGGGTGCAGGTTATCTAGTCAAGTCTCTAACTTTAACGTAACTTTTCCAATTTTATTTGTGAACCACTCACACAAACAATTACCTTACGAAAAAGATTACCCGGTAATGGCCGATTTCAATAATTTACAGATCGTTATTGGTTAATGATTAAATTATTAATTAACTCTTGCATCTTTACCAATAATGAAGCAAAGAACTCATAGCTTTGCATAGTAGACTCTCCCGTAGTTATCACAGATAAAATTAGCTTACGAATCTATTTTGATGCCCTGGATCCCAGTTTGGCGATATAACATGCTACCATTGGTAGGCAAAACGATTCATTTTTGTTTATAGGGACCGAGCATAAGGCGACTTAGACTTTGGCATTGTATACTGTAAACAAAAGAAAATCATTTCAATAAATAATTAATTTGCATAAATTACAAGTGCATGTCTTAGAACGTACATATTCCAGATTACGTAAAAGTTAATTTTAAAATTCGTAAAAAAATAAATAATATATAAACTGCCTTATCTTATTGAATTATCTTATTTATCGCTTCTTACAGACATTATAATACCATACATGTATCAATCTGGCAAATAATCTGGCAATATGGCAAATAATTTAAGCTTGTAATGTTCATTACTGAACATAGGTTCCTAGTATTGTATACATGCAACTATATTCTAACTAAACAGACAGCTGTGCTGCTGGGGAGTTTGTTGCGCCACTTCTTCTTCCCAGCGATAGCACTAGGAAGTGGTGAAGGGCGGGCGTTTTTGGGGGACTGTCTTTTGTAATTTTGACGTTCGAAAAGTGCTGATTCTCAGCCTAATTTGAATAAATGACTTTTGATTTTGATTTTGAAATCAATGTATTGTGTGTTGCTGCAATCACTAGTTCCATCTGTCAAAAAATGGTTTACCTAATGGACATGTTAATCCGAGTTTTCTCACAGTCACAATATTTTCCTCCACCATTGTTATTATGTCAGTAGCTACCTAGATATTCAAAAGTTGTAAAGTTGAAAGCGCGTAAAACATACAATTAAAAATACTGTAGTACTTTCTGGTTGTAGATTTCACAACAAACTCTCTACTTAGCGTTGAAAGCTCCGAGATATCCTTTGTTACATTTAATTAAAATCACCATATTAAGGTATTCAAACTATTTCGAGAGCGGACGCCATTTTTCTTGCCGTTTAATTTCCATTTCAGTGACAATTAAACTTTTGTCATTTAAGTTTGCAACGTTCCCCCACTCGTGGAAATTAACTCCTTTGCATTATTAATCGTTGTAAAACGTTTCCGAAGAAAATGTTCTCTTTTTTTCTGATTCAGTGCTGGATTTTCTGGAATTTTTATTGGTATTTCGAGTTTGCCATTAAGTGATGAAATAATCTCTTGTTGAGGAAGAGTTTTATGGATCTAGGTTGCAGTTTTAAAACCTGTTTAATGGAAGTATGACTTTTCAATGTCAGCTGAAGAGCGAGCGTTTTGGGGGACTGTCTTTTGTAATTTTATTTATTTAATTGTTTCGCACACAAATGGGTACAAAGGCCGAATTTTGATGTTCCAAAAGTGCTGATTCTCAACCTAATTTGAATAAATGACTTTTGATTTTGATTTTGGAATATGGGTGAATTCTACCAAACTTTTATACTTACCTAGAATAAGTGTTATCCTGAGAAAAACATGTTGAATTTTTGACAATTTTTCCATAAAATTTTATTCCACAGATAAAAGTTGTATGACTTTGGTCAAATCAGCCCTTAGTAGCGTAAGTACTCGTCGCGTAAAAAACTCCTGAAGCCCAATTCTCGTGAATATAAACATTCAAAATCTAGTCGCAATCTCATCTCAGTGAGTTAGTGAACTAGGGGTCAAAACTGGTTAGATAAAAAATAAAAATTTTGCTATAAAAGACCTTTTATTTGTGAAATTATGTAAGTTTTGCAAGCATTTTTTTTTAATTATCACTCATTTTTCAACTTTCAGAAAAGTTTCAATGAAATGTTTGGAGTGCAGTAGTTTTTTCTCATAATTAATTGTTTTTGGTAACAAGTCAGCTAATTTCTAAAAAATCGAATCACCGACACAGCTCGGTAACCATCCAGTTTTGGACCCCTAGTTAACTGGACTAATTTTACCTCTACGCGCCTCTAACGCCTTTCAAGGAATACGTCGAGTTTCCCTGTATACAACGTGTTTTTTTTGATATCTCATTACTCTTGGGGGTCATTACTCATCATATGAACAACTTTTACTGTGGGACCAAACCCGAAATCGTGAATAAAAAAATCTGGTGTTCCCTAAATTTTAACGAGTAATACGAACATAAATGTAGGGAACAACTGTTTTTTTTTCGCGCTGATTTATAATTTAAACGCGTTACCTTCACAAAAGCCAATGCAGTGGTTTCGTCCCAATATTTTGATCCGATAAAACTAATTTGCGCGCGGTTATTAACGGGCAGGGCAAACACAGCTTATCATAACTAGTTTATAAATAATTCGACAAACAATCAATATAATCCGCGCCCAATTTACTTACAGTATTCGGTTAATTATAGATGTGGTGGCCATAGGTTTTCGGGGAAAATAAGGACACTAGTGAACTTATTCTCTAGTCATTAATTCGTCAAGTTGTGGTCGTCCAGGGGCCCATTTAGTAAACCGATAGGTGACAGGTGACAGATGCGTAATCAGCTTATAATGTTCCCACTGTTAGGACACAGGCCTCCTCTCTGTGAAAGGGAGTGGGCCGTAATTTACCACTCGGGCCCAGTACGGGTTGGTAGATGTCACAAGTCTTCGAATTTTTTGTTCTAGCGCATGTCGATTTCCTTAGGATGTTTTATTTCATCATTTTGACAACAGTGGTGATGAAATAAATAACACAAAGTAAAGCGCTTGACAGGGTTTGAAACTACGAGCTACACTACTCGTAAGTCATAGCCGCTATTACTGGGTTGGCAACAGGTATCGCTCCTACAGGTGACAGGTGGCAATTTGAATTTTCTACTTTATTAAGGAGCACCTGACAATTTCTGACACGTGGGTCATGTATCTGTTAAATTACGAGTATGTCTATTAATAGGGCCCAGATACTCCAGTAGCATTTAATGCACGTAGGTAGTTATTATGGTGGCATTTGGCAAGGAAGTGATATTTTCAAATTCATTCGACATCATAACTTCGATTTCGATGTCGATTTCGACATCCTACTAGAGATCCTTAAATCTTTAAATTTCTCCTCTTCCTCTATTGGTTGGTTTAACTCCTATCTTAATGGCCGCTCATAGCGGTTCGTCTTGACGAGTCGTCTTCTGATTGGTGCTCTCTTACCGCCGGTGTGTCTCAGGGTGGCGTTCTCTCTCCGTTTCTCTTTTATATTTTTATTAACTCTGTCACCAGAGTCATCTCTTCTTACTTTCATCTCTATGTCGGTTTTCATCTCTATCTCGGACCTGCAGCTTTACAACAATTTCCTAAGGGAAGATGCGGAAGCCACTGTTTCAGCTATGAACAGTGACCTGGATTCGATTAGCGAGTGGTCGCGGTCTTTGATTTCGATATTTGTGTGTTTTTCATTTTGTCTTTTTAGTCGGCACCTTGTTTTATATTATTAATAATGTGGGTAGTTTGGTTATCATCTAATAATGTACTTTTGTGTGTTGTGCTGTCTGTTTTGTGTGCGCCAAATAAATGGTTTATCTATCTATCTATCTTGGACTGCAAATCAACCCTAGGAAATCCCAGGTCATTATTATCGGCGGCAGGTATATGCGGAATAGGCTCGATGTAGCGTCGCTGTCTCCACTCTGTCTGAATGGAGTTCAGATTGAATACGCATAAACGGTTAAAAACCTGGGGGTGACCATGGACTCCTACCTGTTGTGGACTGCTCATGTTCAGTCCAGTCGCAAAGTGTACTTTACGTTCTATTCCTTGAATTGTGTCCAGGGCAAGAAGCCCTGGACACAATTCAAGGAATAGAACGTGGCCTTGAACACCAAAATCTCTCTTGCTCAAACCCTCATTCAGCCCATTATTGATTATGCCTGTTACTTGGGTACCACGGAGGAGCTTTTAAATAAACTTGAGCGTTTGCAAAATATCTGTATTCGTTTTTTTTTTTAACCTTAGAAAGTATGATCACGTCTCCAACTTTCGCAAGATACTCAAGTGGCTCCCCATTCGACTTTGCAGGAACTCGCGGTTATTGTGTCTGTTATTCAATTTCCTTCACAATCCTAATACACCATCTGCAGGAGCGTTTTTCCTACGCCCGTCCTTCAGATGCACCTTGCAGGTCGCATCTTAAAAACTTTCTCAAGTCCCCTCCCCACTCCACCGACTTCTACTCCTACTCACTGCCGCCTGACATTAGGGACTGCCAAACTGTTTTTAAAAGAAGAGTAAAAGAACACTATCTGTCCACTTCATCATAGTTGTGTATGTATTTATTATTTTGAGTATGATATAATTATTATCATTCCAGTGATAGTTACTTTAGAAGTATGTATGTATGTTTATTTGTATGTATGTTAGTATATTCTCGTAGTTTTTATTTAGTTTTTTAAGTGAATTGTTTTTTATTTTATGTTTTATTTTTTTGTCTCCTTTACTATTTCACACGCTGTCTACATCTCTGTATCTATTGTCCTATCTCGGGTGTACTGGAAGATATTTCTTATGAAATATCTTCCATCACCTCTGTACCTATTTTTTCTGTTCTGTTTTTTCTTGTCTGTTTATTTATGTGTGTACCTACGTAAACGGTAAAATAAATAAAATAAAAAAATACTTTTATGTACGTTCCAAGTTTTAATCTTAGACAAATTGACTATCTGTAATGAACTATTAAGGCGCGGTAAGAAGCAATTGTCAGGTAATTTACAATAGCGCATTGCGGTAACATATAATTAGTTAGTTAAATCGAATGACCACCAAGATTTCAGAAAATTTTGCAGTTTTAATTAAATCCTACTAATATTATAAACCCGAAAGTTTGTGAGGATGGATTTTGAATACTTTTTATCCCGATATTCCTTCGGGATCGAGACTTATACGGGTGAAACCGTGGGGCGTTGCTAGTTAAAAAATAAATGCACGGCTCAGTGGACTAATTTTTAGGTATTGCTTTAGTTGATTGGATTTCCATAAAATTTTGAGAATAATGCCACAAAAAATATTTGTTGAGATCTGCAGCGCGATTCTGTAACCATCTCACCGTGAAAACTTAGGTGAAGCGAGCATGGAGTGAGCTGTCATTCCAACTAATGCTAGGGATTGACACTATTGACAGCTCACTCTAAGCTCACTTCACCTAACTCTTCACGGTAAAATTTTTACAGAATCGATCGGCTGTTTCACTATTGTTTTATCGTGATACTATGTATTTTATTTTAATGAAATATTTTTAAATAAGTCTTTTTTTTGAACATTTGCCAATACACCCAATTTATTTCTGGCTTGTAATATGTACCAACACGCCAAACTGTGCGACAAGTAATCTGAGCGTTTTACGGTGTCTATATACCTTGGGGTAGTGCCATACAAGGAACGATTCACAATGTTTGTAATTCCTTCGAAAATTCTGGGACAATCCGTACCACATCAGAATGTACGGCCTCCCTAACATAACCAATAGTTAATATCGTAATTCGATTAATTGAAGCATAAACTGAATAATGAAGTAACTGTTTGCTGTTCGACAATGTGTGTGATGTGGAGGGCAGGTGTTTGTCTTTACGGAAATATTGGAAGGCTCTGGGGATCGAGGGACTTCATTAAAACTTGTAATATCGTTAATTTCTTGTTCTTTCGTATCAGTAAGGGCTTTATGAGAATAGCTTAGCTATATCGTCTACATTGATACAAAATTATTGGAGACCATCATGGGTTTTCATGGATTTAAAAATATATTGTAAAAGAAGGGAAAAGGAAAGGGTGCAAGGAAAAGGAAGGAAAGATAAGAAAAAAGGAGGAAGGAAGGAAGAAGATCTACGAATGATAGCCATTTTTTTTCTGGGGTGGAAAATCCTGACGGTTTTCCGCCGCCCTAGGGCGGGTGGGTGGCGGGGTCTGTCAGACTCTTACTGACTAAAAACACCCCCGTGTTCCATCCCATACCTAGGCGGGGGGCTGCGGGAACGTACGAATGACAGCCTGGATCAACGGCCTAACGTGCTTTCCGAGGCACGGAGGGATAAACAGTAAATGGATGGTCAGCCATCCGCGAACCAACCGCAGTAAGTGTAGCTTAAATTGACCTAATTGACATGAGTGTTAAATACCAACCTGTTATAACTTCTCCACTGCACTTTTAGGTATTAATGCTTTGATTAGTTAATCGAACTATCTCCTTACAACATTGCCCAAGTAAAAGGCACGCTGTACTAGAATCCATCTAATCTAACTATTCAGAATACGGACATAGGTACATATAGCATCGTACACTTACCGGCCAAAATGGCGGTCGCCTGACAAGTGAAATATTACAGCCAGGGGCCGACGTGGATGTTTACAGATAAATGTACAGATGCCAAGCACATCAAGCTACTACAATCTGTCAAATTTCTTTAATATATTTTCAACTTTATCACTAAAGCATTAAGGTTCAAGATTGATTGGGAAATATTGACAGTTTCGGGTAGCTTGACCTGTTGGCATCTGTACTATGAATGGACGTTTTAGCGTATACTACTCGTATTTAATAAATGGGATAAGTCTTGTTTGTCGACTGGCGGTCAGGGTGTACCTTTCAGTATGTTTGACAGCGTATATTTTCATGTCTCCATCATAAAAGAAAGAAAAAACATTTATTTAGCACAGACTAAAAGACACACAATACACCAGATACATACATCAGACAGCAACTAATAAAAAAAGAAATAGAAAGTATCTTCATTATCCACAATCCGACTCCACCCACTGTTTAGCATAGACTTCTCTTTTCTTGTGCCAATCACCCCACTCTCCTGAGCCAGCCTCGTTCAGGTTTTTCCCGCGATGGTAACAATGTCGTCTGCCCCTATTTTTTTACGTACCTATGACTTCCTTATAATGTTTTCCTATATGACGTACATGGTCAAACTATACTTAACTGTAAGATTTCTAAAAAAATCTGTTCAAATTTTTTTATACAGGGTGGCAGGGATATAGAGGCGCAAACTGGAACCATGAATCCAGCACATGATTCTGAACTCCCTAGCGTAGAAATATTTCCTCGGTTATAAAAATTAAATCAGCTGTTTCATTCGAAAGTGAACCTACCAAAATGTATGGAATAGCTCATTTTTTTTTAATAACTAACGAAAAATTTTTTCAGAATCATATACTGATTCCATGGAAACAGGTTTGCGCGTCAATGTCCCTGCCACCTCGTCTTCCAGCCACAAGTAAAGTAGTCGTGACCTATAATGCCTCCACTGGCACTGCTGGGACACAGGTTTCCTCTCTGTGAGAGGGAGTGGCGGGTGGTAGTGGCGGGTTGGTGGATGCCACATGTTTTCGAATTTTTTGATTCTAGGACATGCATTCATCACGATGTTTTCCTTCACTGTTTAGAGACATTAGTGGAGCAGTGGCGATGAAATTAAATACACAAAGTAAAGTGACTGCCTGGGTTCGTTCTCACTGGGCCACTACTACTCAAGCGCCACATGGCCCACTCTGCTACAATATAACCACACGTAAACTAGTACTAAAAAACGGACTTATTGTTAAAACAAAGTAACCGTTTATTTTGACTAAATATAAAGCTCGGACGGGACAGGTATATAGACTAGCCAACGTACATAAATGTTACTGAATTTATAAATGTTGTCAAGGTGTTTGTTGGTATTATTTGTGGGTGACAAATGAAGGATTTGGAAAGGGTTTGACAGAGTTTGGATAAACGTTTCTTTCTTCTCAATTGATTGAGGTGGAATTACGGGATACATCATCTTGGATTTTGGATCTTGGATTGCGGTTTGAACATGTCAAAACAAAATTGATGAGCTTGAATTTGTATGTATGTTAGAAAAAAAATCCTGTTACTTGCCAAAGGCGTAGTGCCAGCTACGCCGTAGCGCTCCGCGTAGCGAATGGCGCTACGCGGATTCCATGTTATGTGAACTATATTTAGTAAAACACAGGATGACAGGATGAAATTGAATAGGTGCGCCAAATTAAAATATCTAATTCATCGTGTTATAAACTAAATTTAGAGCATGTCATTAAGGAAAGGGATGCGCATAGTGAGCGTAGGCGAGCGATTTGGCAACGTCGTCGCGCGCCCTTATAATAATAATAATAATAATAATAAATTTATTTGTTAGAATATTGTTGTTAAATAGGTGTTACACATAATATGATGTCCATAATATTCTGCTGTTTCCAGCGTACAAATATTTCAAAGAATTAAAATTAATAATAAACCATACAATGTCGGGAATACTATCAAATACAATGTCAGGGGTTATCAATTATAATGTCAAGAATTATTAAATACAATGTCAGGGGTTATTAATTATAATGTCAAAACAAAACGACGACGATGTGTTTTGAAATACAATGAAAAAAAAAAGTTTTTATACAATGTCATAGAAATGAAATTCCAGTCAATTATTAGGAGGTGGGTCGTCGTCTAATTTAAATTTTGAATCAAATTTTTCATTTACAAATTCATTCGTTGAGTAGTAACATTTTTGCAATAGAAAGTTAAATAGTTTCTTTTTAAATGTCATGAGATTAAGACTTTTAAAAACATTAGGCAATTTATTATAAATTTGAATTGCCATACAGTAAACATTATTCGAAAATAGTTTAATTCTTTGTTGGGGTGCACATAATTTGTGGATATTACGACTTTTCCTTATAACAACATCATTGTGTACTTGAAATAAAGCTAAGTTTTTACGCACAAAGATACAGAGTTCGAATATATATAAAGATGGGAGTGGTAATATTTTTAATTGTTTAAAGATTGGGACACAGCTTTGTAATGGTTGGGCTTTAGTCATTGATCGAATACATTTCTTTTGGGCTCGGAATGCTTTAATAGTATCAACAGAATTTCCCCACATAATGATGCCGTAGCGGAGAATTGATGCTACGTAACCATGATAAGCACAAAGTGCTGCATTGATACCAGCTACGCGAGTTATTCGGTTTAAAACAAATACAAATCTTTGCAGCTTAGTGCATAATTTGTCAATGTGTACTTTCCAGTTGCAGTATTTATCTAATGTTATCCCCAAAAAAGTAGCACTTTCGACCTCTTCTACAGCGTTATTTGCATATCTAATTTCTAATTGGTGACGTTTGCTATTGTAAGTTTGGAACTGTATAAGTTTGGTTTTACTAATATTGACATGTAGATTGTTGTCTTTTAGCCATTCTATTATTTCGTTTAACGTGTCATTAATCTCTTTTTCGTATTTGGTGATATTGTTATCGGTGAGTTCAATACTAAGAGTTGTATCGTCGGCGTACAGAATACAAGAATGCGGGGTTACGTTGGGCAAATCATTGATATATAGCAAGAACAAAAAGGGCCCCAATATACTGCCCTGGGGGACACCACATGAGTTTCGACGATAAGCGGATCTATATGTTTTATTTTCTGATAAAGTATTCCTCGATATTTCTACGCATTGTTGGCGATTATTTAGATAAGATTCTATCCACTGTAATGCGTTTCGCGTTAAATTATTTTCGTAGGAACGGTCAAAATTAGCTAAATAACACTAGTACAATGCGTTGCCACCTCGCTTTAAGTTGTGAACTTTGCGATGGATAGATTGTTTATCGGGCGCGCGCTAAAATTGATACTTACATTTTCTTATTTGTTTGATAATATTGAAAATAAAAAATTATTATTCGTGTCTACTTGAAGACCATAACTTAGTTTGCACTATCTAAGAAAATAATTACACGATTTTTTTCCAGAATTCAGATTTAGGAAATGAAAATTTATAATGAGTATGTAACAGTTACCTATTTTATATACAGCACTCCTATTTCGATTTGGCGCAAGTTTTTAATTTCATACTGTATTGCAATTTTTTATTATATTATTTTACATAATATATCTTTTACATACATTAAAGAATCAAATAAAAACTTAACACTTTTTATTTGACTTTTATTTGTTTTTATCTGATGTAGGTATGCATTTGATGGATTGTGTGTCTGTGAGTCTGTGCTAAATAAATATATTTTCTTTCTTTTTTTTCTTTCAAATAACCGTCCCAGTGACTGCCCAACCGTATCTATCCTGTACCCGTCATTAAATTCCCCGTAACAAAACCTACACCATACACTACCCAACCCGATAACCACAATTCATATCCCTCAAAAACGATAGCTCATAATAAAAGCGACGTTGCCAGACTTCTGTATAGAGTGACTCATTAAGCCGGCGACACACGAGCGTCAACAAACACGCTTGTCAAACGGTGATTATTCTTGCCTAGAGATAGCTCACCTATCGTGAGCTGAAAGAGCCCTTTGATAGCTCAGCTTTTCATGCTACGTGAATAGTGTCTGAACTGGATGCAGATTGGAGGAATGTGGATAAGAACTTCCGGTCGTGTGAAGGTGTTGGATGTTACATGTTTATTTGTAAACCATGTCTTCTATGTTGGAGTATACGAAAAGTTTAAGTGCTGATTTTTCCAACGCCAGATAATTTTAACCCAGGAATAATTTTGAATTTTTGACAGTTCTTTCATATAGAATCTGTCAGACGTCAATTTTGTTCCACGAATAACAAAAATTATTTGTAGATTGAAAAATTTGCCATAAATAAGATTATTATTATGCGTGCTATATTGTAGTCTGAAACTCGTGTTGTTGAACCTTAATGACGCAAAGCTCATTTCAAGATTTCGAATGGCATATAAATCAAATAGTGTAGGTACTATAGTAGGTAATACCATATAGTTTTTATTGTATAGAATTTCATATTAATATAGATCCTACTTTCAATCAGCACTTGTTCGTATATTTGATTACCTTTTTTAATATTTAAACACGGAGACAAATTAAAATATGACACAACTAGAAATTGACTTAATTAATCCTAATGCAAATAATCGATTTGTACTCTTTATTGAACACCACAAACAGACAGAAATATTAATAGTTTGTTTGTGTTATTATGTCGATGTTTTTACATTTTTGAAAAACATCATTCTCTTCCACATTTCTCCATTCTAAGTCCCGCAGTGACCTACGCGACCTGTCCTGGTTAAATTATGAAGTGTACGAGTATTTTTAACTGAATGCACATGAATATGTTGTTAAATAGTTACGTTGATATTTCAGAGTTGTTTTCACTGAAAGCTTTCACGTAATGTGCGCTGTTTTATATTTATATTCCGTTTAAGTAGTATATATTTAGGAAGAATGTTCGGCACATATTTGCGGACATGTTCTACTACTGTTGTCGTGTAGCAACAAGAAAAGCTGAACTTTAAAACCAAAGGTTAATTAAACTAAAGAAAGTGAAGTAGAAATCAATTAAATATTTATTTACAAGGTATAATAAATTCTATAGTTAAATTGTGTTATAAGTATAATGTTTATACGAAACAGTGATACCAATTAATGTAGGCGAAAATCTCAACCCATGGATGTCACTAAATCGTCGTAGTCTTATGTTAAAGTTGGAGCTGTGTCTGTGTACTGATTGTGGATAAAACGTGGCCTGGTGTCGTCAGGTATAATCAGATCAGCGCCTAACGGTAACGGAATGCTTGTTCTGACCTGGAGGAATGAATGAAGATAACTGTGAGTATGTACATAATGTTACACTGTACATTATGTTACACTGTACATTATGTTACACTGTACATTATGTTACACTGTACATTAGGTTACACTGTACATTATGTTACACTGTGCATAACATCACGCCTGTATTCCCCGAAGGGTAAGGCAGAGGTGTACCTACAGTACACCCACATTTCACCAGTTATATTTAACTAGCTGTTGCCCGCGACTTCGTCTGCGATCCAGGATGAAAAGTAACCTATATCCTTATCCAGCTCATGGTCTATCTGTGTGCCAAATTTCATTCAAATCCGTCCAGACGTTTTAGTGTGAAAGCGTAACAAACGAACAAATAAACTTAGTTTCGCAATTATAATATTACATACTTAGAGTTCCCATGTGATAGGGGGCGAGCCTATTGCCAGCAACGGGGGAAAAAACAAGACTCCGGGCTACTTCTGAGAAATTCCTGATGGAAAATCTCATAACACTTTGCCTGACCCGAGAATCGAACCCAGGACCTCATGCTACCACCACACGCGACCACTACACCAACGAGGCAGTATTATAATTATTTACATCATATTTACATAAACGGATTGTATGTATCACTTATTTACCAATTATGGTTTTGGAGGCTAGCTCTTATGTTGACGTAAGAAAAAACAGTCTGTAAAATTGGGAGCGGGGTTCGGAGTCTTCGTTATACATACTGATCGCAGTTTCAATGATGTTGTTTAACCGGTTGAATGCCGTGATTACAATTAAAAAGCCGTTATGTCTTGCGTGGATCCACGTTCGGCAACTAACCCTAGTTGCTGACCTGTTTCATAGAATGACAAACCGTGTGTCGGTAAAAATGATGAACTTCCATGCCAACTTTCTTCCCCTATTTATACTGTTTAGGGGGTGAATAGAGGAAGCAGTAAATGCTTAGAAGAATCCCGCACCCGCGGCCACAGGCAGAGGTGGAACACCGCGGTGGTTTTAGCTGGTAAGAGTCCGCATAACCCTCTATCACCCTCGCGATGGAGGAAGTCTATGAGGAGTTCCAACAAGTAAGTGAATAGTGCTCACTTTCGCTATAAAAAAAAAAAAAAGCTAAATTATTATTATTATTATTATAAGGAACTCTAGTGAAATATTCTATGCTTTTAGATCCAGCGGTTTAGACTGTGTGTTGCTTGTTAGTGAATGAAATGAATTTAAGATTTCTATTAAGTAGATAATTGACATGCCTTCATACAGGCTATTGAGTTAGACACCTATATGCAAAAACAATAAAAAAATATCAATTTCCTGTACAGTCGCCAGCACATCAAGCTACCCTGTAGCGGGATTGTCCGAAAGGGTTACCGCTGCCCTGGAACATAAAGGGCTAAGGAAGGAACACGGGTGGGTTTTAGTCAGTAAGAGTCTGACACTCCCTCCTGCTCCACCCAGAGCGGGAGGAGTCATTTGATGATTTCCCATCCTCAAAAAAAAAAAAAAAAACATCAAGCTACCCGAAACTGTCAAATTTTTCCAATCAACCTTGAACTTAATGCTTTAACGATAAAAATCTATCAAGGAAATTTGACAGATTGTAGTAGCTTGATTTGCTGGCGTCTGTACAACAACACACAGACAGAATGTTTGCAAGTTCCAAAATTATTTTTTTTTTACGTATTGTAGTTTTAAAGGAGTTGAAAGAAAGAAAAAGTATTTATTGCGACTCGTACAGGTAGATCATAAATGTAAACTAAACTAAACAAAAAAAAAAAAAAAAAAATTATATAAAAAAAAGTTGCTTACTGTTCCAACTGGAAGATTGACAACCAGTTTACCTAGTTGCTTACTACTTTAATCGGCTAAACCCTTGCATCTACAGTACCCGGCTACCAACGCCGCAGTGGAGTTAGAATTAATGTCTCCGTAATATTATAACAATGATAAAGTTAAAGCTACGTTGGACACGCGTTACTTACCCCTCTCTGTGTCAACCATCCCTCCTGCTTCACTAAATCTGAGTGGTGTGCGGCATAAGATTCGGGAGTCTACTACTACTACTAACTCTGTTGAAGTCGGTTTCCAGTCTAACCGGATGCAGCTGAATACCAGTATTTTACATGGAGCGACTCCTTATCTGATCTGCAAAACCCAGTTGCTAGGTAATACGATACCCCTTGGTAAGACTGGTTGTCAGACTTTTGGGTTTCTGACGACCCGTAACGACTGTCAAAGATCTACCAATAACAGCATTAAGCATTACCGTATGTAGGGAATAATTTAGTAGTAAGCTTTATATTTTATATCATGTATCCGAACAGGGCCCCAATTCTGTATTCCCCGCGAAATCTTACCACGTGCAAACAACGTCAATATCGTGTCTTCTTAACGCCAAGGAATCGAAATGTCAACCGTACGGACAACATGTATTTTGACAGTTCAAACTACGCCATTGTGTCATAGAGAATACGTTAGTAGCAGATGTCGTGATTAACTAAGGAATTGACATGGTCTCGAAGTAAGGAATCGTAGTGAATAGGGGCCCAGTAGGTAGCTTTAATTATTTTTTGGTTTTGGAATGTTTGGAGAACTAGTTTTTGTTTTTTATTTGACAGGACGATAATGAGCTAAGTCAGTTGTGGTTTTTTACTTTACTGTTTTTTTTTTAATAATATAATATTTTTAGATAATAAATTTGTATATTCTTCTGTGGGAATGGTAGGGCTAGCCCGATACTCGATATCCGGTTATTGAATACTCACACCTACATGTTCATCAGTGGACTTTCGACTTAGCGTCTCTATGGTATCAGGTTTTCCCCACCATTTATTTAAAAATATAATACTAAAGAAATGCCAAAACAAACTCATAGGTCATGGTCTCTTATTTAAACTCCAAATATTATACCATTAAGATATTATGTAAGTATAAGTTTAACAATGCAGAGCTATGTCTGGAAGGGCCTTTTGAAGAAAGAGTCATTGCCGCTTTGAGTTGAACTGTCCTGGCAGACGGCATCGTGCAGCTCAACCCTATTTTAAGGAGCTCAACGACCCGTCACACGGCGCTACCAGATCTGGAGGATATTTGCGTAAGCCACATAAACAGTACTTAAAACTACCAGACAGGAAGTTATGTATACCATTTAACCTACATGCTTCTAACATTCACACTCAATGCTCTCTTTAAATGTCACAGGCTATGGCTACACTGTCGCGATAACGCAAACTAAACTTCAAACTTCTGTTGTACAACGAGACGTCGAGCGGTATGCGAGAGAGAGCGCGCGAAGTGTAGCTCGCTTTATCGCGAAAACGTGGCCGTAGCATTAGAAAATATCTATTGCTCGTACATTGCTAACTTATCAAAGCCAATTTCAATTCTAAAACACTTGGTTATAACAAGTGTTGCAGTTGCCAAAAAGTTCTATAAAGGTCGACTATACAGTCTGCTTTAGACGAAATTCTAAGAAATTTCTGTTCAATATTCAGTTATTTTTCGCTAAAATTCTACACGAGTCTCGATGGAAAGTAACTCGATCTCCTACATGTCCGAGAAATTCCTACCCGCTATCATCTCCTAACGTACACACCCAACATTAAATTGAATTTCTATTAATCGGGCAAGTTCTGGGTACCGCTAAATCATCCTAGTTGAGCCGGGTGTAACTGGGCATAACCGATTGTAACCGTCGTAATAGGCCACCGTAACCGGGTATCGGTTTTGGGGGATACCGGTCAAAGGGACGGTAATCATTTTAAAATTATACCACTTTACGGTCCGTTTACCTGTTTTTTTTTTTTAGAAATTAGTAACCGTAGTGTACGTGGAATATGGAGGCAATTTATTATTGTTATATTAAGGTTGTGAAAAGAAAAATTGCTAGCATTACTGTATGAGAGCCGAGCACTTAATTTTAAGCCATGTTGAGTTTCTTTGGCAAGCAGCAAGTAAATGATAAATGATTTTATTTTGTAAGTAGGTTTGTACAAACACTTTTACGCGTCAATCATATTTTAAAACTAGATGAGGTCGGCGTTTCCTATCTGACTAGTCTGAGATGAAAGGCCGAAACAAACTCAGAGGTCACAGTCTCTTTTAAAGTCCAGACATAATCTTGGTCAGATCATATGAAAACCATGTAGTCGATGTCTGAGATGGTCTTTTGAGGAAAGAACCACACAGATTGAGAGGACCTGTCCAGTCAGTGCACGCATATGTCAGAAATCGTGCTGCTCAATTCAAAACTTAAGGAGCTCAACGATTCGACGAACAATACCAAAGAAAGGACATTTGGGTAGGCCACATTAATTACTCAAGGGAAAATGTTGTTTTGTATTCAAACTCAAACTCAATTTATTTCAAATAAACCAATAACGGTCGCTCATTCAGAAAGGTGAAGCTAGTTGCCCATTCTAAAGCGTAGTAGGTACAATAGAGGTCTAGAAGAGGCCTCTGAGATAACGTGAGGATTCAAACAACGGTACGACTCCTTTAAGATTATATTGTAAGCACGTCTTTACATATTTGTGTCTAAATTACCACTGACTGTTCTAAACAAAAATCCTAATATAAAATATTTGACACTAGCTTGAACGTTCGAATGTAACCCGCGCTAAAATATAGCCGGCCTGCACCATATGAGGTCGTCTTCAGCAGACAAGCCTCTACAGTACATATGGAGAAGAACGGGCAAGAAACTTCACGGAGACTCTTTAATCAAAATAATATGTTTACAAGGTATTGGTTACATCATTCATGTTAAAAATTATGCATGTGAGAACGATGCAGAATCTTAAAAGCGTCCGTGGTGAAAAAAAAAAAACAATTCAAATCATCATCATCATCATCATCTGCCTAGCCTTTTCCCAACTATGTTGGGGTCGGCTTCCAGAACAAAAACAATTCAAATATTAGCTTAAATTAAAGTAAGCCATGGCTGTAAAGAGATGACGAGTCCCTACTGACGGCGCCCATTATTCTTAGTTTCAGAAACATGCATCTAATTTAATTCTACAAATACTTACAAAATTCTATTTATTTATATTTGTCAATCGCATGTGTTAACGGCTATGTTATGTTATAAAACAAAGGAATGATACAATTCCATTAAAAAATAAGGCAGTATTTCAAATAATTAAATGAACAAGTGAACGCAGTCAAAAGAGAAAATTAAAAACATTAAGACCCCGCCATTTCGCCGACTTGCTCGTTCAGTCTCTAGAAATAAAAGTTAAAGAACGAAAATACACTTATTTCAGTTAAATGTAACTTCGTCCTATTTGCTTCATCAATTAAAAACGTTATTTCTGATAATCATTTTGCTGCGTCGTTCGAGCTTGAGAAGAGCGCAAATATCGTGAATTCGTGATCCTTTGAGTCCGAAACACAGAGTAAAACTAGATAGATCTAGATGCTAGTTAGATGTGAAAGAAGGTTTGGTGTATATAGAGGTATGAGGAACAGGGTGAAGTTCACTCATCCTCCATAGAAAAGGGAGGATCATCCGACCAGACGGGTGTTGTGTTTGGCGGGCAACTAACAGATGAATCATGTCGGGAGGTTGTACAGCTAATTGCGTGGTAAACTGTACTTGCGCGATGCAGGATTTTGCCTGACGTCAGTATGACGCGTAATTCGCATGTGGCATTGTAGATACCGCTACAGTGCATGTTGTGTACAGATGTCACATTATACAAATAAATAATTGAGGATTTTGTGATGTTTCTGTGTATAATTTTGTTTTGTTCCTTAATTAATAAACAACTATAAAGAAAAAAATATGTAAACAAACGAAGGTACATAGGAATATTAAATTGCAATTTGTTATCTCTAACATACAAATTACTTTTCAGTCAATTTTTTCAACTGGCAATTTAGAAAAGCGATTAGCGTAATTCCTGGTATTTCCTGCTTCCCCTATCACAATTATAGGTTGTTACACAAAATTGAGCAATTTTCACAATCATTTCCTGTATTTTTTCAAGTAAATTTTTTTCCGGAAATGTCAAAAGTTTTCTAATAACTGTGGGCTATAAAGGAGATTAACTTTGAAAAAAGTTTCTTTAATTCTATTTATAATCGCGTAAAGGAAGAAATTCGAATTTATTGTTATTAAAAAAACGTTAAAATGTTGCTTGGACGTCCTATACAAGATAGGACAAACTTGAATTTCAGGGCCTTTCTCTGATTTAACAACGATCTTGAAAACAATGAAACATTGATCTTGGAAAGACTTTATCCATGTTAATAACTGTATAGAAATTTCACTTTAGTAAAAATAAATTCATTACACATTAGATAAATTATTCTATCCATCAATCGGGAAGAAATCCCGATTCCAGGTTACTTATAAAAAAATAATTTAAAGCCCTGACTCCTGAGCTAGGTTGTACCTGTGTTACAGGAGTCAGTGTCTTCAAAATCTAAATCATTCGATTCGAGTTCTGGCTGAAGGGTGTTGTGTAGGTACCGCCAGTTCCGTGGCCAGCTACATGGCACCAGTCAGCGAAACACGACACAGACACTTCGTGTGCGTTAGTTAGTTTTTACTGTGTATAATGTATACTGTAATGTTGTATGTATTTATAGTATTTTTAAGTTATATTAATATTGTATTGTATGTGTTTATATGGGCATAGATGCCTGAAATAGAATAGAATAGAATAGAATACTATTTATTGTACACCATACAAATTACAGAACATAAATAAATTAAAAAAAAAAAAAAAAAAAAAAAATGGTGCCTGAAGATGGACGGCGCCGCTAAGGCCGGTCCAGAAAGATATGGCGAGATAACCTAGACGCATACCGCGAGGGTTCTAGGTGGCGCGGAAAAAGACTTCCTGGAAGTATTTGAATCAGAATCAGAATCAGAATCAGAATTTTATTTGTCAAACATAGGTACATTGGGTTCTTGCATTACATATTTATATAAGTAGGTCGCCATGTTTTGCTATTACAGCATACAAATATTTTAACATAACGATTGTTTAAAAATAACAATCATACTCAATTTAATTACAACACAATTAGTAATATAAAATTAGATTAGGTTTGAAAGATTATAAAAAAATACGAAATGTCATAAAAAGTAAAATAAGTGGGTACATAAAAAATCACAATAAATTTAAAAAAGTCACATCAAATTGTTAAGTCATTTAGAAATTCGTCAACAGTATAATAACATTTTTCTATCAGTAAATTAGTCAGGTTTTTTTTAAATTTTACATAAGTCATTTCCTTAAAACTATCTGGAATCTTATTAAAGATACGAGGTGCCATACCAAGAATACTTTTTTTCATTAATGCTGTTTTGCATTTCACAGTGCTTAATTTATTTTTATATTGGGTACGAAGGGGAACATCTCGTACTGTAGCGACTTTGTCAAATAACTTTACATTTTGTTTTGTAAACAGTGCCACTTCCAAAATGTACAGTGATGGCAATGTTAACAGTTTATGCTCCTTGAAAACTGGTGCACAGCTGTCTGTTGCTTTCAGACCACACATTGACCTTATGCATCTTTTTTGTATTTTAAATGCTTGTTCCCTACCAGTAGAATAGCCCCAGAAAATGATGCCAAACCTCAAAACCGAAACCACAAGTCCGTGGTATGCCGTTAGAAGTGTGTCAATATTTACTTTTTTTGCGAGTTGGTAAAGCGCATAAGCAGTTTTACTAAGTCGATTGCATATTTTTTCTATGTGGGGTTTCCAGGTCAGTTTATTGTCTATCATTATTCCTAAGAATTTAGTTATTTTTACGTCTTCTATTTCAATATTATTATAGGCACAGCAAACTTTAGGAATGTCACATTTTTGATGAAAGTGCATTATTTTTGTTTTATTTAAGTTCATAATTAAATTATTATTATTAAGCCAATTTATAATGTCAATTAAACAATTATTTATGTCATTTTCATATTCATTTATATTTGTGCATTTGATTAGGGCTGTACTGTCGTCTGCGAAAAGAACCATCATATGTCTTGTGACTCTGGGTAAATCATTTATATAAATCAAGAATAACAGTGGTCCCAACACACTTCCTTGTGGCACGCCGTATTTGATAGCTCTTGATTTAGATAGGTAGGTTATTAATTCTTTTGTTTTGGGACATAATCTAGCGACTTCTGTACATTGGTATCGATTCTCTAAATAAGATTTTAGAAGTTCCAGTACATTACCTCTAATTCCGTATCCATAAAGTTTCGCCAATAGGGCACTGTGTTCAACATAATCGAAGGCCTTGGTCATATCGGTGTACATTGCGCAAATAGGGATGTTCTTGTCTACACATGTCATGGTATTATAAATTAAGTCAAAAATAGTCATATTAATCGTAGTATTTTTACGAAAGCCTCTTTGTTCCTTAGAGAATAAGTCATACTTATCGAAGTAAGAATAAATAGATTTATAAATTATTTTTTCAAAAATTTTTGAAATTATAGGAATTTTGGCTATTGGTCTATAATTTGTTATGTCAGTTTTGTCTCCTTTCTTGTGTAATGGCTTTATTATTACTTGTTTTAGGCTGTCTGGGTACACGCCATCAGAGATAGACTGATTTAAAATATGCGTTAGTGGATCTGCTATTTTTTCACTGACGAATTTAATAACTTTAGTGGACACCCCGTCATACCCGATAGTATTGGTGTTTTTTAAACTGTTAATGGCTTGTATGATTTCATCTTTCATTATAGGCTGCATGAACATAGATTGCATTTGGGGGAAGCTTTTGCCCAGTCAGGTTAACAAAAAAAAAATACAATAAAAAAATAATATCTACCCAGTGTCACAAGAATAGTATAATCCTACTGATATTATAAACGTGAAAGTTTGTATGGATGGATGTTTGTTACAAAAACTACTGAACGAATTTGGGTGAAATTTGGCATACAGATGGTTTATAACCAGGATTAACATATAGGGTACCTTTTATCCCGATATTCTCACAGGATCGAAACTTATGCGGGTGAAACCGCGGGGCGCAGCTAGTATTTAATAAAAGATACATTAATGCATGTAAATTATGAAAAACATTTTTGCAAAAAAAAAAAAAAAAACCGACTTCCAAAAACGACAAAGTGAAAAATAACTTTAATTTCGGAAGTCGGTGGCAAACAACGAAAATGTGAACCCAACGACACCAACTTCCGAAATTAAAGTTAATTTTCACTTTGTAGTGTCGTTTTTGAAAGTCGGTTGTATTTTTTTTTTGCAAAAAAGTTTTTATTTTTCACTTTTAAGTTGTAATTTTTACCAGTAATTTTGGTTTAAAAACCAAACTACTGAACCGTTTTTGATGAAATTTCTATGAGACCATTTGGGAAGTATACCCTTTCCAACAAAAAAATAATTTTTCAAATCGGTTGACAAGCCACAGAGTTATGCGCGAACAAACACAAAAAAAGTACAAACATCCGAATTGAGAAACTCCTCCTTTATTAGAAGTCGGTTAAAAAAGAAACGTATTTAGAATGAGTGTTCAATCAAAATAAGGTCTACTTTGAATAAAATCAACTACGTATTTTCACTTTTAATATAATTGTGAAACTTGCAATTACGGCAACTTAAAGGGTCGAATGGTCAATGTTTCGTTCATCGTGAATATATACATTTTGATCAGGCATCATTATCAGAGCAATCGGAGCTCTGAATAAAGCGGCAGCCACTGTGTGGTAATTTCGGCCATCATTTATTATGGGCCTTTGTGATGGTTAAGTTGACAGTAAAAAATTATCATAGGATAATTATAGGGCCGAAAGTTTCTGGAGTGGCGAGCGGGTTCTGGAAGACGTAGCGTTGGAAGACCTCCCACAAGGTGGACCGATATCCAGGTGAAAGCCGTAGGAATCAGCTGGATACGAGTAGCACAGAACTGGTCGCAGTGGCGGTGTTTGGGGGAAGCTTATGTCCAGCAGTGGACGTCTTTCAGGCATGTCACATTATTATAAATTAAAGTCGCTCCTTCGTGTCGCTCTTTGTGACCGCGATGTTCTTCTAAACTTTGTAACGGATTATGATGCGGTTTTCACCAGCATTTAAAGAATTTATATAGGAAAGTTTAATACATTAAATGTACAAATAATAAAGAAATCTAATATTAAATCGCAAAACCGTGTGAAGCAGGGGTGGTCGTTAGTTACAAAATAGATGCACTTTTACCATTAATTCGAAAAGGATCAGGATGTTGCCACTGTTAGGACATACTCGTAGGCCTCACCTCTGTGAGAGACGTTGGCCTAGTGCATCGCAAATACCTAGACCCAGTTTGCAAAATGATTGCAGTACCTTGATACCTACCCTATGTGTAAACCACATTCCACAGGGACACAACCCTTTCACCCCTCTAGTTCTAGTATTCACTTGTTTTCCTGTAGAAAATGATAGGTACTCAAAACGGCAGTACTTTAAAAAAAGCTACGTATTTTTTTAAGTTACATTTAAACCCACTTACAGTAAAGCAATGTAAACATATACAAAAACGCAGTTTCCGTAAAGCGGTAGTTAATTAAAAACTAAACTACAGTTACTGTAGTAGTATGAGCCCACGACTGCTGCCAATTTGCATGGCAATCGTTGACAATGCACTTTTTTGGGTTCCGCAGATACGAATGTAACAGCAAAGAACTGTGAATACAAAAATTGTGATAGCATTGTTTGAAGTGAGTTGTTTTTAATTGGCCTATTTTATATTTATTCAAGAATGAATGCAATCATACAGCAATACAATAAAAAAGTCCTTGTTATTGAATAAAGTATAACCAGCCCACTGCTGGGGAAATACTGGTATTCAGCTGTATCCGGTTAGACTGGAAGCCAACCCCAACATAGTTGGGAAAGGGCTAGGCAGATTGATAATCAGCTCACTGTTCAGACACAAGCCTCCTTTCTTCGAGAGGGAATGGGCTGTAATATACCACGGGGGCCCCACATGTCTTTGAATTTTTGGTTCTAGTACACGTCGGTTTCCTGACGATATTTTCCTTCGCCGTTTTAAGAGCAGTGGTGATGAAATTATTTTCACAAAGTTAATCGTCTGTCTGGGTTCGAACCCACGACCACTCGTAAGTCGGGGCCGTGTACTGCGCGTTGTAATTAAATAGTATTAAAAGCCTTGAGACTAACGAGCTTTGATTACTACGCTTCATCGAGTGTTGGCAATTTCAGACTATAAATTTCAAGTTTCTTTACTTTGTTTCCCTTCATCCAAAGTTAATGAAAATCGAATTTATCTCTATCGTATACTTAAGTTGAAAGAAAAACAATGAAAATGTCAAACTCAGCGTTGTAAGCTCAAACTATAAATATATAAAATAAAAATATGGATAACTAGCTGCGCCTCCAGTTTCACCCGCATAAGTTTCAATCCCGTGGGAATATCGGTATAAAAAGTATCCTATGTGTTAATCCTGTTTATAAAGTAACTGTGTACCAAATTTCATCCAAATTCGTTCAGTAGTTTTTGCGTAAAAGAGTAACAAACATCCATCCATACAAACTATCGCGTTTATAATATTAGTAGGATATCCTAGCCTAACTGAAACTATTAACAAACTAAAATATGGCGTCAAAAAATTCGTCCGCATCGCTGTCGATTGGTAATGTACCCAAGAGACTGGCGGCATTGCCACGTTGTACGGCAATGCTCAGCCTCTGGCCAAGGTGAAAGCCAGCCCTTGGCTCACTGGAAGTATCAGCCAGCTATTTGGGGATTTCCCCGGAGAGGCCCGAGGGTCTCAACCCCAAACGGCTCGAAAATATAATTACCGATAATGTTATTATTATACTTTCGCTGCTTGAGGTTTCCTGCAGCGCCAACACAGCACGCTGAGCAGAGCCAGAAAGATGTGTTGTAATAGTTTTAAAATGAAATAAATAAATTAGTATGAATAAATATGAATTAAAGAAGTTGAGTTCGTAGATCGTACAACTTCCTAAAGATAAACCTTGTGGCCAATATTGCCATATTGGCCAGGAGGTTTAACCCTTCATTGACAACATACAATACAATATATGTATACCTAACCAAAACAATATCGCCATGGTTTGTACCTACAGAACTTTTCTAAAAGCCACATGTTCGCGCCTGTCCAGTTAATTTTCCTTTCGGTCCCCGGCAAATGGTCCCCGTGCCGATTGCAGCGCGCCAAATAGGCGTATTATATTAATTTAAATGTTAACTAGAATTGCTCGCACAGAGCGCGGCGTTTATATTCGCTATTTATTTATATATATAAACGTTTAGGATAAACGATTTGCATTATATTTTGTTGTTTGTAACTATTTTGGTAAAAGTTATAATATCTGCCTGTGTTATATGTCTACATGCGCTTTCCTGTTTGGTTGTCGGAAAATGGAAGGAGTTGACTGGTAGAAATCGTCACCTAACGAAAAGTGTTATGCCCCACTCCATCCATTCTCTTTCTCTTTCTATTATACACGAGTGTGTGTGTGTGTGTGTGTGTGTGATTGCGAGTATCGCGAAAGGAACTTCGTTTGTTAGCCTAAGTTGTGTCCCACTGCTAGTTAAAAATACTAGCTGCGCCCCGCGGTTTCACCCGCACAAGTTTTGATCCCATGGGAATATCGGGATAAAAACTATCCTATATATTAATCTTGATTATAAACTATCTGTGTGCCAAATTTCATCCAAATCCGTTCAGTAGTTTTTGCGTGAAAGAGTAACAAACATCTATCCATTATCCATACAAAATTTCACGTTTATAATATTATAGTAGGAGTATTTATTTTATTGCTAATATTTTACATAGTATTATATCTATTTTATTATTTATTTATTACTGTGATTGCCCGTGACATCACAGCGGGCCCTATCAGAATACCAGCGCTGCGATATTTATTTTTTTAAATATCGAAGCATCATGCTGAGATAGGAGCCTTTTGGCCTCGTATAGGACTTTCTGTTTAATTTTTTCCTTTTGTTACTTTTTTATTTTTAACTGTGTTTAGTTTAGTTTATGATCCTGTACGAGTCGCAATAAATACTTTTTCTTTCTTTCTTTCTAAATACCGCTTTGTCTTTAAGAGAAGAGAAGAAGAAAAAGAAGAGATGAGAACTATACATGGGTGTACAATGTACAGACGCCAGCACATCAAGCTACTACAATCTGTCAAATTTCTTTAATAGATTTTCAACTTTATCGCTAAAGCATTAAGGTTCAAGGTTGATTGGGAAAATTTGACAGTTTCGGGTAGCTTGACCTGCTGGCGTCCGTACATACGAGATAATGGTATAAAACATCATGGGATGAAAACTGCCGATAAAAGTAAAAACTTAAAATATATATAATTATGCTTTCACTGCTGGCACAGATATTCTGTAAACATTAGCATATCGGTGACGCGAACCCGTAAGATCTAATCGTATGTATTAGGTATGTTGAAACTGTGTGTACTCCCCGTCACTTTTCCCTAAAGGTTCATTAGAAAACCAGCGTCAGACAGAATCTGTAGAGATGTCAGCATGAGTGACGGGGCCCCATAGGGCCGAAGCCTGTCAGGGTAGCGGGATTGTCCGAAAGGGTTACCGCTGCCCTGGAACATAAAGGGCTAAGGAAGGAACACGGGTGGGTTTTAGTCAGTAAGAGTCTGACACTCCCTCCTGCTCCACCCAGAGCGGGAGGAGTCATTTGATGATTTCCCATCCTCAAAAAAAAAAAAAGACAGACTCTGTCTGGCATTAATGCCGAAATGAACCTTTTTGGCGCAGCCGTGAGGCACACACTATTGTTGTCTGAAACATTATTATTTATTTTTATTGATTTTGTATTTTGTGTTTCACGAACTGTGTCCAAATAAACTTTTTTTCTTTCTTTCATCTTGTCTTACCAAAAATCGTTCAACAAAATTTATCACTTTCGACTGTCAGAAGAGTGTAAAAGTGAATAAACTCGATCCCGAGGGAGAAAAACAAAATAAAAGCAGGGTTTTTTTTAAAATAAATTCGTATACTCATAACAGACTCTTCATAAATAAACGAGGTGTGATGTTATAAGAAGCTTATAAAGTCTCACCAGGTGGAAAATCGAACGGGAATCAATGACGGTATAATTTTTACTAGCCATTTTTTTGGAGAAAAGTACCCAATATTTTCTTGTTGAAGTTGCTCTTTACATAACATAACATCACGCTTGTAGATATTCTCCGTAGGGTAAGGCAGACGTGTATCTTTAGTAATCCACATTTCGCTACTTATGTTTAGGTCCGTAGGTATAGAGGGCGAGTCTATTGCCATCAAATGGACAGAAATCCAGAATCCAGGCGGTTATTTAGAAATTCCAGATGAAAAAAAAAATCCAAAAACCTTTTGCCCGATCCGGGAATCGAACCCAGGACGTTCTCATGCCCAGTAGTAGCTTGCGATCACTTGACCTACGAAGCAGTCCCCAGGGGCTATTTACTCAAAGATTTAAAATGTAAAACAGTAGACTATATTATGCTATCAAATATTTTAGATAGATGTTATAATAAAAAATAACAGTAGCTAATGAAACTTCAAGATGGTTATTCTATGGATCTGATACTAATTTAAATACTAACTTTATGTATAAGCTAGTATTCTCCGAAGGGTTAGTTAGAGGTGTACCAATATACACTACACCCACATTTTGCCAGTTATGTTTAAGTCCCATGTAACAGAAAGAAAGAAATGAAAATACTTTTATTTGCGGCAAACATGACGCATAAAAAAGAACATAGACACACAAAAAAAAAAAAACATATTGGGGGTAAACTTGCGTCACATTCACGCAAAACGGCCATCGCTCAGCATAATGCTAAGACCCTATACGAGACAGAGCCCCAGCGCTGGTTTTCACGACGAAAACCAGCGCGAATAGGGGCGAGCATTTTGCCATCAAAAAGATTTGCACCCTTTTTCCTGGGGACTGACTATTTTTCCATGGAGAAACCCGGAACGCTTTTCCCGACCTGGGAATCGAACCAAGGACCCAAGAACTAACTTAATATTAAGCTAATACATAATACTAGACAATTACCCAACCGCACAGCAAGCGTAATTATTAAATTATCACCAACAATTACTTCTTATATTCATTATTATTTGACATGTACTGACCATATTATAAACTTCATTATCAACATGAATTTATGTCCTGCACTGGGCCCAACCGGAAGGTCAAACCCTTATGTAAATCAGCGCAATATATGAGCGATGTAAACCGCCGTGATTTAGTGTCGCTGAAACTTACGGATTCAATTACTTAGGAAATACATAAATCATGCGGTCTTGATGCCGCTCTGGTAATATTGTTGTCGGTGGCGAGGGCTCGCGGTAAGGACGGGAGTTTCCATCCTATGTTATTATAAGTGTTACGTCATGGTAGACCACAAAATATGAGACCAATATCTACATAGCTAACTGAATGAGCTTTTATAAGTAACGAATTGCTGATAGGTATTCAAGTTTGTGAGGCTTGTCTTTTTTATACATCACCAGCGTCTTGTAACGTGCAGATGACAGGACACGCAGGACACGATATTAAGTGTCCCATCGTTTGTGGAACAACACCACACTTACACTCCTGTCGCTTGCCTCTTGCCGCTTGTGTTTACTGCTCCCGGCGTAAGCATACTATCCAGTCCACCAAGTGCTCAAACGACAACGCCATAGAAATCATCACCGTTAATGTTGGTAACTGCACCATTACTTCCGTTTACAAAATCATGACTGATCGTATAACTTTATGATGCCTTCAGTAAGGTGTTGTCAAAAGCCATTCCCTGAAAGCCTATCAACAATAATGTTTCCCTGCGGACAAATATGCGAATCGCGCATTAATCAACAAGCTTCCTCGTTATTAAATACTTAACCGTTTTATAATGGACTGATGATTTATAGGGTACCTGAGGGGAATGCGAACAGCATTGTTGTTTCTTCGAATGTAAAATGAATGTAAGGAATAATAAAATTATGTATGAATAATAATGAATAATTACGTTGACCAATGACGTTAGTACTACATGAAATGAAATACTGACGTCCTATAAGCGTAGTTACTTAATCTTATACTGTCTAAGTGCCTCGTTGGTCTCGTGGTTGCACAACTGCTGAGTGTGGAGTCCTAGGTTCAATTCCCAGGTCAGACAGTGTTATTGGGTTTTCCATTAGGAATTTCTTAGTAACAGTCCCGAGTTTGAAAGTTGGCAGTTTAATACCCGCGTGCCTCGGAAAGCATGTAAAGCCGTTGGTCCTGCGCCTGATCTCTCCCCGGTCGTGTCGGACTGCCGTCCCATCGGACTGTGAGAGTAAAGGAACAGAGGTTCATCTGTCTTTGCGCAAACCTGGCTGCGTGGCAACGGAGATTCCGTTGAAATTGGCCACCGTGACTGAAATCGGTATGGAGGTTATTATTATTACTATCTTTACTATCTATCTTCTACCTATATACTAATAATAAAGCTGAAGAGTTTGTTTGTTTGAATGTGCTAATCTCTGGATTTGGACCAGTTGGATTTGAAAATATTTTTGCAATATTTTTTTTTATTTTTTGCAATTGCCAGACCAATTTTTGAGAAAGGCTATTATATATGCTACGTCACATCACGCTAGAACCTTTAGAAGTAAAAGGAAAACAGTCAGAAAAAACGATAAGTGAAGAGGAAGTAAAGCCTGCCAGTAATGCTGGCAGTCTAGAAATGTAAATTAAAAAGAGTTTGTTACAATGACCTTAACGGGAGCACCCTCAGTTAATACCTACTTCAGGACTGTCTTAGCAGTAGGTCAAACGAGTTTCGCTGAAAACACGCGGGTAGATATTGTGTTTTCACCCACTTTAGAATATAATAGAATACTCTACTCTACTCTTTATGATGTACACCATATAATTTACTGACGTAAATATAGACATTTTACAAAGGGTGACACAATGGGCGAGCTCGCTAAGAGCGATCTTTTAAAGACAACCTTTGGATGGAATAAAAAGGGGAAGGAGAGACAAATACTGTAGGTAGTCTGTGGTGTAGGTACCATTAATACAATACATAATACATGCTTGAACAGTAAAAGATGTTTCGTAGAAACTGGTGGAATACATCGGCATCTCTAGTCTCAGGTTTTCCGATGACCTCAGATATCCATTATGTGTGTCATGAAAGAACTGTTAACGTTCTTAAAGATAAGAAGGGGTGGTAGGATTAAACAAAACACTGTAGAGCTGAAACAAGACATGTGAACTCACTACTTTACCACTTAGATGATACAAAGGAAGCTTTTTGCTTGGACAAAAATCACGCTAGTTCGGTGAGCACGTTAAGCCGTTGGTTCCGCCTGTCCTTCGTAGATCTTTGACAGTCGCTAGTCGTTACGTCGTTAAACGCCCAAAAAATCTGACAACCAGTCTTACTAAAGCATATCGTCTTACCCAGTAACTGCGCTGTGCAGGTCACATGAGTAGTCGCTCCATGTAAAATACTGGTATTCAGCTGTATCCGGTTAGACTGGAACCAAGACCAACGTCTATTGCGTGCTTTCCGAGGCAAGGGGGTATAACATTTTAATAAACAATAACATTTTGCCCGACCTCGGAATCGAACCCAGGACCCCATGCACAACAGCGAAGTGTGAATACACCAAAGGCGGAAAACGGCACAAACAGCTACGTTTTCACCCTGAATACATTTCTGTATGTTGTAACTTTAACTAGCGTTATCTCTAGGAAATGTTGCTGGCATATTGGATGGCCAACCCATATGAATTTTATGTCAAAAAACATAGCCCTCATACATATCACTTACTTTGCATATATTATGTATGTCGGTTGTCTTTCCTAGTTATGTTTCCGGGTAGTTTTGCTACCAGAAACCCTGCCTTAACATTTTCCGTCATATTACTTAGAGACGGAAAATGTTGAAGACGTTGTATGTACAATGAACGACGTTAATCCTCCGAAGATACCGCGCGTATTGTTGTTCGTGTGTATTGTATGTAAATGAAGTATACATAATGGTTCCTACTAAAATATGTTGTAAACATACGTAGTAGTTGAGCTCTAGAATCAAGTTTTTCTAACTGAATAGACTGCTGTGTTGCTGGGGAGTTTGTTGCGCCACTTCTTATTCCCAACTAAAGTACTAGGAATTGGTGAAGGGCAGGCGTTTTGAGGGATTGCCTTACGTAATTTTGACGTTCCAAAAGTGCTGGTTCTCAGCCTATTTTGAATATGTAAATGACATTTGATTTTTTGTGTTATGCTTACGCAAGTTTCTATATTACAAGTTTCTCTCTATTAAATATCCGAACGAAAACGTCAACGTCATGTTGCCAAGTGCCTATCCATCTATCCCTCTCCCTATCATTACGTCCATACGCGACAGAAAGAGAAAGCGCCAACCGACTACCGTTTCCGGACTACGTGGAACAAAACACCAGCAGAGGGACAGAGATTCAGCTTCACTTGCAATCGAACAGTTAACCGCACCGCAAGCTAACCGCTAAGCTTCGCGACGCGCGCGCGCCGCGGAACATACCAAACCGCTTTAATTAAATTAAACCAATTCACGAGTGTCGGCCGACACAGAACCAGGAAGAAGCAGAGAAACAAAAGCTACCGGACGCCGGTCTGCATATCAGCACGGCACATGCAAAACCACCAAGTAAGTCCTTAATTGTTTCCTACCCCCTTGTGTGCAGGCGACATGACATTCGTTCCCAAATAATTACACAACGCTTATTGGTCCTTCGACAGCCGCAATAACCCAACTTATTCAACATAAGTTTTTGGTCCATTCGAGTCGGATTCAAAAAATCAGCATTCATAGGTCCCATACCTAAGAATTTAGGCAAATACCTAAGTTCGTAAAACCGCCATATTAAACGAACGCGTACTAACGTTCGTTCATTCCGCTAGGTACATATTTCATTGAGAACCATTGTGCCAACTTAATATTGCTCCTACTGCATTACAATAGCATAGGTCAATATTAAAAAACCGCTTATTATCGTGAGTTAGTTCGGCAAACTTGCCTACTAACTTATTTATAACCAATTACTTCTTACTCACTTACAATAAAAATATTTGTTGTAAGTCTACCCGCTATACTTAATAATTTTTATCCGTTGTATTTTCAACAATAACCCATTATGGAAGAACTAAAAATGAAGATAAAATTACTTCAAGCTAAAAATCAAGCAATCTTTGAGCGTTTATCGTCATTGTATGAAACTTCAAAGAAAATAAATACAATTAATATTGAGCTTCGTTCGGCGGAAACGTTCATGGCGGACACTCAAATACTCTCGATCACTCGTCAGGAATTTAGTGCTAACTTAGACAAAATAAATACATATTCTTTACAAATAAATCCTGATTATACAATCGATTATAACAGTCAAATATCATTTGACGGCGTTTACACCCGTGTCGAAAGAGTTCGTTCACTTGTCGCCGCGAGGTCTGCAAGGTCAACGGATGACTCAACTTGTGATATCGTGAAACAATCTAAATACTCGATCAAACTACCCCCAATTCAGATCCCATTTTTTGATGGTAGGATTGAAAACTAGTCTGTTTTCTACGAATCATTTAAGTCAAACATCCATAGTAATATAAATCTTACAGATTCTCAACGAGTGCAATACTTAATGGGTAATCTGAAAGGAAACGCATTACAAATTACTGCCGGAATTATTCCATCGGGCGAAAATTATAAATCCATTTGGAACAGTTTGGTTCAAAAGTATCAAGATAAACGAACACTAGGGTCACATTACATGTCTAACATATTAAACATTAAACCTGCAAGTAATAATTCCACCTCTTTAAATAGTTTTATTGAAAGTTTTCACGCGTCTGTTTCGGCACTAGAACAATTAAAAATTAACGACTTAAAGGATTTCATACTATTAAATTTAGCCTTGAAAAAATTGGACCCCGCTACCTTACATTTATTTGAGATGCATATGAGAGAGGAGGAGATTCCAACTTATACGGATTTCGTTGAATTCATAAAATCGCAAGTTAAAATATTGGATAGAACTGTTTCGTCTCGAACTGTATCAGTGAACAAAAATAATTATCGTAATCAGTCACGTGATAGTACGGTGCATACCTTTGTTGCTTGTGACAATAACCAACCTTGTTCACACTGTAATGGAAGTGATCATTGGAAGCTTTATATGTGTCCAACATTTCAAGCACTATCAGCCAATTCACGTTTGGACTTTATTAAAAACAAACGTGGATGTGTAAACTGTCTTAGCTCAACACACACGGCTTCACAGTGTAAGTCAATACATACTTGCAGGACATGTAACAAGAAACATCATTCGCTTTTACATCTGGAGCAAATTACTCAACGGTCGGGATCGAGCGACGCTGTGCCTAGTTCCGCGCATTCACAACAGGTGGCGCTGTGTGCATGTTCACGCGTAGGTACAGATTTACCGCGCACAACCGTATTACTGTCGACCGCACAAGTATACGTTGACAACAGATATAATAGATATGTTTCTGTAAGATGTTTGATCGATAACGCTTCGCAAAACAACATAATTACGCCAGCTTGTTGTAAGAGACTTCAATTAAATATTATACCGCTTTCAAATTCATTTATAAAAGGAGTAGGAACCTCTTCGCGGCCTATTATAGGTTACGTTGAGATAACAGTTACTGCTAAAAATAAAAATAATTCCTTTAAAATAACCGCTCTTGTGGTTGACTGCATAACTGACAAATTACCATCTCACTTTGTTGATACCTCTGCAGTGCAACATTTGCTCAAATTACCGCTAGCCGACCCCCTGTGGCATATGCCTGGTGATGTTGAACTACTTCTAGGGGCAAAGCTGTTCCCATATTTATTACTCAACAATAAAATTATTTCACCTACCGCGCCATCCGCTATTGAAACCGTGTTCGGTTATATTCTTATGGGTGAAGTACCCGCTAGTTTATTTAATAATAAAAACGAAGTACCCACTAGTTCGTTTAATAATAAAAATAATATCGCTGATTTAAATACCGCTTCATATTTTTCTACCGCGTTGAATATAGATGATTCTCATTGTTTTCTGTCGTTAGACGAATCTTTACATACATTCTGGAACATTGAAGAAATACCCTCAAAATCTTTTATGAGTCCCGCTGAACGGGAATGTGAACAGCTGTACGTTTCTACGGTGTCACGTGACTCCAGCGGTAGGTACTGTACTGCGTTACCATTTTGTAAGAATCCAGATTCACTCGGAAATTCTTATGCTGTCGCTTATCGACGTTTTATTCACTTGGAAAAAACTAAGCTTCGCGAACCCGCTTTGCGCGCTAGTTATAACGAAATAATCCAAGAATACCTTAATCAAAATTATTTAACTGAAACTACACCTAGTGCGGCTGATCAGACTGTAGGTTATTATATACCGCATCACCCTGTTATTAGGAATGATAAACAAACTACTAAAGTTCGCATCGTCCTTGACGCGAGCGCCAAGTCTCATAATGGCGTGTCATTGAACGATTTGTTACACACAGGGCCTAATCTACAGGCTGACATATTTCTATTACTTTTAAATTTCCGATTATTCCCTATTGCAGTCACAGCTGATATAAAACAGATGTATCTCCGAATTGCTGTTATCGATGAGCATCGAAAATATCAGAAAATATTGTTTCGGTTTAATACCGCTGAACCTGTTCGCGAATTTCAATTTAACCGAGTGGCGGTTGGCCTTAAGCCCAGCCCATATTTAGCAATGCGGACAGTCCGTCAACTATCAGAGGATGAAAAACATCGATTCCTGCGCGCATCCATTGTCGCTTCGCATGAGTTATACATGGATGACTTGGCTAACTCGACCTCCACTCTGGAGGAAGCCAAGATTCTCTCCGCTGAACTTATCGCCTTATTTAAGGCTGGGGGCTTTGACCTTACTAAGTGGGCAAGTAATTCCTTGGAACTACTAGATTCTATTCCACACTCCAACCGCTCTTCTATTAACTTTTCTGACGGGGATAACTTAAAGATTCTTGGACTCAAATGGATTCCTTCCGAGGATTGTTTCACCTTTACTACATCTAACTTGGATAAAAGTTGTACTAAACGTTCCATTCTTTCCACTGTTGCCCGTCTGTGGGATGTTCTGGGTCTAGTGGCTCCCGTGGTTTTATTCGCGAAATTACTCATAAAGGAATTATGGAAATTAAACACAGATTGGGATGAAACTCCACCCGATTCTATTGTACTTCTCTTTCAAAAGTTTAAAGAGCAACTGCCTTTACTTTCCTCTTTAAAACTGCCGCGTCATGTAGCCGTTACTATGGGTTGCGTGACAAATATAGTAGGTTTTGCTGATGCCAGCTTGAATGCGTATGGCTGCGTCATATACTTACATGTTACTGACACAAATGGCAACGCACACGTAACTTTGGTGTGTGCTAAATCCAAGGTTGCACCTGTCAAGGTCGTATCTCTGGCTCGTCTAGAGCTTTGCGCCGCTGTACTCTTGTCAAGCTTAATTAAGTTAGTTTATGACACTTACCGCTCTCGTACCGCTATTAATAAAATATTCGCATTTTCCGATTCTACAATTACTCTTTCATGGATTCATTCCTCACCGCACAAATGGAATATTTTTGTTAGCAACCGCGTCGCTAAATGTCAAGAAAACCTTGATCCTAAGCATTTTTTCCATATTAACGGAAAAGAAAACCCTAGTGACTGTTTGTCTCGAGGTCTTCTACCTGAGCAGCTACTAAATTACAATTTGTGGTGGCATGGACCTGAGTGGCTTCTACGCCCAACTGCTGAGTGGCCTATCAGTCCGTTTGTTTCCTCATGTAGCGAGCAGTTGCCTGAGTTTAATAATAAATCGCTAACCTTAGTATCTACTGTATCAGAACCGCTTACTCCCGCTCATTTTATAATGGCTTCTCCGTTGACTTCGTTGCCTGTCGTGAACGTTCCCGAAACAACGAAGTCTCTAACTTGCCGCAAAAAATTGCTTGACCAAATGGTTTGCAGCTTTTGGAGAAGATGGCGGATAGAATATTTACATAACTTACAAGTTAGGCAAAAATGGTTGGATGCCGTGGACAATGTTAGGATTGGTGCAGTGGTTCTCATGCATCAAGATGATGTCCCTCCTTTACGTTGGCCAATGGGCATAATCACCGAGGTTTTCCCCGGCAAAGATGGGACAACCCGCGTTGCTATAGTGAAGACATGCAGTGGCTCTTTCAAGCGACCCATTGTTAAACTCTGCCCGTTGCCTTCCCAATGATTTCACCGCGTAATTAATATCACGTAATTTTAGTCGTAATTAATATATTTCAATTGTTTTCTTTTCTCTCTTTCTTTTAATCCGCTTTAACGCAATTCCTTTCCCTTTTTTGAGAATACTACATATCCTCAAACCCGGGCAGGATGCTTACGCAAGTTTCTATATTACAAGTTTCTCTCTATTAAATATCCGAACGAAAACGTCAACGTCATGTCGCCAAGTGCCTATCCATCTATCCCTCTCCCTATCATTACGTCCATACGCGACAGAAAGAGAAAGCGCCAACCGACTACCGTTTCCGGACTACGTGGAACAAAACACCAGCAGAGGGACAGAGATTCAACTTCACTTGCAATCGAACAGTTAACCGCACCGCAAGCTAACCGCTAAGCTTCGCGACGCGCGCGCGCCGCGGAACATACCAAACCGCTTTAATTAAATTAAACCAATTCACGAGTGTCGGCCGACACAGAACCAGGAAGAAGCAGAGAAACAAAAGCTACCGGACGCCGGTCTGCATATCAGCACGGCACATGCAAAACCACCAAGTAAGTCCTTAATTGTTTCCTACCCCCTTGTGTGCAGGCGATATGACATTCGTTCCCAAATAATTACACAACGCTTATTGGTCCTTCGACAGCCGCAATAACCCAACTTATTCAACATGTTATGAAGTATCTAGTCCGTAAGCGTATTTCTACCACACCTATGTCTGTCATCATGTAGTTTTACTATGTTCTAATTATCAGTGTTATTACAAGCACATAAGATATTTCGAGACATTTAATAACTTATTACGCGGGTACCTTTACTTTGTGTAAATTATTTCAACACCACTGCTCTCAAAACGGTGAAGGAAAACATCGTGAGGAAACCGGCATGTCCTAGAACCAAAAATTCAAAGACATGGGACATCTACCAACCCGTACTGGGCTCGCGTAGTGGATTACGGCCCACTCCCTTTCACAGAGAGGAGGCCTGGTTTAATGGGTACAGTATTCATGTTAATGTTATAATTACTTGGTTTCAGATCCCCCATGTAAACCAGCAGGGCGGTTCATAATATCCGCCCTTATATCTCCACTATCACCGGCTTTATCTATGTAACAGAGATGTGAGAGGCAGATATCACAACGTAGGTACATGTGCTGTTGTGACGACTATGGTAACCATGGCGCTGGACGGACACCATGCTAATTAAATCATGGTAACAAAATGCCAAGATTAGGCCTAGACTTTGATAAAGCATTTATTTTTGTTTTTTTTTATTAGCCATTAATGTAAAGAAAAGAAAGAAAAAGTATGAGAAAAAAAACCTCAAACCAAAACGCGCGCGCGTGGCGTTGCGTTTGTTTCTGAGCAAGCTATTCTATAAATTTAATTTTTTGTTGTTTTTTTAGTAAAGTATGTATGTACAGCCTCCTGAAGGTGATAACTGACAGGCTTGATGAGAGCCCCATAATGGGACATCTCATCAAAACAACAGTCTGTCGTCGTAGTGTACAAGTACTAACATAGATCATTAGCCACATTGTTACTGTCATCCTAGTATATCCTACTAATATTATAAACGCGAATGTTTGTGTGGCCATCCATACAAACATTCGCGTTTATAATACACTCGAGAGCAATGAATCCGGGTCACTTAAAGAATGTTAAAAATCTCGGAAACTAAAAATGATAGGTTAATGCAATACATTGTATTTAATAGACAATGTAATACTCCTTAAATGAAAGTAAAAAAAATATGAGTCACCATACATTTTATTAACACAAAATTACACAAAGAAAAAAACTGCTGATCTCTCCTTAAAACAAAAATAGGAAACATGAAATTTTTGAACTTTATTACGATTTTCTTGAATTTTAATACTTCGTATTGCCTCCTCGTGCTTCCATTACTGCGTTTACGCGGTTTGGCATGCTGTACACCAAGTTCCTTATACGATTTAGGGGAATATTCTCCCATTCCTCTGTGAGAGCAATTTTGAGCTCACGAAACGTGATTTGGGGAGGGTTTCGTTGTTTTACGCATCTGCCTAGCTCGTCCCAAGCATGCTCGATCGGGTTGATATCCGGGCTGCGCGCTGGCCACTCCATACGAGTAATGTTCATCTCTTGAAGGTTCACAATCCTACCTGTATGAGGTCGGGCATTGTCATGCATAAATATAGCATCCTCACCTAAATTGACCATAAATGGACCAACGCGATCATTGAGGATTTCTTCCACATATCTTACGCTAGTTAAAGAGCCGTTTTCTATGATCACCAGCTCTGTGCGACTTTCAGAAGAAATTCCGGCCCACACAAGTACAGACCCACCACCGTAGGCTACTTTTTCTTCGATGCATGCTTGCTTGAATCTTTCCCCTGGTCTTCGATACACTCTGTGTCTTCCATCGTGCTTGTAGAGCATAAATTTTGATTCGTCGGAGAACATAACTTTTGACCAATCTTCAATACTACAATTTACGTGGCTCTGGGCATATCTTAGTCTTGAAATACGATGCCCACGCTCCAGTTTAGGGCCATTTGCAGGTCTAAGGGGTTTTAAGTTAGATTCAGCAAGCCGACGTCTTACTGTCCATGCACTTGGGTTACTTCCTCCGAGGCGTCGAAACTGATTTGTGAGTTCAGTTCCTGTGAGAAAGCGATTTCGAAGCATGGTGTTCACCAAGTATCGGTCTTCTCGTGCTGTGGTACACCTGGTTCTGCCCGTTCCTGGTCTGCGTAGGTTAGAACCAGTTTCTTCGTAACGGCGGAGAACTCTTTGTACTGTTGACAGCGACACACCGACAGTCCTGGCTGTATCGCGCTGACTCCGGCCGGTTTCCAGCATTGTAAGTATTCTGGTGCATTCTTCAGGCGTAAGCGACATAATTTCAGCTTGAATAATGAATATAGAGCACTATCAACATGGTTTATGTACCCACATAAATGACAGATTACAAACAAAAGCAAAACCAAATGCTGTAATTTCGTAGTTCCATCTTCGAAAGTGGCCCTTTTTCAAATTTGATTTTTTTATGATATAACTTTACAATAACTAAGAAGTTTTAATACCTTCATTTAAGGAGTATTACATTGTCTATTAAATACAATTTATTGCATTAACCTAGCATTTTTAGTTTCCGAGATTTTTAGGATTCTTCAAGTGACCCGGATTCATTGCTCTCGAGTGTATTAGTAGGATCATCCATCCATACATCCATATGTATGAATAGATGTTTGTTACTCTTTCACGCCAAAACTACTGAACGGATTTGGATGAAATTTTTTTATTCTGATATTCCCACAGGATCGAAACTTATGTGGATGAAACCGCGGGGCGTAGCTAGTAATTACAAAGTGTACTATAGTACATAGGTTATAAGATATATTGTTACTAACATCTTTTAATTTTTTTTTTGTCAGTGTGGTCTGTCAAATAAATAAATTTTAATGTCCCACTGCTGGGCAAAGGCCTCCCTGCTCCCCTTCTACCTCTCTCTGTCCAGAGCTGCCAAGGACCAATCTTTATGAAAGGAGTCCAGCTCATTCCATCATCTCCGGACGGATAGAGTTGAAAAACTCGAGGATTAATCCAGTTAGACTGCCTCGTTATTTTAGTGACCGCAAGCGTTACTGCTGAGCTTGAGGTCCTGGATTCGATTCCCGGATCGGGCAGTGTTATTCTGTTTTTCCACCTGAAACTTCCAGTAGCAGCTCGGAGTCTGGATTTGTGCCTGGTTGATGGCAATAGGCTCGCCCCCTCATATTATTCTCTTGAACCTCCGTACTACGGAAGGCCAGCTCAAGGTCAAAGTGTCGAACCACCGACGATATACCTACGGTCGATGATACGTGCATAAAAAGGACATTCACTTCTAAAGTGATTTTTCCACAAAACATAATAAAAACATTCCGGTCCTTTGACCCGCAAGAATCACAGTCACTTCGTATGCAGGTTGCGTGTGTCGGAGCCATCGAGAGTGTAGTGCCACTACAGTGCAGGCTAGCGTTAAAAATAACACCCGCCGCGCCTACCGATACATGGGCTTATAACCTGTATTAACATCAAGTAGTCGAGGCGTGCTGCCGATAAAATACGGGTATAATACGATACACGCGTCACTCTTGGGTACTATATTTATCCTGTTTTGTCAAAACAGGATCTTGTAGAATCTTGTAGCATTATATATTGATACAAAGATCTTTTGGGGCCTGAAGGCGTTGTTGGTAAACATTTCAGAAATCGTATTGAAAAAACAAGATGGCAGCGTTAATTCCGTTATTGGGCACGCGCCAAAAGATCCTTATACATACAATAAACTAGGCGTTTATAAACTAGGGGCTTTATTTATAAAAGTTGCTCAAAGTTAAGTACTGATTAGCGACTGTTTAAACATACATTTTTGACATTTCAACGTCTCATAACTTTAAGCGACGCAAGCAATGATTCATTATAAACTAAGTATTTATGTACGAACATGTGGTTTAAATAAATAATTAAATAATAAATTAAGTGGACGAAGTATGTAGCTGATAAAAAACACGTCACACTTACTATCTTTATCCTGTTTTATTTAGCTTTAAGTTTTCTTAAGAAATATAGTGCTATGAGGATCCTTTGGCACTTGAATGACATTGACAGGGGGGCGTTGTTTGTAAACATTTGTGAAATTTTCATAATGTTAAGCCTTTTACTTCGCAGTGAACAATTTTATTTAAGACGACAGTTTGACTCCGATACCTTTACAAATAAGTAATTTAGTAATACAAATTTGTGTTGTCTTTTCTTGTAGAGACTTTGGTCCTTTACCACGTATTACTTAACAGATAATCAGATATACAGGGTGAATTTTTCAAGTGGGCGTGGATGGCCAAATCGGAAACCATGAGGAACAGCAAAAATCCAATGATGCAGTTTTAGTTTTCATCAAAATCGAGCACGAGACTCCTTTGAGTACTTTTCGCTATTCCTCATAGTTTCGAATTTGGCCATCCACACCCACTTGAAAAATTCACCCTGTATATATTTGCTCAGTTGTGAAATAGTACACATTCAAAACAAAAGGACTATTCAATTACTTAGCGAGAGCCTAGATATGAGGTCACAAATCTTGTATTCATCCAGTCTAACGTAGGTACCTAATCACTGTTTTCATCTTTATTCATCTAAAAGAAGAAACGAGCCTTATAAAGGTGTTTACTGACGATCGTATTGCGTAAATTTTATGTGTTTCTCACGTATAGGCTTCGAAGATATATAACAAGGTGGCAGGGATATCGACGCGCAACCTGTTACCAAGGATTCAGTACATGATTCTGGACACTCTTGGATTGAAATTATTTGTCAGTTATTATAAAAAAAATTAGCCGTTCCATACATTTTGACCGCGTGATACCTACGTAAAAAACAACTTTTTTTTAAACCGTCCTGGCTTATTTTTTAAATAGCTCTCCAGAGTTATGTTCTGAATACAGGGTATGGCCAGGCTGTGGGGCGGCGTACCTGGCACCCTGTACAAGAATAGCTTCTACCGGTGTGGAAATATTAGGCATTCAGCCAGGTACCCGGACTGACTACCAGGACGCAACTAACGCATTTTAAACATTGTCTGTGTGAGTACACAGGACAATGTGTCGAAATTCCCAAACAAAGTTGTCAATCGCAAAACTTGGAATGTCTCATTTGCCTGCAGTTCCACCGGCTCTGATTCTACAAACCGGAAGAGCAATTCTACTCGGTGGCAGAAATTAATCGGTATGTAGTTTCATCCAAAACTTCGTGTTGCGTGGTAAGCAGCTACGCTAGAACTTTTTAATACATACGACTATCTTTATTTCCTTTTGTTGAATACTTCTTTTTGTTGTGTCTGTCTGCTGAGCGTGGGGTCCTGAGTTCCATTCCCGGGTCGGGCAAAGTGTTATTAGGTTGGGAATTTCTTAGTAACAGCCTGGAGTTTGGATACCCCGCGCCTCGGAAAGCACGTTTAGCCGTTGGCCCTGCGCCTGACCTCTCTCCGGTCGTGTCGGATTCCCATCCCATCGGACAATGAGAATGAGGGAAGAGGGAGTGCATCTGCGTCTGCGCACACATTTCTGCATTACAGTTTCTCCCATGGGAAGTTGCGAGGTAACCCCATCACAAGTATCCTTATAACTTACTGGGGCCGCCTCAATGTTGTGCTGTAGAACAATTGTATGAGAAACAATAAAACTTTTTTTTTTATAATGTCTCCCGCGTTAAAGGCTGGTCTTCACTGAGATTGATCGCTATGGCCGAAATTCGGTCTGAAGGACTTTATTTATTTATAGTTGTATCTACACGGACTAGGCAAAGTGACATTGTACCAGTGATAACGATAATGGAAAGTCAGAAATGAATTGTATTGACACAAGCTACCGAATAACTTATGAGAATCCTTCTGATAGAAATACGAAATGCTTTGAAAGTGGTTGCCACTTGTCTAGGCTCTCTTGACCCTTAACATCCGAGTAGGATACTCTGTACTACCCTTTTTCTGACTCGTCAAGATCCCAGAAGTATGCACGTTATTTTTCTGGGACAAAAAGCATCCTATGTCCAATTTCCAATGTTTACCTTCTACAAGCATACAAAAATTATATTAAAATTTGAACGAATAATTGTATAACTATTTGTTCAGTCATTGAAAAGCAACACAGCTGTTTAGTCAGCACCTACCTTAAGTAAAACAAGTGAAAATCTTCTCCCTGTCCCCGAGATGAACTTCGCAATTAAATAACAAAGTTGTGAACTAAATGTTCAGGAGTAATGATAGGGATAATCTATTTAGACCCAACAACAAATACTGAAAAGGTTCCTTTCATCCCAATTTTTCAGTAAATGGTTTTCCCTTTTCGAATTTAGCTGAATCTAGTTACACTTATTTTCTAGGAGACAATATTGAGGGAGCTTCCTTTTTTCTTTCTTTTCTTTCTTCACTGTATATTTTTACGTAATAGGCTGGCAAACAGGCAGACGGTCTTCCTAATGTAATGTCATTTTGCAACCCATCGCTGAGTAATCACATCATCGCAGGGTTTTATGCTGCATCCGAACGAATGAATCTTGTGCCTTCACACTGTAATAGTAATTTCCCTTTCATATTGACGTCTACCTTCTAAAAAAATATTATAAGTAAAGTAGCAAATGAAAATATCTAAAAATAATAAGGGAAAATAAGATGCGAAACGGTTTTATGATAGTCCTTTTAACGTGAATGGTATAACCGCCGAGCTCATCTAGTTTTTAAAATATGATTGACGTGTAAAAGTGTTTGTGCAAACTTGCTTACAGAAATATAATCATTTTTTATAATAGATATATTTAATTACTTTTTACGTAGATGTAAAAAAAATGTGGAAAGGGTTGATCCGATAAGCGTAGGTAAGATGGCTGCAATTTACCACGCAGGCCTAGTGCGTGTTGGTAGTTGTCACATGGCTTCGAATTTTTTGATTCTAGGACATGCCAGTTTCCTCAAGATGTTTCCTTCACTTTTTTAAGAGCGGTGGTGATGAAATGATTTATTCAAAGTAAAGTATTTTCTGAAATGTTTGCGTAAACGCAAACTGACGATTTTTTGACGACGCCATTATGCGCAAGAGAACCGCATCAGCAATGACTAGGGTGAGGGGGAGTACCAACGTCACCCTGATAACATTAAGGGACAAGTTTGACTGTCCAATCGTTGGGCACTGGGTGCACACGCACCTGAGTACTCGGGACCTGGCGATTGGTAGAGGTTTTTATTAATTAATGAATACATACTGTACCTGCTAACAAAATATGGATTTTTACTGTCCGAAATAAACGTTTTGAATTGAATTGAAAAGCGCCTGACTAGGTTCGAACCTACGGCCAACAACTCGTAAGTCGCGGCCGTTACCCTATTTCAATTCGCCCTTAGTCCCATATAAAAGAATCAACCCACGTTCTACTTTTAAAACCCTTCAAAATTCACATGACGGTGTTAATGCTATTCGTTTTTCTAATTAACACTAGTCTGCATGATATTAGGTTCCCTTTGACAAGCAGCCTTCAAACAGCTTAGTGCTTTATACACACGAGCGATACGCGACAACGGCAGAGGCAAATGCTGCCGCCGACACGGGATGACGGCAACCGCCGGCACCGAACCGTGTATTTGAGTACGGAGCTCAAATACACGACCAGCTTGTTGTCGACGGCTACCGCCGACGCTTCAACAGCTGCCGCTGATACGCGCTGACGACTGCCGTTGACACACGTCGATGGCTGTAGTTGCCTCTGCCTTTGAAGCCAGTCGCTCGTGTGTATGCACACTTATATAAGGACCTGACTACCTTCACTTTGAATTGCGAGTTCAATGGCTGCACGTATCAAATATTCATATTAATAATATGAAACACGCATGAATGTCTACTCATGTGAGACATATTGTATCTCTAAAGAACAGGCTCTCTATTGTTAGCCTGCCTTCGAGAATCTAATACATTTTATTGACTTCTATGAGAGTTCGTCTGAGAAAATAGTGTTGTTTAAACCCACTGAGATGTAACGCCAAAGCTCAATGACTAAGTGAAAACAAAATTAACTTATTCATTTCAGTACACATGTAATTAAAGTGCGAAGGATTCCATACCACCGTACAATATTAAACACTAAATACAGGTTGGCAAGGACATCGACGCGCAAACTGTAACCATGGATTCAGCACATGAGTTTAGACCCCATAGCGTCGAAATTTTTCGTGTAGGTATTGGACTTTTCTATGAAACAGAAGATTTTTTTTGATAACCGACGAAAAATTTCAACGCTATGGGGTCTAAACTCATGTGCTGAATCCATGATTTCAGTTTGCGCATCGATGTCCCTGCCACCCTGAATAAAAAAAAAACTTAAGTAAAAAAACAACTTCTGCCATACTTCCCGGTTCCGTACGTCCCTCATCCAGGTGTTACTCGTGACTTTGACGATATCGTCAACCCAACGTGCTTTTGGACGGCCGCAGTTTATATGGCCGAACCTTGGCCACCATTCGGTCACAACTTTACTCCATCAGCCATCTCTTCGTCTAACTAGATGTCCTCCCCAACTCTACTTGAGGCCCTGGCTCCGACGTCGCGTCCTAGATTTTCGACCGACGACGGATTTCGGTGTTATGCACTCAGCCTGGTAGGGTTATTTATGCACAGCTCGCTTTGTGCTACTCGTATGCGGTAGAGTCTCCTTAGTGAGCGTCCATGTTTCGGCGCCGTAGGTTGTAATTAGGACACATTGGTTAAAATGGCGAGTTTTTAGGCACTGAGGGATTTTTTGGGCTGAAAAATATGTTCCAGCCTATCAAATGCCGCCCAGCCAAGCTGTATTTTCGTGAAAATCTCTTTGATAGAATGCCTTCACACACTCTGTGAAAATTTCAAGTGTCCACCTATCATCATCTCGCCTAGCCTTTTCCTAACTATGTTGGGGTCTGCTTCCAGTCTAACCGGATGCAGCTGAGTACCAGTATTTTACATGGAGCGACTGCCTATCTGACCTGAACTCCACAACCCGGGAACTTCTGGGCAGGACTGGGTAATACGAAACCCCTTGGTAAGACGACTGGTTGTCAGACTTTCGGCCTTCTGCAACCCGTGACCCGTTCAAGTGTCTGCCTACGAGTATAACGGTTTAAAATATACAGCCCTGTCACAGACGGGCGGACAGCAGAGCCTTTGTGCCCGTTGGCATCCTTTGGGTACGGAATCCTAAAAAGAGTGAATAAACTCTATATTCACGACTATAATATTCTCATCTTCAAAGATAAAGATAACATTATCCCAAGTATTCTCAAAAAGATCGATCCTTTCCAAAATCGTAAAAGAAAAACTAAAACAAATCCATCTAAACTCCATTTAGATAGCCTATCAATTTCTGTGCCATTTAAATTGCCATAAACTGAGATCGGTGCTTTAAAACGAAACATTTTAAGTTCGTGGGCTGAAGGTCGCGCGTTAAGATGCTTTTACACTGGAAGAAGCGACCATACTGAGCGATAGCCGTTTTGTGTGGATGTGACTCATGTTTCCCCCAACCACTTTATTTTATTTTTTGTGTTTTATGTTCTTTCTTGCGTCATGTTTACCGCAAATAAATTTATTTTCTTTCTTTCTTTCCATGGTTGTTGTCTTGTTGGTCGTAATTATAGAATCCTGGTTGGGGTTTGCTTCGGATTGAAACGGTTATTCAAGTGGGGATCTGCCATTTTAAGGCTTGATGATACTAAGATTTAAATTAGTGGTTTAAATTTTTTTTTTTTTATAATTGCAGTTTAATATAGAATCAGTAGATGAAAACGATGCCTTGATCAGAGTTTTTAGGCTTGCTTGAGCACTGTTTCTAGCAAAGATTAACAACAGAAAATTACACATTTTAGCTTAGTTAACATTTCAGCGACCATGGTCGCGAAGACCAGTGGCAACGGTCCTTAAGTTCGAAGTAAAAGAGATAATGTCTATGAAAAAGCCCGGCACCACCCCTCAGACGGTCGTAATTGATTGCGACCTACGATTTAATTTCGACCAAGCCAGTGATTATCGTCGAGTGAAATGTTACAACGGTTTAATTATAAATTACAAGCCTTAAGATGATATAATTTAAAGGTTATTTGAAAGCGACGTTAAGCGTTTCGGGATTTTGCCCGTAGAGGTGTAATTAAATTTGATTTCTGGGAAATTTTTGGGAGACTACTTATTGAAGTGATTTTTTATGCTACTGAAGGATTTTGTATAGTGATGTTTTTTTGTTTTTCTCTGGCCTTTTGGCCTAAATCTGTATTAATCTTGAAGCTCTAAATTGGTAGTGCTCTAGGTTTTTATTTACATTTAGGTTTTTTTAATTTTTGTAGAATGAAATCTTTAGATAGCGCCAGCCATTATTTTTCACCTAAAAATACAGAATCAACATTTTTAATGATTTTTTGTGGAAATTATGAAGCATATTAGTCCATTTGTAGAACGGATTTTATGTGAACTTCATTAATGATTGAACAATAATAGTGGCACTACTATCGGATGAGTGACGATTGCATGTCATCATAAAAATCCGTTAATATTGACTGCTAAATGTGAGGAAACAGGAATCTATTGTACGGGCAATAAGAATATACCGCTGGAACTATTTTATCGAATGGATAGGCTACATTTTCATAATTTGTAAGTTGTCACAGGCGCCATCATGCCAGCCTCTGCCTCTGGTTTAGTGATGGTTGTCTGTAGGTCCGTAGGTCGTAGGTTCGAACCCAGAGAGGCGCTTTACTTTGTGTAAATTATTTCATCACCACTGCTCTAAAAACGGCGAAGGAAAACATCGTGAGGAAACCGACATGTCCTAGAACCAAAAATTGACGACATGTGACATATACCAACCCGCACTGAGCCCACGTGGTGGATTACGGCCCACTCCCTCTCACCGAGAGGAGACCTGTGTCTCAGCAGTGGGAACATTATAGGCTGATTATGTACTCCTATGTTTTGTTTGTAGGTTTGTTTTAATTAATTAAACATCACAAAGCTATCCAATCCCAAATAAACTGCAAAACTAATCACTCATCGATGAAACGAAGATAGAATGCAAATGTCCTTACATTACATCGGCTTAAGACTCGGGCATAACAATATAAATCTTGCGATGGGAGGGCCTACGAAATTCACGGCTAATGAGATTGTTCCTGCGAATGTTGTATCCGATCGTGTGGTGGCTATGAAGGAGAAAGATTCGGGATAAGTCCTGGATTCAAAGTATTGTCATTGTTTTTTACAAAGGCCAAGAACGAGGATCGAAGGACCAATTGATTGTAGGCAATATAACATGTGTTAGGTAGAACTACGAATTTAGACATCTGCGAGTCTCTGCCTAAATGCGTGCTTGCGTGCCTCAGCATGCACAGTAAAATTAACGACGAAAATAAAATTAATGATGTTGTATCCAGACCTAGCCGCAAAGTTATAAATTATACATGCTTCGAAATAATAAACTATTTTCCAATAATGTATTTTGTATGGCGACTAAAGTTTATAAACTAGTTTTAAAACTTTTAAGTTTAGGATATTTAAATGTAAATTATTCCAATAACTCTCAAGTAAATGCTACTGCTCGACTAAAGATTTTATGAATAAAAAGTTGACTTAAATATTCCTCTTTTGTTATTTTTTTATTTAATTGAATCTTTTTGACATTTCAATAACTAATATTACATTAATTTGCAATTTGAATTCTATCCCAATTCATTTAATTCAATGTCATACCTAACAAAATCCTGAACATGTATTTGTACGCTGGTAACGGCAGAACTTTAAAAACTATGTGACATCTCTGTAACGATATGCTGACAAAGTAATGAACTAATAGGCTGTTAACTATTTTTCTTTCTTTATCGCTTCTCTACACCTTTGATAATGATGTAATTAACTCCTGTACGAATTATAAAGGTAATTGGCAGACCTTCTTATACCTATAGGTGCTAACTTCAACACACAAGTGTTTGATCAAGACTATACTAATTGCATGAGAGTTTAGCATTATTGCCTTGGCAAAAAAGTTTTTTTCACCTTTATAAAGCAACAACATTATTCGATCATTCGAACATTCTCGTGTTGCCGCAAATTGCTCTTCACATTTGTATCTCGTGTCGTGTCGTATATATTAGACACGACACGAGATACTTGTTAATGTCAGTTACTTAATCAAATAATGTTCTAAGAGGCTATTGTCTCTTCTTCAACGCCTCTGTTATTACTGTAATTAAGTCCTGTATGAGCTATAATGATAATTGGCACAATAACTATCTATGCCACTTCAATACACAAGTGGTAGATCAAGCAATATATACACTAATTGCATGAGAGTTGCGCATTATTGCCTGGGCAATGATAAGTAATTCATTTTCTGTAAGTAGGTTTGGACAAACACTTTTACACGTCAATCATACTTTTTTTAAACTAGATGAGTTCGGCGGCAATTACCTACGGTACTATTTCTAGATAGAATAAATCTTAGGGAAGATACGTTTGTAGAGGTATTTACAACGCCATACGCGAACTACGCATCATACTGACGTCACGCAAAAATGCTGCATCGCGCAAGCAGAGTTTACCGCGCAATTAGCATATATACAACAGCTCGACATGAATCATCGGGCAGTTGCCCGCCAGACACAACACCCATCTGGTCGGAGGATTTCTCCTTTTCTATGGAAGTAACTTTACACCTTGTTCCGCATACCTATATAAGTTTACCACCCATAAACCATTTCAGACACCAATCTACATGGTCTTCAGTGTCCAAGATTATGGTCTGGACTTTAAAAGAGACTCGTGATCTCGTGAGTTATTTTCGGCTTTTCTTCTTAGTAGTTAGGAAACGCCGACCTCATCTAGTTCTAAAAATATGATTGACGTGTAAAAGTGTTTGTAGAAACCAACTTTCAGGACTCCGTATCAAAATAGCGACAAACAAATACGCGACAAATGTTAAATCATTTATCATTAGAGGGAGAACATTATGATGTCATCTTCTCTATCTCCTTCTCAGTCATGTCGATGGCACGACAGTGAATTAAATGTTGCTGTCCCAAATCTTCCCTGTAAAAGAGTATCAATAAACGAAGGTACCACGGACCAGAGACCATGAACAGGGTACTGCTACCTAGAAAAGAAAAAAAAGGAAGAAAGATTTGGCTACTGTCCATGAAACACGCTCGTTAGACCAACCATATTTATACCGCCAAGTAGCGTTACTGTTTTTCCGCTTGACAGGTGTGGTTGCCGACTCCGTTGCATAAGAAATGCTAGCTTTGTCTCTGAGATGACGATGACCGTATTGCAGATAGCAAATGATGTTGGAGGTTGTCATCTGATGAATAACCTACGTGTATCACATAATCATCAGCCTACAGCAAGCCATTGCTGAACATAGCCCTCTCCAATTGCACGCCGTTTAGCTCGATTTTCAGCAAGTCTAATCCAGCTGCAACCAGCCAACCTGCGAAGATCGTTGCTCCACCTAGCCTGAGGGCGTCCTACCTTAAGTTTGACGATTCGCTTTCTCCATACGTCTACCCCAACGGTCATCGGTTCTACGGCTAATATGGCCGGCTCATTGGCACTTCAGTTTGCGTATTCTGTGAGCCATGTAGACAATTTTGGTTCTCCGCTGGTGTGCCACCTATAAAGTCAACATTTTTGGGACTCTAAATTAGCTTCTAAAACCTGTTTATAATTCAGGCTCTCTATCCAAATTACACTAAACAAAATTAGGTATAAGGACTCGTAATGAGACCTTTTTAATAAAATAAACAGCGTCGACCCATTATTTGCAATTGTAGCGCCTACCTACGAAAATATTTGTATACCCTCGAAAAATGGGTCGGCTGGCGCAAATTATTTATAATGTAAATAGAGATTCGTACAAAAAGTATGGGCCCTAAAATCTGGGTTACTTTACACAACGCAGAAAAAATATAGGTCACCTAACTGAGAGTAGTTAAACACGATCCCCTTTTAGGGATTTGGAGCTTAGGCCACATACTCAATAACAGCAGAAGGCTTATTTCACGTAGGTAATTGTACTTCTTTTGCAGTAACCCAGGTGTCACTCTGTTGAGCATCGATTTTCACGTAGAATTGGCAAGTCTGATGATGTCACTGCGACTAAGAAGTCTCTGCAGTATAAAACTTCAAGTGCTGCATCATCGGCAATCTTGTTCCATCCACTACTGAGCATAAGTGCTAGTGCTGTATCGGTAGAAATTAAGAGATCCGTAGGAGAACCAAGGTAACCGACATAGCCCGAAGAATTACCAAACTTAAGTGTCAGTGGGCAGGGCACATTGCTCGCAGAACAGATGGCCGATGGGGCCGAAAGGTTCTGGAGTGGCGACCGCGTACCGGAAGACGTAGCGTTGGAAGGCCTCTCACAAGGTGGACCGACGTCCTTGTGAAGACCGCAGGAACCCATTGGATGCGAGAAGCACAGAACCAGTCGAAGTGAAAGTGCTTGGGGGAGGCCTATGTCCAGCAGTGGACGTCTTTCGGCTGAAATGATGATGATATGTGTAGATATCTGTCTTGAAAACGAGAGTACATAATATGCTAATACACATGCTCAATTTGACAGTCGTTACGGGTACTCAGAAGCCCGAAAGTCTGACAACCAGTCTTACCAATTGGTATCGTATTACCCAGTAACTGGGTTGTGGAGGTCAGATAGGCAGTCGCTCCATGTAAAATACTGGTATTCAGCTGCATCCGGTTAGACTGGAAGCCGACCCCAACATAGTTGGGAAAAGGCTAAGCAGATGATGATGATGATGATGACACATGCTCAATTTGAGTCTGCAAAAACTTAGAAACATGGTTGCAGTGTGTAGTCGCAGTCGAGTTTTGACATTAGAGGACTTTGGTGCTTCGGTGGAAGGCTGCCTAAGGTTTAATTCTACTTCCATATCGTAGCAGCAGTACTGTGTAGAGTAGGCCTTCTGACCATCTATTTAGTGTTGCATCAATGTTTAGGTCTAGTTTTTATATAACACTGGAAGACCCTTAGTTGTGTTGTTGAAGTTCGGAACCTCTTAGTCTGTTGTTAAAATACCTTAATGGATAAAGTTTTTTCTTTCACCTCCGGGAATTTTGCTTGTAATCTTGGCGTGTTAAGATTTGGAGTGCTTAAAAAGTTTTCAGCTCTGTTTTTGGCTGACGTGCGTTATTCATGTGTGCATTCACAGGCCTCCTCTATCTATAAGAGGGAATAGGCTATAATCCACCACGCGGGCCCAGTGCGGGTTGGTAGATGTCACATTATGTTAAAGTTTTTTGGTTCTTGGACACGCCGATTTCCTCTCGATGTTTTCCTTTACCGTTTTGAGAGCAGTAGTGATGAAATAATTTACACAAAGTAAAGCATCTGTTTGGGTTCAAACGTACTACCTACCACTCGTAAGTCGCAGCCTTTACCACTGGGCCACCGCTACTACTACACAGTACAAAAAAACAAAAAAATTGCTAATTTTATAAGAAAATTAGAAAGTAATTATCCTTTGATCAAAGTCATAGTCCAATTACTCGTTGCAATATTTAATCATTATTATTTACCGAGTTACGTAAACAAATGATGTTTGTCTTAACTTAAGTTTAAGATACAACTTAATAACGTAAGTAGCTGGTGCTAACAAATTTAAATAATAAAGAGAGCTATAAAAACTTAATCTACTAAAAGCCTTATTCCGAAATGGATAATGGCACTTTTAAGAAGTTTTTAAAGAGATTATAGAAGTTGTCGACATAAAAAAAATATTTTAAAAGTATAGGTATTCGTTAGCTTTGGCTTTGTGGTAACGGCTACGACTTACGAGTTGTAGGTCGTAGGTTCGAACCCAGACAGGCGTTGTGTAAATTATTTGCTCTCAAAACGGTGAAGGAAAATATCGTGAGGAAAAACCAAAATATCGAAGATGTGTGACATTTACCAACCCGCACTGGGCCCGCGTAGTGGATTACGGCCCACTCCCTCTCACCGAAAGGAAGCCTGTGTCCCAGCAGTGGGAACATTATAGGCTGATGATGTATAAGTATTCGATGGACATTACTCGCCACAAAGCCCTACCCACCTACCCCATCCAGCTTAAGAAAGAAGAATACCAAGAAGTTCTACTCCATTCGGGGGTTTCGCTTTCCTTAAGGCGGTATACACACTGGAGAGATCCGCTTGATGAAATACCGCAGGGTATAAAATAAGAACATCGGCTTTGGACGCCAAGTCTGACAGTTCTCCTAAGGGTAATTACATACCGAAGATGCCTCACAACGATACCTCGCGATCACAGTTTAGCTCGCTACCTCGATACCTCCTCCATGTAAAACAAATGCATGCTGTTAGACACGCACGCAAACGTGCGTCAGTGTCTAAGGCTGTCAGCTAAATGCGTCATTATTCTGCCAGTAGAGAGACAGTATTCTCGTGTCGTATCTTCTTCTCCCTCTGTGCCACTCGTGAAGAGTAATCGGCTTTATTAAATTGTTATAATTTTATACAGCCTACAGCTATTATAAGCCTCTTGTAGTATTGTGCCGATTTGAAATAATTAATGCTTGCTGAAATATTTTGTGCTCAAGTGTTTTATTTTGTAAATCACTATAATGAGACTATTATGTTCATACGGGTGTCCATTGGGTGAGAAAGAATGGATCGTAATCCATCACGTGGGCCCAGTGCGGGTTGGTAGATGTCACATGTCTTCGAATTTTTGGTTCTAAGACATGCCCCATTCCTCACAATGTTTTCCTTCATCGTTTTGAGAGCAGTGATCGTGAATTAATTTACACAGATTTAAGAGCAGTGATGGCTGCGACTTTCGAGTTGTAGGTTCGAACCCATACAGGTGATTCTGTAAGTCAATAATGTAGAATTAGTCTGAAAAATCAAAGCCTTTTCTGCAAAATACCATGGTCTCCCTACATTCCTGTCAGCCCCGCCCCTTCTAACCAATTGGAAATATATTCTCTTAATGTCGCGAGAGATCTACAAAACGATAGACTTAATGGCCGCCGGGGGATCTCACTGTGCCCATAGAAAGCTCATGGGAATAATATCCTCAACTGAAATTGTGTTTTGGGGCTCTGAAAGTTTTATTTTGAAAGGCTCTGGATATGAACGTCTTTGTGAGACGTGAGTAGTGACTTATAAGGATGGTGGGTCGTTTCTTTAAGGTTTTTAAATAGGTTTTGTGTGTCAAGGACGTGTTTCTTTTTGTTAGTGCATACATAAACTCACGCTCTCTTCCCACGGGGGTAGGCAGACACTACAGAGCGCCATATGCTACGATCCTTACATAGTCCTTTTGCTTCGTTCACGTTCATACATCAGAGGGGCAATTCTCGTAATTTTAAGAACGTTCATACTCAGATCTCAATCTCAGCCTGAAAATACCTATAATTTCACTACATTTTTGAGAAGTTTGACATTGATTGTCGCTGAGATGAGATTGCGACTAAATATTGAACGTTTTTAATTAGGGGAATTAGCTTTCTGATCATATACGCACGCCGCGGCGCGGCGGTGGCGCACCTGAATTTATGATTTTTAATAATAATGGAGAAATATACTTCCTCGTCGGCCTAGTGGTCGTACGCACGACTGCTGTTGTTCTGGGTTCGATCCTTGAGTCGGACATAGTGTTATTGGGATTCGTTGTTAAGAATTTCTCAGTAGCAGTCCGGAGTCTCAATTTCCGTCAGTAGTAATAGGCTTGCTCTCTATTTCATGAGAGTTGCACATTACTGTGAAACCAGTGGTGGTGAAGTGGAAACTTCCAAGTTGTAGGTTGTAGGTTTGAACCCTCAGACTTGCGGGCGGCGAGCAATGGGCAGCTCACCACCCGGTAAGAGAGGTGTCAGCACGAACTGACGGGGTCCGCTAGGGCCGATGCCTGCCAGTGCCGCGGGTTGTTCGAAAGAGATACCGTGGCCCCTGGTACAGGCAACTGAAGGAACACGGGTGGGTTTAAGTCAGGAAAAGTCTGACACGCCCTTCCGCTCAGCCCAGAATGGGAGAAGTCATTTGATGATTTGGCCCACCAAAAAAAAGGTTTGAACCCTGGCAAGCGATTTACTTTGTGAAAATGATTTCATGACCATTGCTCTCAAAACGGTGAAGAAAAACATCGTGAGGAAACCGACATGTCCTAGAACCAAAAATTCGAAAACATGTGGCATCTACCCACCCGCGCTGGGCCCACGTGGTGGGTTATACCCACGCACTCAAAATCAAAATCAAAAGTCATTTATTCAAATTAGGCTGAGAATCAGCACTTTTCGAACGTCAAAATTACAAAAGACAGTCCCCCAAATACGCCCGCCCTTCACCACTTCCTAGTGCTATCGCTGGGAAGAAGAAGTGGCGGAACAAACTCCCCAGCAGCACAGCTGTCTGTTTAGTTAGAATATAGTTGCATGTATACAATACTAGGAACCTATGTTCAGTAATGGACATTACAAGAAGCTTAAATTATTTGCCATATGTCAGCTAGCCACGCCAATATACCAACAAATATAATAAAAACTATACGTACTCAAGCTAAAAAATAATTAATTAAAATAAAAATAAAAACTCACTACCTAAATAAAAGCCTCCAGGCATAAAGGGCGTGACAGCTTACATATTTATGCATTGCTGGGTTCGTCACATAGCTGTCACTTGCAGTCACAGATGATGAACTAGGACCATCGATGTGAAATAAATAAGTGAGTTAATACTAATAACAGTAACCTGTCAGTACCTAAGCTAATTCTGGAGAAAGAACATGAACATTGTCTTGAGTTAATTAGGGCGACCAACTATTCTTATCGTGTAAGTAGTCGCTGATGGAATAGTAAGCCTTTGAACAAAGGTTGGATTTTCTTGAGCTTTAAACGCATTAAAAGGCAAGGCTAGCAAAGAAGAGGGTATTTTGTTATAAAAGGTTATACCAAGCCCAACAAATGAGTTATGAACCTTATGAAGCCGGTGAAAGGGGGCACGTAGTTTGTCCTTATTTCTAGTGTTAACTCTGTGAATATCACTGTTTTTAGTGTACAAATGCAAATTTTGCCTAATATATAGGATGTTGGCGAGGATGAATTGTGATCTCTCTCTCACAGAGAGAAGGCTTGTGTCCCAGCAGTGGGATCACTATAGACTGATTATGCTTAACATAACTGGCAAAATGTTGGGAATACAGGCGGTATGTTATATTAAGCACCTCATGAAACTCTTTATGCAGGAATGCAATATTGTCACACCTATTTCTGCCATCGAGCAGCATTGCTTTATTCCAGTAAAACAGCAAGCACATGAGTCTCCTTATAAATTTACGACACCGAAAATTGAATATGGAAAAGCCAGAACACCATATATCAGGTGGCGGCGAATCTAGCGATACATCATACGGTGCAGGTAATCAGAGGATCTTAGGGCCGTGCATGGTATTGAATAACGACATAAATTAGCCCCTAACAGCTTGTGGTGTTTATGTATATTAGGCGAGGCTTGTATAAATATGGGGTAATTAGTATGTGATGGTGGTAACGCTGTTGGAAAGATAATTTATAGTAGTCCGTTCACGTGTCATTGCAAGGCTTGCGGTTAAATATCTTTACATTCTAGAAAGTATTTTGTATGTTCGCAAAAACATAGGATTTTTCAAAATAAGAAGCGATTTCCATATTATAAATACAAGTAGTAAAAATGAAATTGTGATACCTAAATTTAGATTAACTAAAACTAGCAAGTCGTTTCTTATAAACAGCATCCGCTTTTATAACAAGTTGCCAATGCCAGTTACAGAACTTAGCGATGGAATGTTCAAAAACGTCATCAAACGTGTCCTTATCAAACAAGCATATTATAAGATTAAAGACTATGTTGATGACAAGGTAGTTTTTTTTTTTAAGTAACCGTGGAGTTTCTTTTCGGCTCTTCTCCATAGGAAACGACCAATTGGAACTGTGCACCTAGCTTCTGAAGTTTCATAAGTGCTCATGTTGGTTTATGTGAAATAGAATATTTTGATTTTGAATTTTCGATCGAAAGTTATGCTGCGCTTGCCGCGTTCCATTACATATCGAGACCGTCCGTGCTTCAAAACACGCGCTAAACCGTTGGTCCCAGCTATCATTCGTCGATCTTTGACAGTTGTTACGGGTACTCAGTAGCCCTAAAGTTTGATAACCAGCCTTACCAAGGGGTATCGTGTAATCCAGTATCTGGGTTGTGGACGTCAAGTAGGCAGTCGTTACATGTAAACTACTGATATTCAGCTGCATCCGGTTAGACTCGAAGCCGACCTCAACATAGTTGGGAAAAGGCTGGGCAGATTCATTGGTAAGTCCCATCAGGAATATTTAGGCCCTCTTTTTATGCAAAGAAGCGATGAACGCAGATCATCAGGCTTGCTTACTGCGTGTTGGTGATGTCGGACCATTAGTCGAGGTTTCTTGAGTTTGATTAGGTTTCTAGGTTCAAATCAAATCAATGAGAGGTTTCTACATAGGTTCAGATCAAATCAACGGGAGGTTTCTAGTTTCAACTCAAATCAATCAACTCAGTCTATCGCAGTCCAATGCTGGAAAAAGGCCTCTCCCCAACTGCGTCACAACACCCTGTTCTTCGTCTTCCGCGTCCAGTCTGCCCCAGCCATCTTTTCTAGGTCGTAGGTCCATTTTGATGGGGGGCGTCCCACACTACGCTTGATTGATACCGGTATTCAGCTGCATCCGTTTAGACTGGATGCCGAGCCTTACATAATTATTTAGTTTTTTTTAAGTAAAAACTTCTTTAGAGGCGTTGTGCACCTTTGTTGTGATGGGTAAAAAATGTTAAACTCGCGTCAGGACACGTGACCTGATCGAAAATTCGTAAGACGGAGCGCGCGTCAGGACACGTGACCTGACCGAAAATTCGTAAGACGAAGGGAGAGTAGACCGTATTTCAAAATATCAATAATGCATAACGTTAATATTCAAGTTTTCACTTCTGCCGGCACTCCCGGAGTACAACCCGCTGTTTTTTTTTCCCGCACTAGGAATTACTCCTTTATCGTGGGTGCGTTTACAAACATTTAAACTCACATACACAAACAGCCAGACCCGGAACAACTACCTGTAGGCAATACAAATATTTGTTCCGTGCGGGAATCGAACCCGCGATACGCAGCGCAGCAGTCGACCGCTCTGCCACTGCGCCAACTGTGTCGTCAATTCAGTCAGTCAGTTGGGAAAATGCTAGACAGATCATGAAGTGAAGGTTTGCTCACGATGGTTTCTTTCATAGTAATTCTCGGTTTAAAGAAACAGATCATTAAAAAAAAAACTGCCCTGTGACAGACGGACGGAGTCAGAGGTGTTTTACTAATAGGTAAGGAACCCTAAGAAAGGTTTAAAAAAAATTAATTTAAACCTAGACGATTGGCACTTAATTTTATGAAGCTTATCTCTTCCCCTTTTAGAACTAAAAGCATTCCAATGTGCATTCAAATAACTTTAGAACAATTTTCCCGGAAAATGTGTTTTCATTGTTATAATTATTCAAATGTAATTATGTTGGGGCAAAGCTTGGGCTCTTCTTAATTAATATATAACGAAGGTCGGTCTCATCTCTTTCATGTCATACGCAGTCGAGAAAGAATGGTATTGTATTATGGGTTGGGACGCCCGTGCGAAATTACGTGTTTGTTTTTTCGGTTTTCTTCATTAGAGATAAATTATTATATTGTGGTTTATATTAAGGACGGTATCTAGGCTTCGGCATTCGTATGTTGAGGACTTTACTTGATGATCATCATCACGTCCACTGCTGAACATAAGCCTCCTCCACTTCGACCGGTTCTGCGCTTCTCGCATCCAACGGGTTCCTGCAGCCTTCACAAGGTCGTCGGTCCACCTTGTGGGAGGCCTTCCAACGCTACGTCTTCTGGTACGCGGTCGGCACTCCAGAACCTTTCGGCCCCATCGACCATCTGTTCTGCGAGCAATGTGCCCTGCCCACTGCCACTTAAGTGTCGTAATTCTTCAAACTTGATGATCAAGTACGATATTTCTCATCCATTATCATTCAGTCTAAATCTATAATAATAATAAAGCTGAAGAGTTTGTTTGTTTGAACGCGCTAAACATTACGCTACGGCCGGGCGGCCCTTGGGAGATGATCAAAAAGAAAAGTTAGAACAACGCTAAGCGACATTTTTATATTGGCAACATACTGAGAAGACGCCATTTCATCGCCTTTAGCTATATAAAAATGCGACTGCGTTTTGTAGAAATTACTATTCACTATCGTAATTGGCCCCAGTAAACCTTACTATCTACATTCAAAACTAAACAAGGATAACCAAACTCGTCCCCACACATTCGAAGAGCAATCGCCACGTCTTGACACACAACACAACTTCAGTAACTACCAACCTCACAAGTACATAACAGCCGTACTAACGATTCCACTCCGCGTTATGGCTTTACACAATTTTCTACGATATGATTTTGTAGCAATAAATAGTATTTTACGCTTGTTTTCATTATTTTTACGGTCTGAGGCTTGTAATAAAGTTATGCTTCGGTGGAGACTTGTACGTTAACGGTGTCTGGGTTTACATTATAGAAATAAGGGTAGATCTGTTGAGGGACGCGTCTTTTGATGGCTTGATATGCTCTAACTGGACATAATGTCCTCCAGACCGTATTTCGGCCTTGGCAGGCCGCCATCTCAGCGGCAGCCTTCAGCGCGGGAGATGTTATAGTGCACAAGCGTGTGCGCAGGCACAGTTGCACTCTCTCGCCCCTCACTCTCATAGTCCGATGGGACGGCAATCCAACACGACCGGAGAGAGACCAGGCGCAGGACCAACGACTTTACGAAAATTTCCGAGAACAGGCCCCTTCGTGTCTCGTTCTTGAATAGTTCTGATATGTAATAGTCACCCATCCACGGACCAACCGTGGCAAGCGTAGCGTCAACTGAACATATTATGAGTTGGAAGTGGTAAAAGCCGAACGGTTTTGTTTCAGCCTGGCGAGTGAGTGAGTTCCATAATTATAAGGTATCTTTAATTGGAGAGGTTAATGTTGAATGTTCCATTGGACAACGACCAAAGTAATCAAGATGTATCTACTGCTGCTTTGTTTTGTTGTTCGAGATCACTAAAAATAGCAAGAACTGATTTGGTTAAAAACCACCAATCCATCTTTCAACCGGTGATAATAGCAATCCTAGAGCCTAGAGACTCTTCTTAGCAGTACCTAACTAGTTTACACAATTTAAGTAGGTCAATATGCAGTAGCTGGTGATTTATAGGAGCATGTATTTTATCGAACCTCAAATAATTTTGGAGTCCTAAAAATACTAAACAAGATAAGATAAACAAGTCTAATAGACAAGTAACTGCAACCAACTTGGTTGTAGCGCTCGCCGGCCGCTGCTGTAGCACGGATCGCTTCGCTCGCTCGGCTCGTGCGCAGTTTGTTACAGTTCTAACCTAACCAAACTCATTTGGTCAGGATGCCCTAGCTTAGTCACTGAGACCAACCGGTGAAAAAGGATCAGAAAAGTAAAAAAGAGGCTCATATATTTATAAAAGTCTGCATCAATCCATCGGTAGAAAAAATTGTGATGACTAACACACATAACACATGAACAATGTGTATAAATCATTATATCAGACTCTAAGAAAGTTGAACGGACAGGCAACACTATTGTATGTTTCAAAATAAGAAAATTAAAAAATAAGTTCGTATAAAATTGCTAATTAGTCTAGATTGTAATTAATTATTAAGAACCAAAGGATGAAAAGATTATAATTAGAAATCCAATAAGTTTTTAAGAGGGTCAGTTAAATATTTCTCATTTATAAGCTGTCCGGTAAGTCAGGCTTTACTTTGTGTAAAGTATATCATCACCACTGCTCTCAAAAACGGTGAAGGAACACATCGTGAGGAAACCGGCATATCCTAGAAACAAAAATTCGAAGACATGTGACATCTACCAACCCGCACTGGGCCCGCGTGGTGGATTACGGCCCACTCCGTCTCACAGAGAAGATGCCTGTGCCCCAGTTGGAATATCATAGGCTGAGTATGTATGTATATATAGGCTGTCCTGAAGACCAAGTCCACCAGCCTTCTTCACTCGATGTCACTGGTAAGACCAACCGTTTATTTTGACGACATCATTTTTTTATGGCCGCTAAAAGATTTCTTTCTGGATGTTGCCGCGTTTTATGAAGATTGTGACGGTTAAGCCGACAC